>JABJUM010000009.1:619919-1239839 GCA_016169955.1 Phytophthora vignae f. sp. vignae | reverse complement strand
CTTGTTCAACTCTAAATCCTTACAATAATCATCGATGTGGGCTAGACCTAGGATGGACGAGAACAACACGAGTTAAGCTTGACTTACGCAAGAGCGCGTGGATTGGCGTACGTAACCAACCACAATCCAAGCTCAAAAGCAACGGTGGGCTGTAAACGAAAGGGGGGGGGGGGGCGACCAATTCCCCGTGATTTAACAATGCGTGACCTTTTTTGGCGAGGGTTTTTGGAAGGCACCCAATAAATGAACCAACGTGAAGTCAGTAGTGTAGGACAATTGGTGGAAGTCATGATGTTAGCTAGCTAAAGTTCTGTTGCGGGCGAGCGTCTTGCTGGTGGCGATCGCTGGATCATTGACAGTCCTCGGTCTGCAAGCTGTTGTTAGACTTCCTAACTGAGCTCTCGCTAACTGGGTTGATCAGACGGCTGTCGTTGCGTTCCGCTTGCTTCGCCCGAATACTCGCCGCAGCGGGAAGTCTTCTAATACTAGCGGATCTTCTACATAGTAGTAAGAAATGTTACATGTACGCGATATCTTAGTAACTAGGCCTAGTCCAATTAACTTTTTCAAAGTCGATTTTAATTAAAAAAATCTGATTACCATAGCATCATCAAATATGCTCGAGTAATTTTACCTACGTGTATTTTCAGGTCTGTAAGGGTCATAAGGATCGACTCCCACAACCAGTTGATACATATCTTTCAGGTACCCAGACTTCTGGTGGTCAGAGAACCTTTAAGCGTCTGAATTGTCTGCCACTCGTAATTAGATGCCAGACTCGGCGGAACAACAAACACGTACGCGAAGGTATACTTCTGCGATGCCGCCCACTCCACGATGGTTTGCACGCCATTTGCTTTGATACCATGCTTCTTGTTGAATGTCATCTGCAATCCGTAACAGTTTCCGTTGAACTCCTCAGACCCGGGTGTCAGCTCCACAATTAACGCATCCACCGCGTATATGCGCGACTTCGGACGGTAGTACGTCCATTGATCGGTCGGGTTGATTTCAGAAAGACCATCGAACCATTCGGAATCCAGGTGTTCCGGAATTCGCAAGTGATGAGGAACCTCGATAGCGAGATGAGCAATAATAGTCCTTTTCTTTTCCTCCGCTTGAGCACGTGCCGTCGTCGATGTTGTGTCTTTTGAGTCAACCTTCGTCACAGAGCGTTTGGATCTCCGCCTTGCTGGTGATTTTGGCTCCGTGTCCGTGTTGCCAACGCGCTTCCGTTTACTGCGGCTACTTTTTGCCTGATCTGAGTTCGGTTGCTGGGGGGGGGGGGCATTCCTGTGCTCACGGTACTTTCGGACACCGCGTTTTCTCCAGCGGAAGGCTTATCAAGTACACGCATAGCAATTGACCTCATCTTCGGCGCTGTTCCCTTTTCTTGGTTTACTCCAGCACGCATAGCAATTGGCCTCATCTTCGGCGCTGTCCCCTTTTCTTGGTCTACTCCAGCACGCATACCAATTGGCCTCATCTTCGGCGCTGTCCCCTTTTCTTGGTTTACTCCAGCACTACCGCGCTTGGTAAACCAGCGGTGAGCAAACATTTCGTACAGTTGTCCTCGAAATGACGCTGCAACGTCGCCCTTCTCGTTGTCAAGTGCAAATTTGACGAGCATTTTCAGCGTTTCATCACTCGCACTTTCAATAACTTTGGCCGCGACAACCTTCGAAACAAACTCCAGTCCGTAATATATGCGGTAGTCAGGGGAAGTGGGAACCATGGCAATGATGCAGTGGCTGTAGCTGGCGGCTCTCACAGGGTTGTCCTTGTTTATGTACCGGAGAATATCGTGAGCACTGAAAGATCCGATCGCGGACTCAATCCTCATGTTCACCATGCCGGGACTTTCGCCAAAAATGAATCGTGGGTTCCCGCCCCACTTAACAAACCTGGACTCCAACTCATCATCGGACAGCCGTTGTGCCTCACCCACAAGCACATTACATACTCGGAGCTCGGCCAGTTCCCACATGGGCGAGATAAACGACTTGGAGTTCTTGACTTTCTTGAACGCGTGAAGTTGTTTCAGCGCTGGCGAAGTGAAAAGAATCGACACCCCGCGCCAGCCCAACAGCGTGGACGAATAAGCTTCAACTAGCCGCAACACAGACGCGCTCTCTTGGAGGTCCAGAATCTCATCCGCGTCCACCCTCACGAACGCATTCTCGTCCCATAAATATTTGTGGTAGCTAATCCCAAAGTTGAGCACCAGCGTGTAGTCGCGCAACTTCATGTCCTCATCCACAAGCCTGCGTACCAGTCGAAACGCGCAGTAAACGTAAAATCGGCTTTTCCCAATTCCTGGATTGCCTTCCACCACCAGGTGTTTGTCCACACCTCCAAGAGACTGTTTTACCTCTTCCATGAGCCCGTCGAAAATGGTCAGATAGGATTGCCGCTCCAAGATTTCCGGCGAGGTTGTATCTCGCTGGGCTAGTGGTGGGAATTCCCGCATCTTGAGGTACTTGTACAAAATTTGTTCGCCATCCATTCCAGTCACAGCGACAACCTCCATTTGCTCGGGAAACCACTCACCAACGGGCTGTCTTGGTTTGGTGCAGGAACCGCCGTCCAGTGCAAGATTTTCTTCAATTCGCGCGATCAGTCCGTTTATTTCGTCTTGTTTCGATTGTTGGAGCGAAGACAAATTTTCCTTTAGGTGCACGATTATATCATCGGCCAGCTGCTTCTTCTTCGCCGCTGCTGCAGGATCCACGGAGACAATGGACGTCGTTGAAGGAAGCTCCACCAAAATGTGGACCTCACTCTCGCCAGGCGTGAAGCTCGATGTGAAGTATCCAACGCCGTCACTTTCATTACGACGAAAAAGACGACAGAGAGGATTCAATTTCGCATAACTCGTATCAACCCCGTTCAGTAAGCTGGCTTCGAGATCATCTCCGGATTGGAGCCAGCCTCCCTTCTTCTTCCACGCCAAGCGAAGAGTCAAGAGGTGCGAGCGAACATCGACCACGCGAGCTATCGCGTCGCGCAGCTTTTCCACTTTTACGCTGCGCGCGACAACGACGGAGAACACATGCGCTTCTGTGAACACCCCACAGCAAAGCTCCACCTCCGCTTCCGCCTCTGTCTCCGCTTGCTTCATCTCCACGTCCGTCGCCATACCCGCAAATACGACAGACTTTCCCAAGGGAAATGCGTGAGTGAGTACCTCTGCGGTCCATGACGACGGAGCAAGTGCCACTACCGCCAGCATTCAGCACCTCGCGTCATCTCGTACTGTACCTTCAAAATGGTACGCTTAGCTCCCATGCCATACATATGGTACAGTAATTGGCAGATTCCGGACCGGATCCGGAAACCTGTCAAACCTGCAACAGAGCCACACTGACGCCACATAAAAAACCTCGCCTAACAGATATGGACAGCATCGAGGGGTGTTTTGCCTTTTTGACCAACTTAATATTGGAATTTTCAAGCAAATCAGGCACCAATCGATTCAGCTCGGTCTGATCTATCGCCCAATCACATTAAAACATAGATAATCGTAGAATCGAAGCCTTGGATTAGCTTCCAAAGCTCAGACTAATGATTGCACCATTTGGTGTACATACAATTAAGAAGTTATGTGAACATTGACAGGTCATTACCAGATGGCAACTCATGCCATCGTTGGCGGCAACTCCGAGTAACAATCTCCACAGTAAAACATTTTTGACGCATCCAGCCGTGTTTGGGCTGCTTCTTTATATTTTTTCGTCGTGAGGACGAATATAATGGTCGTGTGTTGGTGAGGTCGACACCCCTCGATGGTGCCCCCCACTGTAAATCAATGTCGACTTATTCATTCCGAACGGGAGTGCATAGGGCTGGGATTCGTACTTATACTAGCTGAGCACCTCGTTCACTGCGCTTCCTCGCTGCTAATTTGGGGCGACACTAAATGTTGTGCTCTACACAAAATTTCGCGATGCCCCCTACTAGAAAGCTTAAGAGCGAGAAATCATTTAATTCGTCGTCAAATTTCATTTTAGTTGACCTGTAAGCGAGTGTATCGATGTTGTGTATCAATACTGCACACGCATGCCTCGTGCGCTGACCTCTACCAATATCCTGGCGATGACTGACAGAATATGGGGGAGATTTAGAAAGCCATTTAATCTACGTTCCAGCTTTGAGCGGGTTCTCAAAGCTGGAACATAGAGTAAATGGCTTTCTTGGAGCTATCCACCAGTGTTGATAGTCTCATCGATTTCTTTTATCTGTAACTGTTGTGTACTTTGAAGATAGCTGCTTTGTATAGCAAGCTGCATCAATTGCAAGGTCGGTTTTGCGGTCCTTAGCTATCTAATCTTTTGTTATTCCGCCCTCTTGCAAGTATAGAGCCTCAATCCTCAACAAAAAGCGGCACAAAAATACTGAGAGGCACAATACACGTCAACTCGGGGATACCAATTGGCCACGAAATGATTGCTAATGCAAGTGTTGCTTTTTTAAAAGCTTTAACTTAAAAAGCGCTGAGAAACAAACATTATTCGATTTGCTGCCCAATTTCCTACTGTTATTACAACGCCCATACGTTTTCAAAAGTACAACCATTGAAATCCCCTATATTCAGCGTACTCAGATTGATTTTAAAAACCTGATATTTTCCTTCAGTGCACTACTATATCGTTGCCGAGCCCTGGAAGTCTCGAATTATCTTACCCCCGCACAAATAGGTTGGGCCAGTGCTTTTTTGTCAATTTCTTAGGGAAACCTAACGAGGTACCATTTAATGAGACACCCCTCACGGCCAGCAATAACCAGATGCCCATCATTTAAAAGTTGCTGGCTTCATAGTACGTGCGAGCTGCCAAAGAGACCCCCACGTCGTCTGAGAGCTGCTCTGCTGCCGCTAGACACAAGCACCAGCCTGCTAGCACCGCCCAAGCCCCAGATGGACACGCCCATAGACTCACTCGACCGATGGTCAAGGCCATTGCTTCGAAGTGGGAGGCATGCAATAGCAATAGCTAAGCAGCAGAGCTATTCTGAGCAGACCTTCAACAACAAGCGCACTTACCCCGATATCCGCGCAACACGACGCTAAAACAGGGTCGATAGTTCAGCAAAACAGAGTACCCATTTGAGCTAAAATAACGCAGTTTTAAGCCAAATCCACTTTCCAGAACCTACAGCCCATAGATCTTCTATTTGGAAGAGGCCTCCTAAAAGACGGGCCTCAGTTTAATGGCTTTTGCACCCTTTTCTGGAGGCTAAATCCCTGAGCTGCTAATAGTCACTCGGAACAGTCGGACAGTGAGCCTGAAAGGATCTTATACAGAGGTAAAATGTAGCATTTTAAGCGTAGTGTGTGGCCTACGAGGACTTACGACGCGGGTGTGCCGAACGATGAGCAAGGAGGTGTGTGTGTGGGGGGGGGGGGGGAGAGGCAGAGGACACTGAAGGAGATGAAGCGACTGAGAAGGAACAGGTGCGCGTGGAGCTGCGCTCGCCGGTTCGATACGATGCTGTACAAGTATGCCAGGCAGAGCATCACACTGGTAAACAGAGCAGCAGCTGAATAGAAGCCGATGCGCGCCGAGCCGATGGCTCGCAGCAGCAGCGGTCATCGTGACGACGGAGTTGGGTGCGCCCCAAGGTAATGACCGGTTCAATTGAGGTACGAACGCTACTTCCCCTCCTTTACTAACGCTGGTGTAGCTCAGCGGAAGAGCAGGAAGCTTCGCTTTCAGGTCGCCGGTTCGATCCCGGTCGCCAGCACCTTGGTTGGTTTAACCTGTATGTATGTTGTTTGTTTCTGCTACGCATGGTATCGATTGTATAGGCGAAGTGCTACGCAAGATTGTTGGCCGTCCACTGATGCGTTGCAGGTGTGTACTCGTCGGAGCTGGAGCCACTCGCCTTCAACACAAGATACTGGGCACCAAGTGCTTTGTACACCTCTGGATGCGATGCTCGCAATGCTCGCCAGCGCTTGCGGAGCGACGAAGCTTTTGTGGTCGGCTTCTTGCCGTCGAAGCTGCCAAGATGTTCGTTAGCAGTACGATCCAGCAAGAGCGCCAGCTCCCAGTGGTCGTGCTTCCAAGTCTGGTACGCTTCGCCATTGGATCGATGCGGTGGCTTGGGGGTTGTGCAAGGAGTCTGGTACAGTACGAGCATGATATTCACTGCTGCTTTTGCGTCCACCCGCTTGATTTGTTCCTTCTCACCTTTCACAGATTCCCAGATTTGGTGTATGTACCAGTTTAGCATGTAGCCTGCCAGCGCAGAGGCAGTAGCTGGAGCAGGTGGCGGAGCTGGGGTAGCGACCGAAATTGCGCCGGCATTAGCTTCTACAATGAGGGCTGTTGTCGATGGCTTGGTGTCTTCCAGACGAACAAGCCGCTCATTTATCTCGACCAACTGCTTTAGTATGTCCTCCATCGTTGATGCAAGCAACGTGTCGCCTCCACTAACTGTATTGCTCATCTGCGCCTGGTTCGTAGCTCGCCAGTGTGCAGTGAGATGCTCGCCCCATTCGCAACACGTAGTGATGCTGATGTGACAGCCAAGAAGCGCGTTTATCGATGCGATCGAGCGATGCAGATGGTACTCATAGAGCGTAAGCTGCACAGTTGGGTCAGCCGATCTACTGTGTGAAGCGTCGAGGACTGCCTTCAGGTGCATCAAGAGGGCAGCGAAGGTGGCACTAACCACCTCTATAGCCACATTGTACCGCGCGTCCGGGGAGCCAATGACATGATGGTACAGCTCACCCCGCAACGTGACGACTTGGCCAAACTCGGATTCCGAGAGACGATGCTGCAGATTGCCAATAGTCGGCGTTGACACAGGTAAGTCTGGCACCTTGTATCCTACTAAAACTTTACCCACAATTTGGTCCTCACGCGTCGTCGTTCCAATATAGGCAAAGGCCTTCGTCAGCGACTCCAGCAGCCACGCGCCCCTCGTAGATATCCTCTGAACGGCAAGTTTGGGGCACGCGTTGGCATACGGCTACACCGCGCCGCAGAGAGTGGCTCGTCATGTTGGGCGTCACAGCCTGAGCTGCGGTAGGCGACATCTTGTTTACGGTATCGCGGATAACCTCTGAAATATAGCTAGCCACACTAGGCTGGTCGTAGCATACAAAGAGCATCCCAAATGCATGCAGCATGCATTGCTGCCATCGCTCGGAGGACACCTTGAACCACGGAGGTCTTAATTCGCGCAATATTAAGGAAGAGTTCTCCTGATGCTGCGACCGTCAACTGCTGCTTCCGTGCAAAGCAAGTGTCAATAGCACGGCCGAATGTGTACCACATCATCGTTAATAGAGCTGCATCATGAACATTCTTGAGCCCACCAGCGATATGACTAGGTGCGCCGCAAGTGCACACAGATCATCGACTTTGCACCCAGGTGCATCATGCTTCTGCACATTCGCGCGTAGGTTCCGCTCTTCAATAGCACTGGCCATTTTGTCGCGTATTTGGGCGATACGTTTGGAGTCGGATAGAAAAGTTGGGTAGCGTTCGCGGAGGAGGTTGAGAAGTAGCCTAGCGCAGTTGACTGAGCAAGTAAGCCATCCGCGGCACGGGCCCTGTTGCTCTTCTTAGTCTGTATAAATATCAAAAAAGCTGTGAGCAATGAGTAGAAGTTTTGAGTCGGAAGGCTAATACCGTTTGCTATCGAACTATGCATGCTATCTAACCCGTGGTGGCACTGCCCGCCTTTACCGCCTTTTGAAAAGGCGGCCTAAACGGTTTAAGCAGGGTGTTTTGGCGAGAGGGCGGCCGATTCGCCCTTTGGATCTGTTGCCGAATCAAAATCACTTAGAAACTCTATGGCATACATTTTTTGTGTCAAACTAATTCGAAGTCCACGGCTAAAAAATCGCCCCCCCCCCCCTCGAAGAACACATCCCTCGAGCCGCTCGAATCTCGCTTCCTGTGCCCCAAGTCGTTGTTGGTGCCGCCCGTATCAGCCGTCCCGTGCGTGAAGTTGCTGCTCGTGAGTGCTGAACAGACCTCCTCTTTCGTGAAGTCGCTGCTGGTGCCATCCGTGTGGGACTTGTCGTGCCCCCAGTCGTTGCTGGTGCCGCCCGTGTCGGCCGTCTAGTGCGTGGAGTTGCTGCGCGTGAGTTCTGAGCAGACCTCCTCTTTCGTGAAGTCGCTGTTGGTGCCGTCTGTGTCGGCCGTCTCGTGCGTGGAGTTGCTAGTGCCGCCCGTGTCGGCCGTCTAGTGCGTGGAGTTGCTGCGCGTGAGTTCTGAGCAGACCTCCTCTTTCGTGAAGTCGCTGCTGGTGCCGTCTGTGTAGGACTTGTCGTGCCCCCAGTCGTTGCTGGTGCCGCCCGTGTCGGCCGTCTAGTGCGTGGAGTTGCTGCGCGTGAGTTCTGAGCAGACCTCCTCTTTCGTGAAGTCGCTGTTGGTGCCGTCTGTGTCGGCCGTCTCGTGCGTGGAGTTGCTAGTGCCGCCCGTGTCGGCCGTCTAGTGCGTGGAGTTGCTGCGCGTGAGTTCTGAGCAGACCTCCTCTTTCGTGAAGTCGCTGCTGGTGCCGTCTGTGTAGGACTTGTCGTGCCCCCAGTCGTTGCTGGTGCCGCCCGTGTCGGCCGTCTAGTGCGTGGAGTTGCTGCGCGTGAGTTCTGAGCAGACCTCCTCTTTCGTGAAGTCGCTGTTGGTGCCGTCTGTGTCGGCCGTCTCGTGCGTGGAGTTGCTAGTGCCGCCCGTGTCGGCCGTCTAGTGCGTGGAGTTGCTGCGCGTGAGTTCTGAGCAGACCTCCTCTTTCGTGAAGTCGCTGCTGGTGCCGTCTGTGTAGGACTTGTCGTGCCCCCAGTCGGTGCTGGTGCCGCCCGTGTCGGCCGTATCGTGCCTGGAGTTGCTGATCGTGAGTTCTGAGCAGACCTCCTCTTTCGTGAAGTCGCTGCTGGTGCCGTCTGTGTAGGACTTGTCGTGCCCCCAGTCGGTGCTGGTGCCGCCCGTGTCGGCCGTCTGGTGCGTGGAGTTGCTGCTCGTGAGTGCTGAGGAGGCATCGTTCTCGGTGAAGTCGCTGCTGGTGCCGTTTGTGTTGGACTTGTCGTGCTCCAAGTCGTTGCTGGTATGCAAGCCGGGCTTGCTAGTGGGTGAAAGGATTCACCAAGCCGTGGACGATTTTGATCGATTCGGGAGCGTCGGGTAACTACGCCCGGCGTTTTAAAATGGACTGAAGTCAGCTTTATGCTGAGGCGCTAATAGCGCGTGGGAGTGACATCGTCACTGTTCGTCTAGCGACGGGCACTCGTCTCACGGTGCCTAAGGTTCCTGTGGACCTGGGTGTGAAGTTTTTGGATTTTGATAGCGTGGAACGCTGTCTGGTCTTAGACCTCGATTCGAGATATGATCTCTATGGCGTGGCTGGAACGCCACGATCCTTGGATTGATTGGAGGTCGAAGACCCTTGGTGCTACGCACTTCTCTCCTTGCAGCGGGCTGCTGTAGCTTTAGCGTCAGAGGAAGACGTAACAGACTCACAGAGTCTCAGCTTAAGAAAGCCCGTTCTAATACCAGAACGCACGAGTCTGTTTTCCTTACGGACTCCAAGAGTCAACCCTTAACTCTTAGCGGTGTAAATCTCAAACTGAATGTATTTCTCTTTATCGCGGCAAAGCCGCCTTTGGTGTAATTATATCTTGTTCACTATCTAGCATAGAGAACCCTAGTGATATGCATAATCTGTGGCTCGCAAGCCATGTACTGATTCTCCTACTGAAATAGGTTAGACAGTGTGCATCACACAAGCCAGTGTGTCCCACACTTCGTAACCCTTCGGGTAACTCTCGTGTAAACCCCGTTACACCCTCCCCCACCAAACCGTGGACACGGGTGTTCAAGCTTAACGCTTAACGACCGGGCTTGTTCCGTCAAGCCTTCTTCTCGAACGAGTCAAGCCACGTCGTGTGGACTTCTCTGAGAACTTCTCGGCGCAACGCGCCCTCACATGACTTCAATTCATAAATCGTTTTGGTCTTTCGACCGCAGACAGTCTCTCGCGAGATCCGCCTCGGAGCGTGCACGCACCAGCTCCCCTCGAGCACCCGCCTGTGAGATCATGGACCTCAAGGGGCTCTTCGGAGAAGAGGAGGAGGAGGGCGAGGTGGACTACAGCGAGTCCGACGCCGGCTCGCCGAGCCAAGAGGATGTGTCCGCTTCGACGCGACACTCCCCGAACCGCCGCGCCGCTTCGCCCACGCCGACGGCACACCGTGAAGGCGGCACATCGGCCCTAGTTTGCTCTTCGAGCAGTCGCGACCAAGAGCGCCCCGCGCGCGCGTTTCCTGCGCGCTCGTCGAGCCTTCTTCCTGCTAAGCGCGCTGCGCCGTCGAGGGAGGAGCCGCGGCCAGCGCTGCGAACTCCAAACCCGTTCCTTGAACGCTCCTCCGGCCTCCGCGAGCTGGGCGCGCTCACAGAGCCACGGTACTCGCCGCCCCATGTGGGGAAGAGCCCTTGGGCCCCGTCATCTCCAACCCGTTGGACGAAGCTCAGTCCGAGCAGGTTGCAGCGCAGATGGCCCCCGCGCGCTCCCAGCGCCCCGGGCTGCGGACTCTGCTGAACCCCAGCACCGCCGAGTACGGCTTCCGGCCTCGTGACCCCGTGGAGGAGTGTCGCCAGGCGTTCAAGCAGTCGCTGGCTCAGCATGTCATTGGGCCCGCGGCCCACACTCCGGAGGAGATCGCTCTGCGTACGTCTCTGCGAGAGCGACTCTTGACCCCACAGTCCACGACTGTCTCCGAGTACCGCGAGCGGTTGCGGCTGCAAGCTAAGGGGATGTCTGTGCCCACCATGCGGACGTACCCTGTGGTGCTCACCCCGGGCGAGGACTCGATCGAGTACGACGCTCAGTTCGAGCTCTGGGCCGAGAGGAGCAAGAAGCTCAGCTCGATGGATGCTCTCCGAGCTAGCTTCAGCGAAGTGGATGTTCGTGTCGAACGCAAGCTCCGCTTCGACTTTGCGAAGGTCTGAGCCAAACGCAGCCTCTCGGCCGTCGCCCAGCCGCAGACCCACTCTAGCGCTGCGCGCTTCGCTCCTTTGAGCACTCCAGCCACTCCTTCCCGCGCGGGAGTGAGCGCTGTGGCTCAGGGTCAGCCCCGGAGCAATATGGCTGACCCAGCAGCTCCCCATCCTTTTGCCGGGAAGCGCGGGACGACCGGCGTGCCGGCCTTGAGCCCTCAGGGCGCTGGTGATCAAGCTGATCAAAAGCGTCCACGACGTCTGGGCAGTCTTGGCGGAGGGGCACCTCAAACTCCCATGAGTTCTCTGAGTGGGTACCCTCGCCATTTCACCAGATACTGGTTTTGACCCCGGCACCGCCGCTTCGCCAGCAGGCGCTCCACATGGTAGGGAAGGTTGCCTTGTTCATCGAGCAGCGCCGGTGGAGGTCGCAATGGAGCCCCTCGCGACTCAGAGTGAGCTCCATCAGGTGCAGCAGCAGTCGGCTCGCATCCGGGCCCATGTCCATGACATTGATGCGCGTCTCGAGCGTACGGCCACGGAACTCCAGGAGCTTGTCCAAGACTTGGGCTGGGTTCAGGTGCCTCGCGAGGTCTGGGGCCGGCTCCGAAACTTGGAGAACTGGGTCCAGTATTATCGCGATCGCGACGATCGTCACGTCCAGGAGCTCTCCGAGCTTCGACGTCAGCAGGCTGTGTTGCAGGGTCCACCCGCTGCGCCTCCTGCACCTGTGGCGTCTGTGCCTGCTGCACTTCCAACGCTGACTCTGCCGGTAGGGGTCGCGGCGCCGCCGATGCCGAGCCTTCCGCCTGTGCCTGCGTTGACGGTCGCGTCTCCGACGCCTGCGACCTCCGCGCCTGCGACCTCGTCGCCCTCGGTGCCTCCTTCTGCACCTGCGTCGGTCGGGTCCTGGTACGGCTTGAGCAAGCACACGTAGAAGATGGGGTGCGTCCGCATCTTCTTCGGAAGATTGAGCGTGTACGCAAGGCCCTTCCTGGCCACGACCTTGAAAGGTCCGATGAAGCGCGGGCGCAACTTCGTCTTGAAGACGGCTGACACTGCATGTGTAGGTAGGTTTTTAGCATTAACCCACCGGCGACCGCTCTTATCCCGATTTTGCAGGGATAAGATTAATATAGGAATTTGTATACCGGAGGGTTAGGGTAAGTGAGGTCCCCAGCGGCCTGCCCCGACTCTTGGGTTCCACCGGCTGTCAATCTCATTGGTCGGAGTTATCCAATCAAAGCTTGGATACGGCCGTAATATTAAGCTCTGTCGAGATTTCGATCGAAAAAACCTAGGCGTAATTCGCAGGATCATGCAAACATTCGCCAAGTGAGCGAATTGTTCTGAGCTAAAACTCGCGGTTGATGGACGTGCTCGGCAATCGCTGTGACACTATCTCAAGGCAAGCACGGCACGGCACATGAGGGACGCCTTCTACCGCGAAGACGAGACGTACGAGGCACAACCGAAAGGAGAACAACTCAATCTCGGTACGCTGCTCACTCTAGCCAGCCTGTTGCCCCATTGCTGACGTGTTTCTCGACTGCAGGCGAAGCGAGCGCTGGTGGCACAAGCCCCCCCCATTCCATCGGCAGTACCCCCGCCTGACTTCCTCCTTCCTCTTCGCCATGCAGGGCTACGAAAACTCGCAGTACCAGGCGCACTCGCTGCACCACCAGCGCAGCGGCAAACTTCCCAAGCTCTACTACAACCCCCTGGACCATGGCACCAATAGCGGCGACTTCAATGACTCGGCGTGCATGAACTCCGGCAGCACGTGAACCCGGCACATGCAGACCCAGCAGGCCCGACGCCGCAGCAGGGGGACTTCGACTACGAGCCCATCAGCACCCGGGTCAGTACTACGCGCTGTTGCTCACGGTCTATCGATACAACTCGTGGGCGGCTCTTAGAGCCGCTCTGTGGGCGGCGGTCGTACGTCATCGCACGCGGACAAGCGCTCGCGTGAGGCACCCCAAACGAAGGAGAAGAAGCGCATGTTCAAGCTCAACGACGACATCAACACATGACAAGACCCTGCAGGACGATCAAGCAGTCCGTCGTGTGATCTCGAATCAGAGTGCGGAGCGAGGATCAAAATGGCGGTGGCACGTAAGGCGGTGGCGTCAGCGAAGAGGGCTACAATACCCAATGGTGCTGCCAAAAGAAGCTCTCACAACAACAGCAGCCTTTGCAGGCGGACGCATTGAGTATGCAAGGGTCTAGTATAAAATATAATAAAGGCATTCCATAAAATTGAGCGACAGTCAAAAAGTCGCGATAGCTCCTCAGTGGTACATTGTGTTTGCGAGAGGGGGGAAAGATCCGAGAAGATCATGGCCGACGCAAGTATGTACACCGACGACACGGCGGCCGACAGCAGCAGCACTGTGGGCGGCAGCAGCAGCGATGACGACGAACGCTCGAACCAACAGGAGCTCGCAGCGCGAGGGCGCTCCGGGAGCCAAGGGCAGCTCAGCGATCAAGATACCGACTTTGACCGCTCCTCCTACTTTGTTCTCTCGGACCCTAACTACACCTACGAGGCTGTCCCGGTGCGCATGTATGTCCTACTTGTGTTGGCTATTTGATATCTAACCGTCCTGCTTGCATACAACAGGCTTTCACGCCGGATGTCAACCGAACAGCGTCAAACAACAAGAAAATTTATGGCAAGCCGATGTCTGTAGGGGAGGTACGTGCACGTATCTTTGGTGTTTCCGTGGGCGTCACGAGCGCTCAATTCCGATGTATGCCTAGACGTTGGAGAGATTTCAATGGCACCAGGGGTTCCTTGACTTTCACACCCTCCAGCCACTACGCAAACCTTCACGCGAGCGGGTGGGTATGCGAATTACTTGAGTTCTGAGGCGTAGTCTAACAAATGTTATTGTTCAACAGGTTTACGAGCCTAGATTCAGGTCTACCAACCATGTAGACGCATTTCTAGCCGCCCTTCCGCTCTACGAGATGTATGCGCAGTTTCAGAATGACGAAGACTCGTGTCATATCTACGCGTGGCTGCAAGCGTCCCTGAAAGCCTCGAAGGTATTTCACGCGTTCTGTGGTGCCAGGTGTACTCACAACGCTAACTTACCATTGCCCTTTGTGTAGATAACGCTGTCTATGATAAAGCGTCGGCAGCGCCTGTCCGAGTGGGACATTGAACGCTTAGACGCGTTTCTCGATTCCCATGTTGAACACCACATCACCATGGAGGCAGACGGATCGTACGACGAGAACGCTATCCGGGAGCATTCCAAGGAGGGTTTCTTCAAAGAGCTCGATTATAAAGCTCGAGTCCAAGAAGCTGCTGCGCTCGAGAGGCTTGCTGTTTGGACGTATCAAACCGAGGTGATGTTTCCTCGTCCTGGAGTATCACTGAGACGCTAGTGGGTCTGAAAGTGCCTAGTCCAGCTGCACAGAAGCATTTATGTTTTGTTAGTGCTGAGATGTAATCAAGAAGCCCATGCCAGCATATATTCGTTCGTAGCCTGCTCGACGTTGCATGGATCTCAACGTGGATAGCCAGCTTGGCCGCCGTCGATGTCAAAGTTGGCTTCGCATCTCTCTCACAGGCGTATTTGTATTCAGCATTGTATGCATGATGTCAAGGTTGACTTCGCAGTGAACCATAGATGTCAACGTTGACAGCCAGCTTGGCCGCCGTCGATGTCAAAGTTGGCTTCGCATCTCTCTCACAGGCGTATTTGTATTCAGCGTTGTATGCATGATGTCAAGGTTGACTTCGCAGTGAACCATAGATGTCAACGTTGACAGCCAGCTTGGCCGCCGTCGATGTCAAAGTTGGCTTCGCATCTCTCTCACAGGCGTATTTGTATTCAGCTTTGTATGCATGATGTCAAGGTTGACTTCGCAGTGAACCATAGATGTCAACGTTGACAGCCAGCTTGGCCGCCGTCGATGTCAAAGTTGGCTTCGCATCTCTCTCACAGGCGTATTTGTATTCAGCTTTGTATGCATGATGTCAAGGTTGACTTCGCAGTGAACCATAGATGTCAACGTTGACAGCCAGCTTGGCCGCCGTCGATGTCAAAGTTGGCTTCGCATCTCTCTCACAGGCGTATTTGTATTCAGCTTTGTATGCATGGTGTCAAGGTTGACTTCGCAGTGAACCATAGATGTCAACGTTGACAGCCAGCTTGGCCGCCGTCGATGTCAAAGTTGGCTTCGCATCTCTCTCACAGGCGTATTTGTATTCAGCATTGTATGCATGATGTCAAGGTTGACTTCGCAGTGAACCATAGATGTCAACGTTGACAGCCAGCTTGGCCGCCGTCGATGTCAAAGTTGGCTTCGCATCTCTCTCACAGGCGTATTTGTATTCAGCATTGTATGCATGATGTCAAGGTTGACTTCGCAGTGAACCATAGATGTCAACGTTGACAGCCAGCTTGGCCGCCGTCGATGTCAAAGTTGGCTTCGCATCTCTCTCACAGGCGTATTTGTATTCAGCGTTGTATGCATGATGTCAAGGTTGACTTCGCAGTGAACCATAGATGTCAACGTTGACAGCCAGCTTGGCCGCCGTCGATGTCAAAGTTGGCTTCGCATCTCTCTCACAGGCGTATTTGTATTCAGCTTTGTATGCATGATGTCAAGGTTGACTTCGCAGTGAACCATAGATGTCAACGTTGACAGCCAGCTTGGCCGCCGTCGATGTCAAAGTTGGCTTCGCATCTCTCTCACAGGCGTATTTGTATTCAGCTTTGTATGCATGATGTCAAGGTTGACTTCGCAGTGAACCATAGATGTCAACGTTGACAGCCAGCTTGGCCGCCGTCGATGTCAAAGTTGGCTTCGCATCTCTCTCACAGGCGTATTTGTATTCAGCGTTGTATGCATGATGTCAAGGTTGACTTCGCAGTGAACCATAGATGTCAACGTTGACAGCCAGCTTGGCCGCCGTCGATGTCAAAGTTGGCTTCGCATCTCTCTCACAGGCGTATTTGTATTCAGCTTTGTATGCATGATGTCAAGGTTGACTTCGCAGTGAACCATAGATGTCAACGTTGACAGCCAGCTTGGCCGCCGTCGATGTCAAAGTTGGCTTCGCATCTCTCTCACAGGCGTATTTGTATTCAGCTTTGTATGCATGATGTCAAGGTTGACTTCGCAGTGAACCATAGATGTCAACGTTGACAGCCAGCTTGGCCGCCGTCGATGTCAAAGTTGGCTTCGCATCTCTCTCACAGGCGTATTTGTATTCAGCGTTGTATGCATGATGTCAAGGTTGACTTCGCAGTGAACCATAGATGTCAACGTTGACAGCCAGCTTGGCCGCCGTCGATGTCAAAGTTGGCTTCGCATCTCTCTCACAGGCGTATTTGTATTCAGCTTTGTATGCATGATGTCAAGGTTGACTTCGCAGTGAACCATAGATGTCAACGTTGACAGCCAGCTTGGCCGCCGTCGATGTCAAAGTTGGCTTCGCATCTCTCTCACAGGCGTATTTGTATTCAGCTTTGTATGCATGATGTCAAGGTTGACTTCGCAGTGAACCATAGATGTCAACGTTGACAGCCAGCTTGGCCGCCGTCGATGTCAAAGTTGGCTTCGCATCTCTCTCACAGGCGTATTTGTATTCAGCGTTGTATGCATGATGTCAAGGTTGACTTCGCAGTGAACCATAGATGTCAACGTTGACAGCCAGCTTGGCCGCCGTCGATGTCAAAGTTGGCTTCGCATCTCTCTCACAGGCGTATTTGTATTCAGCTTTGTATGCATGATGTCAAGGTTGACTTCGCAGTGAACCATAGATGTCAACGTTGACAGCCAGCTTGGCCGCCGTCGATGTCAAAGTTGGCTTCGCATCTCTCTCACAGGCGTATTTGTATTCAGCATTGTATGCATGATGTCAAGGTTGACTTCGCAGTGAACCATAGATGTCAACGTTGACAGCCAGCTTGGCCGCCGTCGATGTCAAAGTTGGCTTCGCATCTCTCTCACAGGCGTATTTGTATTCAGCATTGTATGCATGATGTCAAGGTTGACTTCGCAGTGAACCATAGATGTCAACGTTGACAGCCAGCTTGGCCGCCGTCGATGTCAAAGTTGGCTTCGCATCTCTCTCACAGGCGTATTTGTATTCAGCGTTGTATGCATGATGTCAAGGTTGACTTCGCAGTGAACCATAGATGTCAACGTTGACAGCCAGCTTGGCCGCCGTCGATGTCAAAGTTGGCTTCGCATCTCTCTCACAGGCGTATTTGTATTCAGCTTTGTATGCATGATGTCAAGGTTGACTTCGCAGTGAACCATAGATGTCAACGTTGACAGCCAGCTTGGCCGCCGTCGATGTCAAAGTTGGCTTCGCATCTCTCTCACAGGCGTATTTGTATTCAGCTTTGTATGCATGATGTCAAGGTTGACTTCGCAGTGAACCATAGATGTCAACGTTGACAGCCAGCTTGGCCGCCGTCGATGTCAAAGTTGGCTTCGCATCTCTCTCACAGGCGTATTTGTATTCAGCGTTGTATGCATGATGTCAAGGTTGACTTCGCAGTGAACCATAGATGTCAACGTTGACAGCCAGCTTGGCCGCCGTCGATGTCAAAGTTGGCTTCGCATCTCTCTCACAGGCGTATTTGTATTCAGCTTTGTATGCATGATGTCAAGGTTGACTTCGCAGTGAACCATAGATGTCAACGTTGACAGCCAGCTTGGCCGCCGTCGATGTCAAAGTTGGCTTCGCATCTCTCTCACAGGCGTATTTGTATTCAGCTTTGTATGCATGATGTCAAGGTTGACTTCGCAGTGAACCATAGATGTCAACGTTGACAGCCAGCTTGGCCGCCGTCGATGTCAAAGTTGGCTTCGCATCTCTCTCACAGGCGTATTTGTATTCAGCTTTGTATGCATGATGTCAAGGTTGACTTCGCAGTGAACCATAGATGTCAACGTTGACAGCCAGCTTGGCCGCCGTCGATGTCAAAGTTGGCTTCGCATCTCTCTCACAGGCGTATTTGTATTCAGCTTTGTATGCATGATGTCAAGGTTGACTTCGCAGTGAACCATAGATGTCAACGTTGACAGCCAGCTTGGCCGCCGTCGATGTCAAAGTTGGCTTCGCATCTCTCTCACAGGCGTATTTGTATTCAGCTTTGTATGCATGATGTCAAGGTTGACTTCGCAGTGAACCATAGATGTCAACGTTGACAGCCAGCTTGGCCGCCGTCGATGTCAAAGTTGGCTTCGCATCTCTCTCACAGGCGTATTTGTATTCAGCTTTGTATGCATGATGTCAAGGTTGACTTCGCAGTGAACCATAGATGTCAACGTTGACAGCCAGCTTGGCCGCCGTCGATGTCAAAGTTGGCTTCGCATCTCTCTCACAGGCGTATTTGTATTCAGCGTTGTATGCATGATGTCAAGGTTGACTTCGCAGTGAACCATAGATGTCAACGTTGACAGCCAGCTTGGCCGCCGTCGATGTCAAAGTTGGCTTCGCATCTCTCTCACAGGCGTATTTGTATTCAGCTTTGTATGCATGATGTCAAGGTTGACTTCGCAGTGAACCATAGATGTCAACGTTGACAGCCAGCTTGGCCGCCGTCGATGTCAAAGTTGGCTTCGCATCTCTCTCACAGGCGTATTTGTATTCAGCTTTGTATGCATGATGTCAAGGTTGACTTCGCAGTGAACCATAGATGTCAACGTTGATAGCCAGCTTGGCCGCCGTCGATGTCAAAGTTGGCTTCGCATCTCTCTCACAGGCGTATTTGTATTCAGCATTGTATGCATGATGTCAAGGTTGACTTCGCAGTGAACCATAGATGTCAACGTTGACAGCCAGCTTGGCCGCCGTCGATGTCAAAGTTGGCTTCGCATCTCTCTCACAGGCGTATTTGTATTCAGCGTTGTATGCATGATGTCAAGGTTGACTTCGCAGTGAACCATAGATGTCAACGTTGACAGCCAGCTTGGCCGCCGTCGATGTCAAAGTTGGCTTCGCATCTCTCTCACAGGCGTATTTGTATTCAGCTTTGTATGCATGATGTCAAGGTTGACTTCGCAGTGAACCATAGATGTCAACGTTGACAGCCAGCTTGGCCGCCGTCGATGTCAAAGTTGGCTTCGCATCTCTCTCACAGGCGTATTTGTATTCAGCTTTGTATGCATGATGTCAAGGTTGACTTCGCAGTGAACCATAGATGTCAACGTTGACAGCCAGCTTGGCCGCCGTCGATGTCAAAGTTGGCTTCGCATCTCTCTCACAGGCGTATTTGTATTCAGCTTTGTATGCATGATGTCAAGGTTGACTTCGCAGTGAACCATAGATGTCAACGTTGACAGCCAGCTTGGCCGCCGTCGATGTCAAAGTTGGCTTCGCATCTCTCTCACAGGCGTATTTGTATTCAGCTTTGTATGCATGATGTCAAGGTTGACTTCGCAGTGAACCATAGATGTCAACGTTGACAGCCAGCTTGGCCGCCGTCGATGTCAAAGTTGGCTTCGCATCTCTCTCACAGGCGTATTTGTATTCAGCTTTGTATGCATGATGTCAAGGTTGACTTCGCAGTGAACCATAGATGTCAACGTTGACAGCCAGCTTGGCCGCCGTCGATGTCAAAGTTGGCTTCGCATCTCTCTCACAGGCGTATTTGTATTCAGCTTTGTATGCATGATGTCAAGGTTGACTTCGCAGTGAACCATAGATGTCAACGTTGACAGCCAGCTTGGCCGCCGTCGATGTCAAAGTTGGCTTCGCATCTCTCTCACAGGCGTATTTGTATTCAGCTTTGTATGCATGATGTCAAGGTTGACTTCGCAGTGAACCATAGATGTCAACGTTGACAGCCAGCTTGGCCGCCGTCGATGTCAAAGTTGGCTTCGCATCTCTCTCACAGGCGTATTTGTATTCAGCTTTGTATGCATGATGTCAAGGTTGACTTCGCAGTGAACCATAGATGTCAACGTTGACAGCCAGCTTGGCCGCCGTCGATGTCAAAGTTGGCTTCGCATCTCTCTCACAGGCGTATTTGTATTCAGCGTTGTATGCATGATGTCAAGGTTGACTTCGCAGTGAACCATAGATGTCAACGTTGACAGCCAGCTTGGCCGCCGTCGATGTCAAAGTTGGCTTCGCATCTCTCTCACAGGCGTATTTGTATTCAGCATTGTATGCATGATGTCAAGGTTGACTTCGCAGTGAACCATAGATGTCAACGTTGACAGCCAGCTTGGCCGCCGTCGATGTCAAAGTTGGCTTCGCATCTCTCTCACAGGCGTATTTGTATTCAGCTTTGTATGCATGATGTCAAGGTTGACTTCGCAGTGAACCATAGATGTCAACGTTGACAGCCAGCTTGGCCGCCGTCGATGTCAAAGTTGGCTTCGCATCTCTCTCACAGGCGTATTTGTATTCAGCTTTGTATGCATGATGTCAAGGTTGACTTCGCAGTGAACCATAGATGTCAACGTTGACAGCCAGCTTGGCCGCCGTCGATGTCAAAGTTGGCTTCGCATCTCTCTCACAGGCGTATTTGTATTCAGCTTTGTATGCATGATGTCAAGGTTGACTTCGCAGTGAACCATAGATGTCAACGTTGACAGCCAGCTTGGCCGCCGTCGATGTCAAAGTTGGCTTCGCATCTCTCTCACAGGCGTATTTGTATTCAGCTTTGTATGCATGATGTCAAGGTTGACTTCGCAGTGAACCATAGATGTCAACGTTGACAGCCAGCTTGGCCGCCGTCGATGTCAAAGTTGGCTTCGCATCTCTCTCACAGGCGTATTTGTATTCAGCGTTGTATGCATGATGTCAAGGTTGACTTCGCAGTGAACCATAGATGTCAACGTTGACAGCCAGCTTGGCCGCCGTCGATGTCAAAGTTGGCTTCGCATCTCTCTCACAGGCGTATTTGTATTCAGCTTTGTATGCATGATGTCAAGGTTGACTTCGCAGTGAACCATAGATGTCAACGTTGACAGCCAGCTTGGCCGCCGTCGATGTCAAAGTTGGCTTCGCATCTCTCTCACAGGCGTATTTGTATTCAGCTTTGTATGCATGATGTCAAGGTTGACTTCGCAGTGAACCATAGATGTCAACGTTGACAGCCAGCTTGGCCGCCGTCGATGTCAAAGTTGGCTTCGCATCTCTCTCACAGGCGTATTTGTATTCAGCGTTGTATGCATGATGTCAAGGTTGACTTCGCAGTGAACCATAGATGTCAACGTTGACAGCCAGCTTGGCCGCCGTCGATGTCAAAGTTGGCTTCGCATCTCTCTCACAGGCGTATTTGTATTCAGCGTTGTATGCATGATGTCAAGGTTGACTTCGCAGTGAACCATAGATGTCAACGTTGACAGCCAGCTTGGCCGCCGTCGATGTCAAAGTTGGCTTCGCATCTCTCTCACAGGCGTATTTGTATTCAGCTTTGTATGCATGATGTCAAGGTTGACTTCGCAGTGAACCATAGATGTCAACGTTGACAGCCAGCTTGGCCGCCGTCGATGTCAAAGTTGGCTTCGCATCTCTCTCACAGGCGTATTTGTATTCAGCTTTGTATGCATGATGTCAAGGTTGACTTCGCAGTGAACCATAGATGTCAACGTTGACAGCCAGCTTGGCCGCCGTCGATGTCAAAGTTGGCTTCGCATCTCTCTCACAGGCGTATTTGTATTCAGCTTTGTATGCAGGATGTCAAGGTTGACTTCACTGTAAACCATAGAACCCCACCTTATTATCCGACTCCTTCTGGTGTTCGTCCCCGCTGACCGTACATTCTACCGCGGCGAGAAGCTCCGCTAACACTTCCGCCACGGCCTCCCGCTCGCTCTCATCCGGGGGTCCTCTCAGTCGCAGTTACTCCTTCTTCGTCCTGTCCTTCTGCATCTGCGCCGAGCCGCTCTGGTTGATGCGCTTGTACCTCTACGTTTCGCAGTCTGGAACTTGGAAACGGTAACGGCAAAGACGGCGCCGAAGCCGCCCTGTCGGCATTCTGAACATCGGTCTCGGTTTCCCTTGGCACTACGGCATCCGAGGCAGCTGTGTCCATCGTTTCCGCGCGCAACTCCTCCTTCGACCGACGCATTCGAATCCGCCCGACCGTTTCATTGTGCGGGAGTTGATCTCCGTTCTTCCACTTCGAGTGCCAAATGTTAAAGCACGATACAGAATTACCATCGGCTACGTGTCGCGCCTTGGAGCACAAAAACAGTCTTCCTCGATCAGTGGAGCACTGCTTGCAGTAATGACGCGTTGTACCGGGAGGTCGATTCGATCCAGGACTGCGCAGTACCGAACAAACTTTGCACACGCGAAACTTGAACTTGCCCTTTGCCGTCTTGTCCGTCGAGACCATCAATTGATGCTTCGAGCTTGCTAGCGAGTACGCCGTCGAAACTGGTGTCTGGTTAGATCTTGACTCCACCTCGGTAACAGCGGCTTCGGCGACTGGAACCGTTTCCAGGAAGTCATCGTCTCGGAGAGCGAGTAGCTGCTCGTGTAGCTGAATTAGAAAATCCGCGTGTGAAAGAGGTTTTTCCCCCACAGACTTCGCGTACTCACGGTGGGCGATAAAAGCGTTAATAACAGCTATGTCGAGAAGCCCGTAGAAAACAGTCTTGTAGTATTTCTTCGGTCGCATGACCCTTTGGATGGAGTACCTAGTCAAATGCATTCTCGGCGTAAGTGAAGGGAGTCAGAACCGCAACAGAGCAACACGTACCTTTGCAGACGTAACTGGTCGTGGCTGTCAACACCCCCCATGTACTTATTGTACAATACTACAAACTCCGGACACGGAATGTTTGCATGTGAGCCGTCCTTTTGCCTCCTCCGCACAATCGCACGTCTAGCGGAGGCCCCAGTCGCCACAAAGTAGCAAATTTTTGAGTCAACCCACCGCGTCGAGTACATCCGACGATTCGTATTGTTCCGGGCAAGCACGTATGAGCCGCGCGGCATCCCTGTCGAAGCTGATTTTTTGTCGGTCTTCAAGTCTTCGGGGAAGCCAAGACGCGTCGTAGCCACCGTCCCGATATTGTAGTACCCCATGTCCATCAAACGAAACCCCAACGTCACTGAAAAATACTCGCGATCAGTGATGATGATTCGCTTCTTGGATCGATCCACCCGACGCTGTTCCCACAAGGCTTTAAGGTTTCGAACCACACCAGCTGGTCCGCTTCTGGTGTCAACAAATTGACTGTTTTGTTTCTTACCACAATAAACCTCGAACCTGAGCATGAATTCACAGCGTTCAGATACCGACTATATATAAAAATACCGCAAATGACCATACCTGGAGCAGTAGTGGGTTTTCCCGCAACACACAGCGAACAGCTTGGTGCCGTACTTGTGCGGCTTATACTTCAGGAAAACTCGTATTGTGTTCCGCGAACTTCTTGAAGAGATAACCATCTCGTCGAATGCAACCCAGCGCCCTAGTTCCATACCACCCTTGAAAGTAGTCTGTAACTTGTTTATCACGTTGCGAATCTTCCATTCCCGGTCCGTCTTAGCCTGCGGAGCCTGGTTGTTCGTAAAGTGGAGAAATCTGGCGAAGGACGTGTTAGTGGGCCCTTATTAAAGTAACGTGGAAGTCACAGTACCTGTTAATCTCCTTGAAACGCTTGCGAACCATAAATGACGACCAAGTTCCAGCTGGGATCGCTCCACGGGCTCGCGTCTTCCAATGATCTTCCAGTCGAGACTTTATCGGGCAAATAGCCCTGAATATTACTAGGGCCAGAAAATGCATGATCTCCGCGGCACGTACTTCTTTGAACGCGTCCAGTTCCTTTTTCTTTGCTTGAAACATTTCCTTGCGTTTGTGCCTGTCGTCCGTCTTCTTTTCAATTGACAACTTCGCCTGTCGAAGTCTTTCCGGTCGTGTCTGACGCTCGTAACGATTAGTTTCCTCGGCAATCTCCGTCCAGAGCGTCTTCGGCATGAAGTAAAAAAAAGATCAGAAGGTTTCATCGTTTTCGCTGCCTCTACAGCCGAGGCAGTAAGTCGAGGGGGGTCCGTAAAAACATCCGTAGCGCCGGACAGGTCCGAGTCATCCCGTTCGTCGGTTACCGGTAGCAACTCCCAACCATTGTCAGACATGCCTCGAAGCATTTCATCTGTTATGTAGTCCTGGGGGCCGGCAACCGCGCGAATTTCCTCTGCTGTTTCGACACTAAAACTTTCGTTTCCGGTATCATCCGCAATATAAAGCTCATCTGCAAACTCATCTTCAGAATCGTCGTCGGCACTCTCGCTGGGGCAACCATCAGATTCCAGCACCTCGTATTCGCCATCAATACCCACGTTCACTTCATCAGCAAGCATCTCCGCACGTCTTTTCGACTTCTTCCCAGATACTCAACTTCCGGGAGACGAAAGAGTACGTCGATTTTGCGAGGGTGTTGCGGCTGTTTCTGCTGTCTGCCGGGGCGATTTTGTTTTTCTGGGAGCCTTGTCTGACCCTCTGGAGTCTGCACGCGGTACTGGCGTAGCATCCGCATTCCTTCCATCGGTATTAAGGCTGATTGAGACCCCGGCACCATAAGGCTCAACAGGACCACCTGCATTTGAGATCGCCTCTTCCTCGGTAGTCTCGGGAAAGTAATCCGGGAAATCGTACTCATAGTCATTTTCGGTTCGATCATCGGTTTGCCGGCTCTCGGTGGCCACATTGTCAGCATCATTGGTTACTCCCACTCCATAATTTTCTGGAATCGATGCTCTGCTTGCTTGGCGAACTGAAGACCCACCGCTGAGTTTCTCGTTCTCATCGGTATCTTTCCGAGGACTGTCATGGCCTACCGTCCCAGTAGCATCGGTGACTTCAGCTGGAGCTGGGTTTTGGAGCATAGCTTGACGTGCTGCTTCCTGGCGACGCCTAAACTTCTCCAATTTGTCAGGGCAGTTCAGATTGGAGGCAGGCTCCCAGCTCGTTTGGGAATATCCCTTCCATTTCACCTCAAAGTAAGACAAGCCAAAACGAAAAGTTTCGCGAAGAATTTTTTCCACTTCGTACACTTCCTCCGAGCCTGGGCACCATTATTACAGTTAGTGCATTTTCCCCAAAACCAACATAAGAACTTGACAGACACTTGCTGGTTGTTACCTTCAGAATCCTCTTGGTGTTTTGCAGGGATTTTAGCCGTCACGTGGCTACCTCGGTCAGGCAAGCCCGCTTTTCGGGTTGTTTTTTTCTTCTTCAATGCGCGTGCCTCTTGAAGTTGTGCTGCCTTGAATTTATTGAGGAGCTCAGGACAATGCAGATTTGATTCCGGCTCCCACGACGTCTCGTCGTAACCCTTCCACTCCACATGGTACTTGGGCTCTCCACGCACGAACTTCATCTCGATGATATTCTCGACTTCAAACTCGTCGTCTGCCGCATTATGAGCGTCTACTGTAAGATCCCTACGACGCTTTGCTAGTGAAAGATGCGTTTTGCTTACCAGATGCCTCGGAGTTCACTGTCCTCGCTGCTTTTCTTCGCGCCTTCCGGGGCGGCTGGGTGTCGCGCCCGCTGCCTACTCGGCGCTTCTGTGCCATCTCGACGAGTGACGGTGGGGGGAGCAAAAGGCGCACTTCTAGCATCCGGATACGTGGGCGTTGTTGACCTTGATCATACAAAAATACAGATATTAAATTTCAGATCTAAACATATCCGGATACGAAGTACGACAGAGATCGTATACTAATAATATTTCGATGTTGAGTAGCAAGTGTCAATGTTGACATCGCAAAGCTTAGCAGATTCCTTTAGCATAACAAATAGACTGGTACTGCTAGATGTCCTACATTGCTTCTAGAGCTCCTCAACATTTTTTTCACAGCGATAAATACACGCTCGGCGTCGCACTCACTGTGCACGAAACCCACTGCATGGCAACGGGCATCACGACCGAGCTCGCGAGAAGCGAAACGACGGGCATGACGGCCGTGCAAGTAAGGAAGAGGGACTCAACGTTGGGTTGGGGGATGTCAACATTGACACTGCGCTGGAACTCCAGATCAGCGAGCAATCGAAGCTCACCAAAAGACTTGACGGCAAGCATAGCGACACCAGCACCGCGATCGTGGCGATGACGGAGTGGGCGACCGTCGGGCAGCGTTTAGGTGAGCCCGGCCACAGGGTCACGGCGAGGATGGCGGCGGCGAGCCCGGGCACAGCGTCACGGCGAGCGTGCAGGCGGTGGGCACAGCGACATCAGCGGCGAGAGAGCAGCACAGCCAGCGTGGCGGTGGCGAGCATGGCTGCAGTCGGCACAGCGAGAGCAGCATGGCGAGCGTGGCGGTGGCGAGCGTGGCGGCAGTCGGCACAGCAAAAGTAGCATGGCGAGAGCAGCATGGCGGCAGTCGGCACAGCGACAGCAGCATGGCGAGCGTGGCGGTGGCGAGCATGGCGGCAGTCGGCACAGCGACAGCAGCATGGCGAGCGTGGCGGTGGCGCGCATGGCGGCAGTCGGCACAGCGAGAGCAGCATGGCGAGCGTGGCGGTGGCGAGCATGGCGGCAGTCGGCACAGCGAGAGCAGCATGGCGAGCGTGGCGATGGCGGCGAGGGCGACCGTCAGGCAGCGTTCCGGCGAGCATAGCGGTGGCCAGGTGAGGATCAGCAGCATGGCGAGCATTGTGGCGGCCTTGGTGGCGACGGTCGATGCGAGCCAGGTGTCGGCATAGTTGGAGAAGCGCTTGAGCAGGAGCTGACGATTTCGGAAATGAGGTTTGGGATTGAGCGCGCGGAAACGATCTTCCGGCACGGATCGCAGCGCGAGCGTGATTGGCCGCGAAATGGCTGGCCAATTACACGTCGCAAATTCAAACGTGGGGGCGCTGATTGGCGTAGATACCGGAGCGAACCCGCGGGCGAAAATCTGCGTGTTGCGCGAACTCACGCGCAAGTTGGAAAAGCGCGCGAAAAGCTGTGTGTTGCGCGAAGCTTGACCAGGCTGAGGCTGATACCACTTTGTGTCTGTGACCTTTGGGTGAAGCCGATTTTGATTGGCTTATTAGCTTCAACTTCAACCCTCGATAAGCACTCCGAATTATAGTAGTTCTTGAGTTAGTGAGTGACTACCCTAGTACGGGGGCATTTCTTTTGCAGTTCTATAGTAACTTACTTTTGCACGTTCATCTGCAACAGAAACGATGGCAAACGGTGCCTGAACGTCACTCGCCTCGCTACCTAGGCCAGTGTGGTGTCCTCACAAAACGCGGTATCCGCAGATATGAAATACCAACCAATGCATGCACACGGTTTCTATAGGTGAGCGCTGCACCATTGATCTTGTCCGTCGAAAACGCTCTGCTTCTGGGTGGTCAAAGCTCACGAGCAGCACACTAATTCCCTCCCGTTCCTCGACACACTGATACGAATAGACACCAGTGACTTGAGCTAGGAATACGCTGCGCTAGCTAAGAACACGGATGGTTGATGCCCCCACCCCCCTCCTTTTTTTACTGCCATTTACTACATCTAGGAGCCCACACACCGCTTGACCTCCCGTGCTGCGCCACCGTGCGCCTCGGCTGGCGAGGCGGCGAGCCGCGGCGGCGCCGCACTGGTGGTTGGGCCGGCCAAGTCACCACTGGCACCCCCAAAGCTCCTTGTAGCGCTATTGCCACCGGGCGCAAATTACCCTTGACTTTCGCCATATCACCGATACCAGCCACCCTCGGACCGCAGAACGCACCTCGCCGAGCGAGGCGGCGATCCACGGCGGCGCCGCACTGGTGGTTGGGCCGGCCAAGTCACCACTGGCACCTCCGAGGGGGGTAATTCGCGCCCGGTGGCAATAGCGCTGCAGGGAGCTTTAGGGGCTGCATGGAGGTGTCAGTGGTGGCTTGGCCGGCCCAACCACCAGTGCGGCGCCGCCGCGGCTCGCCGCCTCGCCAGCCGAGGCGCACGGTGGCGTGGCACGGGAGGTCAAGCGGTGTGTGGGCTCCTAGATGTAGTAAATGGCAGTAAAAAAAAGGAGGGGGGTGGGGGCATCAACCATCCGTGTTCTTAGCTAGCGCAGCGTATTCCTAGCTCAAGTCACTGGTGTCTATTCGTATCAGTGTGTCGAGGAACGGGAGGGAATTAGTGTGCTGCTCGTGAGCTTTGACCACCCAGAAGCAGAGCGTTTTCGACGGACAAGATCAATGGTGCAGCGCTCACCTATAGAAACCGTGTGCATGCATTGGTTGGTATTTCATATCTGCGGATACCGCGTTTTGTGAGGACACCACACTGGCCTAGGTAGCGAGGCGAGTGACGTTCAGGCACCGTTTGCCATCGTTTCTGTTGCAGATGAACGTGCAAAAGTAAGTTACTATAGAACTGCAAAAGAAATGCCCCCGTACTAGGGTAGTCACTCACTAACTCAAGAACTACTATAATTCGGAGTGCTTATCGAGGGTTGAAGTTGAAGCTAATAAGCCAATCAAAATCGGCTTCACCCAAAGGTCACAGACACAAAGTGGTATCAGCCTCAGCCTGGTCAAGCTTCGCGCAACACACAGCTTTTCGCGCGCTTTTCCAACTTGCGCGTGAGTTCGCGCAACACGCAGATTTTCGCCCGCGGGTTCGCTCCGGTATCTACGCCAATCAGCGCCCCCACGTTTGAATTTGCGACGTGTAATTGGCCAGCCATTTCGCGGCCAATCACGCTCGCGCTGCGATCCGTGCCGGAAGATCGTTTCCGCGCGCTCAATCCCAAACCTCATTTCCGAAATCGTCAGCTCCTGCTCAAGCGCTTCTCCAACTATGCCGACACCTGGCTCGCATCGACCGTCGCCACCAAGGCCGCCACAATGCTCGCCATGCTGCTGATCCTCACCTGGCCACCGCTATGCTCGCCGGAACGCTGCCCGACGGTCGCCCTCGCCGCCATCGCCACGCTCGCCATGCTGCTCTCGCTGTGCCGACTGCCGCCATGCTCGCCACCGCCACGCTCCCCATGCTGCAGTCGCTGTGCCGGCTGCCGCCATGGTCGCCACCGCCACGCTCGCCATGCTGCTGTCGCTGTACCCGCTGGAGCTCTGCCCGACCGCCGTCCACGCCGTGGGCCTGGGTCTGTCCAAGATGTCGTTGCTGACTCAACGTTGGGTTATGTTATATGTGGTCCACACGGATTTTGACCGTGTAGTGTGACCCACATCGAAAGCAGCGGAA
Organism: Phytophthora vignae f. sp. vignae; assembly: GCA_016169955.1. NCBI lineage: Eukaryota > Oomycota > Peronosporomycetes > Peronosporales > Peronosporaceae > Phytophthora > Phytophthora vignae. The sequence goes on along the minus strand of JABJUM010000009.1, from coordinate 1,210,761 downwards.
TCTTGGAGGGCGGTGACTTGAGAAGCCGACGCGTGATGGAGTATAAAGCCCAACAAATCGTAGACGACTACCGGGCGTACTGGGAGGACTGCCGCTGGTATATGCAGTACCCGCCACGGCTCTTCGTGATCATATGAGGCCTTCCGGGCTCTGGCAAGACAACGTTTGCTCAAGAGGTCGCTCGTTATGCCGCAACGCTCGATTTCCGCTCGTCGATTTGCTCAGCGGACCACTTCTTCCAGCGCGGAGGTACCTATGTGTTCGACGCAAGTCGACTTTGGGAGGCACATCGAAGCTGCTACGAAGAATGCAGAGAACTGCTCTGGCTCAGACCCGATCGTGGAGTGGATATCGTTATCGTCGACAACACCAACCTTCGGATGGATGATTTTGAGCGCTATCTGGATCTCCACATCCCCTCGGACAAGCTCGCAGTTGCTGCTTTCGAATGCCTCCCTGGTGTAGCTGAAGCAACGAAGCTCCTGGAGCGAGCTAATCGTATTGGCCACGCTATCCCTGGTCACATTTTTGTGGAGTACTTCAACATCTGGAAGCACAATACGCCGCGCCGCGCCGACGACGAGGTGGACACCGACAACAAGCTGCATACCGAGGACGGGCTGGCCACCAACAATATGCCACGCACCTATCTGATCACAGTGGAAGAGTTTATGCCAAGTCGCTCCGACAATTCCGTTGAGGTGACGAGTAGCTCCAATAAATCTCTAATTTGACGTATCCACTCTTGTTTTGGCACTCGTCTTCACCAAGTTTACATTTTGCGAGCACAACGCTGCGAGCCATGCGCACTTACTAGTACCTCTCTTATTGAGTCAGCTACGATTTTGGGGTCTATCTTGGCTCAGATTAGATACTTGGTACTAGTAGCCAGCTCAACAACGACTCCGACCAAGTCAACGTTGACTTAGATTATTAGATTTGGTTCGAATCAACTTCTCTCAACCGAGGATTTGCGTTTCACTTTCTCACATTAAAAAACGTTGACTTCAGCTAAGTGTTAATGGCGAAGCGCAGGGTGCGGCGATCTCAGGCTGCAGACAGCGAGGAGACTGCAGGCAGTGCTACGGACCAGGCGGTCATGACGAGGAGTAGGAAAGCTGCAAAGACGACGGGCAAGCCAGCGACAAAACGGACGAGTGCGCCCACTGACAAGTCAACAAGCGCTGCCAAGACCACGCCTGCCACCGGCAATGCCAAGGAGAAGCGGAAGAGGCAAGACACTTCGTCAAGCCCCGGTAAGCGGAGGAAGACTACAAGGAAGGCTGGCCAAGGATCCAAGGGGACGACGGGCGAGCTGGGCGCCGTGGGTGCGTCGGAGGACGAGATGACGGCTCAAGATGGAGAGACGATTCCCCTGGTTCCCAAGCGCGCGCTCCGGTCCACGGGCTTGGCTCTGCAAAAGAAGCTTGACGAAGAAAAGGGCGAGAAACGGCAAGGCCCACGGCGCACGGCAGCTGATCGGTACAAGCTTGCAAACTACCAGAAGCGTGTGTGGGCGGATAGGTACACAGCTGCGAGGAACAGCAACAAGGCATTGGACTACCGCGCTTTGAGCACGACGACTCAATTCAGTGCGTTCAAAGACAACCCAGACGAGCTCCAACGTCACGAGCCTGCGCTGCTGAAAGAGCTCTACAAGGTTTATTTAGCAGAGCAAGCCCTGAAAGGAGACGCACACGCGCAGGCCGCTGGATCAAGTTCGCCGATGCTGTCGCAACATGATGGAGCCGAGCACGTGGAGATCGAGCAACGCGACATCCAGGCGGCTCAGCAGCTTACGGCAACCAGAAACCAAGCAGCGTCAGCGTTAGACCAAGCTCCGAGTCCAGAGCCTCCAGTCTTCGTCCAAGCGCAGACACCCGAGACAGCGCAAGTCGAAGGTGGGAGCGTGCAAAGCCACCCTTTGCGAGGAGGATATGCGCGTCTTGAACACTCCATTTCGCAAGCACTGCAGCAGTTTGGAGATAACCTGGAGGAAGAGAAGCAGAAAGGGGCTCGACAGCTGGAGGAGGAGCAGGCACGCTCAAGGAAATTAGAGGAGCAGCTAGCAGCCACAGCGAAGGAGCTGGTCGAACTCAGGAACGATGGTCTGCCAGACGATGATATAATTAACGCGGTGACAAAGGAGTTGCTGGAAGCGGTTCGTCTTTTAGCTGAAGAGAGGGCGACTTCACGTGGATTGAGCCAAAAAGTTGCTCGTATGGAAGATGAGTTGAATTTGGCAAAGAAATCCGTCACCACGCACGCAGACAATCTACTCAAGGTGCAGGCCAGCCATGCTAAGAAACTCCAGGATGTACACGATGACATGAACAACCTCACGAAAGAGCTGGACGAGCGCAAGGAAAAGCTGGATGACCGGGAGAAGGGGGTGGCTTCGCGAGAGAAGCAGCTGGAGGACAAGAATAAAGACCTACAAGCCAAGCTGCAATCTCGAGAGGCCAAACTCAAAGAAGAAGAGCGGCGTATGCAGAATGTAAAGCATCGAGTGCACTGGCAGCGGGAGAAGTTGGAAGAGAGCGCGACGAAGCAAGCAGATCAGGATCGTGTGAGAGCGGAGTTGGAATCGATGAAGGCTGCGCTAAAGGCGGTGAAAGCGGAGAATAGCGGATTGCAAGACACCATCGCGAGGCGAGAGCTGCAACTGCATACGTTCAAGTATAGCGCGGTGACCAAGGAAGCTATGGAAAAATTCACGCAATGGAACGCCGTCATCCGAGATGGTAAGCCGCTTGCGTTTCTGCTTCAGTGTGGTTTGACATTGTATTGACTTCCATTGTCTCTGTCTAAAACAATGTAGGTAACACGAGCACAATGCAGAAGAAGCGCGACTTCATTCTGGGCAAAATGAATGAGGCGTTTGGTTCGAAGACGGCGGACGCTCGAGAGTTTGAGGCGCTTGCGATCGAGTTCTGGGAGAAAAGAAATCTGTTGGTTCACGACAAGACATGGACCGTCATTCATTCGATGGACCACGACAGATACGCGCATGTCTGCGCGAAGATTACGGAAGCATTGGGCGTGTTGGAGAAAACCATTAATCCTTAGTCTGCTGTATTTGTGTGTCTCTGCGTAACGATGAATGAATACACATTTCCAAGTCACCGATGACTTAGAGCGAGTCAACTTTGACTCGAATACGCCTGTTTTATTGATAGCGAAGTCAATGTGGACTTAAGTCAAGTCCACATTGGCTTAAACATACTAGTTTCAGTAATAGCGAACTCAACGTCGACTCCGAACGAGTCGACATTGACTCAGTCGACAGCAACCCAACGTTGACTCTGAACGAGTCGACATTGACTCAGTCGACGGCGACCCAACGTTGACTTACAAATAAAAAAAATAAACTCGGTTCCAGTATGAATCCCCAAAGGGTCGTTTTACTTGAGTTTGTATAGACAGTATCCGAAGCGAAAAAAATGGCCGACTTTTCAGATGACGAGGATCGCCTACTCGTTCACCTCGCGGCGGCGTACGAGCAAGCGGGAAGGCGAATCGACTGGCTGTCAGTGGAGAAAGACATGGGGCCGTAAACATGGAGCGCAGCCAAACTGCAACAGCGAATCAAGACGCTCAAGAGACGATATGGCAATAACGTGCTGAGTTTCCCCCCACGCTATTTCCGCCCGCTACCAGACCGAGCAGGACTGTATTTGGAAGCCAAAGCCGCGTCTCCGCTACGATGTTCGCCTTCACCACATACCATAGCGACCCTATCACCGCAAGAAACCTACAACGCCACTAAAGGACTATTCTGTCTACTCACCAGGCGTGATATGCGCGCGAGGGAACGTCAGCTAAATACCGGGGGATTACAATGGCTGGGGTGTCCATGCTGATCGAAGAAGCGAATATTCAAGAGAATGACGTGTTTCTGGATGCTGGATCCGGCGTGGGAAATGTTCTCGCTCAAATCGCTCTGCAAACGCAAGCATTTCGTGTGGTTGGTATTGAGATCCAACGTGACCTGGCCGCTAGGGGTATGGAGCTGATTGCGTCTAGGACATCGCGCTTTCCCCACTTGCTTAAGATCAGCGTCGTCACCACAGACATCCGCAATATTGCTGAAGGCAGCGATACTGTTATCAGTGCTGACCCAGACTCGAAGTTGGCTCAACCCAGCTTCCTTATCAGCTCCGCCACTCTTTTATTTTGCCACGACACTGTGTTCGAAGAAGATGTGGTTTTGGCAATGCGTGCTTTGTGCATGAAGCTACCTCATCTACGTCTGGTGGCGCTTACAACACGAGTGTGTCCGCGGCATCGTAATACGTGCCGAAATTCGTTTTGCAAGCGGTGGAGGTTACTGAAAACAATTCAGGTTCCGATGACTTACAGCAGCTCCCTTCGGGATTTACACCTGTACGCAGCTGAACCAAGATGGTCGATGCAGTAACTACGATCACCACACGTAACATTTCCGCCGAGGGGCCAAAACAACAACTATGTATTAATTGCATGAAAATCAATGACAATTCAAAATAACTTCGACCCGCCGTTGAGTTTGACAGCGTAATGAAGCCGCTGTCGCCCCATGAGCTGCCATACGAGGTCTAGAGAACCCAATACAAGATGAAGTGTTCGTAGCGGACGAGCTTACTCGACGTACGGCATCGTGGGCTCCAGCCGACCATGAAGACTCCACGCTTCAAGCCGCCGTTGTATCTGTTGTTCTTGGAGGCTTGCCACCCCCCGCTGTCCCTGTCGTGCTCTTGGCGTCCTCCCTGCCGTTTGCTTCCACCGTCGTATCTTCGGCATCGCGCTTGGGCATTCGCTGCGGAGTCGATTCGCGTTAGGGTGAATTGTCATCACCCGCATGGTTTCACAGCGGCGGGGGCACGTAACTTAGGTGGGCGCTGATACGCAAGATCGCCTCCTTGCTCGACTCCTGCCGGGAGTGGCCGGTGAACAGCTCGTCCAGAATGTAAATGCGCCTGTCGACAACAACAACACAAGCATGAGCCCCTATATATGAATGCCAAAGCTGCCAAGACGCCGCCTTACCTTCCGGGAATTGAAGATGGTGTCCAGCTCGCACTCCTACCGAACCCACAACATCTCTCAGCGTCAGCCTCCCTTCTGCTAAAGCTCCTCGCCCCCACGCCTCACGTACATTTCCGAAGTAGCGGTCGGGCTCCTCCACGAACAGAAGCGTCCAGGCCTCGATCGGAATACCTCGGTCTTCGCAGTGGCGGCGGTACAGCCGTACTCGTAGCTTCTCGACCACCGTATCTCGAGCTTGTGGTCACCTACAGAAGGCAATGATAATACAGTACATACATAAGGGAAAAGAAAGTTAGCGATTAGTGAGAGGTGCATCTTATCAATTCAGAATTTCACCATACAGGGGAGGCGCTAATCCGTTGTGGACACCTGGCAATCTGCGGGTGTAAATTCTAGTGCAGTGGCCAATGGTGGCGCGGAAGGCGCGGAAGGTGCCCATCAACCTCAGCAGGCGAGAAATCCGCAAACAGATCGCATTGGTCAAAACGCCGTCGGCGGGACCTTGAAGAGTCGCAAGTACCCTAACCACCTGTATGGTTTGAACCGGAACTTTTCCCCGAGGTTTTTCTTATCCCTGCTAAATCGGGTTAACGGTCGCCGGTGGGTTAAGTAACACTGATCCCCGACCTCATAACTGTCAACATTGCCTCTGCCTTTAGCATCCGCATGTTCCTTTTGCATGTCTTGGCTCTCAGCCATTGAGTCACGCACGTGTCGTAAGGCACTCAAGCGCGTCGACACGAAAGCGTCAACCTGTTTACGAACAGTAGTCGGGCTGACATCGGCTAGCCGATCATCTAAATCGTCTTCCTCTCCCCCACTAAGCCCGAGGCCACCACGTGGGGGCGTCAGCGGGACGCGGGGATGGGACAAGCTGTTCACGTAGAACGGTGTGTAGCCTGTCGAGGCGTGCACGGCGTTGTTCAACGCAAACTCAACGAGTGACAGCATAGCGCTCCAACGCGTCGGCGTCTCAGCGCAAATGCTGCGGAGCACGTCCTCGACGACGCGATTCACTCGCTCCGTCTGACCATCGGTCTGCGGGTGATCCGCCGTGAACATGTCCAGCTTCGTGCCAAGCACCGCAAATACCGCGCTCCAGAAGCTGCCCGTGAAGCGGGGATCTCGGTCCGAGACAATCGACTCAGGGAGTCCGTGTTGTCGAAACACTCGGTCCAAGAACAGCGTTGCTGTACCTTTACAATCGATGGTATCCGGCAAGGTGAGTCATATTGTTCAAACGGTCAACGAAGACCACGACTCCTGTGTTGCCCGCCGCGTCTGCCGGCAGGCCAAACACAAAGTCCATACTCATGGATTGCCAACAGCCCGAAGGGACAGGCAAGCTCGCCAACGGCGCTGCAGCATGGGGTGACGACTTCACTCGCTGACGCGTCTCGCACGTGCGCACGTAAGTGCTCGTCCACTTGTCCATCTTCGGCCACCAATAGTGGGTGCTCACTGAGCTGTAGGTCTTCTCTCGGCCAAGATGGCCAGCCAGTGGTGTGTCGTGGGCCTCATAGAGGATACGATACTTCAGGTCCTCATCATGAGGGATGACCACGCGTGGCGTGTCCTCGGAGTCAGGGCTGTAAAACAGCAGGCCACCATCGAGGGTGTAGCGATGCAAACGCGCGCGCACACGCGCCGACATTTCAATGTCCGAGTTTTGAAACTCCTTGCTCCCCAGAGCCTTCTGCAACGCGACACAAGTGTTGTCCTTGGCATCAGCAGTTCGGATCAGATCCGGTAATGACGAAGTCACGGTCGTTACGTGAGCCAGCTCAAAATCCGGCCTGCGCGACAGCGCGTCCGCAAGGACATTGTGCCTGCCAGGATTGTACTTCACCTCGAAGTTGTAGTCCGCGAAGAAGGATAGCCATCGGGCCATCCTTTGCGAGAGGTGAGGCGACTGAGTCGCAGTGCGTAACAACGCATGATCCGTGTAAATCACGAACGGCTGAGAGCCCAACAGGTGCATCCTGAACTTGACGAGCGCATGCTTCATCGCAAGTAGCACCTTGTCGTGGACAGGATAGTTCTTCTCCACAGCCTTCAGCTGGCGAGATTCGAACACCACCACGCGCTAGCACCCCTCGGCGTCTACTTGGAGTAGAGCACAGCCGATGGCAAAATCCGAGGCGTCACAGACGACACTAAACGGACGAGAGGGGTCTGGCAAAGCAAGAATAGACGCATGAAGGAGGCTGTCCTTAATTGCCGCAAAAGCATCGTGATGCTCGGTGTCCCAACACTACTCCGTATCCTTCTTCAGGAGATTGGAGAGTGGTCAAGCCATCACAGCGTAGTTCTCGCTGTACTTGTGCAAGTAATTGGCCAAGCCAAGCCGCTTGCGAAGATCCTTCTGGTTCTTGGCAACCGGCCAGTCAACAATGGCTTTGACCATGACCCTGTCGGCCCTCAGGTCACGCTTCCCGATGGAGCACCCTAAGAAGGGGATATCTTCCGCTCCGAAGATGCATTTGTCAATGTTGGCATACAACTTGTTTTGACGCAGGCGCTCGAGCACAGCACGCAGGCGCTCCACATGGTTCTCCATATCAGTCTTTCCGTGCTCCGCACGACTGTGGACAAAGATGTCATCGAAGTACGTTTGCGCGTACGCCCGATGGGGCCTGAAGATCTGCGTCACAAGACGATTGAACGTCGCTGGCGCCTTCGAAAGCCCTTGGGGCATCACTAGCCACTCCCAGAGCATGCCGCTCGGAGTACCCACCGCAGTGAGAGGAATGTCGCTCGTCCTCATTAGCAATTGGTAGTAGCCATAGACCAAATCGAGCGCACTGTACATCGTACATCCTGCCATGTTGTTCTGAAGAACGTCCTTCCGAGGAATCGGCGTCTGTACCGGAATTGTGGCGGCATTCAGCTTGTTGAAAGGATGCCCGATACACCACTTTCCATTCGGCTTTCTGACACAGAACGTCGGCGTTGAGTGCGGAGACTTACTCTCACGCACCATGCCCGCCTCGTGCTTCGCACGGAAGAACGCGTCAATGACGTCACACTGCTCCTTCGGCAAAGGCCACTGCCTCGTCACGCAGTATTTCGTTCCCGGAACGAGATCGATTTCATGTCGAACACCTCGGTCCGGAGGTAGCCCCGAGGGCGGTTCCTTCGAGACCACATCCTGATACTCCCGTACCACCGGATACAGTGGATCCGACGGGTCCTTCAGGATCGACGATCCACTCCGCGCATTCAGCGCCTTCTTGGTGTTCTCCAGGACAGCTTCATCCAGAAGCGAGGACGGGTTTAACTCTTCTTCAGGTTGTATGACCACCGCCTCAGATAAGTCTCTAGCCTTCAAAGCTTCGCCGAACTCGGCCAAGGACATCTCGTCCAGCTCTAGGAGAGCAGATAGTGAGGGCAAGTTGTCGAGGTTAATGCCTCCATCGACATCGACCGTCACTCCATTCACGAGCGTGTAGAGCTGCTCGCTCCCGCGTTGAGCCTCACCGCTCGACACGCCCTTTTCGCCTCGTGAGACCGCAGACGCCTTGCGTCGCGCAGCCAGCGCTTTGCGGCGCTGCCTCCTCTTCATGGACACTGTCCACCCAGAAGAGCTCTGTGATTTCGCGTGCTTCTTGACGCCAGGTGTCACCACCTCATTCAGCTCCAGATGAGCTCCAGTGTCTTTACCGACACTCAGCGAAGGGCTGCACGACCCGCAGCCTCCACTCTGTCGATTTCGTGCCAGTCCACGATCTTCATCCGGGCAAAGCCCCTTGTCCCTCGGCATCGTGCCCACCGCGCCGTCGCTGACACGCAGCAGGGCGCCGCCCTCGGACGCACACCTGCTCAGCGGAATTAGTGCCGCTCCACATCCTTCATCAGCCGGGCCTCACCCATGGCTCCTCGGCTCCATGCCGACCTTGTCTTCACTTGAATACAGCAGGGCGTCGCCCTCGGACGCACACCCGCTCAGCGGAATCCGTGCCGCTCCACCTGCCGCCCACGAGCCACGCTCGGAACGTTCGTTCTCGACACACGCAGTGTCCACCAACTCGGAAACTCCGATGTCCAGCACATTGACCGACTCGGTCCAGTGCTCGCGCCAAAAGCGCTTCTGCTTCCTAGCAGAGGTGGGTTCATGACTCGCCAATGCTCCGCCAGGAGAGAAGTGCGTAGCACCAAGGGTCTTCGACCTCCAATCGATCCAAGGCTCGTGGCGCTCAAGCCATGCCATGCCAAGGATGAGATCATATCTCGAGTCGAGGTCTAAGACCAGACAGCGTTCCACGCTATCAAAATCTAAAAACTTCACGCCCAAGTCCACAGGGACTTTAGGCACCGTGACACGAGTGCCCGTCGCGCGACGAACAGTGATGATGTCACCCCCAGGCGCTATCAGCGCCTCAGCATAAAGCTGACTTCCGTCCATCGTGGAACGCCGAGCGTAATTACCCGACGCCCCCGAGTCGATCAAAATCGTCCATGGCTTTGTGAAGCCCTTCACCCAAGCCTGGACGACTATGAGGCGAGGCCGATGAAACCTTTGTCGCCCAGGGGGGTTCGTATAGCGCAGCCCAAGAAGGTTCTTAGGGCGTAGACCCAGAGAATCGACTTGAGAGTCAACAGCAAGAAGGTGAATCCAGAGGTTTGCAGCCGCAAAGCTTTAAACCCTGAGGATCACTCTCCTTGGTTGGCGTGGGTACCTTGTGTAATCCCTGTCGGCTCGTTTGTCTTCGACGGAACGGCACTCCACCAAACTTGAATATAGCCTCGAAGAAGCGCTGAGGTGCACGTCTAATCCAGAACGCACCTCGACACCAAAGGCAAAACCCAGAGAATCAGATCACCCGAAACCCAGAATATCACGAATTCAGGATTCAGGATTTCAGTCAACTCTGGGGTGAGGAACTCAGAAGACACCTTACCCAAATGCCCTCCTAGCTCGATAAAAACAACAAATACAGAGTATACAAACACTACAACTAGCCGTCACTTATTCTTTTGGACCCTTGGACGGTGGGTCACGCACACACTAGGCTCACTGGAGTCTGAAATTCAGGGGCCTAGCTCCCTTGAGACTCACACAAACGCGCACCACCTCCAATACAGGAGGAAAATACAATCACTATCAGTTACCTTTCCCTTCACACAAGCAGTCAATACAAAATCCTGGAGGCGACTACTTAGCACCCCAGAATACCCTCTGGAATAATATGAAATGGGCTACCACGAGCAAAGCAAGTGACCCAACTAGGATATGAAATAGATGGATCACTCCAGGAAGCTCAAGGCCGTCGCTTGTCCCCACCTAACTGGACTTGAGTTTTGATGGAGTCCACACAGACGGCTGTCCTTCGCCGTTGCTGTGCCCTTAGCGTCCCGCGGTCGTAGTCTCGGGTCCTCCGGATTTCCGTCGGCAGGCTTGGCCGAAGTCACTTGCGCAGTACCGGGAAAATGAAACTCTGTTTGTCTTTTATCAGCTACTTCTCTCTCTCTTACTTCTCTGTTCTTCTGCATTCTTCGGGCAAATGTCTTCTCTTCACTATGCTTTGGGTCAAATATCTTGTCTTCAGTATACCTTGGGTTCAGCGGTCCAAACTTGCGATCGGCTTGCGATTCCATCGTCGCAAGGCGTCCAGAGTGCCAAATGTGGGTCCTTGGACTTGGGTTTGTATGGTTCTCGGTTCCCTCTCGACTCCTCGAAAGTATCCAATCACTTCGATCTTCAAGGTCACGCATCGCTTTGATTGCAGACCAACTCCCAACTGGCTCGAAATTCAGAGAATCATGTGATACTCTGGATTGCTTCTGAGAATCAGTGAAACTCAGGGGAGTTCTCGAGAGTTCTTGAGGATCCTTGGATGTTGTCTTGGGAAACACTTGGTTTCGGTATAGGTAGTCTGGATTCACGCTCTGGATCCAGGGGATCACTTGGAACTCTGGGTCACCTGTCCATCCGGGGTGATTCTCAGGGTTTCTATGTGGTTCTCTGGATACCATGTCGTATTCTTCACAGACTCGCGTGTATCTCCACAAATATGAACACTTGGCTGGTTGTACGGCTTCCGGCGCATGTTCACGGTAGTAATGGGGGGGGGGGGGTTCTCAGGGGATCTGATCCATAGTAGTGCTCTGACCCACAGCAAGATGAGGTGTACTCTGGGATACGTTCTCCAGAGACACTTTCCGCCAGACTTTAGGCACTCATCGTAAGGGAAAGTCCGGGACTGGACTGAGTGTTCTTCTGAGATCCTGGGTGTGCACCCTCAGGATTCACACTTCCAGTCAGTTGGGCCCATCTGCGGTCAGGCACTGGATTCATCCCACTGGATCTCTTCTCTCCCGCCAACGCCACTCGTGTCTCACGGGTACAGCCATGCTCATCCAAGTTATCCACGAATCGTAGTCCATATAAACTCCAAGTCATCAGGGTGACGGCACGTCATCGACAAATTTCTGGAAACCGCCTCGTGTCAACCGCCCCTCCTGGTCCGGGTCCATCAGAGAGGAAATCACTCCGAACTGGTGAATCATGGCCAGGCCACAAAAACACCGAATTCGAGGCACTCTGGAGTTCGATACGGCCGTTGCCCTCTGTCGACTCCCAGGAGTTCACACACTTCGGCCCCCTGTCTCCCCAGCGGTTGGTCGGGGCCGATCTTCAAGGTTCCCTTTTCAACCGCAAAAACTCCAACGGGCAGTGTACAATCACATTCCCATTTCGCAAATCATCAACATGGCGGGCGCATCCACGGACGGAAAGCCTGCGGCGACGCCGGCTCAAGGCACGGCGCCTGCGGCATCTCCGGGCGGTACGCCTCCTCCGGCGCGGCCACACACGGACGACGCCCCTCCACGCGCATCTCCTGTAGATGGCGACAGTGCGCAGGCGGACGGCAGCGGCGACGCTTCGCCGGGCGCCCCGAAGGGAAAGGCCGAGCAAGTCACCTTCGCTGACTCTGAAAGCAAGGCACCTGACGACGAGGGTAAGGCTCCCAACGCGGACATGCGCGAGGCTGATGGCGATGCCTCAGCTGACGCTGCAACTTCAGAGGTCGGAGGCGTGGACTCAGAGTCCGAGGCTCCAGACGCGGAAGGGGCGGCATCGAGTGCAGTTACGGCAGGCGCTCCTGAGTTCAAGACGCCCCGCCACGCGACAGTGACCGACGTCCAAGGACTCATCTACGCGGGCATGCTGAGGGAGAGTGAGGTGGAGCTCCCGGAGTTCACGATTCCTGAGCGCCCACCACACTGGCAGCTCCCGACGCCGCCTGATCTCGAGACTAACGCGTACCTCGTAGGGGTCCCAGGGATCACAAGCGACGTTCGCGATGGCGCATTCGCCATGGAGGGCTACGGTGGCGTCACCACTCTGGTGGGTTTTGAAGAGTTGTCGGACGATGACATTCAATGGCTCAAGGAGGTCTGTGATGCGGGCGCTGGGGCCGGCGTACTGCGGCCCCGTAGTTCGCCCCTCTCAGCTTACGAATTGGACAGTTCTCTGAATTCCATCGGCCTTCGTCGTGAGATGGCTTCGCTCCTGCGGCACTTCAGCACCACAAGATTCGCCGAGCGCGTGTTCAAGATGACCGGCTACCTGCGCCGCACTCTCGGTGCCTACAAGCATATGCGGTCCCTGGCCGAGTCTCAGCAGGGTTTTGCAGCTGTTGATGAACTGGTCCAAGTGAAACGTGAGCTCAAGGAGCTGAAGCGCACGTGGAGATTCGCACGCGACTACTGGTTCCAAGAAGTTCAGGAAGCTCTGGGCAGGACTGAGTCTGTGGAGCAAGAGCACAAGGCCTCGCTGCAGCAGCAAAAGGCGCGCTACCAAGACGAGATCGACGCTCTGGAGTCCGAGAAGGCCCAGCTCAAGGCGCGCCTGTCTGACTCTGAGACTCAGGTGCGGATCCTGAAATCGCGGCTCGAATCTGCTACCATGGATCCCTGGAAGCTCTCCGATTTTCTCCAGGAGCACACGGACTTCACGGGGAACTGGGAGCGCCTTCACGACCTCTTCGGACTCTGCATCAAGGATTCGAAGCCGCCCGAGGCTTGGGACACGGTTATCAGCGTCACAGCGATGGACAAGCGCAAGGCTGCGGTGGCTCCGTATCCTGAGAAGAGCACGCGCATGCCTCCGTCTTCTGGGTCTGGATCTGGACACGCTACGCGCCCTGAGACTCTGGATCTCATAGGCCCTGGGAGCAAACCCAGGCGTGGGTCGACCTCTGGTTCAAAGCCTCAGAGTTCCAAGGGGTCCCAGAGTTCGAAGAAGACTCAAGGTTCCCAGAAGTCCAAGGATTCCAAGTCGACGGGCAAGTCACAGCAGTCCACAAGCTCCACGGCTCACAAGGTCCAGCGTCGTCCTAAGGATCATCAACCTGGTCGTGACTCCGTGCGTCGTGCCGGTGATAAAACCGTTGTTTCCAAGGACGCCGCGCGCACGATGCTTCCTGGAGGCGTCGTCTGGAAGGAGATTCGTCCAGACGTGCGTCAGGTCATCCTCGCGGGGCTCAAGTACGACACTGCGATGGAGTGGATTGGCAGCGATCGCGCCACTCATGGCCATTTCCGGCAGCCTCAGTTGATCAAGATGCTTGTCAGCATGATGTACTGGCGTCGACTTGACAAGACCCCCTGGAGCAAGTACGTCCCTGAGGCCTACTACGAGATGGCAGACGAGCGCCTGGATCGACGCCTCAGACGTGGTGACGTTCCACCGCCCTGGGGAAACCTCGACGATCACGTGGTGTACCCTGACGAAGACGCAGACTCTACTGTGGACGACCCTGAGGACGACCCGGACTACCAGCCTCCAGTTCAGGACCCGGAAGGAAGCCCCTCCAGCAGCTCAGAAGAAGAAGTGGAATATCTCGCCTCTGGATCTCTGGTTGCTGACGATGAGGCAGACGAAGATTCTGAGGAAGACGCGGTTGAAGAGCCCCCTAAGACCAAAGCAGCTGGCAAGCGTCCGCGTTCTGGGTCCTCTGATACGTCCCAGAGTTCCGGTTCTAAGTCCAAGAAACAGCGCCGCAAGGAGCCTCAGAAGACCAAGTCCACTACCCAGGGTTCAGGTGCAGCACGAGCGTCTAAGGTCACTGCGCGCCCCAAGAAACCCTCATCTCTCGCGTGCAAGTCGTACTCGGAGTTGACTGCTGAGGAGTTGGCGACGATCGAGGTTCCTGAGGACGACGAGACTTCCTGGCGCATTCATGGGATCCTGGTGCAGTTTCCAAGTTCGACCAAGAGTGCATCATGTCAGACTCCCGGTTTCCCAGAATACGAGATCCACAAGTTCTCCTACGACGTGATTCACGAACGCTGGAACCGTGGAGCATACCAAGCGATTCTGGATTCCAAGCCATGGAAGACTATGCTCCAGGGTCGTATCCGAGTGTTCTACTTCCACGAACGGGACATGCTCGCTGCCAAGGCTCTCAAGCTGGTGGAGGATATTGTGGACGCCATGCACAAGCACGCGCAAGCCATATGGGAGCGAGGACACTGGGTGCCCATCCCGACTGAAGCCGAGGAAGACATTACTCTGGATTCCAAGCGCCGGTCGCGTCGCAACGCGCTCCGTAGGACGTTCAAGGCACTCCTGGAGCGATCCCAGAATACCCCTGGGTTCATACCCTCTTTGTTGTATGAGCCTGGTCTCTGGAAACTTTCCGACAAAGTCTGCTATTGGATCTGGGAGGACCCCAGAGTCAGCGTCCTTGGGTGTGGCGACCTGGAGACCCAACTGGCAGCGCTGGATATGCGCGAACCCGCTCGAGTGCAGTGGAACACTGCTCCTGACGAAGAGTGGCTCCAGTATGTGCCGGATCGTATCAAGCGCAACATCCGACCTGCGGCCATCCGTAGGCTCAATCCGCTGTCGCAGGCGCATCAGTGAGAGAGCATCTTTGCCAGATCCTGAGGACCACTTAGCTTTTGCATGTCGTAGCGTAACTTTTCACTAATACCCAGGATTCCATTTCAACTCACAGTCTTCTCCAGAGTTCCATCATCTTCATAATCGCCCCTTGGGTTGCCTTCATTGCTGTAACAAGCCTTCTTATTCATGTCCTCGAAAGTTCTCCACGTTCTCTGCCGAGGCCTCGGCCTCATCGCTCCTCAGAATTCTTCTAGTCCAAACGGCGTTCTCTCTTCATAATCAAATCAATTCACATTCACGGTTCCATCTCCATTCTTCACACATTCTATCGATCTTCTCCAGAGTTTCACTGTTACCCAGGGTTTCGCCTCCTGAGTTTCACATGTGCCTCTGGGTCATTACTACCCCAGAGTACTAAACCCCTGGGTGATCATCTCCGGCTTGCATAGCCTGGAAACGGGCTCGTGCTCTCGCGCCTTGATTGAACTCATAGAGTAAAGCACCGCAGTTGAGCTTCGACACAGGTAGCCACTCGGTCTCATCATAACCCTTCCACTTCACGAGGTATTCGCGGGTCCGCTTTGACGTCCGAGTTCGCTTGGTCCAACGCAAGTCCAGAATTCGCTCGACCTCGTACTGGTCATTCGCTGTATCAGGCTCCCAGCTATCTTCAGGTAACAGGGCTGCATCGAAGTCATCGTCTTCATCCACGTCGATCTCCACGGTAGGCCTCTTCGGGAAAAGCGCTCTGGGTTTCAAGCGGCTCACATGTACCCAGGGGTTCACGCGATATCCGGTATTCTCAATCCTAAGTTTCACACGAAAATTGTCGTGGATCTCCTGAATTCTGAAGGGTCCATGCCACATGTGGGCTAGCTTACGACTCAGACCTGGCTGTACTTTGGGTATGTACAGCCAGACGGCGTCACCAGCTTCGAACCCTGACTTCAGACGATCAGACAGCTCTTTCCACTTCCTGGTCTGCTCGGCGGAGCGCGCTCGTTTGGCCTTCTTCTGAAGATCCTCCGCACAGGCTTGTGCATAGCTGTAGTCGCGTTACATTTTCCTGCGCCACTCATACGCCGTGCGCTCTTGGACACTTGACGGTCTGGGTCCTAGCATAGCAGACACAGTGCCGTGTGCATCCCACCCGTGAACCAAGAAGAAAGGGGTATCCAGACGCGTAGCGTCGAAAGCGGTGTTCAGGGCGAACATTAGCCGCTCAGCGTGGTCGTCCCAGTCACTTTGATCCGCTTCGGCAATATAAGCGCGGATGCTGCGCACGACTGTCTGCACCGACCTCTCTTGCTGTCCGTTCGCCTGGGGGCGATACGCCAGAGTGGCTCGCTGCTTGCTACCCAGAAGTTCACGGAAACGCGTGAACACCTCGCTCATGAACCTTGGATCCTGATCGTGGCGTAGCATCGAGCTGGCTCCAAACCTCCTGAAAACCTGCTCCTCGTACACTTCGGCGACATCTTGGGCTGTCGTTGAACTCATGGGTTTACACATGACAAACCCTGAGAACGAGTCCTGAAAGAGCAACAGGAAGGTGTTCCCACGGTCAGACTTGGGCAGGTGCGTTACGAAATCCATGGATACAACTTCAAACGGCCTTCTGGGTTCGATGTTTCCAGGGGATGGTCCCGCATTCTGAGGACGCCCCTTGCCGCTGGCGCAGTCCACGCATTCCTTGACGAAAACTTCGACGTCTGCGTACATACCATGCCAGTAAAACTCAGAGCGCAGCCTCTCATACGTCCTGGTAATTCCTTGGTGTCCTCCCTGAAAATCTTCATGAGCATAGTGCAGGATGTCTGGTTGCAATGCCTTCGGGACCACAAGTCTGAGTTCATCGACCATGTCCCTGGGGCGATCCCGTGTAGAACGGCTCAGGCGATACAGGACCTCTCTGGAGTCCAGCACAAAGTCGTCGGCGACCTTCGCAAGTTTCCTGGCTTGGGCGTGTGACAGTTTGCTCACGTCCCCCTTCAGAAAATCCTTGAGTTGCAACAGGTGGTCATCCTTGTCTTGGTGCACCTTGATTCGTCGCCAGCGTTCGGCCTGGTATTCAAGAGGGCCCATAGGTTCGCCCCGATCCTCCTGAGATTGCGCTCGGGTTATGACAGCGAAGACCTTGGCTGCTGCAGGCAGCGGGGCGCATTCTGGTCCAGGGGTATCCAGAGGGTCATCACCCTGAGGACCATTCTCCTGAGTTCCAACGCTTAACAACACTTTCGGTTTCACCAGCTTCTCGTGAATCTTGGACACCAACTGCAGATGCATTCGCTCGTCAGCGTCTTCGACCTTCCAGGATTCACCCAGCGCCAGAGTCTTCGACGTCAAGTAGTCTGCGGCCTGGTTGAATTCTCGTTTAACATGTACCAATCGCACTGACTTGAACTTCGTCTTCAGTACCTCGTACTCAGCCAATTTCCTCTGGAGGTTGGGCTGATTGCAGTTGATGAGACCCTGGGCTTGCTGAATAGCAATCCTGGAGTCCCCCACCACAACAATATCCTGAATTCCACGTTCAATTGCCAGGTTGAGTCCCTTCAGAAGTCCATGGTACTCCGCGTCATTGACAGTCACATCCTCCAGAATGAACCCCTGGGCGTCTAGGATCTCCCAACCAGGAACATGCCACAGGATGCATCCACAGCTTCCTTGTCGCGTGGACGTCTTGGCAGCACCATCGAAACTCAGAATACAACCTTCGTAGTCTGCCTCCAGCATCTCCATACTGATAGGCACAGGTGGTTTGACGCGCCCCTTGGCTGGGATCAAATTCTCAGCGACTTCATCCAAATGTTCCCTGGGAGTGATTCCCGCACCCAGGATTGCAGCCAGTCCGTCCTCATCGCGTTGAACTCTGCGTATCTCCAGATTCCAGTGTGACAACTTCAGGCCCCACTTGACAGTCCGGCCGTCTGCTGACTGTGAAGTCAACAGCCACTTCAGCACAGAGTACCTCGTATAAACGATGACCTTGGGGCTGCCCTCAACCAGAGTGCGGAACACCTCTAGGACTCTCAGGATAGCGACCACCTCCTTCTCAGCGATGTGGTACCTCAGTTCGGCGTCATTCAGAACTCGCCCTGTGAACCGCACTGGATGCACAGTGCCATCATACTCCTGGCCTAACACAGCGGATGCTGCCCACGGGTTCGCGTGGGGGATAATCACAAAAGGCCTGGAGCGGTCAGGATGCCGCAGCAGCGGAGTCGAGACGATCTTGCGCTTCAGAATTTCGAAAGCTTCCTGGGCTCTGGATAAGTCTCTCCTGAGTTTCACTTGTTCCTCAGTTAGCTCGTACAGAACAGCCGCGATCACAGGGAGGTCTTCAATAAACTTGTTGTAGTAATTCAGACTTCCCATGAAACTCTGGACTCCCTTCAGTGTCGTCGGAAATGGCAGGTCTTGAACACCCTTGGCGATCTTAGGAGTTGCTCTGATACCCTCAGCACTGATCCCGTGAGAGAGGTAAGGGATAGACAACTTCCCAAATTCACTCTTGGGGAGACTCACAGAGATATTCCAGTAACGTAGACGGAAAAGCAGCGCGTTCAAATCTTGGCACAGCTGATCCCAGGTCGGTGCACCATGGGCAATGTCAATGTACGAACGTCGACCCAGAACGGGACCCATCTGAGAGGGTGCCGGGATGTTACGCTGGAAGACCGTCATCTCGTCAGTCAACACTGAGAGTCGTGGCTCAGCGTCCTCTGAAATCCTGGGTTCCCCAGGGTTTAGCCCCAGAAAGACGTCTTGGTCCACTTCAGCTTCTTCCTCAGGGGAGAGTCGCAAGAATCCCCACAGGCAATTATTGAGGACTGCCTGGTGGATCAGCGGCGCGTTCTTGAGGCCAAAGGGCATCCTGACCCACTGGTAGTGTCCATAGGGACAGACAAACGCAGAGATCAACTTGGCTCTCTCAGTCATCTTGATAGCCCAGAAACCACTCGCCATGTCCAAGCTCATGAACCACATTGCCGACTCGAATCCAATCAGCAGGTCGTCAATGAGCGGCAACGGGTAGTGTGAGAGCTTGATGAAGCCATTCACCACACGATAGTCAATACACATGCGGATGTCGACGCCGTTCTTCTTCAGGACGATGACAATCGGAGACGCCCAGGGTGAAGTAGAAGTCTCAATCAACCCGTTCTCCAGGAGCTTCTTCAGGAGTTCATACACCTTGGTCCATAGGTGTGGTGCAATAGACCTTAGACGCTGGGCAACAGGCTTAGCGTCGCCCACATCTAAATCACAGACCACTCCACGAGCCGGCGGGGGTGCGGCATTGCCGTCCCCTAGGAAAATCTTCCGATGATACTCCAGAAATTGTCTCACTTGGTTATCCATCTCAGGGGTCGTCTTCCCAGGGACTCCAACATCAGCTTCCTCGATCCTACACTCAGGTGTCAGGTCCTTCATCTCTGGGAGCATCACCAACTGGTCACGCAACTGTGAGAGCAACTCGCTGCCTTCGCGCATGTAGACCGCGGGCTCATAGTCGAGGTCCTCCGTGGAAACTCTCATGCAGTGTTCATACTCCTGCCTGAGCTTCTCCAGCGGAGTCCCAGGCATTCCTGAGATCGGGATATCCCAGTAGTCTTCGACAGCACCCTGAGAATCATCATCCACTTCGAAATCCAGAGAATCACTGCCAACTTCGACTTCTAAACTCAGAGTCTCAGCGGCTGTATCACCTTCGGGACTTGTGCACTCTGGAATTTCGTCAGCTTGCAAGGTCGCGTTGATCATCGTGTTCCTGAGAACATCATCCAGGTCGCTCGTGTCGACAGCAACGTCTCGGAATTCAGGGGAATCCTCAGGAAGCGCCTCATCCGTTTGGGTTGATGCATCCTCAGCGAATCGCACACGACGAGCTTCTGGTTTTCTGAGAATCGAGGCGAGCAGTGCCATGTCGGGCCCTTTTGCAGGTCGCGACAGGATCTTCTTAGGCCACTGATACTCTGGGGTCTCCACACACGATGGCTCCAACGCAGCTAAGCGCTCCGCACGCAGCCGTCCCTCACGCGACTGAACGCTCTCCAGAATGAGAGTCTGCCACTCACGGTACGCAAAGGAACCGGGGCGTACGAAGCGCCCAGCCCGCGGAAAGAAACCGTATTCCACGATTCGAGCGACCGGAGTTCGGTTGTGAATCCAGACGTCCTTGTCGGAGATGTTGACCACCTTCACAGCGACCGGCCAAGACCTCGACGCGTAGATCAGGTGCGTTACCCAGCGGTCTCCGCGTCCTGCCCACCCAACCTCTCGCTGTGGGTTCGTCGATCCATACGAAATCTTCACCACTCTGGACTCTCCAGGGCCTAGCTACCAACTTCCCGTAGTCTCCACAGGCATGTCGACACCTAGGCGATCCTCTGGATTCCATCCACACATCATGATCGCTTCTTCATCTGGGAGCGTCACAAGACCTTCCCGAATGCTGATCCTTACTCCAGCTGCAAACATGAAACTCATACCCAGAAGTACTTCAATCCCTTCGCCGATGTTAGCAACCCAGACATCCAGGAGATACACCACCCTCGGGCCGAGAGTGATCTTCACCTGGGCACTGGCGCCGATATACGTCGGAACGCCTCCCATTCCAGACACCTTGGTTTGTTTGTGCGACTTGAGTCTGAGTCCGAGCTTACGCGCTTAGTCGAAACTCACAATATTCACAGTCGCACCGGTATCCAGGAGGACCTTCGTCCGGCAATCGTTCACGGCACCATGCACCATCACCACATCACGTTTCTTCGGATCAGGATCGTTGTTTTCCCACCATCCATAGCGTTCCCCAAGGTTCAGCTTATACTCTGTAATTTCTCCAGAGTTCACTTCTCCAGGGTTCACTTGTTCAGGACGTTGAAACTCAGGGGAATTCGTGAAATCCTGAATCAAAGTAGTCATGCATTGTTGGTTATCTTGGGTTCTTGTTCTCAGCTCCGGGCCTACATACACTAGAACACATAACTCTGGGGCCTTCTTCAGCCCGGCGCGTACTGGGTCCCCACCCAGCGGGCTTATTGGTTTGACGGCCTCCCAGAGTTTGCTTCGCCATCCAAGAGTTTATCCAGGATTTGGCTCGGCATGTCCTTCAGTGCACCTTGGCGGGCGAGTCTCTTCACAGCTTCCAGCGTCTTCCAGTCTTCACACGGTTTTCCAAGATGCAGCTTGCCACAGTTCTCACACGGTTGCGCCCGGCACATGTGCGTCGGGTGACCCGTCTCGAGACAGCGGTCGCACTTCATGTCTTTCCAGCAGTTCTCCTCTGGGTGTCCCCACTTGCCGCACTTCTCACAGAGCTTGTCCCAAATTCGGGTTCTCGCGGCGAGGCGAACAAAACCCGGAGTTTATGTTCGATCCTGGTTGGGCACTTGGTGGGCGCCATCCCATGTTATCCATCACCCGGTAGACCTCGTTCGTCAGCGTCTGAGTCCACTCTGCACCCTGCATGCTCGTCGAACTTCCAGCGTTAGACGTGGCGGCATCCTCTCCAGAGATCTCTCGAGTTGACCCTGAGTTCGCGCTTGAAGTTCGGATTGACACTCTGGGTTCATCCGAGATTTCCTGAAAACGAGCGTGAGCCTCAGGGTCTTCCTCCGACTCAGAGTCAGAGACGTCGCCCCTAGTCACATACGCGCGTCCAGCACGCTTCGGCTTGAAACGCCCCTGAGGAATGTTGTCAGCACGGAAGTCACCAACTCTGGGGGGTGGCGCATCTTGATCACTGCGACTCCAGACATCTTCATCCTGCTCCAGAGCGTACTCCAAGTCAGCGATACTTCTGAATCTCTGGCCTTGTAGCGACGTCTTGAGGCGCGTGTCCCTGAGTTTCGTGATGAACCTCCGGATGTGCTTCTCCAGACGCTTCGATGACTTGCGAAAGTCAATGTCAGCTTTACCGGCAGCAGAATTCAGACGATAGAAGAAATCCAGAGCGCTCTCTGAGTTCTTCATCTCCATCGTGAAGTACCGTTCAGAGTATGACGAGCGCGCCTTGCAGTACTTCTTCCTGAACGCAGACGCCAACTCCTTCCAGTCACGCTGAGTGTGCTTGGGCAACTGGTTGAACCAGTCACGCGCCGCTCCAGAGAGCTTCAGCTTGAGCTCTTGAATTCGCATCTTCGTAGACCAACCTCCCTGAGCCGCCATGTTCGCGAAGCGCTCCCACCAATGTACGCGTTCCCTGAGTGACGCCTTGGTATCAAACTCACCCAGAGTATTCGAGTTGATATACGGTCGGAACGTCAGAAGCGTAGTGCCAGCTTGAGCCGTAGAAGCTGCCGTCAGGTTAACTCCAGAGTTCTCGTCCGAACTGTCATCGCTTTCAGAGGACGAGCTGTCATCGCTAAGTCGGAACTTGGGTCTGAGTCCGAGGGCGGGTTGAAATCTTGGCGCTTCTTCTTCTTCCGCTGGTTCTTCTTGGACGTGGAGCGCTTGGAGTCCGTCTTAGAGTCCTGCAAGGCCTTGGAGGTCGTCGTCCTCCTGGGGTCCGCAGTTTTCTCCAGAGGCACTGGCTCCTGCTTGATGTCCTGTGTCACCTTGGTTTCCGTAGCGCCATGTCCTCGCTTGGCCTGCTTCGTTCTGCCGGAAGTGTCGGCGGGATGCTGCGCGAGGGTCGCTCTTAATTGGGAAGCGGCGACTTCGGAAGTGTTCTTCAAATCAGCTGTCTCCCGTCTCTGTCCTGCGACACTTGCGTTTCCACTGATTACGCCACTGGACTCCTGAGGTCGAGTTGCGATTTCAGGGTCCTGTGCCACTGACGACCTCACGTTTGTTGCCAAATCAGGGGTAGCGGTTGCGCGTCGCGCTTGAACTTGAGCCAATGTTGCACGAAGGTCACGCACTTGACTGGCGTGAAACCGCTGGATATTCTGGGAAGACTCACGTTCCTGTTGTCGTGCGGCTTCGGTCTCATGGACCTTCTGCTCCAGGGTTGCCACTTGCTCTTTCCACTTCTCGTACGTGTCCGAGGCCCAGCGCGCACGCTCAGCATCGGCTTCGGCTTCACGCTTTTGCCAGCGCTCAGCGTAAGCAGCTTCCAGGCGCTCGCGCTCCAGGCGTAACTTTTCAGTGAAATCCTGGGTCACACTCTGGATCCCTGCGGAATCCTGAGTTCGACGGGTTTCCACCTCTTGTGCACGCCGTTCAGCCTCTCCTCGGGCGATCTCCGCGTGAACCAGGCGATCCGTGAGTTCCTGGATCTGGCGACGTGCGCCCAGGTCACGTTGTTCCCTGAGTCGCTCGCGCTCCAGAGCATCAAGACGTTCTCTGGCGAGGAACTCGCGTTGCTCCTGCTCCATGCGGGCCTGCCACTCCTGCTGCTGCCGCAAGACATTCAGCTCGATTTGAGCGGGCCCAGACCTTGCGGACACAGATGAAGCTGACCCAAGACTTCTGGATCCACTCGAGCGACTCGACACGGCTGATCTCCTGGATTTCGTCGAGCGTCGAGAGCGCACCTCGCTCCTGGAGCTTTGGTGTTGACTCCGCTCATCCGCACTGATGTCTTTCGGGCCGCCGAATCCAGAGGTCGAAACTGGTTCCCTGAGTTTCAGCTCAGCGGCTGTTGATGGAACTCTGGAGAGAATTGTCCTCTTGGGAGCGATCTCTGGATCAGAGTGCACGGACGACGCCATCTCAACGTCATCTTGGTCAACTGGCACAAGGCGCGGAGGAATGACCGTTCGGGTGACCTGGAATCCAAGGTCTCCTGCAGCCGCGAAGCCACCTGCACTCTGAGCTACCAACGCCAGAGCTCCAACTCGTTGTCCCAGCGATTGCATCGACGAAGACGAAGAGCTGCCATAAGACGTTTGCGCGCCTGAGGCTGTACTCTCGTCTGAAGCTCGCGAGGTGCCAATTACGCTCGGCACAGAGTCTGGAGCAGCGTCCTTGGCTTCCGACTCCAGAGGATCACGTCCATTGGACATGGAATTCAGGGGAGTGGAATTCTGAAGCGAAGCACTGGCCGAGGACTTGTACGCAGGAAGAGAAGACAGCGATGGTGTGGACAACGCTGATGGCGTCGATGGGACTTGCGGGCGCGGCGGTCCGTGCTGAGTGCGCTTACGCTGCGGCTCGCCTTCACTTGACCCTCGCGGGCTCCGTGAAATCCTGAGTCCAGTGACTCTGAATCTCAGGACAAACTGTCGTCCCAGTGGATCCGCATCATAGTCCGTCATCAATAAATCACCGTCTCCATCTTCCTTGTGATAGTCCAGTCTTGGTGCTTGCCCCGGGACACTTGTTACCGGCTGTTCTTCAGAGTTCACCTTGAAAGGCACACCAGCAATCACCAGCCTCCACTCGACGAGTTCCACGGCGATGAAATTCTGGGTCTCTTCCATGACAGAGCGCACCAAGTTCTCTGGAATCCTGGATGCACGCGTCGAAGACCAGTCGGGAATCAGGTTGACAAACTCGAAACCAGCTTCAAAGAACAGAGTCTGCAGAATGGCGACACACTCGCGTGCGGTCATGATACTCTGGGGAATCGTAGTCGCCATGAGATCCTGGGCAGTTCCGACACCCCACCGGGCGAGATGAAACTCAGAGATCCAGGCTTCGTCTGGATTCGCCAGAGACAATCGCCACTTGAAGTAGTCTCCAGTTGCATACGCGGCCGCGAAGTACGAGTTGGCATCCGGTTTCGGAGTCGGCCACTCATAGACAACACTCGGGGGTGTCACCTTCCCAGGGTTCACCTCTTCCCAGCGTCGAACTTCACGTCGGACGTACAGCACCATGTTTTCAGCGTCTGGAGCGGAAACAGTAGCGCCCCGGACCTCGTTCTCAGAAGAAGTCCTGGGTACCACTTGCGAACTTGGCGCGGAAACCCTGGGATCGGGTGGTGCGAACCCAGAGTTCACCTGGGAACTCTGAGTCTTCGCCTCCTCCTTCGCTCGCACGGGCTCCGGCTTCACTTCCACAACAGACTCGTCCGAAGATGACACCAAGTCGATCACCTCCGGGGGCTTAGCCGCTTTGGCGCCTCCCTCAGACGCCTGAGCACCACCCTCGCGGGTGTGCTCCTCTGGGACTCCAGGGGTCTGCGACCCAGAAACTGCCTCCGATGAACCTTGATCTCTGGACGAAGCTTGTTCATCCTGCGTCGGAGGTCCAACAGCGGACTGCTCTTGATCGGCAGACGCCTTAGCGTCCCCACCTTGCGCTGCCTCGCTCTCGCGAGCAGCCTTCTTCGCCTTCCGAGCGTCACGGACCACGGTATCCAGATCCTTCTGCTCCTCAGGCCCCAAACCTTGAACACGACGCGACTGACGTGACGCCTCACCGCATCCTCCGTCCCCGCGTCCACTCTTCTTCGCCCCTCGTCCTCCAGCCATCTTGTTCGCTTGAAGTTGACGGCCACTCAGCAGTTCTTCGACTCTTGAGTTCGGTGAAATCCTCGACAATCAAATCCGGGCACGCGCACCAGCTGAGGCGAGGCCGATGAAACCTTTATCGCCCAGGGGGGTTCGTATAGCGCAGCCCAAGAAGGTTCTTAGGGCGTAGACCCAGAGAATCGACTTGAGAGTCAACAGCAACAAGGTGAATCCAGAGGTTTGCAGCCGCAAAGCTTTAAACCCTGAGGATCACCCTCCTTGTGACACGAGGCGGTTTCCAGAAATTTGTCGATGACGTGCCGTCACCCTGATGACTTGGAGTTTATATGGACTACGATTCGTGGATAACTTGGATGAGCATGGCTGTACCCGTGAGACACGAGTGGCGTTGGCGGGAGAGAAGAGATCCAGTGGGATGAATCCAGTGCCTGACCGCAGATGGGCCCAACTGACTGGAAGTGTGAATCCTGAGGGTGCACACCCAGGATCTCAGAAGAACACTCAGTCCAGTCCTGGACTTTCCCTTACGATGAGTGCCTAAAGTCTGGCGGAAAGTGTCTCTGGAGAACGTATCCCAGAGTACACCTCATCTTGCTGTGGGTCAGAGCACTACTATGGATCAGATCCCCTGAGAACCCCCCCCCCATTACTACCGTGAACATGCGCCGGAAGTCGTACAACCAGCCAAGTGTTCATATTTGTGGAGATACACGCGAGTCTGTGAAGAATACGACATGGTATCCAGAGAACCACATAGAAACCCTGAGAATCACCCCGGATGGACAGGTGACCCAGAGTTCCAAGTGATCCCCTGGATCCAGAGCGTGAATCCAGACTACCTATACCGAAACCAAGTGTTTCCCAAGACAACATCCAAGGATCCTCAAGAACGCTCGAGAACTCCCCTGAGTTTCACTGATTCTCAGAAGCAATCCAGAGTATCACATGATTCTCTGAATTTCGAGCCAGTTGGGAGTTGGTCTGCAATCAAAGCGATGCGTGACCTTGAAGATCGAAGTGATTGGATACTTTCGAGGAGTCGAGAGGGAACCGAGAACCATACAAACCCAAGTCCAAGGACCCACATTTGGCACTCTGGACGCCTTGCGACGATGGAATCGCAAGCCGATCGCAAGTTTGGACCGCTGAACCCAAGGTATACTGAAGACAAGATATTTGACCCAAAGCATAGTGAAGAGAAGACATTTGCCCGAAGAATGCAGAAGAACAGAGAAGTAAGAAAGAGAGAAGTAGCTGATAAAAGACAAACAGAGTTTCATTTTCCCTGTACTGCGCAAGTGACTTCGGCCAAGCCTGCCGACGGAAATCCGGAGGACCCGAGACTACGACCGCGGGACGCCAAGGGCACAGCAACGGCGAAGGACAGCCGTCTGTGTGGACTCCATCAAAACTCAAGTCCAGTTAGGTGGGGACCAGCGACGGCCTTGAGCTTCCTGGAGTGATCCATCTATTTCATATCCTAGTTGGGTCACTTGCTTTGCTCGTGGTAGCCCATTTCATATTATTCCAGAGGGTATTCTGGGGTGCTAAGTAGTCGCCTCCAGGATTTTGTATTGACTGCTTGTGTGAAGGGAAAGGTAACTGATAGTGATTGTATTTTCCTCCTGTATTGGAGGTGGTGCGCGTTTGTGTGAGTCTCAAGGGAGCTAGGCCCCTGAATTTCAGACTCGAGTGAGCCTAGTGTGTGCGTGACCCACCGTCCAAGGGTCCAAAAGAATAAGTGACGGCTAGTTGTAGTGTTTGTATACTCTGTATTTGTTGTTTTTATCGAGCTAGGAGGGCATTTGGGTAAGGTGTCTTCTGAGTTCCTCACCCCAGAGTTGACTGAAATCCTGAATCCTGAATTCGTGATATTCTGGGTTTCGGGTGATCTGATTCTCTGGGTTTTGCCTTTGGTGTCGAGGTGCGTTCTGGATTAGACGTGCACCTCAGCGCTTCTTCGAGGCTATATTCAAGTTTGGTGGAGTGCCGTTCCGTCGAAGACAAACGAGCCGACAGGGATTACACAAGGTACCCACGCCATCCAAGGAGAGTGATCCTCAGGGTTTAAAGCTTTGCGGCTGCAAACCTCTGGATTCACCTTGTTGCTGTTGACTCTCAAGTCGATTCTCTGGGTCTACGCCCTAAGAACCTTCTTGGGCTGCGCTATACGAACCCCCCTGGGCGATAAAGGTTTCATCGGCCTCGCCTCAGCTGGTGCGCGTGCCCGGATTTGATTGTCGAGGATTTCACCGAACTCAAGAGTCGAAGAACTGCTGAGTGGCCGTCAACTTCAAGCGAACAAGATGGCTGGAGGACGAGGGGCGAAGAAGAGTGGACGCGGGGACGGAGGATGCGGTGAGGCGTCACGTCAGTCGCGTCGTGTTCAAGGTTTGGGGCCTGAGGAGCAGAAGGATCTGGATACCGTGGTCCGTGACGCTCGGAAGGCGAAGAAGGCTGCTCGCGAGAGCGAGGCAGCGCAAGGTGGGGACGCTAAGGCGTCTGCCGATCAAGAGCACCTCCGACGCAGGATGAACAAGCTTCGTCCAGAGATCAAGGTTCATCGGAGGCAGTTTCTGGGTCGCAGACCCCTGGAGTCCCAGAGGAGCACACCCGCGAGGGTGGTGATCAGGCGTCTGAGGGAGGCGCCAAAGCGGCTAAGCCCCCGGAGGTGATCGACTTGGTGTCATCTTCGGACGAGTCTGTTGTGGAAGTGAAGCCGGAGCCCGTGCGAGCGAAGGAGGAGGCGAAGACTCAGAGTTCCCAGGTGAACTCTGGGTTCGCACCACCCGATCCCAGGGTTTCCGCGCCAAGTTCGCAAGTGGTACCCAGGACTTCTTCTGAGAACGAGGTCCGGGGCGCTACTGTTTCCGCTCCAGACGCTGAAAACATGGTGCTGTACGTCCGACGTGAAGTTCGACGCTGGGAAGAGGTGAACCCTGGGAAGGTGACACCCCCGAGTGTTGTCTATGAGTGGCCGACTCCGAAACCGGATGCCAACTCGTACTTCGCGGCCGCGTATGCAACTGGAGACTACTTCAAGTGGCGATTGTCTCTGGCGAATCCAGACGAAGCCTGGATCTCTGAGTTTCATCTCGCCCGGTGGGGTGTCGGAACTGCCCAGGATCTCATGGCGACTACGATTCCCCAGAGTATCATGACCGCACGCGAGTGTGTCGCCATTCTGCAGACTCTGTTCTTTGAAGCTGGTTTCGAGTTTGTCAACCTGATTCCCGACTGGTCTTCGACGCGTGCATCCAGGATTCCAGAGAACTTGGTGCGCTCTGTCATGGAAGAGACCCAGAATTTCATCGCCGTGGAACTCGTCGAGTGGAGGCTGGTGATTGCTGGTGTGCCTTTCAAGGTGAACTCTGAAGAACAGCCGGTAACAAGTGTCCCGGGGCAAGCACCAAGACTGGACTATCACAAGGAAGATGGAGACGGTGATTTATTGATGACGGACTATGATGCGGATCCACTGGGACGACAGTTTGTCCTGAGATTCAGAGTCACTGGACTCAGGATTTCACGGAGCCCGCGAGGGTCAAGTGAAGGCGAGCCGCAGCGTAAGCGCACTCAGCACGGACCGCCGCGCCCGCAAGTCCCATCGACGCCATCAGCGTTGTCCACACCATCGCTGTCTTCTCTTCCTGCGTACAAGTCCTCGGCCAGTGCTTCGCTTCAGAATTCCACTCCCCTGAATTCCATGTCCAATGGACGTGATCCTCTGGAGTCGGAAGCCAAGGACGCTGCTCCAGACTCTGTGCCGAGCGTAATTGGCACCTCGCGAGCTTCAGACGAGAGTACAGCCTCAGGCGCGCAAACGTCTTATGGCAGCTCTTCGTCTTCGTCGATGCAATCGCTGGGACAACGAGTTGGAGCTCTGGCGTTGGTAGCTCAGAGTGCAGGTGGCTTCGCGGCTGCAGGAGACCTTGGATTCCAGGTCACCCGAACGGTCATTCCTCCGCGCCTTGTGCCAGTTGACCAAGATGACGTTGAGATGGCGTCGTCCGTGCACTCTGATCCAGAGATCGCTCCCAAGAGGACAATTCTCTCCAGAGTTCCATCAACAGCCGCTGAGCTGAAACTCAGGGAACCAGTTTCGACCTCTGGATTCGGCGGCCCGAAAGACATCAGTGCGGATGAGCGGAGTCAACACCAAAGCTCCAGGAGCGAGGTGCGCTCTCGACGCTCGACGAAATCCAGGAGATCAGCCGTGTCGAGTCGCTCGAGTGGATCCAGAAGTCTTGGGTCAGCTTCATCTGTGTCCGCAAGGTCTGGGCCCGCTCAAATCGAGCTGAATGTCTTGCGGCAGCAGCAGGAGTGGCAGGCCCGCATGGAGCAGGAGCAACGCGAGTTCCTCGCCAGAGAACGTCTTGATGCTCTGGAGCGCGAGCGACTCAGGGAACAACGTGACCTGGGCGCACGTCGCCAGATCCAGGAACTCACGGATCGCCTGGTTCACGCGGAGATCGCCCGAGGAGAGGCTGAACGGCGTGCACAAGAGGTGGAAACCCGTCGAACTCAGGATTCCGCAGGGATCCAGAGTGTGACCCAGGATTTCACTGAAAAGTTACGCCTGGAGCGCGAGCGCCTGGAAGCTGCTTACGCTGAGCGCTGGCAAAAGCGTGAAGCCGAAGCCGATGCTGAGCGTGCGCGCTGGGCCTCGGACACGTACGAGAAGTGGAAAGAGCAAGTGGCAACCCTGGAGCAGAAGGTCCATGAGACCGAAGCCGCACGACAACAGGAACGTGAGTCTTCCCAGAATATCCAGCGGTTTCACGCCAGTCAAGTGCGTGACCTTCGTGCAACATTGGCTCAAGTTCAAGCGCGACGCGCAACCGCTACCCCTGATTTGGCAACAAACGTGAGGTCGTCAGTGGCACAGGACCCTGAAATCGCAACTCGACCTCAGGAGTCCAGTGGCGTAATCAGTGGAAACGCAAGTGTCGCAGGACAGAGACGGGAGACAGCTGATTTGAAGAACACTTCCGAAGTCGCCGCTTCCCAATTAAGAGCGACCCTCGCGCAGCATCCCGCCGACACTTCCGGCAGAACGAAGCAGGCCAAGCGAGGACATGGCGCTACGGAAACCAAGGTGACACAGGACATCAAGCAGGAGCCAGTGCCTCTGGAGAAAACTGCGGACCCCAGGAGGACGACGACCTCCAAGGCCTTGCAGGACTCTAAGACGGACTCCAAGCGCTCCACGTCCAAGAAGAACCAGCGGAAGAAGAAGAAGCGCCAAGATTTCAACCCGCCCTCGGACTCAGACCCAAGTTCCGACTTAGCGATGACAGCTCGTCCTCTGAAAGCGATGACAGTTCGGACGAGAACTCTGGAGTTAACCTGACGGCAGCTTCTACGGCTCAAGCTGGCACTACGCTTCTGACGTTCCGACCGTATATCAACTCGAATACTCTGGGTGAGTTTGATACCAAGGCGTCACTCAGGGAACGCGTACATTGGTGGGAGCGCTTCGCGAACATGGCGGCTCAGGGAGGTTGGTCTACGAAGATGCGAATTCAAGAGCTCAAGCTGAAGCTCTCTGGAGCGGCGCGTGACTGGTTCAACCAGTTGCCCAAGCACACTCAGCGTGACTGGAAGGAGTTGGCGTCTGCGTTCAGGAAGAAGTACTGCAAGGCGCGCTCGTCATACTCTGAACGGTACTTCACGATGGAGATGAAGAACTCAGAGAGCGCTCTGGATTTCTTCTATCGTCTGAATTCTGCTGCCGGTAAAGCTGACATTGACTTTCGCAAGTCATCGAAGCGTCTGGAGAAGCACATCCGGAGGTTCATCACGAAACTCAGGGACACGCGCCTCAAGACGTCGCTACAAGGCCAGAGATTCAGAAGTATCGCTGACTTGGAGTACGCTCTGGAGCAGGATGAAGATGTCTGGAGTCGCAGTGATCAAGATGCGCCACCCCCCAGAGTTGGTGACTTCCGTGCTGACAACATTCCTCAGGGGCGTTTCAAGCCGAAGCGTGCTGGACGCGCGTATGTGACTAGGGGCGACGTCTCTGACTCTGAGTCGGAGGAAGACCCTGAGGCTCACGCTCGTTTTCAGGAAATCTCGGATGAACCCAGAGTGTCAATCCGAACTTCAAGCGCGAACTCAGGGTCAACTCGAGAGATCTCTGGAGAGGATGCCGCCACGTCTAACGCTGGAAGTTCGACGAGCATGCAGGGTGCAGAGTGGACTCAGACGCTGACGAACGAGGTCTACCGGGTGATGGATAACATGGGATGGCGCCCACCAAGTGCCCAACCAGGATCGAACATAAACTCCGGGTTTTGTTCGCCTCGCCGCGAGAACCCGAATTTGGGACAAGCTCTGTGAGAAGTGCGGCAAGTGGGGACACCCAGAGGAGAACTGCTGGAAAGACATGAAGTGCGACCGCTGTCTCGAGACGGGTCACCCGACGCACATGTGCCGGGCGCAACCGTGTGAGAACTGTGGCAAGCTGCATCTTGGAAAACCGTGTGAAGACTGGAAGACGCTGGAAGCTGTGAAGAGACTCGCCCGCCAAGGTGCACTGAAGGACATGCCGAGCCAAATCCTGGATAAACTCTTGGATGGCGAAGCAAACTCTGGGAGGCCGTCAAACCAATAAGCCCGCTGGGTGGGGACCCAGTACGCGCCGGGCTGAAGAAGGCCCCAGAGTTATGTGTTCTAGTGTATGTAGGCCCGGAGCTGAGAACAAGAACCCAAGATAACCAACAATGCATGACTACTTTGATTCAGGATTTCACGAATTCCCCTGAGTTTCAACGTCCTGAACAAGTGAACCCTGGAGAAGTGAACTCTGGAGAAATTACAGAGTATAAGCTGAACCTTGGGGAACGCTATGGATGGTGGGAAAACAACGATCCTGATCCGAAGAAACGTGATGTGGTGATGGTGCATGGTGCCGTGAACGATTGCCGGACGAAGGTCCTCCTGGATACCGGTGCGACTGTGAATATTGTGAGTTTCGACTAAGCGCGTAAGCTCGGACTCAGACTCAAGTCGCACAAACAAACCAAGGTGTCTGGAATGGGAGGCGTTCCGACGTATATCGGCGCCAGTGCCCAGGTGAAGATCACTCTCGGCCCGAGGGTGGTGTATCTCCTGGATGTCTGGGTTGCTAACATCGGCGAAGGGATTGAAGTACTTCTGGGTATGAGTTTCATGTTTGCAGCTGGAGTAAGGATCAGCATTCGGGAAGGTCTTGTGACGCTCCCAGATGAAGAAGCGATCATGATGTGTGGATGGAATCCAGAGGATCGCCTAGGTGTCGACATGCCTGTGGAGACTACGGGAAGTTGGTAGCTAGGCCCTGGAGAGTCCAGAGTGGTGAAGATTTCGTATGGATCGACGAACCCACAGCGAGAGGTTGGGTGGGCAGGACGCGGAGACCGCTGGGTAACGCACCTGATCTACGCGTCGAGGTCTTGGCCGGTCGCTGTGAAGGTGGTCAACATCTCCGACAAGGACGTCTGGATTCACAACCGAACTCCGGTCGCTCGAATCGTGGAATACGGTTTCTTTCCGCGGGCTGGGCGCTTCGTACGCCCCGGTTCCTATGCGTACCGTGAGTGGCAGACTCTCATTCTGGAGAGCGTTCAGTCGCGTGAGGGACGGCTGCGTGCGGAGCGCTTAGCTGCGTTGGAGCCATCGTGTGTGGAGACCCCAGAGTATCAGTGGCCTAAGAAGATCCTGTCGCGACCTGCAAAAGGGCCCGACATGGCACTGCTCGCCTCGATTCTCAGAAAACCAGAAGCTCGTCGTGTGCGATTCGCTGAGGATGCATCAACCCAAACGGATGAGGCGCTTCCTGAGGATTCCCCTGAATTCCGAGACGTTGCTGTCGACACGAGCGACCTGGATGATGTTCTCAGGAACACGATGATCAACGCGACCTTGCAAGCTGACGAAATTCCAGAGTGCACAAGTCCCGAAGGTGATACAGCCGCTGAGACTCTGAGTTTAGAAGTCGAAGTTGGCAGTGATTCTCTGGATTTCGAAGTGGATGATGATTCTCAGGGTGCTGTCGAAGACTACTGGGATATCCCGATCTCAGGAATGCCTGGGACTCCGCTGGAGAAGCTCAGGCAGGAGTATGAACACTGCATGAGAGTTTCCACGGAGGACCTCGACTATGAGCCCGCGGTCTACATGCGCGAAGGCAGCGAGTTGCTCTCACAGTTGCGTGACCAGTTGGTGATGCTCCCAGAGATGAAGGACCTGACACCTGAGTGTAGGATCGAGAAAGCTGATGTTGGAGTCCCTGGGAAGACGACCCCTGAGATGGATAACCAAGTGAGACAATTTCTGGAGTATCATCGGAAGATTTTCCTAGGGGACGGCAATGCCGCACCCCCGCCGGCTCGTGGAGTGGTCTGTGATTTAGATGTGGGCGACGCTAAGCCTGTTGCCCAGCGTCCAAGGTCTATTGCACCACACCTATGGACCAAGGTGTATGAACTCCTGAAGAAGCTCCTGGAGAACGGGTTGATTGAGACTTCTACTTCACCCTGGGCGTCTCCGATTGTCATCGTCCTGAAGAAGAACGGCGTCGACATCCGCATGTGTATTGATTATCGTGTGGTGAATGGCTTCATCAAGCTCTCACACTACCCGTTGCCGCTCATTGACGACCTGCTGATTGGATTCGAGTCGGCAATGTGGTTCATGAGCTTGGACATGGCGAGTGGTTTCTGGGCTATCAAGATGACTGAGAGAGCCAAGTTGATCTCTGCGTTTGTCTGTCCCTATGGACACTACCAGTGGGTCAGGATGCCCTTTGGCCTCAAGAACGCGCCGCTGATCTACCAGGCAGTCCTCAATAATTGCCTGTGGGGATTCTTGCGACTCTCCCCTGAGGAAGAAGCTGAAGTGGACCAAGACGTCTTGGCTTTTCTGGGGCTAAACCCTGGGGAACCCAGGATTTCAGAGGACGCTGAGCCACGACTCTCAGTGTTGACTGACGAGATGACGGTCTTCCAGCGTAACATCCCGGCACCCTCTCAGATGGGTCCCGTTCTGGGTCGAAGTTCGTACATTGACGGCATTGCCCATGGTGCACCGACCTGGGATCAGCTGTGCCAAGATTTGAACGCGCTGCTTTTCCGTCTACGTTACTGGAATATCTCTGTGAGTCTCCCCAAGAGTGAATTTGGGAAGTTGTCTATCCCTTACCTCTCTCACGGGATCAGTGCTGAGGGTATCAGAGCAACTCCTAAGATCGCCAAGGGTGTTCAAGACCTGCCATTTCCGACGACACTGAAGGGAGTCCAGAGTTTCATGGGAAGTCTGAATTACTACAACAAGTTTATTGAAGACCTCCCTGTGATCGCGGCTGTTCTGTACGAGCTAACTGAGGAACAAGTGAAACTCAGGAGAGACTTATCCAGAGGCCAGGAAGCTTTCGAAATTCTGAAGCGCAAGATCGTCTCGACTCCGCTGCTGCGGCATCCTGACCGCTCCAGGCCTTTTGTGATTATCCCCCACGCGAACCCGTGGGCAGCATCCGCTGTGTTAGGCCAGGAGTATGATGGCACTGTGCATCCAGTGCGGTTCACAGGGCGAGTTCTGAATGACGCCGAACTGAGGTACCACATCACTGAGAAGGAGGTGGTCGCTATCCTGAGAGTCCTAGAGGTGTTCCGCACTCTGGTTGAGGGCAGCCCCAAGGTCATCGTTTATACGAGGTACTCTGTGCTGAAGTGGCTGTTGACTTCACAGTCAGCAGACGGCCGGACTGTCAAGTGGGGCCTGAAGTTGTCACACTGGAATCTGGAGATACGCAGAGTTCAACGCGATGAGGACGGACTGGCTGCAATCCTGGGTGCGGGAATCACTCCCAGGGAACATTTGGATGAAGTCGCTGAGAATTTGATCCCAGCCAAGGGGCGCGTCAAACCACCTGTGCCTATCAGTATGGAGATGCTGGAGGCAGACTACGAAGGTTGTATTCTGAGTTTCGATGGTGCTGCCAAGACGTCCACGCGACAAGGAAGCTGTGGATGCATCCTGTGGCATGTTCCTGGTTGGGAGATCCTAGACGCCCAGGGGTTCATTCTGGAGGAGTGACTGTCAATGACGCGGAGTACCATGGATTTCTGAAGGGACTCAACCTGGCAATTGAACGTGGAATTCAGGATATTGTTGTGGTGGGGGACTCCAGGATTGCTATTCAGCAAGCCCAGGGTCTCATCAACTGCAATCAGCCCAACCTCCAGAGGAAATTGGCTGAGTACGAGGTACTGAAGATGAAGTTCAAGTCAGTGCGATTGGTACATGTTAAACGAGAATTCAACCAGGCCGCAGACTACTTGACGTCGAAGACTCTGGCGCTTGGTGAATCCTGGAAGGTCGAAGACGCTGACGAGCGAATGCATCTGCAGTTGGTGTCCAAGATTCACGAGAAGCTGGTGAAACCGAAAGTGTTGTTAAGCGTTGGAACTCAGGAGAATGGTCCTCAGGGTGATGACCCTCTGGATACCCCTGGACCAGAATGCGCCCCGCTGCCTGCAGCAGCCAAGGTCTTCGCTGTCATAACCCGAGCGCAATCTCAGGAGGATCAGGGCGAACCTATGGGCCCTCTGGAATACCAGGCCGAACGCTGGCGACGAATCAAGGTGCACCAAGACAAGGATGACCACCTGTTGCAACTCAAGGATTTTCTGAAGGGGGACGTGAGCAAACTGTCACACGCCCAAGCCAGGAAACTTGCGAAGGTCGCCGACGACTTTGTGCTGGACTCCAGAGAGGTCCTGTATCGCCTGAGCCGTTCTACACGGGATCGCCCCAGGGACATGGTCGATGAACTCAGACTTGTGGTCCCGAAGGCATTGCAACCAGACATCCTGCACTATGCTCATGAAGATTTTCAGGGAGGACACCAAGGAATCACCAGGACGTATGAGAGGCTGCGCTCTGAGTTTTACTGGCATGGTATGTACGCAGACGTCGAAGTTTTCGTCAAGGAATGCGTGGACTGCGCCAGCGGCAAGGGGCGTCCTCAGAATGCGGGACCATCCCCTGGAAACATCGAACCCAGAAGGCCGTTTGAAGTTGTATCCATGGATTTCGTAACGCACCTGCCCAAGTCTGACCGTGGGAACACCTTCCTGTTGCTCTTTCAGGACTCGTTCTCAGGGTTTGTCATGTGTAAACCCATGAGTTCAACGACAGCCCAAGATGTCGCCGAAGTGTACGAGGAGCAGGTTTTCAGGAGGTTTGGAGCCAGCTCGATGCTACGCCACGATCAGGATCCAAGGTTCATGAGCAAGGTGTTCACGCGTTTCCGTGAACTTCTGGGTAGCAAGCAGCGAGCCACTCTGGCGTATCGCCCCCAGGCGAACGGACAGCAAGAGAGGTCGGTGCAGACAGTCGTGCGCAGCATCCGCGCTTATATTGCCGAAGCGGATCAAAGTGACTGTGACGACCACGCTGAGCGGCTAATGTTCGCCCTGAACACCGCATTCGACGCTACGCGTCTGGATACCCCTTTCTTCTTGGTTCACGGGTGGGATGCACACGGCACTGTGTCTGCTATGCTAGGACCCAGACCGTCAAGTGTCCAAGAGCGCACGGCGTATGAGTGGCGCAGGAAAATCCAACGCGACTACAGCTATGCACAAGCCTGTGCGGAGGATCTTCAGAAGAAGGCCAAACGAGCGCGCTCCGCCGAGCAGACCAGGAAGTGGAAAGAGCTGTCTGATCGTCTGAAGTCAGGGTTCGAAGCTGGTGACGCCGTCTGGCTGTACATACCCAAAGTACAGCCAGGTCTGAGTCGTAAGCTAGCCCACATGTGGCATGGACCCTTCAGAATTCAGGAGATCCACGACAATTTTCGTGTGAAACTCAGGATTGAGAATACCGGATATCGCGTGAACCCCTGGGTACATGTGAGCCGCTTGAAACCCAGAGCGCTTTTCCCGAAGAGGCCTACCGTGGAGATCGACGTGGATGAAGACGATGACTTCGATGCAGCCCTGTTACCTGAAGATAGCTGGGAGCCTGATACAGCGAATGACCAGTACGAGGTCGAGCGAATTCTGGACTTGCGTTGGACCAAGCGAATTCGGACGTCAAAGCGGACCCGCGAATACCTCGTGAAGTGGAAGGGTTATGATGAGACCGAGTGGCTACCTGTGTCGAAGCTCAACTGCGGTGCTTTACTCTATGAGTTCAATCAAGGCGCGAGAGCACGAGCCCGTTTCCAGGCTATGCAAGCCGGAGATGATCACCCAGGGGTTTAGTACTCTGGGGTAGTAATGACCCAGAGGCACATGTGAAACTCAGGAGGCGAAACCCTGGGTAACACAGTGAAACTCTGGAGAAGATCGATGGAATGTGTGAAGAATGGAGATGGAACCGTGAATGTGAATTGATTTGATTATGAAGAGAGAACGCCGTTTGGACTAGAAGAATTCTGAGGAGCGATGAGGCCGAGGCTTCGGCAGAGAACGTGGAGAACTTTTCGAGGACATGAATAAGAAGGCTTGTTACAGCAATGAAGGCAACCCAAGGGGCGATTATGAAGATGATGGAACTCTGGAGAAGACTGTGAGTTGAAATGGAATCCTGGGTATTAGTGAAAAGTTACGCTACGACATGCAAAAGCTAAGTGGTCCTCAGGATCTGGCAAAGATGCTCTCTCACTGATGCGCCTGCGACAGCGGATTGAGCCTACGGATGGCCGCAGGTCGGATGTTGCGCTTGATACGATCCGGCACATACTGGAGCCACTCTTCGTCAGGAGCAGTGTTCCACTGCACTCGAGCGGGTTCGCGCATATCCAGCGCTGCCAGTTGGGTCTCCAGGTCGCCACACCCAAGGACGCTGACTCTGGGGTCCTCCCAGATCCAATAGCAGACTTTGTCGGAAAGTTTCCAGAGACCAGGCTCATACAACAAAGAGGGTATGAACCCAGGGGTATTCTGGGATCGCTCCAGGAGTGCCTTGAACGTCCTACGGAGCGCGTTGCGACGCGACCGGCGCTTGGAATCCAGAGTAATGTCTTCCTCGGCTTCAGTCGGGATGGGCACCCAGTGTCCTCGCTCCCATATGGCTTGCGCGTGCTTGTGCATGGCGTCCACAATATCCTCCACCAGCTTGAGAGCCTTGGCAGCGAGCATGTCCCGTTCGTGGAAGTAGAACACTCGGATACGACCCTGGAGCATAGTCTTCCATGGCTTGGAATCCAGAATCGCTTGGTATGCTCCACGGTTCCAGCGTTCGTGAATCACGTCGTAGGAGAACTTGTGGATCTCGTATTCTGGGAAACCGGGAGTCTGACATGATGCACTCTTGGTCGAACTTGGAAACTGCACCAGGATCCCATGAATGCGCCAGGAAGTCTCGTCGTCCTCAGGAACCTCGATCGTCGCCAACTCCTCAGCAGTCAACTCCGAGTACGACTTGCACGCGAGAGATGAGGGTTTCTTGGGGCGCGCAGTGACCTTAGACGCTCGTGCTGCACCTGAACCCTGGGTAGTGGACTTGGTCTTCTGAGGCTCCTTGCGGCGCTGTTTCTTGGACTTAGAACCGGAACTCTGGGACGTATCAGAGGACCCAGAACGCGGACGCTTGCCAGCTGCTTTGGTCTTAGGGGGCTCTTCAACCGCGTCTTCCTCAGAATCTTCGTCTGCCTCATCGTCAGCAACCAGAGATCCAGAGGCGAGATATTCCACTTCTTCTTCTGAGCTGCTGGAGGGGCTTCCTTCCGGGTCCTGAACTGGAGGCTGGTAGTCCGGGTCGTCCTCAGGGTCGTCCACAGTAGAGTCTGCGTCTTCGTCAGGGTACACCACGTGATCGTCGAGGTTTCCCCAGGGCGGTGGAACGTCACCACGTCTGAGGCGTCGATCCAGGCGCTCGTCTGCCATCTCGTAGTAGGCCTCAGGGACGTACTTGCTCCAGGGGGTCTTGTCAAGTCGACGCCAGTACATCATGCTGACAAGCATCTTGATCAACTGAGGCTGCCGGAAATGGCCATGAGCGGCGCGATCGCTGCCAATCCACTCCATCGCAGTGTCGTACTTGAGCCCCGCGAGGATGACCTGACGCACGTCTGGACGAATCTCCTTCCAGACGACGCCTCCAGGAAGCATCGTGCGCGCGGCGTCCTTGGAAACAACGGTTTTATCACCGGCACGACGCACGGAGTCACGACCAGGTTGATGATCCTTAGGACGACGCTGGACCTTGTGAGCCGTGGAGCTTGTGGACTGCTGTGACTTGCCTGTCGACTTGGAATCCTTGGACTTCTGGGAACCTTGAGTCTTCTTCGAACACTGGGACCCCTTGGAACTCTGAGGCTTTGAACCAGAGGTCGACCCACGCCTGGGTTTGCTCCCAGGGCCTATGAGATCCAGAGTCTCAGGGCGCGTAGCGTGTCCAGATCCAGACCCAGAAGACGGAGGCATGCGCGTGCTCTTCTCAGGATACGGAGCCACCGCAGCCTTGCGCTTGTCCATCGCTGTGACGCTGATAACCGTGTCCCAAGCCTCGGGCGGCTTCGAATCCTTGATGCAGAGTCCGAAGAGGTCGTGAAGGCGCTCCCAGTTCCCCGTGAAGTCCGTGTGCTCCTGGAGAAAATCGGAGAGCTTCCAGGGATCCATGGTAGCAGATTCGAGCCGCGATTTCAGGATCCGCACCTGAGTCTCAGAGTCAGACAGGCGCGCCTTGAGCTGGGCCTTCTCGGACTCCAGAGCGTCGATCTCGTCTTGGTAGCGCGCCTTTTGCTGCTGCAGCGAGGCCTTGTGCTCTTGCTCCACAGACTCAGTCCTGCCCAGAGCTTCCTGAACTTCTTGGAACCAGTAGTCGCGTGCGAATCTCCACGTGCGCTTCAGCTCCTTGAGCTCACGTTTCACTTGGACCAGTTCATCAACAGCTGCAAAACCCTGCTGAGACTCGGCCAGGGACCGCATATGCTTGTAGGCACCGAGAGTGCGGCGCAGGTAGCCGGTCATCTTGAACACGCGCTCGGCGAATCTTGTGGTGCTGAAGTGCCGCAGGAGCGAAGCCATCTCACGACGAAGGCCGATGGAATTCAGAGAACTGTCCAATTCGTAAGCTGAGAGGGGCGAACTACGGGGCCGCAGTACGCCGGCCCCAGCGCCCGCATCACAGACCTCCTTGAGCCATTGAATGTCATCGTCCGACAACTCTTCAAAACCCACCAGAGTGGTGACGCCACCGTAGCCCTCCATGTCGAATGCGCCATCGCGAACGTCGCTTGTGATCCCTGGGACCCCTACGAGGTACGCGTTAGTCTCGAGATCAGGCGGCGTCGGGAGCTGCCAGTGTGGTGGGCGCTCAGGAATCGTGAACTCCGGGAGCTCCACCTCACTCTCCCTCAGCATGCCCGCGTAGATGAGTCCTTGGACGTCGGTCACTGTCGCGTGGCGGGGCGTCTTGAACTCAGGAGCGCCTGCCGAAACTGCACTCGATGCCGCCCCTTCCGCGTCTGGAGCCTCGGACTCTGAGTCCACGCCTCCGACCTCTGAAGTTGCAGCGTCAGCTGAGGCATCGCCATCAGCCTCGTGCATGTCCGCGTTGGGAGCCTTACCCTCGTCGTCAGGTGCCTTGCTTTCAGAGTCAGCGAAGGTGACTTGCTTGGCCTTTCCCTTCGGGGCGCCCGGCGAAGCGTCGCCGCTGCCGTCCGCCTGCGCACTGTCGCCATCTACAGGAGAGGCGCGTGGAGGGGCGTCGTCCGTGTGTGGCCGCGCCGGAGGAGACGTACCGCCCGGAGATGCCGCAGGCGCCGTGCCTTGAGCCGGCGTCGCCGCAGGCTTTCCGTCCGTGGATGCGCCCGCCATGTTGATGATTTGCGAAATGGGAATGTGATTGTACACTGCCCGTTGGAGTTTTTGCGGTTGAAAAGGGAACCTTGAAGATCGGCCCCGACCAACCGCTGGGGAGACAGGGGGCAGAAGTGTGTGAACTCCTGGGAGTCGACAGAGGGCAACGGCCGTATCGAACTCCAGAGTGCCTCGAATTCGGTGTTTTTGTGGCCTGGCCATGATTCACCAGTTCGGAGTGATTTCCTCTCTGATGGACCCGGACCAGGAGGGGCGGTTGACACGAGGCGGTTTCCAGAAATTTGTCGATGACGTGCCGTCACCCTGATGACTTGGAGTTTATATGGACTACGATTCGTGGATAACTTGGATGAGCATGGCTGTACCCGTGAGACACGAGTGGCGTTGGCGGGAGAGAAGAGATCCAGTGGGATGAATCCAGTGCCTGACCGCAGATGGGCCCAACTGACTGGAAGTGTGAATCCTGAGGGTGCACACCCAGGATCTCAGAAGAACACTCAGTCCAGTCCCGGACTTTCCCTTACGATGAGTGCCTAAAGTCTGGCGGAAAGTGTCTCTGGAGAACGTATCCCAGAGTACACCTCATCTTGCTGTGGGTCAGAGCACTACTATGGATCAGATCCCCTGAGAACCCCCCCCCCCATTACTACCGTGAACATGCGCCGGAAGCCGTACAACCAGCCAAGTGCTCATATTTGTGGAGATACACGCGAGTCTGTGAAGAATACGACGTGGTATCCAGAGAACCACATAGAAACCCTGAGAATCACCCCGGATGGACAGGTGACCCAGAGTTCCAAGTGATCCCCTGGATCCAGAGCGTGAATCCAGACTACCTATACCGAAACCAAGTGTTTCCCAAGACAACATCCAAGGATCCTCAAGAAC
This sequence comes from Phytophthora vignae f. sp. vignae, assembly GCA_016169955.1. NCBI lineage: Eukaryota > Oomycota > Peronosporomycetes > Peronosporales > Peronosporaceae > Phytophthora > Phytophthora vignae. The sequence continues at coordinate 1,168,804 of JABJUM010000009.1, read as the reverse complement.
GCTCGAGAACTCCCCTGAGTTTCACTGATTCTCAGAAGCAATCCAGAGTATCACATGATTCTCTGAATTTCGAGCCAGTTGGGAGTTGGTCTACAATCAAAGCGATGCGTGACCTTGAAGATCGAAGTGATTGGATACTTTCGAGGAGTCGAGAGGGAACCGAGAACCATACAAACCCAAGTCCAAGGACCCACATTTGGCACTCTGGACGCCTTGCGACGATGGAATCGCAAGCCGATCGCAAGTTTGGACCGCTGAACCCAAGGTATACTGAAGACAAGATATTTGACCCAAAGCATAGTGAAGAGAAGACATTTGCCCGAAGAATGCAGAAGAACAGAGAAGTAAGAGAGAGACGTAGCTGATAAAAGACAAACAGAGTTTCATTTTCCCTGTACTGCGCAAGTGACTTCGGCCAAGCCTGCCGACGGAAATCCGGAGGACCCGAGACTACGACCGCGGGACGCTAAGGGCACAGCAACGGCGAAGGACAGCCGTCTGTGTGGACTCCATTAAAACTCAAGTCCAGTTAGGTGGGGACCAGCGACGGCCTTGAGCTTCCTGGAGTGATCCATCTATTTCATATCCTAGTTGGGTCACTTGCTTTGCTCGTGGTAGCCCATTTCATATTATTCCAGAGGGTATTCTGGGGTGCTAAGTAGTCGCCTCCAGGATTTTGTATTGACTGCTTGTGTGAAGGGAAAGGTAACTGATAGTGATTGTATTTTCCTCCTGTATTGGAGGTGGTGCGCGTTTGTGTGAGTCTCAAGGGAGCTAGGCCCCTGAATTTCAGACTCGAGTGAGCCTAGTGTGTGCGTGACCCACCGTCCAAGGGTCCAAAAGAATAAGTGACGGCTAGTTGTAGTGTTTGTATACTCTGTATTTGTTGGTTTTATCGAGCTAGGAGGGCATTTGGGTAAGGTGTCTTCTGAGTTCCTCACCCCAGAGTTGACTGAAATCCTGAATCCTGAATTCGTGATATTCTGGGTTTCGGGTGATCTGATTCTCTGGGTTTTGCCTTTGGTGTCGAGGTGCGTTCTGGATTAGACGTGCACCTCAGCGCTTCTTCGAGGCTATATTCAAGTTTGGTGGAGTGCCGTTCCGTCGAAGACAAACGAGCCGACAGGGATTACACAAGGTACCCACGCCATCCAAGGAGAGTGATCCTCAGGGTTTAAAGCTTTGCGGCTGCAAACCTCTGGATTCACCTTCTTGCTGTTGGCTCTCAAGTCGATTCGCTGGGTCTACGCCCTAAGAACCTTCTTGGGCTGCGCTATACGAACCCCCCTGGGCGATAAAGGTTTCATCGGCCTCGCCTCACTTGGTTGGCGTGGGTACCTTGTGTAATCCCTGTCGGCTCGTTTGTCTTCGACGGAACGGCACTCCACCAAACTTGAATATAGCCTCGAAGAAGCGCTGAGGTGCACGTCTAATCCAGAACGCACCTCGACACCAAAGGCAAAACCCAGAGAATCAGATCACCCGAAACCCAGAATATCACGAATTCAGGATTCAGGATTTCAGTCAACTCTGGGGTGAGGAACTCAGAAGACACCTTACCCAAATGCCCTCCTAGCTCGATAAAAACAACAAATACAGAGTATACAAACACTACAACTAGCCGTCACTTATTCTTTTGGACCCTTGGACGGTGGGTCACGCACACACTAGGCTCACTCGAGTCTGAAATTCAGGGGCCTAGCTCCCTTGAGACTCACACAAACGCGCACCACCTCCAATACAGGAGGAAAATACAATCACTATCAGTTACCTTTCCCTTCACACAAGCAGTCAATACAAAATCCTGGAGGCGACTACTTAGCACCCCAGAATACCCTCTGGAATAATATGAAATGGGCTACCACGAGCAAAGCAAGTGACCCAACTAGGATATGAAATAGATGGATCACTCCAGGAAGCTCAAGGCCGTCGCTGGTCCCCACCTAACTGGACTTGAGTTTTAATGGAGTCCACACAGACGGCTGTCCTTCGCCGTTGCTGTGCCCTTAGCGTCCCGCGGTCGTAGTCTCGGGTCCTCCGGATTTCCGTCGGCAGGCTTGGCCGAAGTCACTTGCGCAGTACAGGGAAAATGAAACTCTGTTTGTCTTTTATCAGCTACGTCTCTCTCTTACTTCTCTGTTCTTCTGCATTCTTCGGGCAAATGTCTTCCCTTCACTATGCTTTGGGTCAAATATCTTGTCTTCAGTATACCTTGGGTTCAGCGGTCCAAACTTGCGATCGGCTTGCGATTCCATCGTCGCAAGGCGTCCAGAGTGCCAAATGTGGGTCCTTGGACTTGGGTTTGTATGGTTCTCGGTTCCCTCTCGACTCCTCGAAAGTATCCAATCACTTCGATCTTCAAGGTCACGCATCGCTTTGATTGTAGACCAACTCCCAACTGGCTCGAAATTCAGAGAATCATGTGATACTCTGGATTGCTTCTGAGAATCAGTGAAACTCAGGGGAGTTCTCGAGCGTTCTTGAGGATCCTTGGATGTTGTCTTGGGAAACACTTGGTTTCGGTATAGGTAGTCTGGATTCACGCTCTGGATCCAGGGGATCACTTGGAACTCTGGGTCACCTGTCCATCCGGGGTGATTCTCAGGGTTTCTATGTGGTTCTCTGGATACCATGTCGTATTCTTCACAGACTCGCGTGTATCTCCACAAATATGAACACTTGGCTGGTTGTACGGCTCCCGGCGCATGTTCACGGTAGTAATGGGGGGTGGTTCTCAGGGGATCTGATCCATAGTAGTGCTCTGACCCACAGCAAGATGAGGTGTACTCTGGGATACGTTCTCCAGAGACACTTTCCGCCAGACTTTAGGCACTCATCGTAAGGGAAAGTCCGGGACTGGACTGAGTGTTCTTCTGAGATCCTGGGTGTGCACCCTCAGGATTCACACTTCCAGTCAGTTGGGCCCATCTGCGGTCAGGCACTGGATTCATCCCACTGGATCTCTTCTCTCCCGCCAACGCCACTCGTGTCTCACGGGTACAGCCATGCTCATCCAAGTTATCCACGAATCGTAGTCCATATAAACTCCAAGTCATCAGGGTGACGGCACGTCATCGACAAATTTCTGGAAACCGCCTCGTGTCACATGGACCAAAGAGCCGAAGATGAGGGGTTCGACGCCGCTACAAGGGATCGAAACGACGAATAAGAGTGCTCAAGTGGATCGAAGGATGAACGACACTGCCACAAGCAGCCAAGGTGTTGGCCCCAGACGCTGATGAAGGTAACTCAAGCCGACAGATTGCAAGTAGCCGCGATATGCTTGGATAGTAGCTAACGTTGGCAATATATATATATATATATATATATTGTGTATCAGTACTACTGTACCATTAAAGCGTATGCATGCGACGCAACGTCTTGGGTGCCCTTGCGTCGATGGAGAAACTAGCATTGATTGCGATAGACGCTGTGGTTTGTAGTTTACATGCATTGGACCGTCTTGGTTGTTTTTGTGTACTAAACTAAGCTCTGACAGTATATGTATCGGTACTCACTTACCTGAATCCTTCTTCTGACTTTTTCGCACTTGGAGTTCCTTGATCCGAGCGCTGCGTCGTAGAATCTGCGCCCGTTTGGTCGATCGATCGATCGTAGCTTGGGTAGCGGCGCGACGAGCCTCAGCTAAGTCACTTGGTCCAGTTGTCTTGGCTGCTTGCTGGATCGATTCCTCAACCCCCAAAAATGACGCGTGAAGTTTACGAGCGTCTTTGCTTGCTTCGCGACACGGGGCGGGAGCTGTCTGCTTCGCAACCACAGTGGCTTCATGGAGAGAAGACAAACTGTTTTTAATCTCTAGAAGAACCGACAGAACGAATCCGTGGCCAACCGAAATATCGTCAGTGCCTCCATCTTGCTTTTCCACGCTCAATCGCATGTCGGTGTCAACAGGCTCATCCGGTGTACCATCCTCTCCCGGCCGCGTAGCTGAACATTATCTGCCTCTTTCTTCTCCGGTTTTATTGTGAGGAATTAGAGAAGTATCTGAGTCTTCGCCAATCGTTGCGTATACCATGGGTTCTGGGACTTTCTTCAAGACTTTGCCTTGAGTTTGTTTCGCCAGCTCCATGAAGCGGTGATCGAATTTGATCTCCATTTGCCGGACCATCTCCTTAAGGCGAACTTCTAGTTTGGTCTCCTTTTTGTGAATCAACTAATTGAGCTCGCTCATCGCTGATATCAGTTGTTTTCTGCAGAGTTTCTTGCCAGCGTCTTTCGCACTCGACCTCGTGATGACTTATGCGTGAGTCTATAGCCGCAGCGGTCGTAGAGCGAATCTCGTGCATAGCTTCAATCATTTTTTTTTCATGATCCTGCAGCACGTTGTTGGTAGCGTCCTTTATTTTAGTGGCCGAGTCTTGAACGCCGACGCGAAGGCGATTTTCGCATTCTCCCATTTGTTGAGTGAACGATACTCCCATAGATGACTGCAACTGTGACTGAGAGTGGCTCAATACTTCTTGCAAGTGTGCATCTAGTTTTTCTGATACGACTGTCGAAACTCGATCCATGCTTTGAGCAACGTACAGCCCAAGTTGTCCAATTTGCTCATCATTTCGAACTTGATTGTCGTATATAACTTGCTCGAGTCTGCTCGAACTGTCTGGTCTTCGGACAATTTCTTCGTGAAGAAGCACACGTCGTCTTGCTTCGTACTCGCTGTTTAAATCCACGCTGGCACCTTCACCACGCCCCACAATCGCCCTCATCACACTCTGCATTTGCTTCGGCTGACCCGCAAAGCGTGGAAGTCGTGACGAAGTGAGGAAAGTTCGAAGCCAAAACCAACTTTCTTGACAAAATCACTTAACTGTAGCTAAATCACGGTAGTACGTCGCCGCGATTTACCTTACACCGTCGATTTTCCTTTTACACGGTACAATCGGCTGCATCACCCGTGCCAAAGCGCTTGGGCCTGCTTTAAAACGTATTCGCACGCGCTCCCGAAGCTGGATACTTCCTCAGGTCACTCAAAACGCGACCAGACGAGCTTGGTATAGCGATCACCACGACGTATGCAGTCCAGAACTGCACGAGTTCGCGTCCAATCGCTTCCTGGTGACGAGGCGGTGTGTCGGCCACCACAGAAAGTCGCGTGGAGGCCAGATACAGAGATATCGATTCGCTCAACAACCTTGGCCCGCGCGTACCCTGCTCGCACCGGCCGCGTGGAGGACGGAGAATGAGAATAGAGAATGGATGAATGAGGAAGGGTCGCCTTGAGGTTCTCATCAGATAAAGCCGCACAAAGTGAAACGTACTAAGAGCAAGCAAATATCTATCCTTCGTTCAAACCAAATGGCGTGGTTCGGACAAACCAGCCGTTTTTGGTTCGAATTCGCGCCAGTAACAGCGTGAACCATGGAACCGCTATGAACCAGGTTTAAAAACCGTTTCTGGTTTGGTTTATTCTCCAAACCATTTGGTTTGGTTTGGTTCGTTCCAGGCGTGGTGCATCTTGCTGCGGAAAGAGAAGAATCATGTGTCTATGCAGGGCACAGACGCCGACAAGAAAAAGAAGAGCAACAAGAGAAACGTGTCTGTGCGGGGCACAGACACCGCGAAGACCAACGCAGAGGCCGAGTCTACTGCTACAGGCGAGCTGAACGCGTTCAGTTCGGACGCAATTACATTCGTACAGCGCAGACAAGCCGTCATTCGGTTTGTCCAAAACGCTATTGCAGCTTCTGTCGATCGCCAGAAGCCGAATGCAGACAACGTTGGCAGGGGCAACACAAACGAATTCAAGAAGGGTTCATTGGTTTTGTTAGCTACTCAAAACCAATGAACCCTTCTTGAATTAGAAAGCTCGCTCCGCGCTTCATCGGGCCGTTCACAGTGTTGGCACGACATGGCAACGCTTACACACTAGATATTCCGTCTAGCATGCGCTTCCATCCGATCTTTTACGTCGGCCGGCTGAAGGCATACCGGCTAGCTCGGCTAACCCAAAGCGGAAGCTGAGCCTTTCTCCAGCGCGCCGACGCGCCGGACCAAACGCTCGACACGACCTCCAATGTCGACGGAAACGTCTGACGCGGTCTGCGAGGCCTGAGCGAATTGAGCCCTCAGGATTGCAATCTCCTGCCTCAGAGCAGCGAAGTCGCTGCTCTGAAGCCGCTCCACGGCAGCAACTTGGTCTTCGCGAGACGGGGGCCCAAAGTAAACCCCAGGTTGACCATGCCCGGGGCGTGTTCCCACCACCGCCGCCTCCGATTCGTGACGCCCACGGCTCAAGACTTTGGATGGTTGAGCGTATTGCCGACCATAGTATCCCGAAAACGAACCGGCACCCGGTTCGTTATCGTATTCGTTGGAGAGGGTTTCCGCCCCACCAAGATACATGGGAGTCGCGGGACGTCCTGCTGCAGGACGTTCCGGAAATGGTGAGGGCGTACGAAGCCCACCACGCACTGCCGGCGCGAAGGTAGTGCGAGCGCTGTGGTCACCCGCAGCGCTCGAAGCACCAAGCTCGTCGCGTTCCTCGCGTGCCATGAACTTGGCACGGAGATCCTTAAGACTCGCAGGTACACGGATCGTCGTGTACCCGTTTAGGTCGCGGTCGCTCAAGCGCACCGCACCCGGAAGACACAACGTGCACTGTTGGCCTTCGGGCACAGCGCACGGAACACCTGCATCCACAGAAGATCTGTGGAGCTGCTCCAGCCTCCCACGCGTCGAGAACGTCTCGAAGCGCTCACGGGCATGCTTAACCCGCTCACGGTAAGCTGCCGGATTCTTGTTGCTGTTTTCAACAAAGGCATTCCAACTTTGACAAAGTGCCTGCCACTCAGGCACTTTGCTGCGAGAATAGGTCTTCTTGCTGAAGTAATATCGGAGCTCATGGAAGAGTCCGATATAGTAGTCGCGCCTTTAATCCGTCATCGGATCAAAGTGCTGCCCCTCCGCCACGCCATCATCCACAATCGCCCTGCATACGTACAGCGGGATAGTGTTCGGAGGCACTGAGTTGCCCACCCGTGCCGCGATCTCTGTCGCGGACGGCATCCACGGATCGCGCGCTGCATGAGCAGCGCGCGGAGAACTTGAAGTCGCCACAGCACGCGGTGAACTCAACGCCCCAGCAGCTGAGAGCGGAGTCTCCGTCTCGCAACGCGAATGCTTCGAGAAGCGTCCGAATCGCCTTCTTCGCGAGGACATCTCGACCCAGCGTGAGGGTCGAGACTATCACTGTCAATAGACTCCTTGCGCTCGGACGGAGGGGTCTCGCCCTCCTCCATCTCTACGTCGCCTTCCTCGTAGTCAACGACGTCGTTGACTACGGATGATCCTTGGAGGACAATCTCAGGCTGAGTTGTCCCCGCCGCAGACATGGCAGCAGCAGCGCCGCGCTTTTCTTGCTGGCGCTCATGGTAGTCCACGACAGAGAGCTTACCCTCTGTCGTGTCGGCGGTCTTCTCCTTTGGCGAGCTCATTGCGGAATGAGCTCGAGATTTTCTTTCTCCCAACGTGAAGGATTGATGGTCAATTGCCTGATTGACGTGCCGTGACCGGCGCGTCTAACCTTAAGGGGGATGGTGTAACCGGGTTACACGCACAAGTGGCTACAGCCACTTGTAACTCTAACAGACGCGATGTCTGTTAAAGGCACAAGCACTTCCTCGGCCTTGGTGTACGTTACATCAAGGGCTACATTCATTTACGATCACCACGACGGGTGGTCCATAGACATTTAGGATTCCTATTGGTTGAAAGCAGCATCTTTTAACCAATGAGCGACATGCATAGCAATGGAATTCTGCCAACCAGCCGTTGGCAGATTCCTAACTTAGAATATTACATTTAGAGGAAGTCAGAAACATAAAACAAAAATAGCAGTTCTCATTTTAACCGAAAACATTATTTGGATCGTTTATTTAGATTAATCTATACTCGGAGGCCCGGGTATAATTAACTCTAGTTTAAACTAAGCTACGCTTCCTCATACACGTGCGCACACGTGTAAGCTGTTGTAGTGAGCCAAGGTAGGCCCATTATAACTGTGCACCTCCGGTCATTTGAGGTCAAACGCGACCAGGCATCCATACTCCACATCTCCTCCATCATGCTCGGCCATTCCACAGGCACGCCGTCCTAAATCGAGCCTTCTTTCCCCCACTGTCGCTCTTCTTGGATCGGCTCTGGGACCAGCAGCGCGGGCACTCTCCGAAATTCAAGTCGCCTCGTGTACTTGTGTGATAAAGTACGCAAAGGCCATTATCCCAACAACAACATGACCTGCTACGAGATTTGGTATCAGGTTTGGCGCAACGGAACCGAGCGCCCGCAGCCGCGTTGTGGTCGTGGTATCCAAATCAGGGCTCCAGGAAAGAAACCCAACGACGCAGGTGAAGAAGCTGATGACGAACAAGACACTGCGGGTGGAACTACCGGTGATGCATGCGACGAAACCACTGGTGGTGCTCACGACGACGGCAGCAACGATGGTTTTGCTAATGAGGAGGAGGATAGCGCTGGCAACAAGGAGACGGTCACGAGGAGGACGCCGACACGGAGAGCGCCACGCGTGCGGGAGGAGCGGCTGAAGCAAATGCAGGCGGCGGTGGAGATGCCGAGTAGGAGAAGTAGGCACAGAGGCGTAGGGCAGAAGAGGAATGACCACATGAGTAATCAAACATTAGCTTGCATTTCACGCGTTTTCCCTTTCTAGTTCAAGACACAATTTCGCATTCGTAGCCGTTTTGCACGCGTCTAGCAGCAAAGAAACCCCACTCCCAGTAAAAGGGCCATATTCATATCCGCTACATCAAGCATGGGCACTACGGGTTTCCTGAACAACGCTTGATAAGCAGCATGTGGTCTCATAAACTCGTCAGCCGAATCGACTTTGTTCCGAGATACGGTTGAGAGACGGTTTGTGTACTTTTTTCGCCTACACAAATTCCAAGTTAAGTATTTCTTTAACATGCTTGATATCAAGCATGTGAAAAAATAGTCCGTGCATAGGAATCGGGGCTTCGTAACGGAGGGGTTAATTATAGTAGTAATATTGCATAATATTGTTTTTCTCTTTAACTATCAATAAGGTAAAATGTCAATCCTGGCACGGTGCCAAATTTTGGCACGGTTTCATACTTGGTTTCAGTATACTTTTGGCGAACAACGGGGTGGTCCAAGCGCAAAAGATGTTCCAGGTGATTCGAAATGACTTAATTTTGTATGGACCATACCACGAACTGGTCCGCCATTTTTACCTGTATATTTCTATCAACTTTGGCCGCTCATTGCTATCGAATCAAATCAGAGTGGAGCCCACATATGTGTTCACCAGATTATCTCATATTTTGAATGGTGTACGGATTGTACGTTCCTTTTGACTGGCCCGGTAGAAACATGCGCCAGTTTCTGGGACCATCCAAACCGTGCCATGATTGGCATTTTACCTTATGTTTAAGGTAAAGCAAACATTTTGCTTAACAAAAAGCTAACGAGCTCATTTAAACATTGTTCGCTAACAAATTATGGCTAGATGTACATTAATGTGCCTCAATAAAGAAGACCTGATTTGTATCCAATTGTCGAGTTAAATCATTTATTAAGGGATTTGTTCGAGTTCTTTATCATACAAAAGCCGTTCGACAAGATTTGGTGCTCCAGGATCCTCTACAATCCGGACGGCAACGAGGTCCAGTGTGCGGGAGTGAATGACTGGGCTATCGGGACATTTCGTCGTGTTATGGCGGAGAAGTACCCGCATGGTTAGTTCCTGGTGGCGTTGCGGCCACGTGAGCGTGCGCCGTCGTCCTCATTCTCAAGGATCTTGGCGATGCCGAAGTCGCTCAGCTTGACGTCGCTCCTGTCGCCACTGGCGAGTAGAATGTTTTCTGGCTTGATGTCGCGGTGTAAGATGTGGCACGAGTGCAGGTAGTTGAGCGCCTTCAGCACGTTGGTGACGATCTCTGCCGCCTGTCGCTCCGAGTACACGCCGACGCGCACGTCGAGATGTAGGACATGTAGGTTTTCGACGCATAACTTAGACACCTTGCCATAAGGTGTCTGTGTTGCCCCTGTCTTGCCCCCGAGCCATCAACACGTGGAAAGTGCATCGCCAGGATGACGCCCTTGGAGTCCAAATAGCAGCCACAACCGCTACAGGCGCTATGGTCCACAGCGGACAGGATGCAGACATGGAGGCCTTTCCGAGGGTTTCTGCCGATCTCGTTCAGCTGGGTGGCTGTGTTAGGACGTAATTACATCAGCGCAACTCGGAGTTGCCGGCTCGGAACCAGTCGTGCTATCGCTAGGCGTGGAAACCGCTACACACGGCTGAGGCGCAATGGCGAGAATGGCGTCTTTACTTTTTTTTTGGCTTAAAAGCCATCGAAAAAAACATTTCATTCCATTCTGCACGTGCGACATCGAGTGTTTTAGCTCGTTGTACACACATCTTTCTCTTTTTTTTGATGCAGCACCAGTGGTGGTGGATACGAGAGAGGAGCGAAAGAATGTATCCAACGTACTATAATACTTGTGCATCTAGTTTCTTGTAAATGATACTCGGGGACAAGGCTGCGTTGACTCATTTAACGATGCTGAGTTACATGGCACCTGCGGCGTGGGACGCCATTCTAGATCGTCGAAATTGAGGATCTGGTTGGGTCTCTACCCATCGTGAGCGGTTGCCAGCATCAATGCCCGTGAGAAGCCGTCAGTGAAGTATCCGACTTAACAGAATTTCTCATTCTCTAACTTGCCGCGGCCCGTCCGCCAACAATTGTCTCTCAGCCACACCGGTAGCTACTCGAAGTCACCGAGCCACATCTACACGTGAAGATGCTTTCGTCCCCACAGTCCGCGCCATCTCCACACAGCGTGCCACACGAGGTGCGTCAGCAGCATGGTGGCGGGCGCCATGCTCTGGGGCGCGGCCTTGGGACTCGAGAAATGCGAATGACACCGTGAGCTGCTGCAACTTTTTTCTCCTGGTAGCTTACTTAGGGCTAAGTTCGTTGAGCTATGGTTCACGGTGTACTTCGCGGTCAGCAGGGTCCAATCTCCGGTAGATGAAGCTGACATGTGAAGTTATTAAGTAAGTACGCTTTAAAATATCCAAATTCCTGTAAAATACATCTCCCACCCCAGATTGGGGGGGGGCGTTTAAGAACAATCCAACTACTACACGGCTGGGGCCGCCCCAGCCGTGCCGTACAGACGAGAACCTATTAAACTCACAAATATCCGCAGAATCACACAATCGTTGTGCTTTATTGTCCTAAAGACCTGAATAACACACTTCAAAAAGGCAGTGTCGTCATTCGCGCTGTACAGACACAGTCCGTTGTGCGCAAGCACAGTAAAATTCATTGCCCCAGCCAAACTCCTTTGTTAGCCAATGAGACCCTACCAGGAACGTAGCGCTCACAGGCATTTCTACCGGTGGACATTGTAGCGCTGGATATTGCGGTCAGCGGCTGGAATATTCATAGAGGCTCTAATAATTTACCCACAAACCAAGATTCTTCCTCCACCAAAGATGGGTAAAACCATCGACTGGGGAGAGCTAGCGACAGCACTTCCACCCGAGCCTGCTGCCATTGAATTGGAGCGGTTGAAGTCATACAAAACTACAAAGTGTCAGCCAATGACCTGCGTCGTATGCGCGGATCCATACCCTCATCGGATGACCTATCGGCTTTTCAAGTGCAAGTCAAAAACCTGCGCACATGCTGTACCGTACTTGGATTGCCCCTGGCAGAGTAAGCTGATCACATGCGCAAAGCATAAGGTGGCGTCCTTGTTTGAAGTCGGAAGGCATCATACATCTGCGTCGTCCCCCAAGCGTTCATCGATGACAAGTCGCCAGAAGGAGTTCTGCAAGTCCTCACTCAACAGCGACTGAAGCCGAAGAGGATTCACAGCTTGATGCGCCACCAATTCAACCTACCTGCTGACGCTATGCCACCGCTACGAGCTGTACAAAATTGCGTCAATTACCATGCCCGCAAAACACTTGGGAATAACGATTTCTATGACGACATTGCTGCGTTTGTTCGAGAGCACTTCTTTACCGGATATGAAGAAGAAACCAAATATTTACACTCTCGCCCTCGCATCCCTCCGATGGTTTTACACGGCTGTCACCGAAAAAAGCCTCCTTTTGCGGTTTGTCATGGGCGATGCAGAGGATGTCCAGTACAGCGCGTTTGCGGAAGTTTTCGCGCGAGACTCGAGCTACACGTACCTGATGTGCTTCTTTCACGTGCTGCAAAACGTCCAAACGAAGGTACCCGCTGCCTGCCGGAGTGAAGTGATGAAGGACATCTACGACATGCATTTTAGCAGCTGTGAAGTCGAGTTTCAGCGCCACCGAGACATGGCCCTGACGAGATGGAGAGATGATCCGCGAACGCAAGCGTTTTCTGGCTACTTCGAGAAGCAGTGGTTGAAGATAGGTGTACCAACTGGCAGGTGTACCACACGCTTAGTCGTTACGCGACTACGAACAATCCGGTTGAACAGTACAACAAAGTGATCAAGCGCGACTACACGCTGAACATAAGAACCAAGCTCGGGATGCTTCTTCGTCTGCTCAGTGACTGCTGCACGGACGAATCGGTGAACACACGTCCTTTTCACATGGCAGTTAAGGCGACGGACCGGCTAGCGCGACGTGCTCGGCAAATGGCTCACGACAATCTACTTCAGAAGTAGATGTCCACACTATGGCGCCTTCGGTTTTGGCAGAACTGCAGCGCGGAGCGATTGTTAAAGTTTTCTCATCTCCCCCGCCACGAATTTATGTCGAGAGCCGACAGCGCTCAGAAGAATACCTGGATATCAGTAACTACGCAAGGATGGAGGTCCCGGGTCAACCTGTCACCGGTTGGGAGGTCGACATTGCCCTCGGGTGGTGCCCGTGCAAGTATCACCAGAAGTTTTGTGCTTGCGTGTATTTTTTGTTTGCCATGAGCCAACGCAACTACGTTGGTCCCAATGGCAAGCGCATGATGGCTAACCGCCGAATCACAACAGGTAAAACCACCGCGAGACGACCCCGCCGGAATGGGCCAGCGCTGTCGCAGCAATAGTCCATTTGCATATGCTGTTTAGCAAAGGAATAATCTTTAATAAAGAGTCGCATCGCCAATATTAAAATTCATGGTCCGAGAAACAGCTCATTGAACTCGCCATGAGCAGAGCTTTCCTCCAGTATGCCGGATATGACTCAAATATGCTGATTAACTGGTAGGTAAGAAGTAAGAAGAAAGGATCAGTGTATTGGCACCGCTAGGATTTGTTAACCGAGTTTGAAGCAACGTGGTGTACTAAACAGCCGCGAAGAAGTTCGTTTGGGGTGGTATACCCGAGGGTTTGACGAAATACGCGTGGTCTGGTTTCAGCAGAGGGGCATCAGGGTCGTCGTCACTGTTGCCGTTTGCGCATAGGTGATAAACCTCTTGCACAGAGGATCGATATTGCTCTTCAACCTTACTGATCTTGGCCTCGGCAAACTCGGCGCTTGGTCTCTCGTTCTCGGCCGCTGGGTCCGGGTCGAAATTGGTCACTCCGATCGCTACGGCAAACGCGTCGGTTAAACGAGCTGCGGCTGCTGCATATGCTTCTTCAGCTGTTGCCGCGCGGCCGTCGGGCCTCGCTAGCAGAAGCGTGTGCTGAACAGCTGCAACTACCGCGTGTAACAACGATGACATGTCGCCGTTGTTGTATGCCGTATCCACTTTGAGAAGCTGCTCCGCCGCAACCGTCTTGTGGTAAGCACTACGGGCTCTGACAAGCCGTGCAAGGTGATCTTGTAGTTCACGTTGATTGGGGTCGTCTATCAATGGGCTTGTCCGCGGCGGTTGAGCAGAAACCAGTCTCGACTCACGGCGGCGACGGACAACGCTATCATCGTGTCCTTGGTTAAATCGCTCGTCTAGTATCCCGTTGGTACCAGATGGGAATGCTAAATCCGGGCACTGTTGCATGCGGGTATTGCGTTCTTCCTTCGACAAAGTTAACCAAGCCTTTCGCACACGCACTCCACCTTTGCCGCGCAACCACTTACTGTCCTTCTTGGTTCTAACTTGCTCGGGAAGATCCTGGCGCTTTTCAGCGTAGTCCTTGGCGTACAAGTTGCCAAATTCCTTAGCAAATAGCCATAGAGCGTTTTGGGCACGCATGAGGGGTGAACAGTCGGGATGCAGTCTTCAAAGCGCGTAAATCTTCTAGTGGCACAATTCTGCCGGACCATCTCTTAAAAAATGTATGGACAGCAGCCGATGGCGTAGTTATGTCAAATCGGCATTATTGTTCCAAATCGGCATAACTGCGCCAAGTCGGTATTATTACGCCACGTCAATGGGTAATACTTGTTTTTAACCAATGAAATCATGTAGCCTATATGTAACTTATTGTGTAACCTCCAAGGCTAGAGTGGAATCTTACTCTGACAATTACCTTCCCCGCATGCGCAAGTAAACCATAGATCGTCGCTGTAGCTCACCGTCACGTCAGCGCCAGCACGAATCGGCCTTACGACGATGACAAGCACTTTAGTGCTTCTTCGATTACGGGCTTCTGCAAAGATGCAGTTTGGCGAACACGAGTGGTTAATAAACCGCGTCAGCCCTCCACCTTCTTTAGCGTCGATGTAGACCTTCTTGCGTGACGCCCTTGTCTGCAGCTTCATTGCATACTCGCTGGTCACGTCCTTCTCCTTATCGTAGTCATGGGTAGTGAGAATACAAGTGTATTCGTCAATGACAACAGGAATAAAACTCGTCGCGCGCACTCCATAACCTAGTGAAGTCGACACGAGTTCCATATCTTGACAGTCGTATACACTGTTGGAGCAGCGCCCGCCAACAGCACAATTATCTGCTGTACAATAAATGCCGGCGTCAGCATTGTCGCATACGTCGCGAAAACAATCACGGGTGCAGTCACAAGGGTCGAGGTCACCATAGTCCGGGAAACGAATGGACTTAGGATTTTCGTTTTGCGATATCTTGCGAGAGCCATCAGGCCAAACATGGTCGGAGATGGCTACAGCTAGCGTTGCATCCGCCGTCAGATCGATTGGATACAGCTCACTGCCTTCAATAACGACGGGGACTGGGTCTGGGAGAGCGGAGTGGAACTTGGCCTTAAAGGCTGCGATCTTCATGTCTTTCAAGGGGTACGTTTTCATTGAGTGGCAATTATACACGGAGACAGAGTCGCGAACTGGTTTCTTCAAGTGCCGATAGCGCGCCAGCAGCGTCCTCTTCTCGCTGAATGGATTATTCTTCTTCTGCATCTTCTTTACGGTTTTTGCTCGGTCTGCATACAGCGGGGCGTTGGCGTGCGGTGCAGCTTGGGATGACTTGGTCGGCATTGTAACGCAATGTCGGAGATGCGGTCCAAGTGGCTTTGCTTGGTGAGGCGTAATAGGTAATGAGCGCTGCTGGTCAAACACTTTAGCCCGCGGCAATTTTAGAAGCGCTCCAATGTTGCCATGGGCATAATTAGCTGCAGGTCAAACACTTCAGCCAGCGGCAATTTTTAGACGTGCCCAATGATGCCAGCAGCATTAGTAGCTGCTAGCGCTGCCGGCGGCACTATAGCGCCGAGCGAATGCCGCCATGGACTAAATTACACACTGTATACAGGGTGCATTGTAGCCTGTGGCACTCGTACGTGCGAAGGTCCGCGCTCTCGCATGTGCCCTGGCGATGCAGCACCTTCGCACTGTCCCGTGCAAGTGTGTGCAGACGTCACGCAGTGTGTTTTTCAGGGACAGAACGTCATTCGTCATATTTTCTCCGTACAGACAACGAGTCGCTTTTTTCCGTCGTTACGACGGAAAAAGCCCCGTATGACATACTTATGTACGGCGTAAGCTTATGTAACGAAAAATCCACGCGGCCGTACACATCACGAGATATGTCGTTTTTGTGTAAAGTGCGCCAACAAAATACAGACAACGACGCAGAAATCCAAATCCGGCAAACAAAGCCGTGCAATGTACAACAGTCCTTCAGTAGCCAATCAGGTTGTAGCAGTATACTTCGTCTTTGTATACCAGGTGCTTTGTGTACTTTATATCACCCGACATGTACTTTATGTCCATTTCTGTGTAGTTTATGTCGTGTGAAACAGCGTTTTACAGTGCTTACGGACAGGGATTTATAGTAAATTTACTATGGGGGATGCCATTCAGTGGTGTCGGATTTCTGCGTCGTTGTCTGTACAGATGGGGCGCCAGCAAAAAACAAAACAGGGAGCCAGCAAAATACGAAAGCAGGCGTAACCCCTCTTACAGCAACTGCCTCCAGTAATGCATTCACCGCCAGTTGTATGTGCTTCACACTATGTTCAATAAAAAATATATATAAGCTGGCATCCAAGATGCCAGTTACGTCGGGCGTATTGATATTAAGCCAACCGGCCAAGCAAACTTGCATTCCCAATGCAGTTTACGTTGACATTGTCGAGTAAATCTGCATATAAGATGCAGGTTAAGTCGACAATGACGAGTAAATCTGCATTCACAGGTTAAGTTGGCATTGTCAAGTAAATCTGCATTCAAGATGCAGTTTCTTAAGTCTGTTAGGTTGATACCCTGCTCAATTGAAGTACCATATGCATAGTTAAGTCGACCAGTACAGCTGTAGGATAGAGTCTAGCAAGTTATACGTTTTCCGATCTTCTTTATTGAGGACCTGATTTGTATCCAATTGTCAAGTTAAATCATTTATTAAGGGATTTGTATGAGTTCTTTATCATACAAAAGCAGTACAGCTGTAGGATAGAGTCTAGAAGGTTATACGTTTTCCAATGTATATTTATATGATTATCGGTCACATCGTTATTTACATATATATTAATAAAAGGAGAATTATATCGAGTCACTTCGTTATTTACATATATATTACTGAGATAGCAAAGTGTACCGTTAGGTATGCTGCTGGCGCAGCCGGCAGGGGATTAATTCGGTGTCGCATGAAGCCGTGCGTGTTACGCCCGCTCGCCAAAAGTATCGCTTGATTCAGCGTTTCACGACGGACCCGCGGCTTGCGCTAGCTTATTACTACTGTTGTGGTGTTGATCCTGCTGCTTTTGTTTTTGGTGATGAACGCTTGCGTGGCGCTGATAGCGCTTCTGTACGTGAGCGGCTTAGCGATGTGTTGGACGGTAATTGCCCGGGTCAGATGGATATTGGAGAATGTCAACGCCTTGCACAGCAGTGTGAGGCTGAAGCTGTTGATGATTGGGCGTGTGCCTCTTGCGGGCGAATATTACTGAATGGTTCCGGGTCCGGCGAAGTATATTTCCGGCGTCTCGACGACTTAGATAGTGTAGTTCTGACCGCGGAGGAGCGGCGCAAAGTTGACGCGGCAATGCCTGCGCATATAGCCCGTGCATATCGGCAATTGTTGTTTGATGGGGATGAGGTATATTATCTTATCCCGGAGCTGGTTCGTGATCGCGACAAAGTGCCATTCTGCAAAAACTGCAACGCCGATGCTCGAAAAAGTAAGTTTAGTGTGGCATGCGGGTACGATTATGGCAGGGTGGGAAATTTGCCGGCTCTTAGTGAGGCGGCATTAAGTTGTGTTATTCCGACTCGGTGTTTTGGTGTTGAAATCTCGCTGTCAGGAAAGCATTGCAGCGGCCACACGATTTGTTTTCCTTCTGACGGACCTAGCAAAGTCGCTGGAGTATTGCCTGATTTAGACCCCGCGTGCATGCCACGGGTTACGTTCATAGGTCCGCTGGAGGAATGGAGAATTCAGCAGCATAAATACCGAGGACTCTACGCGATTCCTGCTGATGATGTCTACAAGGTGCTTAGCGTGTTGTCGTACGTCAACAACATATTTCGGGAGGAGGGAATTTTTATTGACGACACTTCTGATCGGCGCCGCGCTTTGCACGAAATGGAAGAAGCTATCCACGCTAATGTAAACGTCATCGACTCCCCTTTGGAGCGTGATATTGAGGACAAAGCAACATCTGAGAGGTACGGCGATGATGTTATGGATGGATGCGTTAATGGAGGTGTTGATGAGGTGACCGCGGTGAATATGCGGTCGTCCGCCGTTCTTCCCCCGGTCAATGGGACTGATACTGGGGCTGTACACGAAATCATCGAAGCAATACTGGAGGATGTGGACCCAGCGCCAGTTCGGGGCGTGGAGGGGGCGCGAAGCGTACCAGTCATTCCGATCAAGCAAGGGCAGACGCCGCTTGTTGAATGGTACGAAAATGCGAAGATTTTAGCGGGCGCATTTCCCCTGTTATTTCTGACCGGGTCAGGGCCGTTGCCTTCTGGGCCGTTGCCTTCTGGGCCGTTGCCTCGTGATTATGTTGAGCATTACATGAACTATTGGGACGGATGATTTGAAAAGTCGACGCAATTCACAGCTATGTTGTTTAACCAGCTCCAAAGGCATGCCGCCGTGCGTAAGGCTGCACGCGCAGGTTTGACGCATGGAAAAGTGCTCTGAAACTTTGGTAAACTCGTTAACACTGCCGACTTCAAAGACGCGCTTCGTGATGCAAAGACAAACCCTGAGAGACCTTAGTCGGTGCGGCTTGACGCTCAATTGTTACGGCTACTTTCGCTAGTTGGAGGAAGCGTGCCGTTTTCTCCATTTGAGTGTGCTGCGACCCGACCAAAGCGTGCCGTTTTCTCCATTTGAGTGTGCTGCGACCCGACCAAAGCTGGCCGTTATGCGCTATCACTATGGGATTGCCCAGATTTGGGCAACCATCGCCCCCCCCCCCCCCCCGAACACGACGATTTGCTGCTTCATCGAATAGCGTTACTGCGAAGGACGGACAGCTGGAATGACCCGCAGGCATTGGGCACGAGACGAGAATGCAGATTTACGGATTTCTCAACAGAAATACAGACTAGTGCTCGGGCCCGACTTGAAATATCTAGAGCGTATCCGGCACTGTCTGCACAGGTTTTCCAGCGGCGTCTCGAGGCGTTTACGAGGTGTATTATTCGGTGCCGGGAGTCGAGTAGCACCCGTGTAAGCAAAAACTATCGTGAGCGCCCTGTTGGGGTCTACGGCCGCGTTGCTGGCTTCAACGCTGTTATTGAGCCGCAGGTGGATGGACGGCTTCATGCTCATTTCACTATCTACGGGAGCGCTGTTACGCCGGATCTTCTTACGCGGCTGGCTTGCTGTCGGGACTTATGGCCCAATGTTCGTTGGTGGTTTGACGCGGTTTCGTGCACAGGGGTCCCTACCGAGGTACGAGATTGGTGCGAGGATTGGCGCCGATCGCATGATGGTAAAATGCCGCGGGCGTTCGATATTCCGGTACCTGATGCCTCTGTAGACTTCGAAGGGTTTAAAATGGCGGCAATGAGACGAGTATTGTCAACAAACACGCATATTCACTCGGGTACGTGCCGAAAAGGGGTTCGAGGGCGTTGTTCCTGTCGGCTTGCGAGGCCGGCCGGTGTTTTTGAAGGAGAAACGCAGCCATTATTAATTCAATTGAGCCGGCCGTCGAACCCGGCTAAGCGCTCCCGTGCTGAATTTACTGTACGTACTGTGGATGATGAAATTGCTGGTTGCATCGATAAAGGACCTGATTACCACGAGAATCGCCTGCTGCGAGAACCGACACATGGTGCAATTGTTTGGGAACAACACCGGCCGCTAGAAGACGCAATGTGTGTTGAGACTAATATTGCCCTTGCTTGCTTGTCCAAGTCACACACGAATTCGTCGATTATCAATGGCCGTGATGCTGGTGACATGGTTGAAGAGTACCAGGAGGCGTACATGCTAAAGGAGAAGGGGGGGGGCTAAAGTGTGCAACGGCAGTCATGGCAACTGCGCTGAATGATATCGAGAAGTTTCCGAGTGTTGCCGATGACAGCGGGACCTATTTGCGGCAGGGTAAACATTTGGCGACGCGCACGGTCAATGCGTTTAGCGGCGCGACAGAGTGGTTGCATTCACTGATGGCTTATGCTTTGGCTGGGAATCGATCGTACATATCCAGCGAGTCATTTTGGTATGTATTTCCGTACCAGCTTGTATCATTTCTTAAAGGTCTGCGTGTCGACGAATACAGCGAACTGGGCAGCAGCTCGGATAGTGAGGCTGGTGATATGGAGATATTTGGCGATGATGACTCGATTGTTGATGAGGGGGCCAATGGTAATTCCAATAGCTTCGATGTGCTGGACGGTGATAATATTTCCGTGGAGGAAGTGATGGAGGAATTAATCGCGGGGGCGAGTGAGTCAGGTTCGTCTGGCGATACAACCGGCCGCAGTGGCGGTGCGAGAACGTTTAAGTTGGCGGGAAAAATTGTTTTTGTTTCGCAGGCGGAGTCGTACCGACATAGGGGCAAATGGTTCGAGGAGTATTCTGCACTGGAATTTGAGATGATCGTGGATATCTTACCGCGCCGCGAGGTTGAAGATACCAGCGAGCCTCGCCGTGGAAGGCCAAGGCGCCGTGGGTTTGATCTTGCGCCCGAGCATCCGCTGAGCCCCGAGTACCAGGGTTTTATTAGGACGAAGCTTCGGACGGCGATGCTAGGTGGTCGCCATCCGCCCAAACTGGGCAATGATGGACGGGCGTCCACGGCATTAAGCGAGTATTTGGTTGCTCTCGTCGTTCCATGGAATGTGGACACGGGAGTCCCTTCCGTCGAAATGGCGCCGGATGGGTTAGTTCGCGTGTGTCGGGATTGGAACAATTCAACTGCTCGGTTTGTAGATCGACAGCGTTATCGCTTTATCGAAAATTTTCTTCAAAAAGGGTATCAGAGGGCAAGAAATGAGAAGGCGTGTTCCGAGTGGCGCAACCGCAATACACACTTTTGGAAGGATCTGCAGTCGGGGCGTTCCCTCGACTCGCGGTCGGGCGACATGCCTACAAACACGTCGGATGACTGCGTTGATGAATTTGAGCGATTTGCGCAGTCTGAACTGGCTCAAATTATTGCGGCGGCATCCGCAAAAGACCAGACAACTGCATTGAAAGCAAGGGCTGCCCGCTCGACGTTTTGGTCGTTTGTGCCTTTGAGTATGAGATCCGGTAGCGAAGTGTATCGAGGGAATGCTCCTATCTACCAGGGCCATACCAATGAAGGTGCAAGCGTTTCGGCAATTGCGCAGGCGATCAATAAGATGCCGCCTCGTAAGCTTTCAATTACTAATGACCCGGTTGGCTCTTACTCTGGAGGGGGCGGACAAGCACCTGATCAATTTCCCGAGCGGGCCCGCTGCTCGCCTGATCAGCGTGTGATATTTGACCATGTAATTGGTGGCCTCCGGGCGGGTGGAAAGTTACTGCAGACTTTAACTGTCGTGCATGGGGCCGGGGCACTGGTAAGTCTACGCTCATACGGATGATCGGGAGTGCACTCAGGGCTCATCAAGTTGACATTGTTAATACGTGTCCGACTGGAATTGGCGCGTCGCACTTGGATGGGGGCCGCACGTTCCACTCCGCCTTTAAAACATTTATGAAAGGCGAATTGAGTCCGAATGATCTCGAGCTTCTTCGTCTCACATTCACGGAACGGGTTGGGGTGATTGTCGTCGACGAGATGTCAATGTTCCCAGCTGAATTTCTATCGTTACTTGACATGCGCTTGCGCGCAATTTACAGGAGCAATGTTCGCTTTGGAGGCCGGTCAATCATACTGGTAAGTCGAGTTGTTATACAACGCGTTGCTTCGCGTGCTGACCTAGATTCTATATACACACAGGCGGGCGATTTTTTGCAGCTCGACGTAACTGGTGGTACTGCTCTTTGCAACGTTTTGTACATGGCAACTGCCCACGGTGACCTACTTGCTGCTCGAGCACTGTTTAGAGAGTTCGCCGTGTTTTTTCTAACAGAACAACATCGCGCGGCGGGGTGTGAACAGTTGAAAGTGCTGGCAAAATACCGAGAGCTGCCGGACTTTTATTCTGCGGGGGAAGAATGTACTCGAGAAGAGCTGGATCGGTATCGACCCATGGCAGCTGAACTAATTAAGAGTGTCACGACCGAGTTGAGACTCGCCGATGTTATTGCTGATCATGCCTGGCTCGACGAAACGACGATTCTGGGTACTACCAACATGAACAGGGCTGTCTTAACGAGCTGCGCGGCGCGTTTATTTGCTAAGCGCCGAAAGCAGCTGTTGATCAGATGGAGACGAACACTGAAGGCTGAAATTCCTTCCTGTTTAGGAGCTTTGATTTACGATGAAGACGTATATCCTGAGCTGTTCGCGTACTTTGTGGCTGGCGCACCTGCCCATGTGTTGGATAACAAAAACGGGAATGTAAGCTGGGGGGTTGCGAATGGGACGCGGTGTCAGCTTCATTCGCTCGCATGGGACGACGAAGGGAAGACATTGGAGGTGATGGCACTATTGACCGACGCTACACTCAAACATGGGGAGGTCGTAGATCTGCCGTATCCCCCCGACTTCGTCAACGTGATACTTCTCGATTCCAACGAGGAGCCGATCTCGGGCGAATACTGGCCGCCTGAGCACAACTTGGAAACTGAATGGATTGACGACGCTGCTACCGGCCGGCGATACAAGGATCGAATAATTATTCCTGTTGGACTGTCGGCTACGAAAGGACGTGATAAAAAGAAAGTTTCAATTGGGCATGGGATTTTGGCAAAGCCGCGGGTTGTTGCGTACACTGAGCATGCCGTCGATATGGGGCTAGTACTCATCGCGTGGAAAGCCCAGGGAGGTACTTTGAGGAGAGTGCTTCTAGCGCTAGAGCCGGTGCGCAAACATGCGCCAAAGTGGGGTTTTCACCATCTTTATGTTGGTACGTCGCGCGTGATAGCGTTGTCGTTCCTCCGCTGCCTTCCCCTGTCTGGTAGCTTCTGGCTGTCGAGGCTCAGGAAGCTTTACCCGAACATTTACACAACCAAGTGGCGGATTGATAGTCAGCACGTAACGTAATTCATCCCCCCCCCCCCCAGAACAATCCGCTCTTTTATACGTAGATATGCTGGGGTCTTATCTGGCTCCTCGAGTGCCAATAAACTATTACTTTGTGCGTGGCATGGCAGGGAACGGCCGATACAAACCAAGAAAGTGGCAGTAGCAAAATTGGATTTCATTACATAGCACCTTTCATACATCTGCTACACTCAAGGCACCGGCAAGTTTCAAAGCGATACTTCGAGCTGTAGTTGAACGTGATCTCTTCCCCTATGGCGATTGCTCTTAGTGCTGCAATTCCAATGCGGTATACCCCGCATACTATCCACTCCTCCGCCACACAGTTCGGGCCACAGCTGTGATTAAAAAATCGCGAGGCGTTCCCGCAATACTCGGCGTCTATATACCACCCGGATCCGTATTCCATCGCGTAGGTGCAAGGCTTTATTTGCTTGCGGCGCAACATCTCGTCCTCGTCGATAACTTCGCCCACATATTCCCGTACAATAGTGCCTTCTTGTATCGGCTCGACAGCGAATGCCCCGTATCCTTTACCTGGCGCGTCGCGAATTGCGAGCCGCGGAGAGGTTCTATTGAGCATGGACCACCTTCGATTATCGCAATATTCGAGCATGCACGTTGTCGTGCTACACTCGGTGCGCTGGCGCCAATTTCTGCATCTTGGCCTCGCGCTGGCTCTTTTGTAGTTCGCCGAGGTTCTCGGTAATGAATACAGGAGTGGAGTGCCCCCCTTTATCAACTGCAGCACTTGAGGGGCGTTCACGTCGCAGGGCAAATTCGTCTAGCGTAGTTTGCCTGAGGTGTTTGCTTTTTACCGGAGTCATCGTAGCTCCGAATCTCAAAATGTTTCGTTCGTTTTCTCCGTGACTATATCCATCAATTCCGGCTTCCGACCCATCGACGTGTTTTCTGGGATTTGGCATGATTCCGTCAGATCCGTTGGATCCATCAATCGCACTGGCCGCGCTTTCAGTTGTTCTCAGAACTGAATTTTACGCCTGTAAATGGAAGCTTCGTCAGACGTCTCGAAGAGTGCTGGGCGCCCTAAAGCTGCTACTCGCCCGGGCGCTAATCGGCTAAAAAGGCCCGCCAATGTTGTGCAGGGTGGACCGCCTGTACCAGGGCCAGCTTCTGTGAGGCCCCGGCTGTCATGTGACGAAGTGCGCGCCGCGGGTGGCGGCGTACGATCTAGTGTGCGAGCTGACGGCGAAGAGACGAAGACCGAGAGTGATGCTGTTTTGACTCATAGCAGCAACAATAGTGTGCGAGCTGACGGCGAAGAGACGAAGACCGAGAGTGATGCTGTTTTGACTTATAGCAGCAACAATAGTGGGCGAGCTGGTGGCGAAGAGACGAGGACCGAGAGCGATGCTGTTTTGGCTAATAGCAGCAACAATAACGTCCAAGTCGTTAGCGAACAAGCAAGTGGTCCGCCTCCGCGTGGCCAGCTTGCAGAGCTCGGATCGATTACCGCGTTGTCGGCAAAGCAACCATGGCGATTTGTGGGTCGGGTCATATGCCGGGACGCCATTAGAAATTATTCTACTCCTCGCGGCGACGGAAAGTTGTTCGAGCTCTGGGTGACCGACTCGAGCGGCGAGCTGATTCGTTTCACCATCTTTAATGAGGCGGTGGACAAATTCTCGTCCGTGATTGCTCCGGGGTATATTTGTCGCTTTTCAGGTGGCAAGATTAAACCTGCCAACGCTGCGTTTGCACCGAAAGGTGTAGAGATCGATGTATCGTTCGGAGCGGGGGCCGAGATCGGGGTCTTTGATGCTGTTCCTGCATTTCCTGTCCCTAAGTTGACCATGTTGACAATTGCCGAGCTAGCAAAGTGCCGCGGTGGTGCTACAACTACATTTGCTGGAATCATCAAAACGGTTGGAGTGCTGAAACGTATAACGACGAAAAGAGGGAGCGACACCCAAAAGCGCGAATTCCTGGTGGTGGACGACTCGGACACAAGTGTTTTGGTTACCGTGTGGGGCGCGGTTGCTCGTAGTGTAATGGGCCTACCTTGGCCCACTACAACAGCTTACACGTGTGCGCACGTGTATGAGGAAGCGTAGGTTTCTTTTACTTGAGTTAAGTATACTCGAGGTCCACGAGTATACTTTAAACAAGATAAAGACTCTTAGTAGCTGATTTTGGTAAAGATGAGAACTGCTATTTTTGTTTTATGTTTTCTGACTTCCTCTAAATGTAATATTCTAAGTTAGGAATCTGCCAGCGGCTGGTTGGCAGAATTCCACTGCTATGCATATCGCTCATTGGTTAAAAGATGCTGCTTTCAACCAATAGGAATCCTAAATGTCTATGGGCCACCCGTCGTGGTGACCGTAAATGAATGTGGCCCTTGATGTAGCGTACATCAAGGCCGAGGAAGTGTTTGTACCTTTAACAGACATCGTGTCTGTTATAGTTACAAGTGGCTGTAGCCACTTGCGCGTGTAACCCCGTTACACCCCCCCCCCTTAAGGTTAGACGCGCCGGTCACGGCACGTCAATCAGGCAATTGACCATTCGTCAATTCTTCACGTTAGGAGAAGGAAATCTCGAGCTCATTTCGCAATGAGCTCGCCAAAGGAGAAGACCGCCGACACGACAGAGAGTAAGCTCTCTGTCGTGGACTACCATGAGCGCCAGCAAGAAAAGCGCGGCGCTGCTGCTGCCATGTCTGCGGCGGGGACAACTCAGCCTGAGATTGTCCTCCAAGGATCATCCGTAGTCAACGACGTCGTTGACTACGAGGAAGGCGACGTGGAGATGGAGGAGGGCGAGACCTCTCCGTCCAAGCGCAAGGAGTCTATCGACAGTGATAGTCTCGACCCGGCGTGCGGGTCGAGACGCCCTCGTGAAGAAGACGACTCGGACGCTTCGAGCTCGAAGCATTCGCGTTGCGAGACGGAGACTCCGCTCTCGGCTGCTGGGGCGTTGAGTTCGCCGCGTGTCGCGGCGACTTCAAGTTCTCCGCGCGCTGCTCATGCAGCGCGCGATCCGTGGATGCCGTCCGCGACGGAGATCGCGGCACGGGTGGGCAACTCAGTGCCACCGAACACTATCCTGCTGTACGTGTGCAGCGGGATCGTAGATGATGCCGTGGCTGAGGGGCAGCACTTTGATCCGATGACGGATCAAAGGCGCGACTACTATATCGGACTCTTCCATGAGCTCCGATATTACTCCAGCAAGAAGACCTCTTCTCGCAGCAAAGTGCCTGAGTGGCAGGCACTTTGTCAAAGTTGGAATGCCTTTGTTGAAAACTTCAACAAGAATCCGGCAGCTTACCGTGAGCGGGTTAAGCATGCCCGTGAGCGCTTCGAGACGTTCTCGACGCGTGGGAGGCTGGAGCAGCTCCACAGATCTTCTGTGGATGCAGGTGTTCCGTGCGCTGTGCCCGAAGGCCAACAGTGCATGTTGTGCCTTCCGGCTGCGGCGCGCTTAAGCGGCCGCGATCTAAACGGGTACACGACGATCCGTGTACCTGCGAGTCTCAAGGATCTCCGTGCCAAGTTCATGGCACGCGAGGAACGCGACGAGCGTGGTGCTTCGAGCGCTGCGGGTGACCACAGCGCCCGCACTACCTTCGCGCCGGCAGTGCGTGGTGGGCTTCGTACGCCCTCACCATTTCCGGAACGTCCTGCAGCAGGACGTCCCGCGGCTCCCATGTATCTTGGTGGGGCGGAAACCCTCTCCAACGAATACGATAACGAACCGGGTGCCGGTTCGTTTTCGGGATACTATGGTCGACAATACGCTCAACAATCCAACGTGTTGAGCCGTGGGCGTCACGGATCGGAGGCGGAGGTGGTGGGAACACGCCCAGGGTACGGTCAACCTGGGGTTGACTTTGGGCCTCCGTCTCTCGAAGACCGAGTGGCTGCCGTGGAGCGGCTTCAGAGCAGCGACTTCGCTGCTCTGAGGCAGGAGATTGCAATCCTGAGGGCTCAAGTCGCTCAGGCCTCGCAGACCGCGTCTGACGTCTCCGTCGACATTGGAGGTCGTGTCGAGCGTTTGGTCCAGCGCGTCCGCGCGCTGGAGAAGGGTTCGGCTCCCGCTTCGGGTCAGCCGAGCTAGCTGGCTCGTGCTGCCGGTATGGCTTCAGCCGCCCGACGTAAAAGGTCGGATGGAGGCGCATGCTAGACGGGATGTCTAGTGTGTAAGCGTTGCCATGCCGTGCCAACACTGTGAACGGCCCGATGAAGCGCGGAGCGAGTTTACTCGCCCCGAAGTCAGAGACTGCATGTTTAGGCAGGTTTTGAGTAGCTAACAAAACCAATGAACCCTTCTTGAATTCATTTGTGTTACCTCTGCCACTGTTGTCTGCGTTCAGCTTCTGTCGATCGACAGAAGCTGCAATAGCGTCCTGGACAAACCGAATGACGGCTTGTCTGCGCTGCACGAATGCAATTGCGTCCGAGCTGAACTCGTTCAGCTCGCCTGTAGTAGTAGGCTCGGCCTCTGCGTTGGTCTTCGCGGTGTCTGTGCCCCGCACAGACACGTTGTTCTTGTTGCTCTTCTTTTTCTTGTCGGCGTCTGTGCCCTGCACAGACGCATGCTTCTTCTTCTTGCGCGTAGTCGCGGCTGACACTGTGCAAGTGTCAGCGGCATTCTGCGGCTGCTGTGTTGCGGCCGTAGATCCTCCCCCACTTAAGGAAGGAGCCACCATCCCGAGCAGGCTCGGGAGGCGTGGGTGCCGCAAGGCATTCACGTAGAACGGTGTATGCCCGGTCGAGGCATGCACCGAGTTGTTGATGGCGAACTCTGCCATCGACAGGCACTCGCTCCAGTGTTGGAACGAGTGAGCGTAGCTCTTGAGAATGTCGACGAGCACGCGATTCACGCGCTCGGTCTGCCCATCCGTCTGCGGATGGTCCGCAGTTGACATTGAAAGCTGACTCCCAAGAAGTGTGAACACTTCTTGCCACAGGTGTGCTGTGAAACGCGGGTCTCGATCCGACACAATGTCGATCGGCATGCCATGGTGTTTGAACACCATGTCAACGAACAGACGTGCCGTCTGCTTCGCAGTCACTTCGGCGGGTACCGCAGCAAGATGCACCATCTTGCTGAAGCGGTCAACAAAGACCACAACTCCCGTGTTCCCCTGGCTGTCCGGGGGAAGACCGAACACGAAGTCCAAAGACATGGACTGCCAACACTCCGACGGAGTCGGTAGTGATTGCAAGGGAGCCTGTGCGAACGGCGCAGGCTTCACACGTTGGCATACTTCGCAAGCACGGACGTACTTGCGCACCCACTTGTACTGGTGGGCCCAGTAGAAGTCGCGCGTGAGAAGGACGTACGTCTTCTCACGGCCCGGATGCCCCGCAGTCGGTGCATCATGATACTCATACATGATCCTGAGGCGCAGGTCATGATCGTTGGGCACGACAACGCGGTCCGCGTTGTCGTCGACTGCACTGTAGAGTAACAACCCGTCGTGCACCCGATAACGGTGTGCACGAGCACGGAGATGTTTTGGCAGCTTCTGACGAGCTTTGTCAGAAGGCGCTGAGCCGTAGGCCAGCAAGAGCTTCGCGTCCGCGTCGTGCGTGTACGCGGTCTTCACGTCGTCTAGTAGCGACGACGTGGGAGTGTTCGATTGCATGGCGTCAATGGCATTGACGTCGGCTTCGCCCGCAGCGTAGTCAGGTCGACGCGATAACGCGTCGGCCACCACATTGAGTCTTCCGGGTTTGTATTCGACCCGGAAGTTGTATTCCGCGAAGAAAGACACCCATCTCGCCATCCTTTGCGAGATGTGCGGCGACTTCACAGCCGTCCGCAGTGACGCGTGGTCCGTGTAGACCACGAACGGTTTGCTTCCGAGTAAGTACACTCGGAACTTCGCGAGTGCATACTGCATGGCAAGGGGTTCCTTGTCATGCACCGGGTAGTTGTGTTCAGCTGGCTTCAGCTGACGCGATTGGTAGTAGACGACGCGATCACGGCCTTCGTGATCGTGCTGCATCAACGCACATCCAATTGCGAAATCGGATGCATCGCACACTACGTGGAATGGGCGGTCTTGGTCGGCCACCGCCAAGATCGGCGCCTCAGTCAAGCCCCGCTTGACTGCATCAAAGGCCTGCTGACACTCAGCAGACCAAACCCACTCGGCATCCTTCTTTAGGAGCTGTGACAGCGGGCGTATCGTGCCCGCATAGTCCTTCACGTACTTGCACAAGTACGTGGCCAAGCCAAGGAACTGCCGCAGTTCCTTGACGTTCGACGGTGTCGGCCACTCGTTGATCACTCTGACTTTTTCAGGGTCAGGGCGGACACCATTCTTTCCTACGAGACACCCGAGTACGGGTATCTCGCTCGCCCCGAAGATGCACTTCTTCAGGTTCGCGTAGAGCTTGTGCTTGCGCATCAGCGCAAGCAGCTTCCGGAGATGCACCCTGTGCATCTCAATATCGCTCATCCCGTTCGCAGCCCGGCTGTGGACGAACACGTCGTCGAAGTAGCTCGGTGCGAAGTCGCGCACCGAGCGCAACAAGTGCGTCACGCACCTGTTGAAGGTCGCAGGGGCGTTCTTCAGACCCTGCGGCATCACTAGCCACTCCCAGAGCATGCCGCTTGGCGTGCTCACAGCCGTGAGAGGGATATCGCTCTCACGCATTAGGATCTGATAGAACCCATCGCGCAGATCAAGAGCACTATAGATGGTGCTCCTGGCCATCGAATCGATGATAACATCTTTTCGCGGTATCGGCGTCTGCGCCGGTATCGTCGCATCGTTCAGCTTGTTGTAGGCATGAACGATACGCCAGCCGCCCTGTGGTTTCTTGACACAGAACGTCGGAGCACTGTGCGGGGACTTCGATTCCCGCACTTGTCCAGCTTTGCGACGACTTTCAAAGAAGTCGTCGATCGCTTCGACCTGCTCTCGCGGCAGTGGCCACTGCCGCGTGACACAATACTTAGTGCCCGGCACGAGATCAATCTCGTGCTGAATGCCCTTGTCCTGCGGAAGCTCCGCAGGGATCTCTTCCGGAAGTACGTCGGCGTACTCCCGTAGGATCTTGTAATAGGGACTCGTCTTCAGCGAGTCCCAGCTCTGCTCTTCAAAGCGTTCCTTCTTCGTCTTCGCACTGAGAGTGTCTTCGCTCTCAGTGGTGCTCTCCATGAAGAACTGCCTCAGCTCTTCATTCTCGCTCTTCGTTCTCTCGGCGTCCGAGAGAATGCAAATCTGCTCGATGCGTCCATCGTGCAGGTCACGCGCGAAGCGCTTCCAGCTCATGACTGGAAGCGAAGTCAACTCCGACGCTTGCGTCGGAGGATTAGCGAGAGTCATCTCCCTGTACCGGAATCCGGCACAGGTACGCGTCAAGACGTTCAGCGTCTCGACGCCCGGCTTCTCTGCCTCCGTCTGCCCGGCAGACATCTCTTGTAGCGTCTCGGCCCCTGGCCGAGACTTGCGCAGCGACCTTCACATGCGCCGTCTTCTCGTCTTGCGGAGCCCGGCTCCGCTAGACCCTTGACCTCGTCCAGGCCCAGCCGTGGACGGGTGTTCTTCTTTAATACCGCCGGCGGGTTCATCCCGCGGGCGAGCGACTTCAAGCCCGGCTTGGTCGCCCGGCGCTTCGTCGTGCAGCCCTGCTGCACGACAGCATGCAAGTTTTTCCGGTGCGGGACGTTTGCAACCGTCCGCACCGCCTGCAGCGTCGGCTCCCGGAGCCGACACGCCATCTTCACCTCGACGCCTGTTATTGGCGGAGCCCTTCGTTACAAAGGGTGCGTCGACTCCCAGAGTCGACGCGAAATGTCTTCTCGCAGCGTCGGTTCCCGGAACCGACGCGACTTCAATACCTCGACGCCTTCCATTGGCGGAGACCCCCATTACGGAGGGTGCGTCGGCTCCCAGAGCCGACGAATCGAATTCACTCATGCCATCGACTCCCGGAGTCGATGGCGTTCCCTCTCCCTGGCCAATATTATTGGCCAGGTTTGGCCCAATCATGTTCGCATCGGCTTCTTCGGCCGAGGCGTGTGACTCGCTCACGTCATCCGCGCCGCATGAGGCCGGAGACTGTCCTTGATTCGCTGAAAAGCGAGTGTCGACCTCCGAGGTCAACACTTTTCCTTCACTAGCCGTCGGCGGCAACGCCGACGCTACGTGTTCCTGCGCGCGCTCGCGCGTGTCTAGGGTGCCCCGGGACAGCAGCGTTAGGTGCTGTCTCGACTGGGGAATCGCGCGCACCGGTTGGTGCGTGTGGGACGGCAACAGGGCCATCGCTCTCTGTTCCGCTATCGCGACCGAAGCGCACAAGAGTGCGCTTCTCCCAATCGATTACCGGATCATGCCGTGCGAGCCACGGCATGCCCAATACCATGTCGAACTTATCGTCCAGGTCCAGGACGATAAAGGTTTCGACAAACACTCGACCTTTGTACGTGAAGCGCACGCGTACCATGCGCTTCTCGGTCTTGACGACGACACCTGTCGCCAGGCGTACCTCCAACATACTTCGAGGTATCTTTAAATCCTCGAAGTCAAGCATTGATAGACTTCGCAGTCGAACAAAGTTCTTCGACGCGCCGGAGTCTACCAAAGCACGACGAGAGTCTCTTGCTCTCGTCGACTTCACTTTCAGGATGACAAGGTCATGCTTGTCATCTTGGCTCTTGCAGTGAGAGTCAACCTCACTGGGGGCTGCAGTCCTCAGTGTCGCGTGTCCAAGGTTGACACGCGGAACTGCATTACCAGTAGGGCGCCCCGCGCCTACTGGCGTCCAGCGTTTTTTGTTTGGTTGCGACGGTGCCCGGCACCGCCGCGATAGCCACTCTGCTGGTGCACGGGAGCCGTGCACTCCCGAGCAAAGTGACCGATCCTACCGCAACGGTAGCATCGCACATTATTTCCTTGCGACTGCTGGGGTCCAGCAGTGGCAGCGCTCGAGAGGTCCATTGGTTTTGGCCCTCCCGTCCTCACTACCGGGCGCGGTTGCGACCTCGGTACGTGTGCATGCAGCTTAGCCTGCCGCAGGCTAAACTCCTCTTGCATGGCAAGAGTGATCGCAGCTTCGAGAGTACTCGGGTACTCACGGAAGAGATAGGTCTTCACAGGCCCATCTCTTAGTCCCTTCATGAACGTGACGACTTTGGTCGCCTCGTCAATCGGGTTGGTCACGATGTTCGAGACCAAATACCGTGCTCTTTGAGCGTAAGCATGGACGTCATGCTTGCCCTGCTGCAGGTCGAGGAACTCCGCCCTCGACCGGAACTCATTCTGCGGGGGCTCAAACGCTTGTCTGAGCTCCTCCTTGAACACCTCGTACGTGCTGAAGCACGTAGGGTCTGAGAGGCGGCGTCCGTACGCCCAACTCCTCGCACGTCCGCCAAGACAGGACATGGCGAACGCGACCTTCGACAACGGGTCGACGATACGTCGAGCCGCAATGGCAGTGTCGAGTTCGACAAGCCAACGGAGGAGAGGTTCACCCTCTCTTCCTACATAGTTGCTCACGTTGAGCTTCAGCGATTGCGCGCGTGGTGTCGTCCCCGACGACACCGCGGTAGTGGCAGCAGCGTCTCGCTGCTCCTTCAAGATGAAGCCCAGAGCAACACCGTGTTGCTCTGTCGGCGTTAGCGTACGCAGCATCGTAGCTACAGCCGCCTCACCAATGACTGTTGACAGTCGTTGGAGGGCCTCCCACTCTGGGTCTGATAGGTGGGGGCAGTCAGCGCGTGCAACATGGGTTGCAGGCGTCGTGGAGCTTTCCATGGGCACCTCAGTATCCATGGGAAGGCTCTCGGCTCCGTGTTCGTGCGGTAACGTACGAACTCAACTTAGTCGGTCGTTGGACGGACTACAAAGTGCTACCAGGTGTAATGGGCCTACCTTGGCCCACTACAACAGCTTACACGTGTGCGCACGTGTATGAGGAAGCGTAGGTTTCTTTTACTTGAGTTAAGTATACTCGAGGTCCACGAGTATACTTTAAACAAGATAAAGACTCTTAGTAGCTGATTTTGGTAAAGATGAGAACTGCTATTTTTGTTTTATGTTTTCTGACTTCCTCTAAATGTAATATTCTAAGTTAGGAATCTGCCAACGGCTGGTTGGCAGAATTCCACTGCTATGCATGTCGCTCATTGGTTAAAAGATGCTGCTTTCAACCAATAGGAATCCTAAATGTCTATGGGCCACCCGTCGTGGTGACCGTAAATGAATGTGGCCCTTGATGTAGCGTACATCAAGGCCGAGGAAGTGTTTGTACCTTTAACAGACATCGTGTCTGTTATAGTTACAAGTGGCTGTAGCCACTTGCGCGTGTAACCCCGTTACACGTAGAACGCCTGCCTCGTATCAAGGCCGCACTGTTGTTGTCAAAGATGGCTATATCTCGGACTACAACAACCAGAGGTCTATTGATGCTGGTGCTGGTACGATGCTACTTCATGAGCCGGAACTGAGTAGGACCAAACAGTTGAACGAGTGGTACGTCGGTTTCTCGAGGGAGCATGCGTTCACTTCGCTAGGAGCCGAATGAGTGGGCGTCCGCAGGTTTTAGCCCGGTTTATATGCTTTCGCTTAAACCCTTAACATGTTACTTTCGATTAGCTAGTATTCATTCATGTTGCTGTCGGGCATGTTTGTACGCCGTTATAAACCGTTTAATCACACAATGTGATGAGTGCCTTCTTAAAACACGAGTTCTAGGCCTGATATTACGTGACGCAGGTTGCAGTGGTAACGCTGCTGTCTGATTCTCAGTTCGTGATTGATTGAGGCGTCGCGCTTCGTGAACTAGTTGCTTCAATCAGTTCTGTTTTGGCGGATAAGGCGTGTATTGATGTGGCGCCATGACGTAACAAGATCATCCTCGTTGGCGCATTCTGCTTTCGTATTTCCCAATCGGCCCGGCGGATATGAAGCCGATGGCGAGCGTCCGAGTTGTACAGCAGCACTGCCCGTTGTTCGACCATGGCGAATTCGCGCTTCCTATCATCGACGCTTACGCATTCCCTGTGAATGCTAAACTAGTTCTGGCCGGTCAGCTACAGTCTTATCGGTTCGTCGACTCCATTGCTCACTACACATCCGGCGACACAACAACTCGCCTATCAAGAATCCGGGACTTAAACATCGCTGTGGAGAATGCGGTCAACGATGGAGATATTGCCTTTGCCAAATATCTTGTTAAAGCTTTTCCGGGGGCCTGTATCAGAGAGGGTGTCGTGACGGCTGCTTGGGTGGGGTCTTCAGATTTTTTACGCTGGCTCCTGGACGAGGGACAGTTGGCGTGTTGGGGGAACCGAGAACTGTCGGCCGCAGTGCATGCTGGGCGCCTTGACATTATGGAATGGCTAAGCAGTATTGGCGTCACCGGCGCGGGCGCTGAGCTACTATCACATGGTGCATCTACCAGCCGTGAGATATTGGAGTGGGTGTTATCTCATACCAACTCACCCCCAAGTGTTGAGGCGCTAAGCCAGGCTTGTGCAAGTGGTCATATAGAGAACGTTCGAATCCTGGCGTCGCGTGTTGGCCATCTCCCGAGCGTCTGCGCGGTCCGGGCGGCGATGTTTGGCCGGCTCTCTGTTCTCCGATGGCTACATGAAAACGGCGGTACTTTTACACAATCTGTCATGGATGCGGCTGCTACTGGAGGACACCTTGACATTGTAAAGTGGCTCCATACACACAGAACCGAAGGCTGCACAACCGATGCGATGGATGGTGCGGTGCAAGCGGGGAAAATGAAAACCGTTCAGTGGCTATTTGAGCACCGGACTGAGCGTTGCTCCAACAAAGCCATGCTTCTTGCAATTGCCGCGCGGCGCTTCCGTTTGGCGCGATGGCTTCACCAAAATGCGCCGATGACGTGGTCCGGGGCGCTGTTAGATATGGCGGTGTCGCGGTGGTCCCTCGATGATGTCAAATGGGTGCATAGTACGTATCCGGATTCTGCGACGCCCGCGGCAATGGACAATGCTGCGAAGGCAGGCAAATGAGACATATGAGACAACGGCAAACAAAATGTTACTAACGCGCCAGTGAGAGTTATCGAGATAATCGACTTTAAAGTTGACCAATCCAAATTCGTACCTATCCGGACATCAAAAGTTTAACAGTGAAAGTTACTCGTAGAAAGCGGAAAACACTCTAATACGATTGTTTTTAACGAGAGCTTTCCGATAATATACGCTACGCGAATTTTGAGAAAGAATTGGAGTCACTATCATTCGAAACGTGGCGTGATTTTGACCCCCCGAAAATGGAGATATTTTTTTTGAGTGTCGACTACTCTTCGAGTTTTCAATATTTCGAAGTGAACAAGGGCTCAAAATGTGGGCAAGACAGAGATCTTCCCGATAAAGCCACTAAATCGCGATTCGTACTTAGGTTCGTAAGTATTTTTTTGTTTGCCGTCGTCTCATATTCGAATGGCTGAATGATAACAGGGATGAAGGTTGTTCCACGGACGCGATGGATGCGGCTGCTTCGATAGGTGACTTAGGCACTGTTCAAATGCTCCATGCCAATCGGGCTGAAGGGTGTTCCAGTGCGGCGGTGGATCGGGCCGCCGGTCATGGACATATTGAAGTAGTTAAGTGGCTCGTCGCGAATCGTGTTGAGGGTTGGACTACATTGGCAATGGGCTCGGCGGCTGCAAATGGTCATATCGATATTTTGCTGTGGCTTCATGAACACCAAGCTGTATGTACCACATCTGCTATGAACTCGGCCGCGCGAAACGGTCATGTCGATGCTGTCGCTTGGCTGCACAACAAACGCTCCGAAGGCTGCACCGAAGAGGCCATGGATGCGGCTGCTGCAAACGGGCACTTCGATGTTGTATCCTTCCTTCAGCAGAACCGCGTCGAAGGATGCAGTGGGTCGGCGTCTGCTTGGGCGGCGGAGCACGGGGAGCTCGAGATGGTCATCTGGCTCCACGAGTTCTACCCCGGCCAGTTTGACGCAGACACTGTCCGGTTTCATGCTCAAGATCGCGCAGCAGCTGGGGCTCATTTACCCCCCCCCCCCCCCCCGCGCAATTGCTACGGATTTCTAGCTTAGCCGTGACCACGAATACATTGTTTTTTTTTCTTTAAAAATTATGGAGTTACGAATTTGGTCACGCTATCTCAGCCCCCGCGAAGCCCTAGTAATAAAAGGAGAATTATATCGAGTCACATCGCGATAATTGCAAGTTAAGACTTAAGAATAAACACGTCCAGCACTCGAAAGCAAATGATAGGAGAAACAAATCTATCGTTTTGCACATTATATTTGATCTTCGACTTGTTGGTCTCCTCACTTTATTTATTGCCATAGCGAAGCTGCCTCTTCTTACTGTATCAAAATTGTTTGAACAACTCGTAGATGCTCTCGGGATACTATAGTAATAAGTAATCATCATCCATAGGTTCACCATTGTACTAAGTACTAAAGTAGTACATAGTACTATAGTAAATTAAAATGTATTAATATTCTCAAAGTACTAGCATGCTTCCCGCAACCCATTTCCTGGAGCCAGACTTAGTACGAAGCTGTCGGAGATGGACCAGGCGGAGCCGGAGAGGAAGCAAGAGGAGAAAGAGATGAAGCAGGCGGAGGCTGAGGTGGAGCTTTGCTGTGGGGTGTTCACAGAAGCGTATGTGTTCTCCGTCGTTGTCGCGCGCAGCGTAAGAGTGGAAAAGCTGCGCGATGCGATAGCTCGCGTCGTCAACGTTCGCTCGCACCTCTTGACTCTTCGCTTGGCGTGGAGGAAGAAGGGGGGTTGGCTGGAGTCTGGAGACGACCTTGAGCCCAGCCTACGGAAGGGGGTTGACACTTCGTATGCGAAATTGAATCCTCTCTGTCGTCTCTTCCGTCGTGATGAAAGTGACGGCGTTGGATACTTCACATCGAGCTTCACGCCTGGCGAGAGTGAGGTCCACATTTTGGTGGAGCTTCCTTCAACGACGTCCATTGTCTCCGCGGATCCTGCAGCAGCAGCGGCGAAGAAGACGACGGTGGCAGATGACATAATTATGCATAAGGGAAAACTCCCCACACTCGATCAACCGAAACACGACATTGTTTTGGACGGCACTTCCGGTGCAACGCCAAGAAAGCCCGCTAGTGACTGGTTTCCTGATAAAATGGAGGATCTACCTGTGACTGGAGTGGAGGGCCAGCAAATTTTGTACAAGTACCTCAAGATGCGAGCCTTACCACCACTGGCACATCCAGATACAGCCTCGCCGGAAATCTTGGAGAGACAATAGATAGGTTTCGAAATTCACTTCACCCGCACCTTCACCCTCAGAGCAAAATGAGCAAAATCGGGACTAGTGTACTGGAAGCTGCTCTAGATAGGTGCGCATACAGTTTTACAGTCTCCCTGTATAGATAACGTTTGGAATTGGAAAGTTCGCACCTGAACTTAATGGATTCGTACAGGTGAATGTGAGGATCAAATTCTGATGGCTTTGCAAAATGTAGGGATTTTGCACACTGATTGCACACTGATCTGTGTGCAAAAAGTGCAACTAGTGCGAACTTAGACGGCTGTGAAGGTAAAGTGAGGGTGGGGAACGCTTCGAAACCTACCTAATCCTATCGGGACATTTTCGATGGGCTCATGGAAGAGGTAAAACAGTCTCTTGGAGGTGTAGACAAAAACCTGGTGGTGGAAGGTAATCCGGGTATTGGGAAAAGCCGATTTTACGTCTACTGCGCGTTTCGACTGGTACGCGGGCTTGTGGATGAGGACATGAAGCTGCGCGACTACACGCTGGTGCTCAACTTTGGAGATGACTATCGCAAGTACCTATGGGACGAGAAAGCGTTCGTGAGGGTGGACGCGGATGAGATTCTGGACCTCCAAGAGAGCGCGTCTGTGTTGCGGCTAGTTGAAGCTTATTCGTCCACGCTGTTGGGCTGGCGCGGGGTGTCGATTCTTTTCACTTCGCCAGCGCTGAAACAACTTCACGCGTTCAAGAAAGTCAAGAACTCCAAGTCTTTTATCTCGCCCATGTGGGAACTGGCCGAGCTCCGAGTATGTAATGTGCTTGTGGGTGAGACACAACGGCTGTCCGATGATGAGTTGGAGTCCAGGTTTGTTAAGTGGGGCGGGAACCCACGATTCATTTTTGGCGAAAGTCCCGGCCTGGTGAACATGAGGATTGAGTCCGCGATCGGATCTTTCAGTGCTCACGATATTCTCCATTACAAGGACAGTTCTGCCAGGGCCGACAAGTACAGCCACAGCATCATTGCCAGGGTCCCCACTTTCCCTGACTACCGCATATATTACGATCTGCAGTTTGTTTCGAAGGTTGTCGCGGCCAAAGTTATTGAAAGTGCGAGTGATCAAACGCTAAAAACGCTCGTCAGCTTTGTGCATGACTGGGAGAAGGGCGGCACTGCCGTGTCACTTCGACAGCAACTGTATGAAGCGTTTGTTCATCGATGGATCACGAGGAGCGGAGGTAGTGGAGCCGACCAAACGAAAGGTGCATTGCAGAGAACGAGGTCGGTTACATTACGTGTACCGGGTAAGCCTCCCGTCCAGTTGGGTTTCTTTCCAAAAGAAGACGCTGAGCACGAAGTTACAGCGCGCGCAGGAATGGCCCAAGCAAAGCACTCCCGTGAACTACTGCTACAGAATAGCGGTAGCAAACGGAAGCGTGGTGGCAACACCGTCGAATTGAAACCACCGGCAAGCCAAAAGCCGAGGCATTCCGCTGATCCAAAAAGTGGGGTATTGCCGGAGTTACGCGCCCCAGAGGAGGAAGGAGAAAACGATGCATTTGCTCACCGAGCTATCCAGATCCCTCAAAACGTGGATCTGAAGTCCGAATGGTTCGATACTCTCTCCGACATCACGCCGACCGAACATTGGACATACTACCGTCCAAAGTCGCGCATATATGCGGTGGATGCGCTTATTGTGGAACTGATGTCCGAGTCTGACAGCTGCGCTGGAACTTGTTATGGGGTTAAAATGACGACGAGCATGACGCCTAACATCAACGCATTTTCCGTGGAGAAAATTTCAAATTGGGCGAAATCGCGCGGCTATCAGTTTGCCTTAGTGTTTGTGGCCCCGCCGAAGGTAGCACCGGATGTGAACTGGCAGCCACTGCTAACATTTCAAGACGCAGAGCAAACGACGAGCGAAATACCTCAGTTCGTTGCGGCAATTGACCCCTACACCCAGTTCAGAACTTGAAGCTTGACGGGGCCGTCGAGTTGATGAGGAGCGGTGTGTCCAACGAAAAAGATGTCCTCGACGACCTACCACCATCCCGTGTCTCCAGCATCTCGATATCAGTTCGCTGCCTCTGAACACACCGCTGCTCTTGATGACGGTGGAAGGTGATCTTGTAGAAGATAATCTTACGCAGGAAATTGTTCCTTTTGTCGAGCTTCGGCAATTGGAAGAAGAGGTGGAGTGGTCAAGATCCGCAGGGCTCAATCTCCGAGGTATTTTGGCGGAGGGAACAATTTTGACAAGAGCTGTGGTTTTTCAGTCGAGACATTGACAACTCCAAGAGAGTTGGTCGTCTTCAACAACTACTGGAGAGAACACTGTCTGGGGATAGCAACAGAAGCTCGGAGCGAACATGCTGGGTGTGATAAGACGTATGAAGGCAAATGGCAGTGGCTATTGCTTAAGCCAATACTACCAGAGTGTTTACTCACCAAGGATTTGGCCGCGCATCACTTTCCGATTAAACTGCACGCAGACAGCTAACCTGGTGTCTCTGGAAGGCGGGAACTTTTGCGAAATGGTTGCCGAAGTATTGAAGCTCCTGTATGGTACAGCTGAACCACTGATCCATTCCGATACAAATTTGAGTGCCGCGGAGCATCAGGAGCAAGTGCTGAGGCTGGTTAGCGCGAACATGTCGCTGGAAAGCGTTCGGGACACAATGGCGCTGTTGTACGGGAAAAGTCCGTCACTTCTTATCCAAGATCCAACAATTTCGTTCAAGAGTGAACAACCAAAGGTGAAATGGCGGGTGGTGGGTGCTCGATGGAGAGTCGTGATCAATACGCGAACGTGGATCGTGTTAGCGCCAACCACACTGATCTCGACGCGACCCGACTGATTTCGCCTCTGGTATGGTTTCTTCGACCGGGTCCACTCTGAACATGTCGAGCACAGGTTATTTCTTTGTTGAATTAAGCTACAACGAAGAGGACGAGTGTACATGTATGATTACGATTCGAAGTGCCGCTGACAAGACCAAGTACCTGGTTCTGAACGAATATCTGCAGTGCGTGTTTGGTAGTGCGGAATTTGCGCTAAGATTCAGGATGAAGCTGTCTCCAGCTGGGAGATTGGTGCTGATAGAACATTTGTCTGGGTGTGTTCTCGAAACGGAGATCCAAGGCCGAACGAAGCTTGTGGTGTGCCGGTACCGCATTCGACACAGTCTGACCTCACTAACAATATGTTAGTGAGGTCTTGAAGCTCATGTACGGGTCCGCAGTTCCAGAAGCAGCCCGCTTCCCACGAATGAGGTGCGGGTCGAGCGTCTACGGCAGATACTGGAACTGTTTTGGGGAAGAATGTCAACGCGAGATATCCGTGTTTTGCTGGAGATGCTGTACGGGACGTCTGCTCCGCTATAACGCACAGAGCGCTCTTTTTGAAGGCTATGGAGCGGCAGGGCAAGCGAAAGATGGTGCAGTAGCGTCCATTCTGCCCATGGTGGTATTTGATGCTTTGAATACACGCAGCTAGTTCTTCATACAACCTCTTCGCGTTAAGGCCAAGGTAATGATACCCCGCGCTACCTTCGGCGAGATTCTAGACTACCAAGCACTATTCTCTTGTACTATACACCCACAGAGAGGTACTAAGAGACCAGTTTCCATGTTGGTAGGGCGATTTCTTCTTGATGAGTCACGCTCCCATTTCAATCAAACACTGCATGTACATTTGTACAGAGTCGTAATCGTCACCTGACAGCAAGTGTTGTCACCGGCAGAGTGAGCTACAACGTTCCTTCACTCTGATTCGCTAAAATTCCATGCTTGTCAATCCAAAAAGTAGAGAAACAGCTCACTCACTATCGAAATCTCCAGCCAAGCCCCTCCTCAATCCCATCCCCAATGACCCAGATGCAGGTGGAGCTCGTGCCCGTGCTCTCCGACAACTACGCGTACCTGCTCATCGACCCCTCCAACCGTACTGTCACCCACCCCATTCACC
This sequence comes from Phytophthora vignae f. sp. vignae, assembly GCA_016169955.1. Taxonomy (NCBI): domain Eukaryota; phylum Oomycota; class Peronosporomycetes; order Peronosporales; family Peronosporaceae; genus Phytophthora; species Phytophthora vignae. Next base: position 1,127,705 of record JABJUM010000009.1, on the reverse strand, counting down.
CCATTCACCCACCCATATCCCTTTCTCCTCTCTAACCACCTACCCACTTCCCCGTTGCTTTAGGTGTGGCAGCGGCAGTGGATCCCGTGGACGCCGAGAAGGTCTACGCCCGCGCCAAGGAGCTGCAAGTGACCATCTCCACGATCCTGACCACGCACTCGCACTGGGACCACGCGGGGGGCAACAACGACCTCCGCGGGCTCATCCAAGAGAAGGAGAACCGTGAAATTCCGGTGGTCGGGGGCCCGGGCAACGCCGTGGAAGCCCAGAGCCAGACTGTGACCGACGGAGACGTCGTTACGGTGGGGGATCTGCAGGTGAAGGTGTACTTCACCCCATGCCACACGCGCGACCACGTGCTGTACCACTGCCAGGACGCGCTCTTTACGGGCGACACGCTGTTCGTGGCGGGCTGCGGCCGCTTCTTCAGCGGCAACCCGGCCGAGATGCACCACGCGCTCAACGAGGTGGTGGCTGCGCTGCCGGAGGAGACCAAGATCTACTGCGGCCACGAGTACACGGCCAGCAATCTCAAGTTCGCGGCCCACGTGGAGCCGGAGAACGAGTTCGTGCAGAAGAAGCTGGCCTGGGCCGTGGAGAAGACGAAGGCGGGAGAGCCCACCATTCCATCCACGGTCAAGGAGGAGCTGGCCACGAACCCGTTCATGCGCGTGATGAAACCGGCCGTGCAGAAGTTTGCGGGAGATGAGAAGGACCCGGTGAAGGTCATGGGGGCCGTGCGCGCTGCGAAGGACGGATTTGTGATCGGAAAGTAAGGAACGGAAGTGCTGGGCCGTTTGTTCCAGTAAAAGAAAAAGTGTAAATCCGGAGTTCTCACAGGTTACGTCTTGAATCGAACCAACTTTCACCTCGATTTACGAAGATGGCCCAAGTCAAAACTTGAAGCAATCTATGAAGAAGGCAAAATATGTTACTTGGTTAGCACGGAGCTGCCGGTTGAGACGCCGCTGATTTTGGTGTCGTGCTCCGGGCTCGTGCTGAACAAGGACATGGCTCGACCGCCGTTTGTAGAGCTGTGTCGCCAAGACGGCCTGGTGGTCATTCGAAGTGAAATTCAGAGCTAAAGTGTCTCCCGCTGGACAAATTGTCTTCTTGAACAGCCCGACATGGCGGACGCTGGAGTATGAACTCGACTGCGGCGCGAACTTCCTCGTGTGCCGAGAGCGCTTTTGGACCGAAGCGCAAACGTGGATACTGCTGCAGTCGTACGAGTTGAAGCTACGCCTCTCGACTCTGGAGCGATTGAGACTCGCTGCAACAAACGAAAATGCGTCCGTGGGCCGACGTCAGCTGATCATGCAGCTTGTCGAGTCGGGCAGGTCGTGCAAAGACATTCGCGAGACGTTGAAGCTCATGTACGGGTCGGGTCAACTGGCAGGGAGGAGGTCGAACCGATGACTGTCCTGGAAAAATCGACCCACAAAGTGTTGGCTTTTAATTGAAGAAGGTGAGAAAGTTGTCTGATTTGATGGATACAGTATGACCCGTGTTTCCTACCCTCTGCTCATTCTTCATTTTGCAGCCACCCACCACAAACAATGCGGTCTAAGAGACAACTCGACACCAACGCGCTTCCTTTCGACACCCCTCTCGTGCTGATGACTGCCGAGGATAAACTCCTTGGTGGGGACGATGAGATGCCCATGTTTGTTGAGCTTCAGCGAGCGGAACGTGGGATGTTTGTCATTCGCAGCGCAACTAGTCGCGACAAGTACCTGGACCAAAAAGGGGACAGCTTTCGAGAGCGCCAATATGCCAACATGTTCGTGGCGAAGCGTCAAGATGGCGAAGAACTCACCTTTGAAGACCGTAGTGGCGACTCGGTGCTCGAATTAAGCTTCAGACGTTGCCATTATGGGTCAAATATTGGAATGCCGAGTCAGAGGTGGCTCATAATGACCCCGCTTCAGCTGGACTCAAGTGTCTCGCCCCCTGCGTCCGATCTGCAGCGTCTTGCTGCTGCAGGTACAGCTGACCCAGCAGCCCGGCGACAGCTGATCGTCCAGTTCTCCAAGAGCGGCAAGTCGAGTGATGAAATTAGCAAGATCCTGACACTGTTGTACGGCACGGCAACTCCTCCAAAGAATCTGGCCAAGACGAATGCGATGAAGGTAGAGCGTCGACGGCAGATACTGATGCTAGTCGAATCGGGTAAGCCCATGACGGAGGTTGGTGATATTATCCAGCTGATGTATGGCACGGAGAACGACAAGGAACTGGATTTCAAGGTGAAAGGGGAGGTCGCCTAGTAGTCGAGCGCACCAAAAAAGCTCGAACAGGTAGGGTACCTTCTACCGACCCGCTGAGCGTGGCCGAAGCATCTGAAGACGAGTTCGGAGGGCGACACCAGCTTATAATGCATTTACTGGGGTTAGGAAAGACGACCCAGGACGTAGGCGGCATTCTGACGCTCATGTACGGTTCCCCTCAACCTCTCAAGACCGACGTCGCCACAGATGAATTGTGTGCTGAACGTCGACAGCTCATTGTAAAGCTTGTTGAGTCGGGCAAGTCGGCGAAGAAAGTTGGCGAGATACTGATGCTGATGTATGGCTCGACTGCACCTCTCCAATAGTAAGAGGACAAGTCTTTACAGACATTTTTTTGTGAAGGTTAATCGTAGTGATCACGGGGTTCATCATTCATTATTGATAGTCAGTGGAGACTCAAGAGCCAGATTCGCTTGCAATTTTATGGAGTCCAAATATTAGTAAGCAAAATAGTGAATTTGGCTTCGATCCAACGCTTCACGTAGAGCAATTCATACCAGCCGATCCCAACTGGATGTATTAATTCAATCTCGTAGTTTATTGTCAATCTTTGGCACTATCATGAGCCCTTGACAGTGCCGCTTTCGACAGCGTTAACCCCTTTTAACGCGTTCCGTTTGCCGAAACTATTTTTCTTTGCACTTGAAGGCGGTTGGTCAGCACTACGTCCAGAGCGCGGTCATTCAAAGGTGGAACTCCTAACTCGATAAATCAGGGGAGGACATCGCCCTGAAGTCGTGACGTAACCTTTGCGTTTCCTCCCGTTAAAAACAAATATCGGATTCCCGCCCCACTTCTCAAACCTGGACTCCAATTCGTCATCAGGCAGCCTCTGTGTCTGATCGCCGTCCAGTTCGTCCAGCGCTGGCGACGTGAAAAGAATCGACACATCGTTCCAGCCATTAAGCGCCGACGATCTAGCTTCCACTACCAATACAAGACATCGACACTATCTTGAAGCTGTAGCACCGCCTTAGCTTCAATCCTTGTGAACACCTTCTTGTTTCACGAGTATGTGAGGTAGCGATCCTCGAGATTGAGTACTAAAGTGTAGTTGCGCGCCTTCATGTCCTCGTCCACAAGCTCTCGAATCGATCGAAACGCACAGTAGATGTAAAATCGACTCTTCCCAATGCGCGGACTCCCCGTCACCACCAAGTTCTTGTCGTGATGTCCGAGAGATTGCTTCGCCTCTTTCATAAGTTCATCAAAAGTTGTCCGATAGCAAGGTCTTTCCAACATTGTCGGTGAATTTGTAGCTGGGTGCGCTAGAGTGGGAAGTCCGTCATCTTGAGATTCTTGTATGATGTTCCTTCGCCTTCAGTTCCTACCACGGAGAGGTTTCTATGTTCTCAGGAAACCAGTCGCTAGCCGGTGTACTTAGAACGTAGCCCAAATTGAGAAAACTTTCGATCACAGTGTTGTACTTCAGTCTTCTCTGCGTCGAAAGTACGTCAAGTGCATCTCCAAGCGTTAAGTCCGATGCCCCCCATAGTCACCACGAAAGAGACGACAGATAGGCTAGATAGGTCGTGTCCACTGCGTGGTTCTTAGTCCATCGCTGTGTTTCAGCCATCCGTGCTTCATATCTGCGATGAAGTGAGAGGTACATAAAGATAAAAGTCTGGTGAATTCCACGATTTCCTCTCCACATCACATCAATATCCACCAACGTGACTGTGATTGATCGGTTTCTAACGACCAGCTTTGGTTCAGCACGCTACTACTGTTCATTCTGAAATCGGCTTCCCGTAACAACAACAAACTACCTGATTGAACCATGGAGCTTCAAAACTACGACCTGCCCTCCCTTCTCGTTGACACCCCCGTCGTGTTGATGAATCAATCCGGAGCTACCGCGCTTAAGTCGAACGAAAGAGTGTTCTATGTTGAGCTAGATAAAGCGGAGGATGGCCTGGTCACAATTCGAAATACCGGAGATAAATGGGCATGCCTAACCTTTACCCCAAACCAGCGACGTTGCTGGTTTGCACACCCTGACAGAGCAGCAAAATTTCAGCTCAAGAAATCCCCAATGGGAGGAATCGCCTTCGTGGAGTCATCAACGGGGTACGCGCTTGAAGTCGATGTCCAAAGACAGCCACACGGCGTGATCTGTTGCGACAAGTACACGAGAGAAACCCAAACGTGGGTACTGCTGCAACCGCACACGCTGGGGCCGACCAACGAGGTCCAAACTGCAGCTGTCAGGCTCCAACAAGCTGCTGCGAACGCGGACGTACTGGCGGGGCGGCGTCAACTGATCATGGAGTTCATCGAGCTGGGGAAAACTACCGAGGAAGTCAAAGAGATTTTGAAGATTCTTTATGGATCCACGAGCGCAAATGAAGCCTCGAATGCGTCGAAGGCAACTAGTTTTGAGCGTCGACAGCAAGCGCTGAGGTTGCTGGACTGTGGCAAGCCCGTGGACGAAGTCCGTCAGATTTTAACGCTCATGCACGGTACGGCTCCTTCGGAAGAAAAAGCCGCTTAGTTCCTCCGCCTATTGGGCGCACTAGGGATATTTTGCTTTGGCTCCATAAGTATGACACTTAAATTGCGTAAACGTTGTGCGCAGCAGCGAGAAAATTTTCAGGAATTGAATTACTGGGTCTCAATCCTGCTAAATCTAATATCCGTCTTAGTGTACACACATTTTACTTAGTAAGTAATAGAGTTAAAGCACCCCGTTGCCTGCCGATCGAAGTGATAGGCGGTACGTCACTACAACGATGAAGACATTGAGAGAGAAAAAAAAAACTAGTGAAGCGGAGTGTATGGTTTCGCTGAGATCTTCAGCGTGACCGTCGCGCGCGGTGCTCAAGTAATAGATCTGCGCGATGTCATCGCTGGTGTGTTGGGAGTTCGCTCTGGCACGCTGACGCTACACTTAGCGAGGAGGGGCGAGGAAGGGTGGCTGAAAGACAATGAGGATCTAGACACTATGCTGGTGGGTGAAGTCGATACAACCTTCGACATGTTGCAGCCGACAGCGAAGTTACCAGATCTCCTCGTCAATTACGGAGAGAGATATGGGGACATTCACGTGCTGGTGGAGCGTCCGCGAGAAGATATTCCTGAGCGGGATTCATACGCCATGGGTGAAGTTCTCAACCAACTCGAGCGATGCTGTTGACCTGTACAACCCGAACACACAGGACCAGGTTACGTCGATAACAAAGGTGATCTGCCGCTGCAATAATGAGTTTTGACATAGTTCAGCTTCGATTCGCATGCAATTTTCAGTCCTCCTTCGTGTAAATTGCAATAGAATTCAAAAAGTGTTGAGGTAGATCTTTTCAAACCGCTCAAAATGTACAGTATCAGCTCGTTTTTACCGCCAAGAGAGTACTTGAAGCAGCTCTACTATTAGTACTTCACTACTTTATTGCGGATAATCGAATCAATAATCATCTCGCAAAATTGGCGGAACAAACTGGTGTCCACCTCCTTCGTCGTTGTCATCGTCGTCACTCCAGGCATCTTCATCACCTGCAGCAGCACCGGTAACGCCATCTGCTTCACCCCTCTGAGCGTTGTCCTCGTCGGTAGTGTCATCCAGCATTCCAGGATACAAGTCCACCGGCGGAGGCTTCCACTTCATAATGAGTCCATCTTCACCTGCGGAGTAGAGCTCTCGTGTCGTTTTCCGATACACACAGGCCGTTGCTTGTTCATAGTGAGCTGTGGCACTTCCCACAGGTTTGCCACTGTCTCCAAAGACGCGATACGATGACAATGCCCCCTCCTGTCCATTCGGGACGAACACCAGTGTGCTCTCCCACGCCCCTGCCTCTTGAGCCACCGCTATCTGCACATTCCTCGCAGCTCGAGGTTGCGTTCTCCTCACCCCTTCGTAGTTCATGAACTGGTGCTCGCCCGTCGTCGCGTTCCACAGCCTCAGCTTCTCGTCCATGCCACTGCTCAGCAAGAACCTCCCGTCGGGGGTATACGCCAGACTCGTCACTCCTCCGTTGTGTGCCACCGCCAACGACGCACTTGCAGCCGCGTGGGGGTCATTCCGTTTCTGTCCGTTTACGGTAATTTTCATCCTCTCGTTATGTTTCTCCACTCTCGTCTTCGCTCGCTCCCGATCCCTCGCCTGAGCTTCCGACGCGCCACCACCGACACGTCGTCGCTTCCTTGCAGTTGCCGCCGCCGACAACGACGAAGGTTTCTCCCTCTTCACGTTCGTATACAAACTCGATCGTCCCGGTACACTCGCCCTCCCTTCGTGGTTTAAACACAACAAACAGGCAGTGGCACCGGATCGTCGGATATCCCACAGCCGAATTTCGCCATCTCGAGACCCGGATGCAAGTAAAAATTCGTTTGCAGGCGACCAGTCCAGCGTCCAAACTTCGTCTTTGTGTCCCAATAAACTGTGCGCTGTGGCCCCACTCTCCATATCCACGAGTCGAACTTCCCCTTTACTCGTTGCAGCGGCGATTAGAGCGTGGCTGGTACTGACGGGGGAGAATTTTGCACCGAAAACTTTACTGCGTAACGGCAACGTACTGACGCAGGAGAAAGTTTCCGAGTCCCAAACTTTCACGTGTTCGTCCAACGAGCTGGAGATGCACAGCCCAGCGTCCACGGGGTACCAGTCCACCATGGAGATGCCGAAAGTTAGAGATTGGGTGGTTGTACTTTGGGTTTTGGCCCCCACGCAGCATACTGGGTCCAGTATGTTGGTGGTGTTAAAGGGATTAGGGTTACTTGGGAAATCGGCTTCGTCTAGGGTTAGGAGGTCGAAAAGCAAAAGTTGCGACTGGGAAGTGCCAACCAGCAGGTACCGCTGCTCCATCGGGTCCAGCGAGAGGCTCCAGACGCGCATGCCCCGGCGGAAAATGAAGTTGCCCGAGGACGGCGCGTGTCGCAGCAGCTCGGTCGACTGGCGCGCGTGGAGGTTGTCTCGGTAGTCGCGGGTGGGTAGCCCCACGCTGCGGTCCAGCAGGTACCCGAACGCTGACATGGCGAAAAATGGAGAAGAGTGGCAAAAATATTAACAAATTAGAGAGGTTAGTATAGTCTGTTTGCAAGGTTCCTGGCAAACAGCATATTCAACCACTCATCTTTTTACCAAGAGAAAGGAGACCTTGCTGACGTACTTGGGTCTCACTTTACAATCCTTGCCTGCGGTTTGCACTAGCCTAACCATGCTCGCGTCAAAAGTTGATCGTCTGCTGCAGGTTGTTGCAGCCCGGGGGGCGCAGCCTGCGTCGCTGCCGGGCAACTTGCGCCCCGTGAACAACGTGGTGGCCTTCTCCGGGGGCGTGGACTCGTCGCTGGCGGCGGCGCTGGTGTTCCGCGTGTTCCCGGCCACGAGCGCCGCGTGCATCGGCAGATCCGCCGCGCTCTCGTCCGTGCAACTGCAACAGGCGAGGCAAGTTGCTGCGCACATCGGCGTCCCATTGTGGGAGTGCCAGACGCAAGAGGCCAAGCTGGAGGGCTACGTGGCAAACAAGGGCAAAAGTTGCTACTATTGCAAGACCACGCTCTACTCGACGCTGAACCAAGTGGCGGAGTTTGCGTGGCAAGAAATGCAACAGTTGCAAATGACGGCAACAGGGGAGATGGGCGACGAAAAGGTGAAGCCCGTGCTGTATAATGGCACGAACGCGGACGACCAACTGGACCCCACCAGAGTTGGTAAGTTTTTAAGTTTTTAAGTTTTTTTTTTTCGCTTAGGGGGGTGGACTCTAAATATTTATTTTTGCATCGTTGTTGTGTTAGGATTGGTGGCTGCGTCGGAGTTTGACGTCGTGAGTCCGTTGAGCGGGCTCACGAAGCAGGAGGTGCGGGATGTGGCCAAGTATTTGGGGCTGCCCAACTGGAACGCAGCTGCGTCGCCGTGTTTGAGGTCGAGGCTGCAATTTGGAGTGGAGGCGACCCAGGTGAGTAACAACGTGGATCTTTGTTTAGGGGAACTACGGCTGATCGTGGTGATTTTTATGTGTTTTTAGCAACATTTGCACCGTGTGGAGAAAGCGGAGGATTTCGTGCGTGAACTCATTCGACTTGAGCCCCACATGAGCATGCGCGTGCGGTTTCTTGCGGGGAATAAGGCTGCGGTTGGTGCGTAAAGGAGATTGATATGGTTTTGCACTGTTAAGCTTTGCTAACAGTCTTTTGGTGTACGCAGAGCTTGATCAGGAGGCGTTGGAGAAGGCCACGCCTCTGTTTGATGCCATCGACGCCGAACTGCGACGACTAGGTACGAATTGGATGTCCTCGTTCAGTTGCAATGAAGTACAACTAAGCTCTGGCTGCTGTGTTTACAAAATGCAGGCTTTGACGCGGTGGACGTTCGCGCTTTCCGGTCGGGAAGCCTAAGCGGGTACAACCCGAATGCTGTCGTCCAGCACACCCCAGCACAACCAGTAGAGAGGGTCGAAGCTCGGGTCCTGTAAACCATCAATAGTTCTGAGGTATCCAAGGCAAGTTCACTAATCTCTTGCAAGTGTAAAACTTGTGTGTTTGGTTTAGGTTGGAACGAAAAAGAAAAAAATAAATGCCGAAGTGGAAATGTGCTTGCGGGCAACTCCGGACCACGCTTTAGTGCTCTACACACTCACGTTAATTTGGCTCGGGTGGAGGTGCTCTTCACGATCCTCGCGTTCCAGTCGCTTCTTCTCCAGGAATCCATGCCACAGCTCACGACCGCCCTTCTTATTGTACCAGAACAACGCACAAGCAAAACCCGCTGCAACAGCGGCCGCGATGATCCACCCGAAGACTTGGGCCACGACACTGTCGGCAGTGCACATGTACACCAGGCCAAGCAGAATCCCCGGCGCGACGAGGAAGAGCACCACGAGAAAGAGTACAGCGGTTAGCGGCCACGACGCACTAAAGAATGCCAGAGACCGTGCCCAGCCGAGGATTGGTTTGCGAGTGATCGGGATCGGGTAGAAGAAGAAGATGCCGAACACGTTGAACCAGAAGTGAACCAGCGCGATCGCAACAGAATCGGACTTGCCCGTCACCAGCGAGGCCAGCAACGCAGTGCCAGTCGTGCCCAAGTTCGCTCCGATCACCAGCGGGTACACTTGCTCCAGTGTGATGACGCCCAAGCCTGCCATGGGCGTGAGCGTGGAGGTGACGACAGTCGACGAGTGCACGGAGAAGGTGATCAGAGTCCCCACGAAGATGTTGATGTATCCGTTGAAGTTGAGCAGCTTGGAGATCAGCTTCGTGGTCGGGCCCATGAACACTTTCGCCAGCATTTTCACCAGAGTCAGCAGCGCGCACACCAGGATGCAGAACCCAATCACAACCGTGATGGCTCCGATGCTCCCGTCGCTGAGACTGGAGCCTTCGAACGCGCCTCCCTTCACGAACGACTGGCCGTCGGTACACACCGTGTCTCCCGTGGCGACCTTGTAGATGGCCTTCTTGTCCACCTGGAGCAGCGTCTGGGTCAAGGGGTTGACGATGGTGTCGACGGGACTGTTGAACGCGCCGCTGCTCGTCTTGGCGTTCGACATGGCCACCGACATCTTCTCCAGCGGGTGCAAGACGACTTCAAGCGGGAACATGACGAAGACCGACCAAATGTTGTACATGTCGTGAACCGTGGCCGCCGCCATCGCTCGTTGGAAGCGAGCGCGGTCGCCCACTTGTCCGAACGCCACCATGATGCACGTCACACAAGTGCCGACGTTGGCCCCCATGATCACGTACACGCCCTGGCGGATGGTCATGCCGCCGGACCCGACAAGTGCCACGACGATGGACGTCACAGTGCCGGAGCTGTGGAGCAGTGCCGTCGCCACGGTGCCGATCATGAGCCCAGCCACAGGGCTGTTGGCGATCTCGAATGCACCTTTGGTCTTGCACCCGAGAGCAATTGTGAGGCCGTCGCCGATGAACTTGACAGCCACCATGAAGAAGTAGAGCGCGGCGAGAGATGCGATTGTGTAGAAGACGCCCCACGCGATTCTCTCGGCTGGGGTCTTCTTCTGGTACGACTCGTCTTCCTCCGTGGCATCGTCATCGTGAGGGTCTTTGCTGGCGGAGCTGAGACGGTCCTCGACGTCCGGGGTCTGCAGCTTCCCGTACTCGACGGGTGTGTCGTGGTGAGCCATTGATCTCTAGCAAGTTGGTGGTGGAAGGTGTCGTCGATGTTGGTGTTGAGCCGCAAATTGAGAAGTGCGTTGAAGTGCGCTCTACCTTTCGTGGTGGCACTCTACGCCGCAGTTCGTTGTTGGTCTTGTCGGGCTCCGTCGTACCGCCATCGCCATCGATTAAGGCGGCGGGTAGATTAGATGCACAATCGCGGCACCACCGAGCACATTTTCGGAACCAACCAACGCTTCAAGATTCCCTCGATGGTTCCTCCGGTGCAAATGAACTTGAGCGGGCCATGGAGGAAATCTGGCGTGAATCTCTCCATCCTCTCGGGTAAGACGCGGAAGTTAAAACGCTCCACCCCACTGACCATTATAGCTGCGGAGATTCCTCTGGTGGTGTTTCGTACTCCCAAGTATCGACAGTGTCGGCGGTGTAGGCGCCTAGGCGGTGCTGCCAGCCTTAATCGAATGCAGACATACCGCTTTCGATTAAGCCGAGGAAAGGACGGCTGTTGAAGATTCACTCACGTCCTGCGCACCAGTTTAATTACCGCACGCTGCTGGACTGCTTCGCAAAGGTTCAAAGTTATCGTCGAATGTATACCGGCAGAATCTCCCGAGTTCGTGGCGTCAGCCGTAGTCGCATCGAGCTAACTGAAAGCTTTGGAGCTACGTACATATTTGCGATAAAAGCTTAGCTTAGATGGCGCCAAAGTGGGCGAAGTAATGCGCGGTGCTGCAATGTACCGCTCAAAAGATTCTGCAACTATGACATCCATCCTGGCAGCCGGCTTAGTCGAAACCAGACCTTTTTAATCACTCCCTATACCTTTTTGAGTCAGCATCATTCAGCGTACACATCTAGACTTCAAAGCTTGACACTATCCTTGCTGGTCCGATTCAATCGTCACCTACAGGCACTTCAAGCCATGCGGTGGATTTTCCGGGCTCGTATCCATGGATCGATCTCGCCAGGAATAGTGGCACAAAGTGCGACGTGTCTGTTTCTTTGCTGCGAACATGCCGTGTCGCTCATTTTGGAATTTGCCGACTTCGACTCTCACTACAGCGCTGAACGCAACTCCTAGTGCTTCCCACGTGGCCATGTCGTTCAAGCTCTTGACGGGCGACCTCATCCGCCTCGTCGAGACTCCGCACGAGAAAGTCGCCGAGCAGCTCGAGAGCGTCGGCGGACTGGAAGGTGTAGCAGCCGCTCTTCGGGTGGACCTCCGCCTGGGCCTCGACGCCAAAGATGCCGCCGACCTCCGCAACCGCGAGGCCTTTTTCGGCAAGAACTACATCCCTCCGCCCAAGGCCAAGGGCTTCCTGGAGCTCATGTGGGACGCGTTCCAGGACATCACCATCATCATCCTGACCATTTCGGGCATCTTCTCCATCGTGTTGTCCTCCACTGTGGGGGACCACAAGGAGACGGGCTGGGTCGAGGGCGCGTGCATCATCCTGGCGGTAGTGGTGGTCACCCTCGTGACGGCAGTGAACGACTACCAGAAGGAGCAGCAGTTCCGGTCTCTAAACGCCGTGAAGGAGGACGAGAAGATCAAAGTCATTCGCAACGGAGCTCCGGCTGAGGTGAGCAAGTGGAATCTGCTGGTTGGAGACATCGTCCGTGTGGATCTGGGCGACATCATCCCGGCGGACGGCATGGTGTTCGACGAGAAGGAGCTCAAGATGGACGAGAGCGCCATGACCGGAGAGTCCGACCTGCTGACCAAGAACCGAGAGAACCCCTTCCTCTTGTCGGGAACCAAGGTGATGGAGGGACTCGGCAAGATGCTGGTGATCTGCGTCGGTGAAAACTCCCAGGCCGGTGTGATCAAGAGTCTGATCAACGGAACGCGTACCGCTGCGAGCAAGAAGAGTGAGGCCAAGGATGCAAAGTATGGTGCAGATGATGGGAAGCAGGATCCGGACGATATTTACGTGGAGATCGACACGCCCAAGCTCCCGGACGGGAAGGAGGACAACCAAGACGACGATTTCAGTGGAGGGGATGAAGAGTCTCAGTCGCCCTTGGAAGGGAAGCTCTACAACCTGACCATCTTGATCGGCAAACTTGGCACGATTGTGGCTCTGTTGGTGTTTGTCATCATGTCCATCCGCTTCTCCATCGACACGTTCGCTGTCGATGATAAACCCTGGAAGAATGGCTACATCAGCGACTACCTGGGCTTCTTCATCATTGCAATCACGGTGCTCGTCGTGGCCATCCCGGAAGGCCTCCCACTCGCTGTCACGATCGCTCTCGCTTACTCAGTCAAGAAGATGCTGGTGGATAACAACCTGGTGCGACACCTCGACGCGTGTGAGACGATGGGCAGTGCCACGACCATTTGCTCGGACAAGACTGGCACACTCACGACTAACCGGATGACCGTCATGAAGCTCTGGATTGGAGACAATGAATTCTCCTCAGCAGCTGAAAGTATGAACTCTCTAAGTGACGACGTGAAGGAGGCGCTTTGCCACGGCATTGCCATCAACTCAACTGCTGAGATCTTGCCACCAAAAGTGGAGAACGGGCTACCGGAACACACTGGCAACAAGACGGAGTGCGCCTTACTCCAGTACATCCGAGACGGCGGCGTGGAGTACGCCGACATCCGTGCCAATAACGAGATCGTGCACATGTTGACGTTCAGCAGCGCCAAGAAGCGCATGTCAGTGGTGGTTAGTCGTGGAGCTTCCAAGTGCCGAGTGTACACGAAGGGCGCTACTGAAGTTGTCCTTGGACTATGTGAGCAGCTTCAGAGAGTGGACGGATCCATCGAGGCTCTGAGTAGCACGCGCAAGACGGACATTGGGGCGACTGTGATTGAGAAGTACGCATCGGAGGGCTATCGCACGCTGTGTCTATCGTACCGCGACTTGGACGTGCCCGCTGAGGAGCTGAACAATTGGGCTGACGACGATGTGGAGAAGGATTTGACGTGCGTCGCCATTGTGGGCATTGAAGATCCCGTGAGACCGGAGGTCCCCGACGCCATTCAGCACTGCAAGCGAGCTGGGATCACTGTGCGTATGGTGACTGGAGACAACATCACCACTGCTCGATCCATTGCAGGAAAGTGCGGCATTATCTCGACGGGCGATGGATCGTTGGTCATGGACGGACAAACGTTCCGCTCCAAAGTGCTTGACCCTCAAGGCAACATCATTCAGTCACAGTTCGACCAAATCTGGCCGATGCTTCGTGTGCTCGCGCGATCGTCTCCAAAGGACAAATACACGCTAGTCACTGGACTAATGCAGAGCAACCTAACGCCTCACGGCCCTCAAGTCGTGGCTGTGACTGGAGATGGCACGAACGATGCACCAGCGCTGAAGAAAGCCAACGTGGGCTTCGCGATGGGGATCAGCGGCACTGCAGTGTCTAAGGATGCGTCAGACATTATCCTCATGGACGACAACTTCAACTCGATTGTCAACGCGATCAAGTGGGGTCGCAACGTGTACGACTCGATCTCCAAGTTCCTGCAGTTCCAGTTGACGGTGAACGTGGTGGCGATCATGCTCGCCTTCATCGGCGCCGTCGCCTTGGAGCAGTCCCCTCTGTCTGCCGTGCAGATGCTGTGGGTGAACTTGATCATGGACTCGTTCGCGTCACTGGCACTCGCGACGGAGGAGCCCACTCAGGCTCTACTAGAGCGCAAGCCGTACCCGAAGACGCAGCCGCTGATCTCCAAGAAGATGACGAAGCACATCCTGGGCCAATCCATTTTCCAGCTCGTGTTGTTGCTGGCAATCGTGTTCAGTGGTGAAAAGTGGTTTGGTGTTGCTTCTGGCCGCCTGAACGACTTGGGGGAAGAGCACAAGGACGACTCGACCGTGCACATGACGATCGTCTTCAATACGTTTGTGTGGATGCAGCTCTTCAACGAGCTTAACTGCAGGAAGATCCACGATGAGGTCAACATCTTCACGGGCATCACCAAGAACCGCGTCTTCCTCTATGTCTGCGTTATTCAGGTTGCGATGCAGGTGGTCATGGTGCAGTTCACGGGCGACTGGTTCAACTGCACGCCGCTCGACGTTGGCCAATGGTTCGCCTGCATTGGGATGGGGTTCATTTCGCTTCCTCTCGGTCTGCTGCTACGCTCCATTTCGACGAAGAACGCGCCCAACTGGATGGCCATGTGCCGGGATGCTGATACCGAAGAAGTTCGCGAGGTGACTTCCGGACGTGGCCACCAGCTCTGGTTGCGCAGTTTTGCACTGATCCGAGCTCACCTAAGAGTGGTCAAGGCCTTCAAGAAGGGACTGGAGACGAAGGCGCTTCTGAAGGCCTAGATAGATGGTTTAGGTAACGCATCACAGCACACTTTGCATTTCCGAAATATATTTCCAATAGAATTAGTTGTAACACTATTTCAAATTCGCAGTTCGAAGAACTGTCGTTAGGCGGTCCAGGCGAGTTTGTCATCGAGTGACATTCTCGCGACATCCACCGCCTGGCCAGTGTCTCATCAAGCGACATTCTCGCGACAACCACCGCCTCGGCGGCGCAGGCCAGTGTCATCGAGCGACATTCGCCTGACCCGAATTTGCAGTTTCGAAGAAGCGGTGCATTATTTAAAGTATGATACCAGGGCAGATGCTGCGGCTGCGAGGCAGGCGCAGGAGATGCTTACCGATATGTAGTAAAAGAGATTCCTAACACAGATATAATAAATAATGCTATTTAAAAAAGTGATGTTACCCTAGTCTTTCCGGTGGAGCCCTGGGTGCGTGTCAAGAAAACACAATGTTTGTTTGAAAGTATGATGCAGATGAGCTCAAAATTCGTACGGTATAATTTTGGCGGTTGTGTCCTTGTTGTCGGAAGTCCATGCTGCTGCTCCTGAGAACTGCGAACCCCCCGGACAACCAGTCCGGGTACCCCCAATAGCGTTAACGTGTAACTGCAGATTTGACATTGATGGTGGCTTTTAAGCAAATTATGCCTTTAAACTAACACAATAAATAGTTTGATACTGTCATTTTCATTACCGTACCTCACAGAAAAAAATGGTTAATAGTTAGATTTCCAAATTGCAACCCAATCAGAGGGGGAATTGTCGCTCGATTTCGGTTCGTGCCCAGGGCTGCTCACAATAGACCGTTTGGTTCGAGCCCATAACCCACTTTGCATTTCAAGACCTTGGGAAATTCTTGAAACGTAATTTTGCCAGATTATACACGTATAACTGGAGCTAACGTAAGTGCCAAATGAGAAAGACCTAACGTAAGTGTAATATTTCAATTATTTTAATATTTAGAAATCCTCGAAATTGAAATTAAATTTATGAATAGGAATTAATCACTTGAATTCTGAATTGAAATCAACATTTTTGCCATTTTATTTAATCTTAATTTAATATATTTTATTGACTAATAAAATTAAAATATTTTAATTGTTTATTTAATGATATGTATTAATTGTCTCGCAGATTATTTGAAAATGCTCATTCGATCTATACTTATCCTTGGTCGAATCTCGAGTGCGTAGCATTCTCCGTGTGTTTTGAGTTATGCGCCAGGACTACGACTACCATCGTTGAATCTTGTTGATCCTGGTGAGTTTGTACTTATCGCGCAGCATGCTTACCTTATCGGAGTCGGTATTGATTCTGAAAAATAGCTCGATGCAAAGACAATCGAGCGCATTTCTTAGCTCACTCCTGAATTGAGCACGAACCGGCAACAGTAGCTCCACTACCATGGGAACTATCGAGAGCGAGAAGCTGTTACCAGTAAGCTTGGGTGACTCGCTGGCTCCTGCTGATAATCATGTTCAAGTGGGTGACACCGAGGACGACCACGATCTTGATCCCGTCCAGGACCACGACCTGAGCAGGACGTTGACCGAGAGAATCGCGTGGGGTATCGTCTACTCGATGGCATCACTTGTTGCTCTTTATTTCTTCATGGTGGCCGTCAAGTTCATTAGCGACGGCCTCACAATTGCTCTCGGGTGCAAGACCAAAGGTGCATTCGAGATCGCCAACAGCCCTGTGGCTGGGCTCATGATCGGCACCGTGGCGACGGCACTGCTCCACAGCTCCGGCACTGTGACGTCCATCGTAGTGGCACTCATCGGGTCCGGCGGCATGACCATCCGCCAGGGCGTGTACGTGATCATGGGCGCCAACGTCGGCACTTGCGTGACGTGCATCATGGTGGCGTTCGGACAAGTGGGCGACCGCGCTCGCTTCCAACGAGCGATGGCGGCGGCCACGGTTCACGACATGTACAACATTTGGTCGGTCTTCGTCATGTTCCCGCTTGAAGTCGTCTTGCACCCGCTGGAGAAGATGTCGGTGGCCATGTCGAACGCCAAGACGAGCAGCGGCGCGTTCAACAGTCCCGTCGACACCATCGTCAACCCCTTGACCCAGACGCTGCTCCAGGTGGACAAGAAGGCCATCTACAAGGTCGCCACGGGAGACACGGTGTGTACCGACGGCCAGTCGTTCGTGAAGGGAGGCGCGTTCGAAGGCTCCAGTCTCAGCGACGGGAGCATCGGAGCCATCACGGTTGTGATTGGGTTCTGCATCCTGGTGTGCGCGCTGCTGACTCTGGTGAAAATGCTGGCGAAAGTGTTCATGGGCCCGACCACGAAGCTGATCTCCAAGCTGCTCAACTTCAACGGATACATCAACATCTTCGTGGGGACTCTGATCACCTTCTCCGTGCACTCGTCGACTGTCGTCACCTCCACGCTCACGCCCATGGCAGGCTTGGGCGTCATCACACTGGAGCAAGTGTACCCGCTGGTGATCGGAGCGAACTTGGGCACGACTGGCACTGCGTTGCTGGCGTCGCTGGTGACGGGCAAGGCCGACTCTGTTGCGATCGCGCTGGTTCACTTCTGGTTCAACGTGTTCGGCATCTTCTTCTTCTACCCGATCCCGATCACTCGCAAACCAATCCTTGAGTCGGCACTCGCACTGGCTGCCGCAAGCGCAGCTTGGCCGTTGGCGGCTGTGCTGTTCCTTGTTGTGCTCTTTATTCTTGCGCCAGGCATGTTGCTTATTACGGTGCGCTTGTGCAACGCCCAGCGACTCGTGATTCAAGTGTTTGGGTGGCTCGTTGCAATTGCTGAGCTAGGGGGTCTCGTTTATTTCGTGTTCTGGTACAACACGAAAGGAGGCCGTGAAAAATGGCAAGAGTTCTTGGAGGAAAGGAGCCAAGAACGTGAAAGCGGGTTAGAATGGTTTCACACCCACGAGATGACATAAGAAAAAAATGTTTTTAAGACTGTGCCTTCTGGTGTTAACGCGCATGGTAATCGAAGATAAATCCAGTCAAAACACTCTTACCAGCGTGAGAACTCGCAGCGATAAAAATGAAGTTATGGAAGCGTTTCCTTATTTTTTAACGCAATAATGCATGTATTATAATAACAAATCGTAATGTCAAATTACCACCATCCCAGACCCTTGCAAATCCGTTAATCCAACGCCTAAAAAACTGAACCCACTTCAACAAACGTTGCAGCAGCAAGAAATAGATCTCACTCCGCAATACGCGCGCAACAAGCTCCCGCCCCGCGCAGAACACGACACACAACAAACAGTAAGAGCCTCGCACCTCGCTCATCATGGCGGTGACGGGCAAGCGCAAGTGGCAGGAGGGCGACTGGGAGGTCGCCATGGCCGCGCAGTCCTTCGTGGCCGTGCTGGCCGCCCAGGAGCCGCCAGAGCCCGCGCCCAAGGGCAAGCGCGGACAGAAGAAGAAGGCACCGGCAAAGAACAACAACAAGAAGAAGAAAACGCCCACGAGACGCTCGCCACGAGCCCGCACGTCCAAGATGAAACAAGAAGAAGAGGGGAAGGAGGAGAAGAAAGAAGAAGAGAACGATGACGTGGACATGGAGGGGCCCAAAGCGGACGAGTTCTGGCTGGCGGAGCTGCAGGACGACGTGACGGAGGAGATGCTGACCAACCCGGAGGGCGTGAGCGTGCTCGTGACGTGGCTCAACCGCACGGCCGAGCGCCGCTACGAGCGCGTGTACGACGAGCTGGTGGACGTGGGCAGCATCCTGTGCCACGTCTTCCTGCGCGAGCTGAGCGCCACGGCGCTGGAGCTCACGCCCAAGTCGCTGGCCAGAGTGCAGCGCTGTCTGCGCCGCACCAAAGCTACGCTAGCGGGGCAGCCGCTGCCGGAAGAGGCGGAGGACGAGGAGCTGGACAACGAGCGCCCGCCCGCGCCGCTCGTCTCCGCCGGCAGGAAGCGCCACGCCGCAGAAGAGGGAGCTGGAGCTGGTAGCGGCAACGGCAACGGCAAGGGACCCAAGAAGCTGAGCAAGAGGGAGGCGGCCATGCTCATCCCGCCGCTGCGCGCGTCGGTGGACGAGAACAAGTACGAGGATCGAGAGCTGCTGGGCACGCACCAGTTCGAGACGTTCAGTGGGGACGTGGCTTCTGCCAATCGCGAGGTGCTGCGCGCGGTGCTGACGGGGAATGTGAAGCTGCTCAAGCAGCTGACGACCAAGCCGGAGGTCTACGCGGAGCTGAGCACGTTCGACGCGCCGCGCAGTGCTGATGTGAAGAGGACGGCGCTGCACTATGCTATTGACAAGGACGATCTGGCGGCGGCGGCGCTGCTGCGTCAGACGGACGAGAAGGTGGACAAGCAGCAGCTCGCGGGGACACCCGAGGTGGCACTGCCCTCGCACTCGACGGGCCAACACACGAGTCGCTTCAGTGACTACAATCGACGGGCGATAAATGCCAGTCGCGGCGGCAAGGAGGGCAACAACGCACTGCTGGAGGACGGGAATGCTGCGGCGGCGAACCTGTCGCTCGACTACCTTTGGAGAAGCCCCAACGCCAGTGTTGAGATGCTCACGCTATTGTATCCGACGGGGGAGTGGACGAATGGCTACGCTGTTGGAAACAATGTGTGTCATGCAGCTCGCTGTGGTAATTATCGACTCGTGCGGAAGGTGGTGGAGACGCTGGAGAAGAACGGAGGCTGGGGGTTCAACGAGTTGCACCACAAGGTGCTTGCCGATGGGCCTGATGGAGACGATGACGCTCCTCTGTTGCCACCGTTCCGCTCTGTTTCGGCGGTTAAGCAGGCCCACCAAACGCGGCTTCGCCCACTTCATTTAGCCGCGATCAACCCAAACACCAAGTACCTGGAGGCGCTCTGGGCGGTTGCAGGGGACGAGTTCAGCGCCATCAAGGATGATCAAGGATACGAGCCCATCCACTACGCGGCGGGATGCGAGTCACCGGCACCAATTCAATTCCTTCTGGAACGGCGCTGTGGTATGTTTGGGCGCACGAAGACGCGTTTAACTCCATTGATGTGTGCACTGGAGGCGGGCCGCGAAGAAACGGCTTTAGCTCTACTCAAGTTTGCAGCTACGCCAGGGG
This sequence comes from Phytophthora vignae f. sp. vignae, assembly GCA_016169955.1. Taxonomy (NCBI): domain Eukaryota; phylum Oomycota; class Peronosporomycetes; order Peronosporales; family Peronosporaceae; genus Phytophthora; species Phytophthora vignae. Next base: position 1,107,956 of record JABJUM010000009.1, on the reverse strand, counting down.
AGAGTGGTGGCGGCGGTCAAGAAGTTGCAGATAAACTCGTGCGGGAGAAGGGCCCCGGTGGCAAGCAGGCTGTGCACTTTGCGGCTAGACAGGGTTGTGCCAAGGTGCTGGAATACCTCCTGACGGAATGCGGTGGCGCTGTGGAGGTGAATGCCGTGAGTGGGGGCACAAGCAAGTCGACACCATTGACGTTGGCAGCGCAGAACGGTCATCTGGAATGTGTACGCATTCTGCTTACGAACGGTGCGCGAGTGGATCTCGGCGATAAGCTCAAGAAGACGCCCCTGATTTTGGCGGTGAAGAATGGGCACACGCGCGTGGCAGCAGCCCTCATCAACGGTGGAGCCAATGTGAATGCTTACGATACGTCGGAGAACAGTATTGCTCACTATGCGGCCAGTTACGGGTGGCCTTCGTGTCTTCAGCTGCTGTGCGACGCGGGTGCCGAGCTGTGGTCTTCGAACGCGTGGGGTTTTGTTCCCCTCGCTTGTGCCTTGCTGAAACAGCGGCGTGCGTGTGCAGAGTTAATACTGAGCCAGGTCAGTGGCGAGGCCCAGCAAAAGTTCCTGAACTTCAGAGACCGCCAAGGCCGAACCATGCTCTTCCTACAGTGCCAGCATTCGCATAGCCTTGGACAGTTGAGTTACTTGCTGGAGAAGGGCCTAGATCCGAACATCAACGACTCAGAAGGTGAATATCCGCTGCAACGGTTGATCAAGCGTGCTTGTGACGAGGCCCCATCGAGTGCTGATGGAAGTGTCAGCAACCTGCAACTCTCGAAGTTCTTTTTGGATGCAGTGGGTCTTCTACTTGAGCATGGCGCGCATCCACAGTATGCACTTTACTCTGACGGCGTGAAAAAGGAGGAGAAGACGGACGCCGGATTGGTGCAGCCACTTCAACTGGCGATAATTGGAAACCAGCGTGAGATCGTTGAGCTTCTACTGAATCGACAGGGGATGAACCCCAATGCGCAGTCGTCAGATGGATCCGATGCCTGGATGACAGCGGCCGCATTGGGTGCTGATCTCGGGGGAGACGCGTACTTGGCGATGTTACTGGAGCACCACGATAAAACGGCGAACGATGAACCGATTAAGCTGGCAGGAAGGACGCGACCAGACAAGGAGAACTTCTTTCATGTGGTGGCTAACCACGACGCGGCTCAACTTACTGCGATGCCCGATCTGATCCGCCAGTGCGCTGATAAATGTACCACAACTGCGGCCATGATGTGCGAGACAGACGTCAACGGTTACACGCCCGTGATGCGGTTGCTTGATCCTAGTCACGAGCGCAGCGCATCGTCAACAGGCAGTCAAACAGATCCAGATAGACTGCAGCACGTACGTGAGATTGATGCGCGGCTCACTGAGTTGCTTGCGATCTATGCGGAGAAAACGACTCAGCGGGAGGCCTATGTGCGCTGTGAGGAAGCTTCGCGATTGCGGGAGCTCACGGGCGCAGCATGTGCTACCGAAGCAGACACTGACCCTGACCAGAGTGCTGTGATTCCGAACGGATGCGTGGCAAGTGGCTCCGCTGGATCAGACGAAGATGATTCCGACGACGATAATAGTGACGATGGAAGCAGTGACGGAGGTGATAACGGGCCTCCAGCTCACCCTATACCAGATTCAAACTCCAACGATGAAAGTAAGCCGAAGATCATGGTGGAATTTGAAACTGCCCTGCATCTGCTTGCGAGAAGAAAGCTTACGAGCGAGCCATCAAACCCTTGGATGAAGTGGTATGGGTGTGCAGAGCACTCTGCCAAGTGCCTCATGCACCTCTTGTTGGAAAAGCGACCCGAGCTATTTTCTTCACGGCCGGAGGATAAAGATAAATCCCTGGTCAACTTCGTCCAACTTGGAAGCTTCAAAACAGCGCTGCACTATGCTGTGGAGTCGGGCGACGTACCCACAGTCCAGGTACTGCTCACGCACCAGGCCGACGCGAACTTGTCCCCTGTGAGGTGCACTAACTGTAAGGAGTTTGCTATTAATGACGCTATTGCGCGTGCTAGTGGAGGATCTGGTGTCGACCGTGACAGCTACCCTGCCTGCACCGGGAACTGCGGTCTGAAGGTGTTGCTGGAGCCTGCATTATTTGAAGCTGTCAGACACAAGCGCATCAAGTGCGCGCGGCTACTTCTGAAGCACGGTGCTCAAGTCAACTGCGTCGCGAAAACTACTCAAGAAACACCGCTCCACGTAGCGCTGCGAGCAAATGATGGCGAAGCTGTTAGTGTTCTTCTGTCGCACGGAGCAAGCCTCACAGCACGAGATGCTTTCGGCGCCTCACCATTGCATCTAGCAGTTGTTGCACGCCATTCTATTCCAGCAAAGGAGGTGCACGCCGGCGAAGTCAACTACTCGACAGTGACCATTGCTCAATCTTTCCCGTCTGGACGTCCAATTCCTACCAATACGAATCCGTTCTCCGTCACGGTATCCTCGGATGCAAGCCAGCAACCTGGACAGCCAGATGTGGTGGAACCAGCTATTCTAGTTGCACTCAAGGATGCAAGCGCCCAGCAAGCCGTCATCGTAGGCGACACAAAGAAGAGAACTCCAGTGCACTATGCTGCGCGTAATCGAGACCTCGAGCTACTACAGGAGCTGCTTCGTGCTGCTGGGAAAGACGGAGCTCGTGATGCTGTGAATCAGCGCGACTGGCTTGGACGTACTCCGCTGCACTATGCTGTTAACACTGCCGCCATGAGTGCCGATGCATCGTTTGCAGTCGAACGATTTCTGCTTCAGAGTGGAGCTGATGCGAGCATCCAAGACGATTTTGGATTTGGGGCGCTACACTTTGCACTGATAAAGGTGCAGCTGGACTGGCAGGAGAAGTACGACGCTACGCACAAGAAAACTCAGGGTCAGAAGGATCGTGAAGGGCAGATCCGCGACGCCGAGATGTATGAGACTGAAAAGCGACAGGCGTTCTTACGTGAGCACTTAGGAGCGATTCCAGGGAGCGAGACAGATCCGGTGGAAACCGTGTCGAATCTAGCGGCAGAACGCGGCCTCAACCTCGCGATGCAGGACGCGCTGGGGCGTTCACCCCTCCATCTCGCAGCTGCCACTGGTGCTTTTGTGTGCGTTTCGACGCTTCTTGCCTCCTTTGGGGACCCCTCGAAGCAGAAGGAAGCCATGGCTCTGCAAGATCGGGATGGATTCACGCCACTTGGTCTCGCCGTTTTACATAAGCGCCAGACGACTATCATGACTTTGTTGCGCAGTGCTTCTGCTGTGGACGGCAACCTTCGGATCGCGGTTTCATGGACTCAGACAAAGGAGGCTGGCCAGTCAAAGCCCAAACGTGAGTTGAAGGTGAAGACGCGGAGCTACTTCTACCATGCGGTGAGCAACAACCTCACCGGGATCTGCCACATGCTGCTTAGTGCAAAGTTTTGCCGCCGCCAAGCCATCGAAGATTCCGTTAGGTGTGGTCAGTTTCAGCTCGCGAATAATCTCCTGGGGGTGCTGGAGTCAGGATCGGACGGTGGACTAGAGCTTCTGAAGCGCCCAAACTCAAAAGGCGAGACTTTGCTTCATTCGTTGGCCAAGACACGCCAGACAGGCTTCGATGCACTGGCTAAGAAGTTAGCGTGGGCTCTCGTGGATGCGGGTGTCCGTGTCGATTCTCAGGACCAGAAAGGCAACTCAGCCTTGCACTATGCAGCCAAGCGAGGCAATACGCACTTGCTTGACTTCCTACACCACCAGAGCAATGGTGCGAAGACCGAAAACGTGAAGAACCAAGATGGCGAGACCCCGCTGCTATTCGCTCTCAAGCAGAAAAGCAACCGCAACAGCCTTAGTGACGATCAACTACTCACGGTGCTGTGCTACTTCTTGGAGCACCCGTCGTATTCTCTGGAAATCGACGAAGTCGATGCCTCTGGGATGAATGTGCTCGGTGCATTCGTGGACCGCTTTACCGAGAGCCTCGCTACGTCGAAGCCCGTGCTGTTCTTCACGATGCTTGAAAGTTTGCTCAAGCGTGGCGTGGATCCCAATCTCAGCTTCCACAGTGCGCATGCAGCAGCGCTAGAACGAAGGAAACGTCCGACCCAGCCAGAAGACAACGACCAACTGCTACGATCCGGTCGTGACCTCTGTGAGATCACATCCCTTGCCGAGGGGGATGGAGACAAAATGCCTGCACTCGTACGTGTCGCCCTCACGCCAGATGCACCTACACGCTTCCACGCGCTAGCGCTTTTACTTCGGTACGGCGCAAAACTGTCGACTTCTGACGGGAGAGGAAACACGCTGCTCATGCATCTCGCCGCGCGAAACCTGGTTGCGGAGACACGACTTGCTCTGGGTTTAATTCGTTCAATTCCAGAACCGAGAGACGTGTTCACATTCGCAGCTTCAAACCGCGTCTGCTCTCTTCATGTTCCAGAGGCGAGCGTGAAAGAGGCACTCGGGCAGCGTAACGCCGCTGGATTAACAGCATGCCACATGGCTGTGCAGCCCCTGGAGTATGGATCGTACGAGAACACGCGCTTATTGACGATGCTTGTGCGTGCCGGTGGTGACCTTCGCACCAGAGATGCTTCTGGAAAGTCTGTCATCGACTACGCACGAGACCAGCGCTCTCAGTTCGTCCTTCGGTTCCTTGAGCGCACGTTCCCCGAATTCGTTTCGATTCAAACTGCACCCTCAGAGTCCAGCACTATGTTTGCGGCACCGCCAACCTACCAAGATGATGCTAGCGCGTATCTGGAGGAGTGCGAGACGTCGGGTAAAATAACACGCTCGCCTGTTGTGCCCAAAGTGAATGCAAGCTGCGATGTCGGCAAGCTGAGCAAGATCCACCACGACAGCGGAGCGGCCTTGGACGCGCTGTTGACCAAGGTGGATGTGAAAAACGGGCGGTTCGGGCTCAACGTCTTCTATCGTCTGCAGCTAGTGCGTGATGAGCTGCAGGACATTTTCGTGCTCTTTACGAACTGGGGGCGAATTGGCGAGACGGGCAAGTTCCAGAACACGCCGTTCCGAGACGAAGCGGAAGCTGTGAACGAGTTCAAGAAGATTTTCCGCAGCAAGACCGGCAACACGTGGGAGGCGCGTGCACCGGACGAGTTTGTCAAAAAGCCCAAGAAGTATAACCTGGTCCAGCGTGTCGACTACGCGACAAAGGTCGACGACGAGGTGACCAGATCGTTTCGCGAGGATATGGATGGAGGAGTTAATAAGGGAGTTACATTCCCTGAGCCACGCGATCCGGACTTGGTCGGGTCTCCCAGTGTCATGGCAATGCTAGCCGCCATCACGGACGTGCGTAACCTGCAACTTGCAGCGCAGACAAGTTGTGGCTTCGCCGGTGGTGATTTGCCTTTAGCCAAGCAGGATGAGTTGCGAGTGGCTCTTGAAAAGCTCCAAGAGATCCGAGACTTGCTGGAGAAGAAGGAGGAGCTGGTAAAGGAGATCGGCACTGCGAGTGGTGATCTTTCCGACGAGGGAGCTACGAAGCGTGCATTACTGGCGACGCGCCATGAAGCCCTGACCGAGAAGGTGAGCGAGCGCAGTAGCCGTTACTACGAGATCATGCCTTGCCAAGAGGATATGCTGGCATCTTCGATCAAGGCCTTCGACCAGGTGAGCGACGTAAACGCGGAAATCACGCGACTACGGCTGCTATCAGATATTATGGAGACGTACAAGATGCTGCTCGGTGCGAAACGTGCACAGCAGACGAGCAACCCCTTGGAATACTGCTACCACGCGCTGCAAGTCCGTCTCACACCACTGCAACCCGCCGACGCTGAGCGACAGCTCATTCATCGCTACTTCTTCGGTGGCCTACGTTCGTACGACCGCCAGCAGTATCGCATCAGCAACGTGTTCGAGGTGGAACGCCGAGGGGAGACCCAGCGATTTAATGATCTCATGGAGGAACGCCCAGATCTGAAGGCTATGCAGACGCATTTGTTGTGGCATGGCACAAAGCGGACGAACTTGATGGGGATTCTATCACAGGGGCTGCGCGTAGCTCCCCCCGAGGCCCCGCACCACGGCTACGCGTACGGCAAGGGTCTCTACTTCGCGAACGTAGCTGAAAAGAGCCTCAACTACTGTGATGCACCATATGCGCTTCCGATTCTGGACAAAGACGGCAAACCGGACACTACCACGACGAAGACGCGCGAAGTTCACTACATGCTACTGTGCGAGGTGTCACTCGGAAAGCCCGTGGAGTTGACGACTACCGCAGCTTGGGGGAGTGATCCTCTGCCACGCGAGGGCATGGACAGCGTCAAGGCACTTGCAATGTACAATCCTGACCCAGCGGGCGAGCTCGTGTCACCCAAGTGTGGAGCAAAGCTGCACCTTGGAAAGGTGAAGCAGGTAGGGCGAGAACTTCCGTTCGACCGAGTCTGGGCCAAGACAGATCCCAATCCAGCGCCCATGGGATGGTACGAACGCAACCCGAAGTTCACGCCCGAGACTCAGGACTACCTGTCGAAGCTCTTGGAGGACAAGAGCTTTACCGTCGGGTGTACACACACTGTGAGCTCCACAGGCAACGCTCGTGAACACTTCGTGCAGTATCAATACGAGCAGCGCACGATAGTGATCGAGGTGGTGAATCGCGAGATCTTTGAGACTGATGAAGACGAAGACGAACCGGACGCAAGCAGTGCAGCCCCTCAGAAGGCTGGCAGCGGTGCGTGGTGCGAGGCCACGCTTAAGGTGACCATTCGTCCGGACGACGGCACCGCGTACAGCTACCTTGCCAAGCTGTATCGCAACATCCTGACCAACGCACCCCTTTCTGAAGGCTTCAGCTTGGTCGAGCCGGCGCTGTCAAACTACGCCGAGCTGGTCGTGTGCAAGGAAGCTCAAGCGCGCATTCGCTACGTCGTCGAAGTTGAGACTGTGAAGGGCGGGAGCTCCATGTAGGCCTGGTGTCCATTCATGAAATTCATACCTTGCTTTACTATTGCGCAAGTTGAAGTTGTTGCTGTTTCTTACGTAGCTACTGTACTTGTTGTTCCTGCTCTTGGTTACAGCTAGGACTCGACGTTGCTGACATCCTGGGGTGGGGCTTCGTTCTAGTTGCTGAGAGGGTTCTCGCCTGCACTGTCAAGCTCTGCGTCTGCTTGGTAGCGTACATGTTGCGAGCCTGCAGAGTCCCGCGCGCGTGGTCAAACCGCTGCTGTTCGTGGCGCACGAGCGCTCGCAGCGTCTCATCTTCCTCCCGATTGCGGCGTCGAGCGTCTTCCTTCGCTCTGGCGTACACTTGAGCTCTCGCGTGGTCCTCGTCGTGCTTGGCCACGCGCTGACGTTCTCGGTTCTCCGCGTTCATGCGCTTCTCCTGAGCTCGGACATTCTCCATGGTGATGGACTCGACTTGGTGCGTCTCCTGTCGGTTCTTGGCCTCGCGTTCGAAGCCGCACTTGAGCTGGTCGAAGTGGTTCTCCTCGAGCATGTTCTTGGCCGCACCCAGGAACCGCCTTCGAGTAGCGAGCTCCTCAGCCTCCAGGCGAAGTTTCTCCGTTTGCTGCTTGCGCTCTTCACGTTGGCGCTGGAGCTTCTCAGCGAGTTCGAGGTTGTTCTTACGACGAAGCGCTTGCTCCTCCATCTCGCGAGCTGCAGCCAGAGCCTTCTTCTTGCTGCGAGCGGCGGCGTTCGCACTTGCGGTGGCTCGCCGGCGACGCGCAGCGTTGGTCGCTTTCTCCAGGAGATCGGCACTTTTCTCCTGTTTGTCCGTGAGAATGGACTCGCGTCGAGATTCCTCCCAGCGCTTCTGCTCCTCATGACGCACCCGAAGGCGTTCACGGAGCTCTGCAAGCGACATCTCCTGGAGGAGACCGAGCTGAGCTGTCTCCGTGGGGTCGAACACAGCGACGTACTCGCGGTGGACGCGGTCCAGAGCTCGGATCTGGCGGATCAAGTCTTCGCGTGCTGCTTGCTCCTTCGCATCCTGCTTGGCTTTACGCTCTCTCTCGGCGGCCAAGAACTCGTGCAGTGCGTCACGTTGTCGCGCGTTTTCCTCGCGGACTTGCGCCTCAGCTTCTCGAGGAGCGGTGTCCCTCACACGTTTGGCCTCTTCGGTCAGCTGTCGGTACTTTTCAACCAGCTCGTTCTCTTCTTGTTCACGCTCAGCGGCTCGGCTCCGTGCGCGCTCCTTCATCTCCAGAGCCACCTCGCGATTCTCGAGCTTGGCTTGTCGGGCAGCCTCGATGGCGTCGTATTGCGCTTGGACCATTTCAAGACGGCGGGTTTCCACCTCACGCCGCCAATTCGCTTCGTCCTGCTGCTGCATGTTGGCTTGCCAGCGGTAGAACTCGAGCGGGTCTCGCAGTTCCGACTCGTAGGCGCGAATCAACGCGGCTTCGCGGTCTTTCTTGCGCTTGTGCAGCGCGTCTTCCCTCAAGATGGCGGCCGCTGTGAGCTTCACCTCGGTGGTGTTGGCTGCGGTGGCCGCGGAAGTGCTGGCGTGGGGAACAGGCTTCGCCTTGAAGTCGAACTGCAGCGCTGCCTCACGCTCGCGCTCGACTTCCTCTCGAACTGCCTCCAAGTTGCTGCCCCGAGTCGCCGTGGCGAACTGGAACTCGTCGGTGGGGGCGTATTTACTCGCCACTTCAGCTTTGATGCGCTCCTTCCGAGCTTCCTGCTGAGCCTGGAGCTCGGCTAACGAGAGTCGGTTGAGTGACGCTGGTACAGGGTTCGCCTTGACTTCTCGAGGGATGCGGATGGGCTCGAGGGCTTTTCGAGGCTTTGGCTGAGTGATATTGGGCATCACAGGCACGGTGGGCGGCTTGGACGCTCCATCGGACGCCGCAGGGTCCGTACTGTGAGCTTCACGAGAAGAAGCGGCTCGACCGAACGCTTTGGCGTGCAACTGGCCGAGCAGTTTGTCGATTTCCGGCTTAAAGCTCAGCATCTTGTCGATAATCTGGGTCTCAACGAATTCGGTGTCGAGGACGCGGGTCCATTGCGCGTGCAGCGTCCCTCGAAGCTCCTCTGGATTGAAGATGTACGAGATGAACGCGTGCATACTCGTAGGTTGCAGCGCCTGTGCCAAACCGGAAAATGCTGGAGCTCCAAGCTCTTCGAGTCGAAACATGGCCAAGTAGCCCATGATGAGGAACTTGGTGTAGTCCGTCCGACTCACTTGGCTCGAGTGCGAGTCGAGAAACAGCGTCAGCATGGGGCGCAGCAAGTCGCGGTAGCGGTACGACCCGTACAAAACTTGCTGCAGGAAGCGTTGGTCGGTAGTGGACGACACTCCTCGCAGCTCCTCCGTCGCATGGGCATCGACTGTGGTCTTGGCAGGGTCGAACGACTTGATCAACTCTTCACACACAGCTAGCAACTCCTTCCGCTTCATCGTGTGTTGAGTTGGTTCTGGCTGATGTAGCCAAAGATTGACTATTCCTAGCAATTTGTGAAAGAAACTCCTTCATACCCAAACACTACCATTGTGTGTGTATATTTATATCGATGACTCCACGAACACCAATTGCATATGATGCTACGCTTGCACTCACAAAAGATTGACTTCACCATGGCGAATACACCCGTCATGGCATGGGGACGAAGCACCTGGGAGCACCTTCATGCTCTATGGACGGCCATCCACTTCGAAGGTCATTATTCGGTGGACCGACTTCAACGATTGAATGACTACTCGGGGGTCACGAATCGCGGACGAGTGTTGCTGGTCTTGGTGTTAACTCCGCTGCCTAGCCTAGTTCTAAGCTTATTGAAGGAGGCGCTGCCCTTATCCCCGCCATACGCTGCCCTTTACCACCAGTGGGTGTTTTTCATTCGCGCATGGATCGTCACGAGTCTCATCGATGGATTGCTTCTTTTGCAAATACGCCAGGGAGTTCCAAGACTCCAGCTGAAAGTCGGATCGGTAGTCTTCGTAGCTTTGCTGGCGGCCGGGGTTACGATGATTTTCATTTACGGGATATGCTCCGTCTTCGATACTTTCCCATTGCCATTTGGAATTCTCATCGCAGCACCGCCAAACGTGGGCGTGATCACAGGGTGTTTTATCTACATGTCTAGACATCGCTGGAAAGCCGACCCGTCCATTTGGTGCGATGTCAAGGGGCAACTATACATGCTGAACAGCATCGTGGTGCTTGCTTTCATCTATCCGATCTACATTTACGGCCACGTCTCACTCTCTGGCATCGCCCAAGCTTCTTACGTTCTCATCTTGCCAGTCATAAAGCTTTTCGGAAAGCATTTGATAAATCACGCCTTTACCAGCCAGACCATTGGACAGCCTGAAGCTTTCGTGTTCAATGTCGACGTATTGATGTCTCTTTACATCTCAAGTGCGCTTCAAACGGCTTCGTCGTGGACGACAGTTGCTGCAATTATGGCGTTGGACTTGCTCCACTTTTGGCAAACTATGATCAAGATTCGCAAAATCCTGGGTGAAGTGGATACGCTCCTCGCTAAGATCCCACGTGGTCATGCTATGGCAAGAGAAAGCTTTTTGCAGGTTGCAATGCGGTTGATAAATCTGGAGGCGAGGCAAAAGCATCGATACCGGAAGAATGCTGTCATGGATCTGACACTGAAACAAATTACAGTCCGGGGCGTCTTAGAGAGCCACCTTATAATTTATGACCTGCTATCTCCTATACGCATTAATTATTCAAAGATAGAGGCCAACATACTGACAGGAGTGACATTTTGGCTTCTTCTGATTGGCTATTCACGCGGGGGACTACCATACAAACACAAAGTCAAAACCGTTTGAAAAAATTGAAAGGAGGCGGGAACACACCCGCAGCCTCATTCCAAAGCCTCCGTGTCATTCCGCAATTTCAAGATACCCCAAGTCACCCTCACAAAGGCGCAGCAACTGCAGCTGTGTGACCAGCACAAGAAGGACCCGAGCCTGCAGTGCATGCAGTTAGCGGCGTGGTGCCAAGAAACGTTCAACCTGCCAGCGATGCCCGGGAAAAGCACCATCAGTCGCATTCTAAGGCGAGAGAGAGAGCTGCGCAGCATTGCTATCGACTACAGAGACCTTCGGCGCATGCGGGCACCGATACCGAAGAAGGTCCTCGCTAACTGTTGGAGGCATACAGGGCTGCTATCCAAAAGAGTAATGAATGTGGACCACATTCTAAATTAAATCAATACATTGTGTTTCTCTGCTACGGGGAGCTGTCCTATCAGATCGCAAACCCCGTCAAAATCGGATATATCAGGTGGCTCTCTAAGACGCCCCGTTCTGTATAGATACAAGTACGGAAACGTGGGCAAGATCTAGACGCAATATCAAGAGCAAAACGCCACTTCAAAGCGAGCGAAACATCCTAATGCTCATGGGGGACAGCAAAAGCCATCCAACGAAGCGTTCCCTACTGATGAACAAGGCACGGGTGTTCCCCATACGGCCACCTCACCTCCGGAGCTACCCGGTTATCCCTACTACGACAGCCGTTGGTAGGCTCAATCCGAGTTCATCACTTGGTCTGGAGATCATATTCTCGAGCAAGGAACGAGAATTGTTCATTCAAACGACTGCGCGGGTCATGTTCGCTATATCTTGCTGACGGAGTACACTGAATTCTCACTTCCGATCATTTTCAGTAAGAAGTTGTTGAAGAATATGGTGTTTTGAATTTATTGACAAAAGATTATTAACATGTTTTGCCCATGCAGGTATACACCGAGCTGTCCTGTTTTACATGCCGAACAGGGTGTACCACAACTCCATGGCCGAACTATCATCGTCCAAGCTGTGGTCTTCCGTCTCTAGTGGCTTGCTTTACAGTCTAATGGAGCTCATCTCCTTTATCATCGTGATACTTGTGCTGAACCGCAAGTTGCGCGTGTCGTCCGTGCAGCAACTTGGCTTTGTCCTCGACATTCAAAGAGAAGAGGTTCAGGTAAAGCTGGTTGGGGTGTTCGTCTACGTGACGCAGCTATCGTTAGTTCACCTGGGTAAGTCTATTTACTACTCACAGAGTTGCTGAAGATAACCGTCTCACACTGACTGACTTCTTTGAACCAGGCGCAGATTTCAGCTTCCAGTTCTCGTGGCTCTAGCAGACACTCTGGCAAAGGAAGAAGAAGAGCATGTAGCCATTTGATTTTGGCGTCACACGTCACAGATATTTTTTCGTAATCCCATCCTCCGGCATATCCTATCATCTATCACACTCCGTAGCCACTCATTGAACAGCAATGCTGCGACTTATCCGCCGCGCGCACGGGGCGACTTCAAGCGCTCGGTTCTCAGCGCCCGTGCGTCGGGTGCCGTTTCTTCAGCGCCGACATGTTAGCTGTTCGTCTTGGCTGTCATCGGGTGCAGGTGCAACCTCCGGTGACGCAGTAATTACCGAGAACGAGGCCGCCAAACAAGTGACGCCTATGGTGGCTCAGTACCTCGCCCGCAAGAAGGAGTATCCAGGTAAATAGACCACGTGGCTGTTGTGTGATATAGCAGTCAATTAATATTAAAGTGATGATATGGCTGTGTACGTACAGACTGCATGCTGCTGTTCCAAGTGGGGGATTTCTACGAGTTTTTCGGGGACGACGCGCGCCGAGCAGCTCACGTAAGGCACCAGAGGGGGCAGGAGAACAATGTTCTTCATTTGGGGCGTGCGCTGATCTTGCTGTTTATCTTTTGTGTGGGGCGGCAATAGTTGTTAAACTTGGCGCTCACGAGGAAGACCAAGAAGACGCAGGGGAATGCGCTGAGTGAGATGTGCGGGTTCCCCGTTGGGTCTGTGGACTCGTTCGTGGAGAAGCTGGTGAGGCTCAGCGTGCTTTCGACTAAATTCCTAATTTTTCTGGCTAATTGTTGCTTGTGGCTGGCAGGTTATGCATCACGGCGTGAAAGTGGCGATCTGCAATCAAGTCGAGGTGCGTAACTAGGCTAACTGCTGATGAGGGAGTGAAGGCTTATTCTTATAGCGTCTATGATACGGTGCAGAGTGCATCGAGCGCGAAGAAGCGTGGATACAACGCTCTTGTCGACCGCCAGGTTGTGCGCATTGTGACGCCAGGGTCTCTTGTTGAGGATACTATGCTCACTCCAAAGGAGAACAACTATCTAGCATCGCTATTTTACGATGGAGATACGTGGGGGTTGGCATGGGCTGACTTGTCGACGGGCGAGTTTGTGTCGACCACGTCTACAAGCGAGAAGCTGTCCAGTGCGATATTGAGGTGCTCGCCGAAGGAAATTCTGCTGCCAAGCTTGGAAATTAATGATGAGACGGGGGGTTTTGTGAAGGTTGATTTACCCGATGATGCGGTCACGTTGCTGGAATCAGCGCTCCCTGACACCTGCATGAAGACATTTCGCCCAGCCGCAAGCTTCGTTCCACGGTCTGCCATACCAAGCGGACGCCAGGCCCGGGGAGCTTCAATCAAAGCTCTTGATGCACCGGAGCAGGCAGCAGTCTCAGCTATCCTGGACTACGTGGAGTTCACGCATCGCGGAATGAGCGCACTGATTCGGGCACCACTTCATGTCGAGTCATCTGATCACATGATCATCGACTCGAGTGCGTGGAGGGGTCTGGAGCTTGCCAAGTCGCTCAACGGGTCCAAGGCATCGAGTTTGCTTCAAGCGATTGACTCGACGGCCACACCCGGTGGCTCGCGGCTGCTTGCGGTAAGTCGCTGTAGTGCTGCGATATCTTCTTTGGGCAAACTAACTTACTCGATGTTATCGTACTCCAGGCCCACTTGGCGTCACCGCTGATGAACCTTGAGCTGCTCGAGCGTCGGCTGGATGCTGTGTCTTATTTCTATAGCCAAGAGCAGTTGCTCCAGCGGACACGAAAGCAGCTCGCTGAGGTGTTCGATATGGAGCGCAACCTACAGCGGCTTTCGATTGGTGCGGGTACCCCAAAGGACCTCAAGAACGTAGCGTCTACCATCGACGAAGCCAAACGATTAGTGGAGCTTATACAGTCACACGAACGACTGAGACACAGTCGTCTCCCTGATCTTCCTGGGAAGGATGCTCTAGGTTTACCAGCACTACTGAAGGACTGCTGCGATGGTTGTGTCGCGACTGAACAACAACATGTAGATATTACCAAGGCTGCTGAAGAAATCCACGCGGCACTCAAGGACGACTACGCGTCGCTCAACTCAAAGAGCGGGTTCGTGCGAGAAGGATATTCTTCCGAGCTGGACAAGTGGCAAGTAATTCTTCGGCACGACCCGAAATCTCCTGAAAAGCAAGAACTTCAGACCAAATATCGCGAATTGGTCGGATCCACGAGGCTTCGCGTTGTTTATCAGGCTGAAAAGGGCTACTTCCTCGACATCCCGCACGATGAAAACGCCAAGCTGCTCAAGACCGACCGTGGACGCCGAGAGCTCGAGAAGCTCACGCTCTTCCAGTCTTTGAAGAACTCTGTTCGCTATCGCAGTGAAGAGCTGCGTCAACTGAACCGGGAATTGACGGAAGCGGCGGTGGAGGTGGAGCGCGTTGAGAACGACATTTTCACGTCTCTCCGGGATCGAGTGTTGTTGGTGCGCGACGAATTGCAGCCGATGGCTCATGCCATTTCCCAGATCGACGTCGTGTGCTCCCACGCTCAAGTGGCGCTCGACCGCAACTTTACTCGTCCCTTGCTGGATGGAAGCTGTGAGCTGCATATTGAAGATGGTCGGCATGCCGTGGTGGAAGCTGCGCACCTGCGAGGCTCAAACTCCAAGGGTATGCGAGCGTTTGTGCCCAATAGTCTGCATTTGGCCGCAGCACCCGTCGGCTCTTGCTGGTTGCTTACGGGTCCAAATATGGGCGGAAAGAGCACATTCCTTCGACAGAGCGCGCACCTCGTGGTTCTAGCGCAGATGGGGAGCTTCGTGCCAGCGAAGTTTGCTCGTGTTGGGCTCGTGGACAAGTTGTTTTGTCGTGTTGGATCTGCGGACGACCTCGCAGCAGACAAGAGCACGTTCATGGTGGAGATGCAGGAGACGTCGACAGTGCTAACGCAGGCAACTAGCCGCTCACTGGTGCTGATGGATGAAGTTGGCCGCGGTACTGCTGTCAACGACGGTATTGCGATCGCTGGCGCTGTCCTCGAAGCTCTGTGTGCAAAGCAGACGCGCACGCTGTTTGCCACGCACTTCACTGCATTGAGCGACCTGGTGGGGGACACGTGCAATGGGGAACTTCGACCTTATCGCATGGAGGTGCTAGAGCATCAAGTGGGAGGTCAGACCAAGCAGCTCGTGTTTTCGCACCGAGTGGTTGAAGGTCTAGCAGCGCAATCGTATGGAATCAACACCGCGGCGTTGGCTGGTTGCCCGCCTTCAGTGGTTGCGCGGGCTACTGAACTGCTACACGAGCTCACAGACGACAACGATGACGATGTCACTGATTTTGACGATGCCCACGTTCGACTTCGGCGTGCTCAAGCCGTGCTGAATTCCGTAAACTCCAGTCGGGCCCAACTGGTGGCAGGTGACGACGAAGCTGCCAGCAGCCCGATAGATGCTCTTCAAGTGCTAGCCGAGCTCCGTCAGATCCTGAACGACCGCGCTTAAAAGTTGACAGCTTAAGACCGCTGCCTCGTCCCGTTCATCGGCGTTTCCCAGCTTCCTCGTGGCCACTAACCGGCCCTTACACAAAGCGATTTAGAAGCAGAGGGATAGCGAAGATGGCGCTGCCCCTCGACACACCGTTGATCATGCAGTCTGCCTCTATGAATGGCTGCAACGACCTGTACCCGACCAAGTCCCCCGTGTTCCTCCGTGACGATGACTTCAAGGCCAAGGTGGTGGTGTTACACAGTGTGGCGGAAGGTCTACTCGTTATTCGCTCAGCTAGCGATGGAGATGAGCTGATCGTTGGTGCCAACGGCGGCTGCTACTTTGAGTCTTCCGTGCTTGGCATCGGAGAGCAGTTCAAGGTGGAGGCTATCGCGAATGGATCGGTGGTGTTCGTATCGTGTCGAACGGGCCACGTGCTCGACACTGACGACACTGGCCTCCCTCGTTGTGTGGATACTATTCGCCGCGGATGGTTCCTACTGCAGCATGACCTCGCCCACAAGGTCAGCCAGAACCCGGCCATGGAAGCTGCGCCAGTCATGGGGCTGGAGTGTGGACACTGCAGAGATTACGAGGCCAAGGAGCGTCGGGAGTACATTATGAAGCTGGTTTCGCTGGGCAAGTCGCTGGAGGAAGTCGATGCGATCCTGCTGCGGATGTACGCGTGGCCAACCGCTGAAAAGGTCATCGTTGCGGGAGGAGGAGGCGGCGGCGCTATGGCGACGGAAAAACAAGCTCCTCCTCCAAACGTCAACTCTGCAGCGTGGCAATGGATGAAGCCGGAGTGAATGGAGGAGCAGCACAGACGATATCGGTTTGAATCGAGTGGCGCAAGTGGCAGTGGAAGTAATTAAGGTAAACTCGTCTTATGGTTGC
This sequence comes from Phytophthora vignae f. sp. vignae, assembly GCA_016169955.1. NCBI lineage: Eukaryota > Oomycota > Peronosporomycetes > Peronosporales > Peronosporaceae > Phytophthora > Phytophthora vignae. The sequence goes on along the minus strand of JABJUM010000009.1, from coordinate 1,091,553 downwards.
TTTGCTAACAGTGCTCCAGGGCTTTTGTCAAACGCCTAGAGAATATTTCCAGGCATTTTATCGAGGATGGATGGGGTGCGATTGATTTCACCTAATTTTGCGGCGCAAGATCCTGTGCTAAGCTTCCGAGCTTTCTACTCTCGTCACTCCTTAATTCTCGCTCAAGTCCGCACCCGCTTCAGCTCACCTGTCACCTATGGATCTGTCCGACATCCCATTCGACACGCCCGTGATCCTTCGGTCGCTCTTTGCGCGCAAGAGCCTGCAGAATCCTTTCGGAACGAAGAAGGCGCGCTGCCTCGAAGACAATCGCGACCTGTACGAGCAAATCATCCTGCGCCGTGTCCGCGACGACAAAGTTGCCATCGAGTCGGCGCGCAACGGCCGCTTCCTTCAAGTTCGAGCGGCTGGGGAGTGCGTCTTCGACCCGAAGGAGCCTGGCGAGTGGGAGCTCTTCAACATGGAAACGGATCAGGACTGCGCGCTCTACTTCGTGTCGTGCCACACGGGGAACGTGCTCCAGTGCGACGAGAACGGCGTTGTCAAGTGCGCGAACGAGAATCGTCAGGTGTGCGAGGGCTGGGGCATCGTCGAGCCTCGTTCCTCTGTCGCTGTGGGCCAAGCGAAACCTGTGGCCGATCTTCGCGCCCCCCTTGGTGGTGCAGAACGTCAAAACTTCATTCTGGAGCTGGCGAAGTGCGGGAAATCGCCCGACGAGATCGAGCAGATTGTGACGCGCATGTTTGATGTCTCGTTGACTGCATCGACAACGTCGTCGGCAGCCTCCGTGTCGAAGCCGGCCGTCGCCGTACTTTCTGGATGGGATTGAGTCGTCACAGAAGAGATCGGTCCAATGTGGTGGACGCAAGAATCCCTAATAACCTCAATTGCACAAGATCGATGCTTGATTACTTTATGAGATCCATGCGAACTTAAAGCTGAAGTCAGCACCTAGGCACGGAAAGCAAGGTCATTAAGGTTAGAGTGGCGAATCTCAATTTCGTAGCAACTATTCCAAAGCCAGCTTACCGACGTGCTTTAATGGTACCTGCATGACGTAGACGAATACGCCCAGTAGCTTCATCTGGATGATGTCAGCCTGCTTTTCCAAAACAAATGCGAGCTGGTTCAATCCCGAGAAGCCTAAAGTCCTTTTGAGCACCACAGTTGCCATCACGAGCGACAGCAACTCGAGCACTGCGTAGGCCATCACGTTGCAGAACTCTAAGTAAAGTTGGTCACTAGAGAGTCCTGCCAGCTGCGGATAGTACGCGCTGTTTGGCATGTGATACAAAATCAATTGGTGCACACCTAGAGAGAGAGCCAACACGTGCACAACGTTAGCGATCATTGAAGTATGACAAGTGGCAACAAAGACCCACAACGCAGCACCTAAAATGGTTGGCATCGCCACTTCGATGTACTCCACGAGCACAACGTATTCCGTGACGAAGAGCACTTGAGACGTCTTTTGAATAAACAGATCCCGCTCCTGGCGAGAGAAAATGGCCTCAATTCCCAGTGCCGGAGTCTCCTCCGCTGCTGCTGGATCGAGGACCTTGACATCTGAATATGTCGCGATGTCAGGCTGCAAGTATCGTTTACCCCTATTCTTGCGCTGTGGAGGACGAATCGGATAGACCCGCGCCTTGTGGGAGACCATGTACTTGAACCCCCTCTCTTTCCCCGTCAGACCGCTATTCTTCAACGTCAAGGTGGCTACACGTGACGGAGGAGCTTCTGCCTTAGCTGCGTTCGGCGCTTTTATCCACGATAGTAGTCGGTTTTGCCATAACGCAATCGCACTGGCACGAGCACGGACCCTTGGTTGAGGTTTTGCCCCGTATTCAATCTTCAGCAATCGTTCTGCTATCTGGACGAAGTTTTCCTTTGCAATTGGGTGCGTATGTGGGATCTTCTTCATCAGCACGCGGACTTCGTTCAAAAGTCTCGTGGTGTCAAAAAGCGCGAGTCCAAACTGTAGCGCGTCCGTCCCCATAATGAGGGCGATTGTGTACCAGGACGACGTGCTCTCAAGAACACTGGACGTGTACAGAACACCGAAAATCTCCACGAAGAAAATAATCGTCACGAGTTTCATCTCGTTGTGGTCGGTGAGGTTTCGACTGACAAAGTTTTTGGCAGCGATCTGCATGGCTGGTGACAGAACCACGAAAAAGGCTTGGCCGACTCCGGAGAGAGACAAGTAGCCGAAGATGTAAAGCGGGTAAATGATCGTCAGCGCCACCTCGCAATAGAAGACATTGAGTTGCCGCTTGAGTTCCGTCCACAGAGCTGGCTCAGCTCGTAGTGTGGATCTGGATATGTAAATGAAGCACAAAGCGAGAGCCAAGACGGTGGGGGGTCCAGCGAGAACGAGTCCAAATGGCAGTGGGAAAATCGTCAAACTAGAGACCAGTAGGACGCACGCGATGGCGAAGGTAGCCGCGGTAATCGCAACGAAAGCCACTTGTGACGCACAAAGTTTCAGCTTCGGTATGCCTTGGCCGATCTGCACGAGCTCGCCTGCCCCGATTAACGCGATGAGAGCGCACGAGCGAACGAACATGAACCAGTTGCGGGATATTCCAGCTTCAGGGGGCGGTAACGATACCGACTCAGTGAGTAAGCTCAGACAGAGACTGGGGAGTGGCGTCCCGAGGCAAATGGCCATCAACCGAGCGATGCTCAGGTCTTTCGTGTAGGACTGGAGTTGCCGCTGTCGTTGAGTTGAGTAGCATCCTTGGAACTCCACGTGAAGCGACGTCCAGAGCTCCAAGACGCGATGGCACCATCTCCAGAGCCGCCGCCGCATGCTTCTTGTCGACATTATCCTGCGGAGTAGCATCGTTTCGTTCGACGTCAAGTGGAGCGAACTGTGAGTCAAATTGTCCGATGTGATAACCACTTCGGTCAGCGAACGATGCCTAAATTGGGGGCGTAAGATGAGGTAGGAGGATAACGAGCTGTGATACTATTGTTGGTCTCTTTACTCACCGCAACGCAGAAGTTCCACGATATATATATATATTGAGTTTACTACAGTACAGTAGCAATCATTTGGTGCAGGACCCTAACGCTCCTGCAAAAGTTGACACCAGGTAGTTTCGGAGCTGTTCGAATTCGCTCACTGCGGAAACTTCGCTCGACCAGCTTGGGCCTCTCGACGAAATCAACCAGTTGACATCTGAAGTAAGTAAAGGCACTAAACTCTAAGAGGAAGTACGCCCTACATGTATATGGAGATACACGCATTAGTGACTACAAGTCTCGACGCCACTTTTACCGACTCGAACGACGTGAATTCTGGATCGAGCACGCGGAGAGCACGCGCCTCCGACATCATTCGCTCCCAGCCCCCACAACGTAGCAACCGCACTTCAAGTTTGTATCTGTCCGACCCTCCCATCCTGCGCTCGTCACACGAGACGAGCCTGTTCGGGTGGTGCACCCAGCTGCGTCCTGATTGGCCAGCGTCACGCAGCACTCACCACCACACCAACTCTACACCACTCTTGCCACGCACGCACACAGGCAGCCGCACACTCCAACAGTCAGCACAGCACGTGCATCACCTCCTGCTCCACCTTCAGTGCCACTGCCAGCCATGACTGCGACTGAGACTGCCGCTGCGGCCGAGACGGAGACGCCCAAGCGCACCATCTACGTGTCGTCGCGCAAGAGCCAGCTGGCCATGGCCCAGACCAACACGGTCATCGCCAGGCTGGAGCAAAAGTTCCCGGCGCTGCGCTTCGTCGTGGGGCAGCAGGACACGGTGGGCGACCAGGTGCTGGACCGCCACCTGAGCGAGCTGGGCACGAGCACGGCCTCGGGCCTCTTCACCAAGAGCCTGGAGGACGCGCTGCTGGCCAAGACCGCCAGCTTCGCCGTGCACTCGCTCAAAGACATGCCCACGACGCTGCCCAAGGGGCTCGTGCTGGCCGCCATCACCAAGCGCGAGAGCCCCGAGGACGCGGCCGTGATCCACCCCAAGCACAAGGCCAAGGGACTCACCACGCTCAAGCAGCTGCCCGAGGGCAGCGTCATCGGCACCAGCTCGCTGCGGCGCGAGGCGCTGCTGCGCCAGCAGTTCCCGACCTTCGAGATCAAGACGCTGCGCGGCAACATCCAGACGCGGCTGGCCAAGCTGGACGAGCACGACGACTACGACGCCATCATTGTGGCGGCCTGCGGCTTCCGGCGCGGAGAGCTGGGCGACCGGATCGACGAGATTCTGCCCATGGACTCGTTCGGCTACGGCGTCGGACAGGGAAGCATCGGCGTCGAGTGCCGCGCGGACGACGAGGAGACGATCGAGATGCTCAAGACCATCACGGACGAAAAGTCGGCGCAGCTCTGCAAGGCCGAGCGCAGTCTGCTCTTCCATCTGGAGGGAGGATGCCAGGTTGGTACTTTGTCGAGGGGTTTTGATTGGGTGGCGGGATGATTCTCTGACGTCGGTGTGTTGATTACTGTGTAGATCGCGATGGGCGTGAGCGCGACGCTGGATGAAGACACGCTGACGCTGAACTCGACCGTATTGTCGCGTGACGGCAAGGAAAGCGTCCACGGTACGGTTTGATCGCTCTTCGGTTTGCTTGTGATATCATGGAGCTAATGCTGCGATGAAATGCTACTGCAGAATCCATCTCTGGACCCCGCACGGACGCTGAGGAGCTGGGTAAGCAGCTGGCGCAGCGCTTCTGGAACAACGAGCTGGCCCGAAAGGTGCTGGGCAAGACCGGCCAGAAGCGTGCGCTGACCTACGGAGACGTCGAAGCCCCCGGTGATGCTGCTGCTGCCGCCGCCGCCGCCGAAAAGGCTACCTCCGAAGGTGAGAGCCCCTCCAAGAAGGCCAAAACCTCCGAATAAAGTACAAGGAGGCCATCGGAACTGAAAAACCTTCATAGCATTAGAGACCCACGTCAACTCCGTCTTCCCGTAGTGTCCATAATTGAAACATACACGCCATAAATTGACCCGCCACGGTACTTCAATTATCTTCGTTAAGTACGAAATGCTTGGTTCCAGTCATTTCGGAGCTGCTCGCCCAACGACTCAAGTGGCTGCCTCTGCACCTGGTGTTGCGGTGCTCGTCTCGGCGTCAATCTCCCTCGGTTCGGCGCGACTCGCAGCTCACCATAAAGCGCAGCGTCTGGCTTCCCTGAATCTGCCGGTTGCACTCGTCACCGCCCCGTACCGCGCGCACCCTAGTCAGACAACGGAAACCATGACCAGCGACCAGTTGACGCGCTGCCAGAACTCGCGCGCGCTGCAGGCGTTCCGCGCCATCGGCGTGGTGGCCGACGACGTGCCCATTGTGTGGTACGGCATGGGCAAGGCCAGCTTCGCCACGGCCTCGCTGGGCAAGTCCTTCGCCGTGTACAACTGCGACAAGCTCACGCCCGTGCTGGTGTCGCCTCAGCTGCCCAAGCGCATCGCGGCGCTGGCGGTTTTCCCCAGGAAGCACGTGACCTTCACGGCCTGCGGGCGCCAGATCATCGTCTGGCGGCGTGCGGACCGCTGGAAGACGCTGGTGGGCCACAAGGGCGCCATCAAGCAGATGATCACAGTCGGCACCGTGCTCTTCTCGCTCGACGACGAGCGCAACATCATGATCTGGGACCTGGAGACGATGGAGCTGGTGGGCACCTTGAGCTTCCCTATTGGCTTCACCCCTACGGCCATGATGCACCCGGACACGTACCTGAACAAGATCCTCATTGGCTCGGAGGAGGGCACGCTGCAGCTCTGGAACGTCCGCAAGATGAAGTGCATCTACGAGTTCAAGGGCTGGGGAAGCGCTGTTACGGCTTTGGAGCAGAGTCCCGCGGTGGATGTTGTGAGTATCGGACTGGCGGACGGACGACTGATGGTGCACCACTTGCAGCTGGACGAGCGCGTCATGGACTTCAAGCAGGAACAGCAGAGCAGCATCACGACCATGTCCTTCCGCACGGACGCAGGCGCGTCTACGACCCCGTTGGTGGTGTCTGGATCGAGGTCGGGAGATATCGCGGTGTGGAACCTGCAGACCAAGCGCCTCGAGTCGGTCATTGCTGCTGCTCACGACGGCGCCGTGGTGTCGCTGCAGTTTTTGAGTAATGAGCCGTTGCTGCTGTCGTCCGGCTCCGACAACTCCATCAAGCTCTGGATCTTCGACCACCTCAACGGCGGCACCGCTCGCCTTCTCAAGTCACGCGAGGGCCACCGCGCCCCGCCCACGCGTATTCGCTACTACGGCAACAACACGCTCGCTACGATGGCCGACGGTGCTGATGGCACGTGCTGCCAGATTCTGTCCGCAGGTCAGGACCGCGCCTTCCGTGTGTTCCACACGGCGCGTGAGCAGCAGAGCAGGGAACTGTCGCAGGGATCCGTTCTCAAGAAGGCTCGCCGGCTGAATGTGCGCGTGGAAGACCTGAAGCTGCCGCCCATTGCGCAGTTTGCCGCCATGGAGACGCGCGAGCGCGACTGGGCCAACGTCATTACGTGCCACGAGAACGAGATCGCTGCCTACGTGTGGCGTTTCGAGAACCGAGCCATTGGTAAGAAGGTGCTTCGCCAGTTCGACCCCAGCAAGCGTGTGCCGTCGGGCAGTGCAGAGGACCTGCGCCGCAAGAAGACTCAGGCTACTAGTGTTGCCATCAGTTCGTGCGGCAACTACGCCCTTGTGGGCAGCCTGGGTGGCTGCATCTTCCGCTACAACATGCAATCCGGTGAGGCTCGTGGATCCTTCCCAGTGTCGGCGACTCCGAAGGCGAAGATCATCCGTTCGCTGGTGCTGCCGGGCACGGACATGTCGGCTCTGCAGGACAACGACGCCGACAAGACTGCGGGTGATGCTCACGACGGACCTGTCAGCGCTGTAGCGGTGGATGCCCTGAACGAGACGCTGGTTTCGGCTGGCATTGACGGTAAGCTCAAGTTCTGGGGCTTCAAGAAGCACGAGCTGCGCTACGAGATCGACATTGGCTCCCCTATCAGTCAGATGGAGCTGCATCGCGACAGCAACTTGCTCTGCGTGGCATGCGATGACCAGGTGCTGCGTCTGTTCGACGTCACGACTCACAAGCTCGTACGTCGCTTTGCCGGCCACTCGCACCGCGTGACGGACATGACGTTCAGCTCGGACGCTCGGTGGTTGTTCTCATCCTCGGCTGATGCCTCGCTGCGTGTGTGGGATATTCCGACGGGCAAGTGCGTCGACTGGCTGCGTTTCCACAAGCCGGTGACTGGATTGGCGGTGTCCCCTACGGGCGAGTTCCTGGCCACGACGCACGTCGGCCACGTCGGCATTTTCCTGTGGGCCAACCGCAGCTTCTTCACGGAGGTCTTCCTGGACTCGGAGCCTACTGAGCCGGTTCTCATGGACATGCCTGTGTCTCTGAACGAGGTTGACAACCGCGACCAGCTTGGATACGGCACGGAGCGGAACCCTCAGCTATCAGTTTCAAGTACTACTGAACAGCAGCCGCAAGCTGCCAAGGTGGATGATGGCGAAGAGAGCTCCGAACCTCTGGATGCGTCCCTCATCACACTGTCTACGGCCCCGCGCGCGTTCTGGCAGTCGCTGTTCAACTTGGAGCTTATCAAGAAGCGCAACAAGCCTATTGAGCCTCCAAAGGCCCCCGAGCAGGCTCCGTTCTTCCTGCAGACGGCTCGCAAGGACGATGTCCACCCGACGTTTGTCCCTGTTGCACCCGAGGCGAAAAAGGAGGCTGAGAAGAAGGAGGACGAGGACGTTGCCATGGACGGCTGGGGCGTCGGCGACGACGACGAGGCGTGGGGAGACGACGATGGCGAGGAACCCGAGGACGACACTGAAGTTGCTGCCCCGACCTCTCGGATTGTCAAGACGGAAGGTATGGTCACTTCGCGGTGTAAGCTGGCGACACTGCTGGCGAAGGCGATCAAGCTGGAGGACGATGAGGACGACACGGTCTCGCGTTTCCACGAGGTGGCCGTGTACATGCAGTCGCTTTCTGCGTCGGCGGTGGACGTTGAGATGAGCACGCTGTGCATGGGCGACTTCGACGAGGAAGGCAAGAAGCTGCTGGGCTGGTTCCTGGACTTCCTGCGCGAGGAGATGCGGACGCGTCGCGACTTCCAAGTGCTGCAGGCGTACCTGAACCGCTTCCTGAAGCTGCACGAGGAGCTGCTGGTGGCCGACCCGGCGCTGCTGGCGCAGGTGGACGAGCTCGGATCATTGCAGCAGCAGCAGTGGCAGCACCTGCAGAAGCTCCTGCACAACAATTTGTGTCTGGTGCAGTACCTCAGCAAGATCCAGATGTAAGATAGCGAGCGTGGCGCAGGAAACAAACGCTTCGGTTGCTAGCTCATACTACTCAGTCATACCCCCCAAACGCTTAGATAAACGAAACCAATGCACGTTGATTAGACTAGTCTCCTTTGTTGTCCCAGACTTCCATCCACTCGATAGATGCACCCACGAGAGAACTTGAGGCTGAAGTCAGCACCTGACGATGAAAAATATACATGTACAAAGTCAAGGTTGAGAACGATGCCATAAACTAATAAAATTTGTGTTTCTTACCGAGATGCAGTATCGTATAAGTATTCTTACGTATTATAACAGAACCCCCCTGTGTGTTAGTCTCGCCATCATGAACTCGAGAGTTGCTGCAAGTACAGGCGCTTACTGAAGGCAATTGGCATAGCCACTTCGATGTACTGGACGCCGCCCAAAACTACCCTATAGAGCTCGATTATGGCCCGTTGTATGCTACCTATATGTCGCTGTTTACTACCTGTTGTATGACACTACTCGGCCGGTTCGACACAGAAGTTGCTCCAAAACTGACGGAAAAAGAACGACCTATGTCCGCCACAAAGTGCCCATTTATCCACACATCCAAGTGCAATAGGGCTGTTAAAGCAGGACACCGCGTATGCGGGAAAAGCATTTTGGCATTTCTCATCTCACTCCGCAACCTCTTCCAGAGTAGTCAGCAGATCCCTCCCTCCCACCCTCACGAAGTCGCCGTCATGCTACCTCTACAACTTGTACACCTTTTACGGTTCGTACTTGGCATCCGCCCAGTTCAATACAGCCAGTATACAAATGTATACCGTCCGACCTTCGTATACCCTGTGTATAATTTTGTGTTGACGACACCAACTTTTCAGTTCAAAACAGTCACCCCCCTCTTTCAAAACAGCCAAAGGCCTGCAAATCGTATCTGCTGATCAGATATTTGCCCTTTTTCACTGCATTCCTGCACTTTTTCACTGCAGCGAAGGTCGGTCGATGCGATTTGCAGCGCAAAAGTGGACCTTTGGCTGTTTTGAAAGAGGGGGGTGACTGTTTTGAACTGAAAAGTTGGTGTCGTCAACACAAAATTATACACAGGGTATACGAAGGTCGGACGGTATACATTTGTATACTGGCTGTATTGAACTGGGCGGATGCCAAGTACGAACCGTAAAAGGTGTAGTTGCGCTGTACGCCATACTAGAGAACCAAGGGCAACTGTTGGACAGCGCGCGTCGGGACGTGCAAGATCTTCTCGTCGCGGCGGAGCTCAAGCGCCAGATGCGAACCAGGCACCGTCTGTCAGTGGTGTGCCTTGGCGTGCCACACCTATCCGCGTGGACTCTGCTGTACGAATACGGCACGGACGAGAACTTGCTCAACGTCACGACACTGACACGGTACGAAGAGAGAACGACGCTTTGGTTTCTCTGCCCGCTAATTCTTATCATGTTGTTGATGATGTAGTGCTGCTTTCAATGAACTTCTTGCCCGGTTTGCCCCCTTTTACAGTATCCACCGTCCTGGACGTAGAGGCGGAAGACCCTCTAAACTACAGTATCATCACCAAGTCCTCGGTCTCCTCATGCACTACTACGAAGGGTCAATGGGGCTGAAAACTCTGTGTGAGGTTTTTGCAATTCCGCCGACGACGCTACAAAGAACGCTAACTCGTGGCGAGCTAGCCCTAGAAGCTGCCCTACGGGGCTTCTACCCTGCAAGGATAAGCTGGCCGTCGTATGAGCACCAGCATCGGATGGCTGCATGGGTTGAAGATCGTGAACCGTTGCTGAAGAACGTGTTTGGCTTTGTAGACGGCAAGAATTACAAGGTACAGTCAATCTACTTTTTTTTGCTGATGTTACGTTGCTTTAACAGTGTTACTGCTGTAAACGTCTTTTAGGTCATGCAACCCAGCTGTGCCGATCTACAGAATGCCTATTACAATGGCTGGCTGCACAGCGTCCTCGTTACGGGCACTATTTGCTTCGGAGCCGATGGGTGCATTTTGTGGGCGAAGCACAATTGCCCCGGCTCATGGAACGACGCTGACACGAGTTTAGAGTTCCGTTCTAAGCTGCTTGATACCAAGTTTTGCCCCGACCAGACGCTAGGAGTGGTAAGCGATTCAGCTTTCCCGTGCTCCTCTGTTATGAAAGGAAGAATTTTGACGCCGCTGAAGGACGGCGACATCGACCGACTGCTACCTTCGGTCCGTCGCCCCGCTCGCATGCTGCATAATGCCATCACCTCGGTCCGGCAAGCAGCGGAATGGGGTATGGGTAGCGTGGAAAAAGTCTATCACCGTTTGCTTCTACCGCTGCCATACAATCCTGAACGAAGACGCCGACTCTTGTCCAACGTATTCAAGCTATCGAACTATCGAGTCCGCACAACTGGCATCAGCCAGATCAGAGCGGTGTTTGCGCGTTAGATGATGGATAGTTTGCCTGCTTGTTGTGAATACATGAAATTTTTCTTGCGAGTCGCTTTTGAAGATTTTGTTTCATGTGTGAGTGTTGTTTCCAATTTATTGTGCGTCGTTGCGCTCAAGATGCTGTCGCCACGGCTCCTGCAGAAAACGCGAAGACATGTTTGCCAGTATTTCGTTCTGAATAGTTAACCTTGTGCGAGCGGCGTTAGACGCGATGGAAATCGGTAAAACTTCATCCAGCAAGAATGGTATGTATTGAATGGAACGGTAACGATCAAAGAGAAAACAAAAGAGGGAAGTAGCGCTGTCAACTACCTACAAAAGAAGCCAAACTCCAGCTGCGAGTACACCTCAACGCAATTGCTTGTTGCAAGTGAGTTCCGCATCAGATGTCGCTCAAATAGAGACACCTGGCAGCGTCCCATTCTTGAGCGCCGACAACATCACCAGCATGTCTTGTATGTGCTGGCGCGCTTCCTTACGGTCCTCTCGACGACGTTCTTCTTGCGCTTCGCGATCAGCGCGGCGCTCTTCTTGCGCTTCGCGATCAGCGCGGCGCTCTTCTTGACGACGAGCCTCAAGATACTCACGCTCTACGCGACGCTCCTCGCGGCGTTTAGTCTCCGCAGCCTCAGCGCGGGCAGCCTCCACGCGTTCAGCGTCTGCGCGCAACACCATGATAGTCTTGACGAGATCGCTGGCATTGTTTGATTGGCCTTGGGTAGCGATGTCCAACTTGGACTTCAGCTCGGCAGCAGTCTTCTCCGCTTTCAACCGCTTCTGCTTGGTGTAGCTGGTCTCCTCGAACTCGGAGTACGTCCGTTTCTGTAATGCATCTCTCATATCGGCTAGATTGATCCCACCCAGACGATCAGAGCTGTCGGACAACTTCGGGTATCGCTGCCGCTCGCGTGCATCAGCGGGGGTGGCGTCTTTCGCTATTGGCACACTCGGTTGATCAGCTGCTGAACTTACACGTTTAGCTTTCTTGGGCTTGGCGGGAGTGCTCGGGCTGCGTGCGTTTGGCGCGGCCTTCGGCACGACCTTCGTCGCCGCCTTAGATGCCGCTGGCGAAGCCACCTTGGGAGAGGTAGTTGCAGGGGCTTCGTCGTTCTCGGCCCCGGAAGTAACCAGCTCTTCCTCACCCGATAACAAGGGCGAAAGAGTGCCCGTGGATTCGTATCCGTCAAAGTCGTCAGCCGACATAGCGTTCTGCGAGTTTGGCGATTCGGCTGCCCTTGGAGCGGCCCCCCCCTGGTGAAGTCTGCGACGGAGCCGTCGTTGGTGGGGGCGGAGTACCAGGAGACCGTCGTGGAGTTTGGCATGGTTGACGAGGTGGCTCCCCCTCGGCTTCGTTCTCGCTCGACACGAACACGGACGATGCCTCGTCGATGAGCTTCTTGATATCCTTGGCTAACGCAACGTGTGCAGGAATATCGGCGCACCCTGTAGGCTTGCGCAGACCATACAGCGCCTTGAACTTTCTGCGCAGACTCTCCATCTCGCGTTCCGGCCAGTGCCCGAACCTGGTCGCGTCGTAGCGCGCGGCGACAGCATCCCACATGTCCTTGCCCTGGGGCAAGACCTTCTGGACAATAGCCAACATGTGCATAACTTCCGGCATTGAGTAATTCATCGAACCAGCTGGCTTCCCCATGCAAAGCTGCGTCGGTATGTTAGCGGGCGTTAGCAAATTGGCTGAAACAAGGTACAGATGAACGTTGTTACCTGGACACGAACAGGGGGAGTAGGGGCTTAGCGTAGTTGGCCGGGGAGGGGACCTTAGTAGTTGACAGCAAAATGCAAAGTGATTTAGCAACGCACAGCAGCCGAGAGGGAGCCTCTGCTGCCGCCATCGTGCTCGCATTGCACAATCCAAACAATTGGCTACGAGAGCCCGACCACCATGAACCGAGCGAATAGCGCGCGGAACAGGTTGAAGCTGCGATTTCTAGGAGACGAGCGGTATCGAGCCCTCAGTCTTTTGCCTTTTCAGCACGGCCATTCAAGGTATCTGTACGTGTAGTTAGCGCTACTTGAATGTGATACCTGTCGATTCGACACAAAGGCTGCACTGTATAGCTGGAAGACCTCCCACTACTGGACTACGTGCCTCTAATGCTACAAACCTCGTAATCTTCTTGAACAACAACCCTCAAATGCATTCGTAGTTCGTAGAACTTATCATCTACAATACCAGCCTACGGATCTCCATGATCTTGGATATCGCGGTGCACGCAACTTGTGGCTTTGCAGCGGCACACGAACCACAAGTCTTTGCCGTAGTTCACTGTCACCTCCTGGCCGGAGAAGATGGCTTGCCTAGTCACGACAACGACGGTATGGCGTCTACCATTCGCGAACTCGAAGAAACGTGCGTTGGCAGTGCACGAATGGTTTGCAAAACGCATACGGCCTCCAAGGTGATGTGCATCAATACCAACGCACAACTCTCGGAAGCCATCGGTGCGAGCTCTCATGCTCAACATGTAACCTTGGTTGCGAGAACGGCGGGCCGGGTCGTTGGGAATGCAGCGGAATTGGCCAAGGTACTCCCCGAGTACCTCGCCAGCTTTGATGGAGGACTTGGCCACAAGGGCGTACTGCAAGGGGTCAGCATCCTGCATCACCTCCACCTTGTCTGACTCGCGCGGACGATTGGCGCAAAGCTCCTCCCAGCAGCAGCACATGTCGGTGCAAAAGATATTCATCCGAGCGTTACGGCACGTTTCAATTTTGCACGGGTCCGCACAGCCGCAGTCCCCGAAGTGATCAACGCGTGGAAGCTTGATTGACTTGGGATTGTAGTAGTCATGGAGATAGACCACTCGAGCCGGCCACGGCGTAGTCGAGAACGTCTTCGTAGGCACCGTGGCGCTGGTGCCATCGCCCCTTGGGTGCGCAACGAGCTTGTACGTCGATAACGGACTCGTGCAGATCATCGCCTTTGCGTCAGGCGGCGTCCGAGGTGCTTCACCAATCTGTTCGACCAAAGCGGATCGGCTCCATACATTGACTTCACGAATCACGTAGTTGAGACGCGTAGGTGGAGGAGGGCGTGGCTTAGGCTGAACAGCTCGAACAGGAGGAGCAGCGGACGGCTTAGACTCAATCGCCGCTTGCAGGAACGACTTGCACAGCTTGCGCTTGCATGGCGGACCCGCGCCATCAGCAGGCAGCAACGCCACTCCGTGGTGGAGAGCACTTTCAGCTGTCTTGATCATGCACGCCGTCACTCCAGCCGCATTCGAATCTTGATACAGCTTGCGTTTGCCGAGGGCTTCGTTTGCTGGTGCTGCTTTTTCTTCTTCTTCGTCACTAGTGCTCTCGACAAGATCGATGACATCCGATGGCGTCGATTTAGCCGCGTGATCTATAGTGTAGAACAACATGAGATGGATTTGCACGGAATAATGGGTTAGCACACTGTGTGTGTGCCGATAATAAGGGCGGAATCCTCACCTTCCGTGTCCATGGTCTAATTGAGCGGCGCTCACGCTGGGTCCACCGCCTCTCCGCGCGCAAGTTCGAAAGTGAGGCCTTCTCTGCGGCGCAGATTCTACGTGCGTGCCTGCGCGGCGCCCGCATGTATGCCCGCTGCGCATATATCTCCTCCGGGGGCATAGTCTCGTGAGACGAGTTTTTGGTCTCACCAGATTTTCATGGTCCTTATGTCAAATATTACGACAGGTCATAAGCCAAATTTACGTTACCCACCTCGACACGTCTAAAGTGGTTTTGGGCGGCGTCCACTCCACAAGTATGATATGCTCAGTGACATAAGCACCTGCGATGCCTTTGGGATAAACAGCTCTCGGTCCTTGCGTGAGAAAAGTGCTTCAATTACAAGTGCAGGCGCGGCATCGGGAACGCTGGCTCCCCGACGAAACCATCTCTACAGCTCGATTCTTCTGTGGTGGCCGAATCGGGAAGATGCGTGCCTTGTGAGAGGTGGCCCCGTTCGTATCCGCTTTACTTCCGGTAAAATGCTCATTCTTTAACTGCGTGGCAGCTACACGCTGAGGTAAAATTCTTACCTGAGTACGCTTGTTAATTTGACTAAGGCTGGATAATATACTTTTGGTTGAGGTACAACCGTTGGGTGAGTATTCCTCAATCGCTCAGCTATCTGAACGAAATATTCTTGTGCCATGGGATGACCGCGAGGAATCTCTTGCATCAGCAACTCCACCTCATTCAGAAGCTTCCAATATCAAGCATTGCTATTCAATCCAAAACTGCAAATGGTCGGTGAAGATCACCAGCACTGTCGTCTTCCAGGGCGAGACGCTCTGGAGGGCATACATCGCATTGAAAATCTCCACAATAAACACCACCGTCTCTGGCTTGATGTCGTTGTGGTCGGTGAGGCTGTAGTATTTCGACCCACAACGAAGGTTCGGCCTATCAATTGAGGGCCAGAAATGTACACGAAGCATGCTGCGACCACACAGACGTCGGGTGGAGCGACGACGAGGAACCCAAAGGGAACGGGAAAACTAGCAATCTGCAGATTGCTACGATGAATATGATTGACACCGTGGCCACGAGGAGAGTGATTGCCACCACTTGCCTTGCACTCATCTTCAAGCGAGGCGCACCTTGGCCTATTGGAACTAGCACAGTAGCGTTGACCAAGCCGATCAGCACCCAGGACCGGACAAAGAGAAACCAGGTTGGAAAACTCCCGCTGCAGGCGGAGGCAAAGGTACCGAATCACCGAGTAAACTGACCACGAGGCACGGTACTGGCGCCAGCAAACAAATGGCCCACAGTCTCACGAGACTCGCAGAGTTTGTGTAGCAATGTAGTTGATGAAGCCGCTCCCGCGAGTAGAATCCTTGGAACTCAACAGGGAGAGCGTCGAACACCTTTTGAGCACGACGACGCGTCCATTCAGGGTTCTTAGTCATAGCACGCAGAATATATAATATATATTCCTATTGGGCTTCTCGTACTACAAAGTAGCACTACCAGGATAAGCAAAGTTATATAATATAAAGTTATATATTGTATAGCTTTGCTAGTAGTGCTACTTTGTAGTACGAGAAACCCAATAGGGATTAATTCGAGACGTGAAATATGTGGTCCACAGAAAAAGTAGGTACTGAACCAATACAATTTTCAAGTATAATGGTCTTATAAATCTAATATTTTTCATTTCAGTGATTTCTATGGTACAATACGTTAGACGTATACCGTACGTATCCGATGTTAGACTATGGGCTTGAATGTAAATCGAATGCTTACGTAGGTGTACCTTGCAAAGGCCTATTCGTGCTCTACCATCAAGATCTATAGTGGTGTCGTCGTACTACACGCGAAGCCACCTGGTCGTGTACGAAGTTTAGTTGCTTGTTAAGAGTGCCTTAATTGTAGTGTTGGTTGTCTGATCAACTACCTACAAAACTCCAACAAATCAGGCATAGCTCTGGTATCGCGGTGCCCCGCATATTCAATCAGCGCCGCGCGGCATCCAACGTGGCATTCACCCTCGACACTTTGATGCATTTGGGCATAGCTTCGGGATCGCGGTGCCCCGCGTTAACGAATCATCAGCTGACGTCACCGCAGCACGGTACCATGTCGTAACTAGGAAATAAAATATGCACACAAAAGTTAGTTCCGTAAGATTGATGAACAGGTAGCGTTATGGTAGCAGTGCGCTCGGTGCCGCGGCAGCGAGTATGAGCCCGCGGAGGGTGGGGTCCACCGCAGCAACCGAGCACGCCGCATTGATTCGTTGCATGGTTGCATAGTTGCATGGTTGCATGGTTGATCTGTAGATTGGTAGATTGGTTGGTATTGTGATGAGTTGGGTCAGACGAGCGGCCTGAACCCCGACGTGACAGTGATAGACGGAAGACAGGAGCGGCCGAGTAGGAATGAGTGGGACGTTGAACCCCTGCAGACCTTGGAGACCTCGTGTCGCCAGGATCGGCAGCACGTGTGCGGCGGGCGCGTGCCTCACGAACTCGAGCGTCGAGCTCACTCTTGAAATAGACGGCGAGGACGCAGAGCCCTCGGCGACAGACGCGACTCGGGAGCGAGTTGCAGGACGAACGAACGGCTGCTTCGGTGGACGTGCTGCTGGACGACGTGGTGAGTGACGGACAGGAGAGCGAGTGGCGCTCCGAGTCTTCTGTGGACTGCGAAGTAAGGACGGACACAGCGGTGGTGTACGTCCAAGTGGTTTAGAAGGCGCCGAAGTTGCTCAGTGCGTACGTGTCTAGGAAGTGCGTGTATTGTTAGTTAGTCAGCAGCGTCGGCTGCTACGAGTTTGTCTTAGTAAATAAAATAGGTTGCGTTGCCAGCTGGGCACGCGCCGGCGGGGTATCGGAAGTTCTGGTACCTCGGCCTGACGGACTTTGGCTGAAGATCAGCACGTGGGCGACCAACTCTCGCGTGCAGAGCCCCAGCACGTTACATGGTGGTCATACAGGGGCCTGCAAGTGAAGACGTGAACGAGCGAGACCGCACTACGACTTCGGCGAACACGCCCCGCGAGATGGCGAGAACGATGACGGTAACAGCACCGACCGAGACGGCCCAAGGTGACGGCTCGACGGGCAGCATGGCGACTACTGTAACGCCAGGTGTGCGAGAGACGCGCAGGGCTCGGGTGCAGAGCGGCGACGAAGAGACGAAGGCCGACGACCGCGATGACGAAGGCGACGGCGACGGGTCGGGTTCGGACCGCAGCAACCCGCCCCAAGATTGCGAAGTGACCCTTGACGGAGAAGGCGGTGGAAGCGGGAGCGCTACCAGGACCGACACCACCAACCCCGCCATGATGACGACGCTCACGACGGCGCTCCTGCAGCTGGTCTCGTCCATGGACAGGATGGGACACGCGTGAATGAGCTTGAGACGCAGCGGAGCATGGGCACGAGCGGGCGCCCGGCCCCGAACACTCAGCTGGAGACGACACCGAGTACTCGCGCACGGAGTGCTCCTCCGTCTGCCACGGCACCCATGGTAGCAGCGCAGCGAGCCCCGACACCGACGGTCTTCGGGCGACGCAACGGGCACGGCGACGATCCGGACGGCGGCGACGGCAGTGACCCCGACGACTCCAGCTCTGACGACGACGACGGTGGCAACGACGGACCGCCCCGCCAAGCCCCACCACCAGCCGCAGCTGCTGCACCTCGCCGAACCCCTCGAAACCGACGACGCGCGATTCGTGACCTGGAGCTGCCGACGTTCCAGCCCTCGCCGATGGTGTCCGTATCCACGTGGATCGCACGTGTCGATCTGGCCCTACAAGGTGCACTACTGTCCGGAAGCGGAGACTGGACCGACAACGAGCTTTATTACATCCTCGGTAACAAACTACAAGATAACGCTGCACGCTGGTGGGTGCAGATGGATCAGGAGGTACGCGATGGAGAGAAGACATGGACGAACTTGAAGGCGGCGCTGGTGCGGCGGTACGGAGAGCGCCCCGATCGTTCTGCTGCGGAGTGGCGCGTGAGCCAACGCCGTATGATGCCTGGCGAGACCTTCGCCGACTTCGCAGCTGGGTTGCGCGATCTGTGCGGCCAGAACCGAGTGAGTGAGCGTGTGTTGCTCGCCCAATTCTACCGCAGCCTAGAGAAGACGACGAGGCAGCTGGTAAAGCAGGAGCCGAAGCCCCGAACACTTGAGGAAGCTGTCGACAAGGCCACCGAAATAGACGACACCATCGACAACGTAGCGCGTGGCATGTTGAACATCGGACAAGCATGGGCGACGGCCCCGAACCCGTACATGGTGCCAATGAGCGGTACGACGGGACCCCTGATGGCGATCCCTGGCATTGGAGCAACTGGCCCCACGGACCTGGCGGCTGGCACGACCATGGAAGAGCTGGATCTGGCGCACTTCTCGAACCCACAGGGTGTCTGGAACAAGTTCACGGGCACGTGGGACATACCCGCCGGACGGCAGTGGAATGGACGCTACTGGGCGAAGAAGAGCGGGAAGCGCGACCGGCCAGCACGCGCTGCGGAACCGCCTGCTGCGAGACGTATGGCGCCGGCTAAGGCCGATAAGAAGGCCAAGATCAACATGGCAGTGGCCGCCGACGACGAGTACGACGAGGAGAACGACGAGGACGAGGAGACGGCTGTCTCCCATGCGCCGGCGCCTGCCAAGAAGCGGAGAAGTGTGGTGCGAAGGACGAAGGCGGTGCCGAAGGCGACGACACGGATGGCCAAGGCTAGTGATGCTTCGACGGACGGGAAGCCCGCCGCACGACAACTTGGCGTGCAGTGCTACGCGTGCCGCCACTTTGGGCACATTGCTGCCGAGTGCCCAGACGACGACGCCCGTACCCGAAACGAGGAGTACTTGAAGCGTCGCCGCGAGCAGAACCCCCCGGGAAATGGAGACCGAACGGCGTAGGGGGATTACGTCGTTCGGCGACGCGACGAACTCCCCAGCAGCTGGAGACAGCGGCGGAGACGAACACGGCGCGCGGAGTGAACGTGTCAGCGACAGCGGTGACGGCGGTAACCGACAATGGTGAAGTAAATGACGGCGGAGAGTTGCTGTCTATCGACGGGAGTGTGGCGGCTGTGCGACTGGCCACCATGACTCAATTGGACGGTGAGCTCAAGTCCCGAGACGGTGAGCGAGCAGCGCGGTACGTGGCGACAGTGCGGCCCAGCATGGCGGCGCTACGCTACTGTTACCAGACGGACGAGAGCAACAAGAAGGACGAGCCAGATGAAGATGAGGCGATGGTGTCCTCGGTGGACGTTGCGGGAGCGGTGTCGGCGACCACGGCGACCAGACGGCGCATGGAGGACGAGATGAAGACTGAGGAAGGCGACGAGGAGCCGCCTGAGACGGCGAAGGGCGAGATGATGGAGCTCGGCATGGAGCTCACGAGCGACGTGGTGACGGCGTACGGCTCGGTGGCGAAGGTGCGGTCTGCTGTCAAGCAGTCACGCCGAGAGGACAAGCAGCGCCGTGCTGCACGACGAGCAGCGCGATCAGCACACGAGGGTGGCGACGTTGAGCGAGTCGTCGCCCAGCTCAACGAAGAGCTACGGGTGCGACGACAGCAGCACCAAGATGAGGCGCGACGAGACCTGGAGCGGCGGCGACAGCAGCGTCGTGGCCATGACGAACGACGTGCAGGCGGCGGGGCCAGTGTCAAGCTGGTACAGCGTCGAGACGTGGTGACGTCCACGGGTACGACAGACGTTGTTGAGGCGAGTGACGGACTCCCGACAGCGGCAGTATTGGTGGATGGCAAACAACAGGCCATCAAGATTGATAGCGGCGCGCAGTACACGGTCGCTGGGACCGACTGGATGATGAGGGGCGAGCGTATGAGTAAGCCCGCCCCTGTTGACTTCATTGAGGGCACCGGTGGATTCCTGCTTGACGTAGTGGGCGTGTGGTCATTCGAGATGCGCACGGTGTTCGGTCAGGTGGTGACCATGGAGGCGTGCGTCATCGACGGCTGTAGTGACGAGTTCCTGGTCGGCGTCGACTTCCTCGAGCGACACCGGACCAACATTGACTTCAAATGCAAGGAGGTAAGGTACAATGAGCGCGAACAGCTCGTGGTGATCCCGTTCATGACGAGTAACACGAACGACGACGGCCACAGGGCGAGAGTGAGACTGATAGGCGCCACGAAGTTGCAGCGCCGAGCCGTGCAGCCGATCGAGGTGTCAGTGGCAGCACCAGACGGCGAAGAGGGCATCTTCTTGCCCACGGGCGACTTTGGTTCGGTGCTGACGGCGGCGGCAGTCACCAAGGCGCAGGGAGGTAAGGCTCTGGTTCCCGTAATCAATGTACATGGCGGCCACGTGCGGTTGCCGAACAAGCAGCAGTTGGGTGTGTGGATTCCGGTGGACTCCGACATCGCCGTGTTGGAGATGCATGACGAACTGAGCGAGGACCGACTGAGAGCGTGGATAGGCGAGCTCGGTGACGAACAAACGCCACTAGAGGACGAGGAGAACGTGAACATGGGAACGACTGATCCAAAAGCACGTGCTTTGATTCTTAAGTTGCTACGAGCCTACCGTGAATTGACGAACGCGAAGGGAGATTGTCCGCCAGCGACTACGCTGAATGTGGAGCATCACATCAACACCGGTGACGCAGCACCGATCATGATGAGACGACGCAGACAAGCGCAGACGGAGGACGCAGTTGTTGACGAGAATGTGGATACGATGTTGAATGCAGGAGTCATTGAGCCAGGCGAAGGTGCTTGGGGCTTCCCGGTGGTTCTTGTCCGCAAGAAGGATGGATCCATCAGGTTTTGTATCGACTATAGGGCCCTAAATGCTGTTACGAAGAAGGACGTCTACCCCCTTCCCCGAATTGACGAGACGCTGGAGTCTCTCGGCGGTGCTAGACTCTTTACGACGCTAGATCTACGTGCAGGCTATTGGCAAGTGATGGTGGCAGAAGGTGACCGCGACAAGACCGCGTTCATCACCAAGCGCGGGCTGTTCAGATTTAGGCGGATGCCGTTTGAATTATCAAACGCCCCTGCGACCTTTCAGCGCCTGATGAACGGCGTACTACGAGGACTAACCTGGACGACGTGTTTAGTCTACCTTGATGATATCATTGTCTTCTCGAAGGGCGGCATTGGTGAGCATGTGGTCAAGTTGGCAAGCGGCGTGCTGGAGCGTTTGTCGGCTGCTGGCTTGACGCTCAAGCTGAAGAAATGTGTGTTTGCGACCGAGGCGATGGAGTATTTGGGCCACATGCTGAGTGCAGACGGCGTGCAGCCGCTGGATCGATTGGTGACGGCTGTCACGGAGTTCGCACGACCCACGAACCTTGATGAAGTGCGTAGATTCGTGCACCTCGCAGGCTACTGCCGAAGATTCATCCCTGCGTTCGGCTCGATCGCAGAGCCTATGACTCGTCTACTGAAGAAAGATGTACAATGGCAGTGGACGGAGGAGCAAGAGTTCGCATTTTCGAGGATTAAGTTGCTGTTGACTACGAAGCCGGTGCTGTTGTACCCAGATTTTGAGCGACCCTTCAGACTTGTGACCGACGCCAGCAAGGTCGGCCTTGGAGCGTGCTTGCAGCAAGACCACGGGCGTGGGTGGCAGCCCATTGCCTACGCGAGCAAGGTCAACAACCGCGCTGAGTCGAACTACTCGATCACGGAGTTAGAGTGCTCCGCTGTAGTGTGGGCGGTGAAACAATTTCGGCCGTACCTGTACGGGCGCGTCTTCACTATTATTACCGATCATGCTGCTCTGCGGTGGCTGATGACGCAGCCGAACTTGGCGGGCAAGCTGCACAGATGGAGCCTCACGCTGCAGGAGTACGAGTTCAACGTGGAGTACAGGCCGGGTGCGTTGAATGTCGTAGCTGACGCCCTCTCCAGAGCGCCAGCAGCAGTTCGAGCAGCAGTTGGGCGACGTGAGCAGCTAACACCACCTGAGGTGACGGAGGAGGCGAAGAATGACGACGAAGTGACCAAGGACGACGGCATGGGCGATAGCGGCTCGACGGCCACGGCGGACAGGACAAGCAGCCGCTCCGAGGCGAACGTAAGTGACGACGCGAGTGCCGATGCAGTGATGAACAGCGGCAGCACGGCGGACGTGAGCGGTGACGGCGACGTGCAGATGGCGCGCACGCCGCTGGAACCCCTGCAGACGACGATGTACCAGCCAGTGCACGAGCCCGTGGTGACGGTAGAGCAGCCCCTGTTGACGACGGAGTCAGCATCGGCAGTAGAACCCTCGCCGACGAGTGCACAACTATCGGGAACGCAGCCGCTGATGATGACGGACCCGGTGCAGCTGAGCGAGTCCCCGTCAAGCGTGCAGCCCCTGTTGGCGACGCGGCAGGTGTCGATGGCGAACACTGCGACGAACGAGTACCCGACGACCGTAGAGAAGCCCCTGTTACAGACAGCAGAGCCCCTGATGACGACTGAGTCAGAGCTGATAGCGAACCCGCTGCTGGAGATGCCTCTGATGACGAACGCGGACGTCGAGAGCTCGCCACTGGTGACGAGCTTGGACGCGCCGAGCCAACACCTGACGACGAACACGGACGCGGCCGAGCCCGTGATTGGCATGGACACGGGTGGCACGCTGAGCAAAAGTAAACGCAGAAAGCGCTCAGCGGCGGCAGTGCCGACATTACGACGTAGTGCACGGATCCAGGAGCGAGACGAGCGGCGAGTGCGCGGTGAGCGCGCAGTGGCGACTGTGAGTGGGGATGACGACCCCGTGCGGCAATCGACAGCTGGGGGCACCACAGCGACGGCACCGATGACGAACGAGGGCGCGACGAGAACGAGGGCGGCGTCAGTGACGAACGAGGACGCGGTGGCGATGAACGAGGGCATGACGAGCCCAGACGGCGTGAATGCGATGACGAACGGCTCGACGTCGGCAATGCAGCCAAACGAGTCGGTGCAGGTGGCCCCCGAGAAGGCCAAGACGCCGGTGCAACGCAGCAAGGTAACGACTACACCTACGACAAAGCGTGGATCGAAACCCGCAACGACGACGAAGACGATGGGCAGCGCGAAGCCTACGAAGACGACAGAGCGAGCAGTGAGCGCGGCCACCCAGCTGCCAGAGACGCAGAAGGCGCCAGACACGGCAACTGGCAGCGGCGACAGGAGTGGTGAACCGACAGCACGTAGCGGCAACGAGGCGGGTGACGGACTTGACAATGACGACGAAGAGGACGCCGCCGTACCGTACACGCTGCAGGTAACAGACACGGAGATCGTGGCGGCTCAGAAGAACAGCAAGTTCGTGCAGAAGTTGATAACGGACGGCGCGTACCGTGGCATGAAAATTGAGAGGCGATTCGGCTTGGTCACAGTGGCGACGACGCATGGCTGGCGAGTTGTGCTGCCACCTGCGTTATGGGCGCCTGTATTCAAAGAAATGCACGGATCAGTATGGAGTGGGCATCTACGAGGACCTCACACGTATGGTAGAGTTTCGCAACTGTATTGGTGGCCTAGATTACAGTCCGAAGTGAAGCGATGGGTACGAGGCTGTCCTGAGTGCGGCAGCAGGAAGTCGAGACCACGAGAGGTCATTCCGCCTTTGAGAAGCATACGTGGTGGCGACGTTGGAGACCGGTGGGCGTTGGACGTCGCCGGACCGTTCCCCATAGCAGCAGGAGGCGATCGGTACGTCATCGCCGCGATCGAGTACGTCACGCGGTATGCAGTGGCCTGTTGTGTGGAGACGCACACTGCGGTGAGTGTGGCGACGTTCCTGATGGAGGAGGTTGTCCTCAGATTTGGCGCGTTCCGGGAGCTATTGACAGATGGAGCACCAGAGATGGCGGGTGAGGTGATCGACCAGTTGGTAGAGTTGCTTCAGGCGCGACAGGTGAACCCAGTGCCACACCGTCCACAGCTTGTTGGCCTTGTCGAGCGATTCCATCGTTCCTGGAAAGATTGTGTCAGTACGTTCATGACGGAGGAGCGGCAAGACGATTGGAGCCTGTACGTCAAATTCGCAGTCTACGCGTACAACAGTGCTAGACACTCTACTGTGGCGCTTTCGCCGAACGAATTGATGATGGGGCGTAAGTTGCGCCACCCAAACGAGCTACTGAGGCGATCAGAAGTGCGAGAAGCTGGCGACCTGCAGAAGTACCACGAGCAGTTGTTAATGGCCATGAGGAAGAGTCACGAGTGTGCAGAACAGGCCCGGCAGCGAGAGCAGGAGAGGCAGACGCGCTACTACAACAGGAAGGTGCGACGACGACGTGAGTTTCGACCTGGAGATCTTGTCTGGGTCCACAACCCGCCACGTGGGCGGACGGCGACTAAGTTTGTACACCAATGGATGGGCCCGCTGCGTGTGGTGGAGCCCGCTGGTTATGAGAACCACGTGCTCGAGCGAATGGATAAGAGCGGCGAGAGGGAGACAGTGATAGCGCACGAGTCGTTCATGGTGAGCTACCACTATCCTACGAGCCTACTCGAGCAGATCGCGGACGACGTAGACGACCAGCTGGCTGATGAAGATCAGCGCGAACGACCCCAGCCTGGCACGGCGGCAGCGACGCCTATTGGAGCAACGGCGCCGGTTGCTGGACGAGTCACGATTGCTAGCGGTGCGAAACGAAGTCGCGCTGCAGTGGCAAGCACGGGCAACGAGAACGACGAACGTGGTCTACTGGTGGAGCGACGACGTAGACGACGACGGAATCGCGCTGGGCAGTATGCGCTCGAGTACGAGCTTGTACCCCGAGGTGACGTCGCCAAGTGGACGACCGGAGACGCACACCTGTGGAGGACGAAGGACGGACGCACCACGGCTCGGTGGGTGTCAGTCAACGAGTACGAGCGGCTTTTCGTTGACGGAAGGGTCGTGGAATACCCTTCTGATGAGGAAGTCGTGTGATGAGTTGGGTCAGACGAGCGGCCTGAACCCCGACGTGACAGTGATAGACGGAAGACAGGAGCGGCCGAGTAGGAATGAGTGGGACGTTGAACCCCTGCAGACCTTGGAGACCTCGTGTCGCCAGGATCGGCAGCACGTGTGCGGCGGGCGCGTGCCTCACGAACTCGAGCGTCGAGCTCACTCTTGAAATAGACGGCGAGGACGCAGAGCCCTCGGCGACAGACGCGACTCGGGAGCGAGTTGCAGGACGAACGAACGGCTGCTTCGGTGGACGTGCTGCTGGACGACGTGGTGAGTGACGGACAGGAGGGCGAGTGGCGCTCCGAGTCTTCTGTGGACTGCGAAGTAAGGACGGACACAGCGGTGGTGTACGTCCAAGTGGTTTAGAAGGCGCCGAAGTTGCTCAGTGCGTACGTGTCTAGGAAGTGCGTGTATTGTTAGTTAGTCAGCAGCGTCGGCTGCTACGAGTTTGTCTTAGTAAATAAAATAGGTTGCGTTGCCAGCTGGGCACGCGCCGGCGGGGTATCGGAAGTTCTGGTACCTTCGGCCTGACGGACTTTGGCTGAAGATCAGCACGTGGGCGACCAACTCTCGCGTGCAGAGCCCCAGCACGTTACATATTAATAACAGCGCGCTCGGTGTCACGGCAGCGAGTATGAGCCCGCGGAGGGTGGGGGCTACCGCGGCAACCGAGCACACTGAAGAATGAGAAGAATCGTAGGAGAAGTTCTGATGGCTCGAGACGCGCTGCACCAAGTCAAGTTCTTTCAGAACTCTCCTCAACATCTTCTGGAAATAATTCATCTTGATACGCTTACGGCAGATGTACAGTATCTTGAAGTTAGCATACATTTTGTTGTACATTACCTGACAGTTTTGTTATTCAAAACGCAATGCGCAGGCGACTGGTACGCCGCAAACGCGGCGTGCCTAAGTCGCGCGCGCGAATCGCGTTTGTGTTCAGTTATCCTATTTCAGCCCGCTTCGATGCTGACTCGGCACTACAATTGAGCGCTACCAGCCCAATCCTCTAGTATTGAGATTCGATAAATAACGCGAAGCATTCTGATCATGTGTTTATAAAATGCATGCAGCATCATAATAATTTATCGATTCGTTTGATTAATCCACGAGAAAGTGAAGCTGAAGTCGGCGCCTAGTCAAATTTTTCCGTTAGTATGGGAAAATCTGGGGGATGTCAGAGCGTGGCCTTGCTTACCTAGATGCGCTAACGATAACTGGGTCACATAGACGAAAACAAGGATCAGCTTCACTTGGATGTC
The DNA here is from genome assembly GCA_016169955.1 of Phytophthora vignae f. sp. vignae. Classification (NCBI taxonomy): domain Eukaryota; phylum Oomycota; class Peronosporomycetes; order Peronosporales; family Peronosporaceae; genus Phytophthora; species Phytophthora vignae. The sequence continues at coordinate 1,065,192 of JABJUM010000009.1, read as the reverse complement.
TTCTTTTTGCCTCTCAAGTACAAACGCAAGTTGCCGCAATGGGGACAAGCCCAACTTGCGCTTGAGTACGACGACTACGATGATCCAGGAAACGAGCTCTAGCAAGCTGTAGAGGAGCACACTATCAACAGAAGACCAAAGCTGCGAGCTGGAAAGGTCGGCGAGTGAATGGTGGTAGGCTCGGTTGGGCATGTAAAAGAGTACAAGTCGGTGCAGACCTACAGTACATGGTACGATAAAATGATAACAAGAGCGTGTAGATGATCGGCAGCGAGACTTCTGCGTACTCGATCAGTAGAATGTACTCTACGGTAAACAGCACACGCCTCGTCGTCTGGATAAATTGCGTTCTTTGCTTGTTCGAGAATAAAATCTCCAGCGCGAGTGACGAGGTCAATTTTGATGCTGTACACCCACCGAGGTCGCATATTGCTGGAAGGACGTTGATACTATTCTCCACTCCAAGGTGAGGGGGTCGTATCGGAAAGACGCGAGCTCTACCGGTTGTAATCGAGTGCTTCTTTGTGCCCCTAGTCATCCTCTCCAGATGAGTGGCAAGGCTTCGATCTCGTTGAATTGAGAATTTTTTCTTCATAGGTAAATTGGACTTTGCTGTCAGAATCTCAGGTATCGAGAAACCGCAGCAGCATTCTTCCTGCATTGAGCCTTTCGCCGCGCTTCCAGGTTAATTAACCGCATGGCAATCTGCATGAAGCTTTCTTGTGCTATACTGTGGCCGCGAGGAATTTTTGCGAGTAGAACGTTCGATTTCTCTTGTGATCTCAACCATAGATTGCCAGAAGTGCACCATGTCTAGCGTCATTATTGCAATTGTCGCCGTCCACGAGGAGGTGCTCTGAAGCGAGTGGGAGAGGTAAAGCGCCATGAACACGTCGATGTTGAGGACAAAGGTTTCAGGTTGAGCCACGTTCTGGTCGGTGAGCGCACGACTCGTCCAGTATTTCGCGAAAAGCTTGATCACCGGCAAGAGCAGAACGTAAACTGCTTGAGCCATACCAGTGAGCGACACGTAGCCGTAGATGTAGATCGGATAAATGAATGTCAGCGCTACCTGGCAGTTCAGACTATAAAGTTGTCCTTTGACATCGATCCATATCGACGGATCCGCGTGCCATCGTAGTTTCGACTTGTACAAAATGTATCCTACAAGCACTGCCACGTTCGGAGGTGCTGCGATGAGGATCGCAAAAGGGCAACGGGAAGACGTGGATAATGGTGCTTATCGCGAAAATGATAAGAATCGAAAGCCCCGACGCCAGTAAAGCCACGAAAACGAGTCGATAAACTCTCAGCTGAAGCTTAGGAGCACCCATACTCATTTGAACAAGCACCAGCCAGTTGATGAGACTTGTGACTAGCCACGCTCGAACGAAGAACGCCCACTGCTGCTGGACACCAGTTTCCGGTGGCGCGAGTTGAGGAACCTCCTTGAGTAAACTCAAAACCAAACTCGGCAATGGAGTTAACAGCAAGGTAAACGCCAATCGCCGAGAGCTCAGATTGCTCATGTACTCATTCAACTGCTGGAGTCGCGCCACAGAGTAATGCCCTTTCGAAGTTGAAGACTGTCCAAGCGCTGGAGACTCGTCGCCAAGCCGACGAGAACATTTGCTTTGCATTCAAAATCATCGTCGCGCGCCAAGTGTGCGGTTTGTTCGTGTGCGGTTTGTTCGTGTGCGGTTTACTGAAGAAGGAAGACTGATACAAGTGCGTCTATAAAAATAGTGGTGTGAGCAAAAACAGGTAAGATGCTATTATTGTTGGTCGCCATTCCCAGCGAACATTGTTAGTCCGTTGTGGAGACAGAAGATGAAGTTGGTTCCTGGTGCACAATAATTCTCCATTTAAGGCAACGAGTTAGATAAGGTAACGTTGCTCAAATGCTGGTCGAGTGAAGCCATTCGAACTTGAAGGTGAAATCGGCCCCTGATAAGCAAAAACTGGGTCAATAAAAAAATATTTACTCGAAAATCGTTGAGACTTACCATGGTGTTCCAACGCCACCTGCACGATGTAGACGAAGACGACGTTTAGCTTGAACTGGATGATTTCAGCTTGGGTTTCTAGCAGAGGTCGGAAAAAAATAGTGCAATACAATAAATAATCAGTTTTTCTAATACTAATTTTATTTTTGGCATGTGCTGAGATCAATACAATATAAAATTGACCCAATTATTGACAATAAATTTGGTAAAAGTAACACCGTGGCCAGAGTAGCCTAAAATAGACCCAAGACATTTTCTAAGCTGCAGTTTCTTGGTCAACATAACCTCCACCCTGGAGTGGGTACGATGCACATACTGATATCAATGGCATGTATAAAGTTTGTCTGCAAATAACTTCAATAAGTACCGACTAGATAACAGAAAGGATGAGAATATGGAATAATAGCGGCGGTAGGAAGACCTACCGACAAGGGCTACCAAGAGTAATCACCTCGTTTAAGACCCCTCTGCACAATGGCTGCGAGGGGTGGTAGATACCATTACGCGTAGTACAGAGCTCACAGTTTTACTACTGTACATCCCACTAGAACCTCCTGAAATGGATATGTCACCTCTTCAATCCGATATTTGTGCCCCTTTTATATGACATTAAATATAAATTGCAATATACATTACAGCAATTTTTATTATAGCTCGCCATAAAATTGCAGCTTTTATTAGTGGCCAATGTTGACCCCAATTCAATATCATACTGTGTTGGCGGACCTCTGGTTTCTAGCACTAATGCTAGCTGCTGGAGACACCCTATGCCCAGCTTTTGCTTGAGCACGAAGATTACTAGCAGCAGGGATGTGAACTCTAGCAAGTTGTAACACAGCACACTGATACTGATGCCCAAAGCTGAGCTCTACTAAGTTCAGCTAACGATGGATAGTAAATGCTGTTGTGTGGGCGATAAAATTAAGCGGTGAAGGCCTGCGAATCGCACAGATGATGGGTATGTTAGTAGAAATCCCCAATATTTTCAACTACGAACTTAGTTCGTACTGTACGCTATCGGCATGGTCACCTCGACGTATTCAATCATGATCAGGTATTCCGTCATGAATAATACTCGCGTATCCTTGTGGATGAACCGTATTCGCTCCTTTCTCGAAAATATTGCTTCTAGTCCAGGAGAAGTATCGACGTTCTTGGCAGCGCTGATCTTAGGTGTAATGGGCCTACCTTGGCTCACTATGCTGGGATGATAGTTTCTGGGGGACTGCTAGTTTTAAACACGTTCTGTTTATCTGCCGGAGGATTCGAGCTGTATTTGATCGGATCCACGAATTTTTCATCCAAGTCCCACGTCTGTCCACCTTCTCTTTAACGGAGTAGAAGGCCGCGTCTTTGGTTGGGTCGTGAGTATAGCAAACGTGCTGCGCTTTCGTCAGTTGCAAGGCACTCCGCAAACTTTTGTCTCTGGCAGCCTCGATGTCGACAAGTCGTATCGCAATCTTCATAAAATTCTCCTTTTTCATGGGGTGCTTGTCCGGGATTTTGTTCACGAGCGTCTTCATCTCGTCAAGCAGCTTCATAATATCCGCCATCGAGATCCAAAACTGGGCTAGATCTATCATCATGATCATAGCCGTGGTGGACCAGGACGAGCTGTTGTGAAGCGCACTGGAGATGTACAGGGCGTTGAAGACTTCCACAATACAGATGACGGATTCAGGTTTCATGTCGTTGTTATCGGCTAATGAGCGGCTGATCCAGTTCCTGGCGCTCAGTTGGATAACCGGCAGCACCATCACGAATAACGTTTGATAATCCCATCGAGCGAAACAAAGCCGAGGATATAGAGAGGGTAGACGAATGGGAGCACTACCTGGCAGTTATATACCACGAGCTGTCGCTTCAACTCCACGAGCAATGATGGATCAGCGCGCCACTTGGGTCTCGAAATGATTGTAAACAATACAGCGATCACACCGACGTCGGGAATTCCAATGTCAAGTAGCCCGAAAGGTAGAGGGAATACGGTAGAAGTGCAAATAATAATCATGATTCCAGTTGCCACAGTTGCCGCAATAATCGACATGAACATAATTCGTCGCACCGGAAGTTTAAGGCGAGGAGCGCCGTGGCCCATCTGCATAAGAGCAGATCCATTGAAAAAGATGAGCATTGCCCAAGCTCGGATAATGAATACCCAGTTTTCGTAGAACCCAGCGCTTGGTGGCGCTAAGGGAGGCAGCTCTTTTACTAAGCTGAAGGCAAGACCGGGTAATGGCGTCAGCAGACAGACGAGAACCAACCGGACGGAACCGTGCGAGGTCGAATAGCGGTTCAGTTGCTGCAGTCGTTCAACGGAGTAGCGACCTTGGAATTCGACTTGGAGCGACATCCAGGCCTTCCAAAGACGCTGGCGGGTGCTTCGAAGCCATTTCGTCATAGTCGCACAATGACCTCTCAGGCTATCCAGCCTAAATTTGCTTGCGTACTTCATATATTCAGCGTCTTGGCTGAATACTCGCAGCATATTCAAGTTAATTAAGGAATTATTTATACTGAGATAGCAAGTGTACCGTTAGGTCGCGGATTAATTCGGTGTCATGAAGCCGTGCGTGTTACAATGCGTTAAGTATCCATTATATATTGACATATTATGAAAGTAAACTTAATATGGAATCTGAATAATTACCCAGTCGGTTTCTATCAATGAAGAAGCATCAATCGCATCATCAAGCTCATTTCATTCGAATCATTTCCAGTTCTCGTCAGTACCCATTGCTCAAGATTGCTCAGAATCTGGAGCACTTACAAGGGCCCAGCGCTGCTTCAGATGCTCCTGCTTCGTCTCCTTCCGCTTCGCCGTCCAAGAAGACCGACGTGATCGTTCTGGTCTCCAGCGGAGCGTACAACCCGATCCACATGCAGCTTTCTACGTCGCGCGACAGTACGTCGAATCGAACTACAAGTTCCCAGTCGTTGGAGCGTTCATCTCACCGTCACACGACACTTATGTGCGCGCTAAGAACCGCCGCAACCCTCGAGAAATGATCACCAAGCGACATCGATTGGCGCTGATCGAGACTGCCGTGGCGTCCGCCTCTTGGATTGAAGTCGACAAGTGGGAGATCACTCGACGACGAGTGCTCGACTACCTGAGCACGTTAACCCACGTCCGAGAAATGTGCGAGTCGCACTTCCCACGATACCGAATCCATGTCATTTACGTCTGCGGATGCAACACGGTGGTCAAGCTCAGCCGCTCTGCACTGCGAGAGGAAGGCTTCGGGTGCATTACGGTGTGCCGACCCACACAAACCGATATGGTGATCAAGCACCTGGGGGAAGACGCTGTCAAAGACGACGACAATCGTTGAAGACACAGACGTTCTCCCCTGCGACTTGGAGCGAGCCACCAGTTTTCGAGTCCGACAAGCACTCGCCAATGTTGACGCGAATGCCAACAAGATCGAGATGATGGTGGGGAAACCAGTGTTTCAGTATTTTATGAGGCACGAGATCGGCGAGAAAATCGCTGGCAAGGTGAGCAGGGCCGAGGAGGACAGGCAGTGGCGACAGGAAGACCTCACCTATCTAGAATACACCGAGGGCTATCCTAGCTAGAACAAAATGTAAGCGTTGATTTGTTGGGGATTAAGCTCAAAACGAAATTTCATGCATGGAGGGGCTTATCTATATGAAAAAAAAACGAAAGACGAGTCTTGTGTCGCTGTCAACCGCTATCAGGCGCCATTGGCGACTCGTGGCGGACGATTTCCTCCTTTTTAGAGACCCGAATCGTTCATCGTGTTGCTTTCAGAGTCCATTCATTCGGCTGTGTTGTCTTCAGCGTCCAGCCAGTCGCTTGGCGGGGCCCCGGTCGTACGCGGGATTCGAGTCGATGTCGGGGCTCGAGTCGAAGTCGGGGATCGACTCGATCTCGGGGCTCGGGTCGGTCTCGGGGCTCGCGTCGAAATCCGAGTCGGGGTTCGGGTCGATCTTGGGGCTCGAGTCGGCGCCTCCTCTCCAAAGCCCTCTGCATCGCTCCGAGCCCAAAGACGCAGCAACACTAGGGTGAATTTACAGCACGCTAGTCGTCTGCTTGGGTGGGCGCTGCTGCAACTTATAACGCTTGGCTAATAACAGCGCGTAGGCAAGAAAACAAATTGATATCGTGAATGTGTTATTGCACTTAAAAAAAGGTCTTATCATCTGGTAGTTGTGGATGCTCATAATATAAAAGCACAGCGCGGGCGACTGGTGCTCCGCAAGTGCGGCACGCCTAAGTCGTATGCGCTGTGCGTTTATCTATTTTGATTATTTTTGCTATCTCAGCCCCCGCGAAGCCCTAGTTCATTAAAAATATTTGTTGCATCTGCCTGAAGTTTATAACTATCGTAAATCCTGGATTCCGGAATTTGGATCTGAAGCTCAAAATTACCGTTATTTTGGTTGGCGCCGTTGCTAACTGTTACATAGTAATACTTTACGCAAAAATGGATATCTTACCGTAACTAAAAAATCCATTTTTCTGCTTCAGGAGGTTTTTATATACCTGATTTTTCTGATTTTTTTCATACATGGGTACATTCGCGTACCCTTCCGTATTTAGCGACGTACCCCGCGCCCTTCCGCCCCCGGATCGGTCTCTTCCTGGGCCGCTGCCATGGCGCACGACGGGTCCTCGGACGACGAGTCGGCCTTCCTGGATGCGCAAGAGACCCACGAAGATGACGGCGCCCTTGCAGTGCCCAAGACCTCAGTGGAAGAAGAGTTATCGCCCAGTTCGTCCTCTGCATCGCCTCTCAAGCCCAGTTCTCCCGCCTTAGTCGGCCGTACCAAGGCCGTATCAGCCGCCGCAGCGCCCATATCATTCCCACTCAATGGACAAGACGCTGACGGTTCTAATGAGACCCTTCGTGGATTCTGGGATGCACGGAGACGCACACAATCGGCCGGGAACTTGAGACCGGAAGGCTCGCCTATTGGCCCTCATTCCGCCGCGCCCGTAGGCTTCCTGTCCAGTCCCGCCCACTCCGAGTCCGCTCTGAGGGTGCACAACGAGAAGGGGGGCGTTGCGCCTCCTCCTCCGCCGATAGCGGTGAGAGGGGCTACCGATACGAAACCTAACGGATTTATGGCTATAGGAGAGAGTTTGCTGGCCGGGATGGCGGATTTTGCAGGTATCAAGTCCCCCAGAGGTGCCGCACAGAAGGTTCTGGTGGAGTACCCGACCCCAGGGCCTTTGTTCGTGGATTTATTCTCCAAAGACGATGGCACAGGGGCGAAAGTGAAGGGATTTAGGCGGAAACCTGACGGATCCATGGCAGACGCAGAGGCTTCGGGGCGGGTGTTCGCTGGGGACATTTTAGTGGCGATTAACGACGTGGACGTGACCAAGATGGTGTTCGCAGACATTATTACGACCGCCAAGGAGGCGACGTTCCCGTTGACGCTGACGTTCCAGTGCTATCAAACGAACAGGGAGGAGGCGGAGAAGCTGAGCCAGCAGAAGCAGGTGCCCCCGGCACTGGAGAGGAAGCACTCGAGTGGACCGCTGCCCCCGATATCCCCGTCTAGCAGTGGAGGGTGGAGTGCCAGACTCAGTCAGATGACGAGGTCCGGCTCGTTCGACCAGAAGACCAGTGGAACGGATCTCGGTGCTGGTACTGGGCCACCCAAGTCGCCGTCTTCGGGCGACGCTAACACGGGCAAGTTTGGGATTTCGCTGGGCAAGGTGCGGAATACGGGGACGGACGGCGTCAAGAGCTTGTTCCGGATCATGGGCAACAAGCCGTCGCGGCCTGAGGAAGACAGGAATGTGGTGAAGGGATGGATGAACGACTTGGCTCTGAAACCACACCGCAGCGCCTCCTCCGGTGGGCGCCATCGGAAGACGCCGGCGAGTACGAATGCGGATGTGCTGCACTCGACCCCGATCGTGGCTGTGACGACCGGAGGCCGCTTTGTTGGAGTGCTGGATGAGGATATTCACGAGTTTGCGCTCACGTGGTTTCGGAAGACGCCGCCGGAGATGGAGATTCGACCGATTAAAGGGGTGAAGCGCTGTCCGTATTTCGCGTCAGTGGACGACGTAGGCGCTGTGCTGTCACTTCAGTGCGAGTCGATTCGCTTCCCACAGTTTAAGCGAGTGGTGGAGATGCCTCGGCCTTTGGTGCTTGATCCGGCTGTGGGGAACATGGTGGACGTGCTCCTGGAGGCTGGAGCGGGGTCATTCTCAGCTACGCTGGCGAGTAACGAGCACGACAGCTTTCAGGTGAAGATATCGGCGGAGTCTGTTAGTCTGGTCAAGATCTCAGAGGACGAGGGTGAGGGTGGCGTGGTCGTGAAGGCTGACTACTCCACGTTCCTTCAGGTTTTGCTTGATCCTGCCGACCAGCTCCGATTCACGCTCAAGGTGAAAGAGTTTGGAGGATTCTTGGGCAATCGTGATGGAGATGTCTGCGATCTGAAGAAACGACAGCCTCAGCTCGATACGTTGTCGTGCTTCTTCTTGGTGGCGCAAAATCGGCAGCACCGCGACATCTTGACGCTGTTGATTCGCAAGTTTCGCGCTCGCGTGCTTACCCCTGAACAAGAAGAGCACGCGCGGAATGACGAACGAGATCTGTACATGGACCCTGCCTTTGCCGTCGCAGTGGCGCCACCACCACCTCTGACTACCTTGAAATCTGGAGGATCTGCTTCGGGGGCCCTGTCTCCAGCGAGTAATTCGGGTGCAACAGGAGAGACGCTAAGCAGCGCAGGATCTCCCACAACGGCGACAACTCCAGTCTCCGCAGCACTAGTATCACCGGCCGCTGGAAAGACGCGTCCTGTTCGTCTGCAAAGTGAAGGGTCCATTGGCTCCATGTCCAGTGTTCGCTTCAGTGACCTGGTCGGTCTCGAGCCCGAGGATTCCGGCGTGTCATCGAAGGAGCGTGATTCAGACGTTACCCCGGTATCAACGCCACCTCGTTCGGCAATGATGTCGAACAAAAATGGGTTCGCAGCAAACGGAGGTGGGAATCCCGTTGATAATTCATTTGTAGAGGGGCGCCTCGCTGCGCAGGACAGGGAGATTGCCATGCTGCGTGAGAAGTTGGCGTCGATGTCTGTTCTCCTCAAGACGACGGAGCAGGAAACCAAACAAGTCACGGCATCTTTGGAGGTCAAGGACAACCGGATCGAGCTTCAACAGATGAAAATCCGGCAGCTTGAAAAGTTTCCGGGGCAGTGCGACTCGCAAGCGCGTGAACTGCAAACTTTACGTGTAAAATTGGAAGAAGAAGAGAAGCGGCATGCGGCCTGCCGAGATGAGTTGCAGCAGCTTTCGAGTGCAGTGTCGAAGCGGGCGTCGGAGATGCACGATCAAGGAGTCCAAACGGAGGTGCAGTTCATGGACGGAGATGCCTCTGCCGACGCTGCTGTCGGGTTTTCGCGCTCAGGGCTGGAGCGTAACTCATGGTTCGGAAGTGTTGCTACTGTGACTGCAGACGACTTGCAGCAGCAGATTAAGAACCAGGAATCGCAGATTGCCGAGCTTAAGGATGAACAGGTGAATCTACTGGCCGAACGCAACATGTTCCGCGCCAAGTCATCGGAGTTATCGCGAGAACTCCGCAAGCTCATGGAGGCGACCAACAACCGCTCGCTCGACGACCTTGAGGCGCAACTTGCAGAACGTAGCAGCTTACAAACGGAGCTTGCCATGGTCAAGGCGGAGGCTAAACGCTCGGCGGATGAAGTGGCGGAGATGAAGGATATGGTTGACCGGATGAGTGACAAGGACAAGGGTGCTAAACGTCTCGCGGCCCAGAACCTGGAGCTGCAGCGCACTGTGTACCAGCTGAAGGATTCGCTGAGCGAGTCGAAGGAGCAAGTTGATGCCGTCAAGAAAATCAACAGCGCTCTTGCGTCGCGACTCCATCGGCTGCAGCCTGAAACCCGGAACAGTCTCGTCGAGGCTCCGCCTACCCCTCCATTGACAAGCATCCCATCTGATGATGAAGATGACGACGACGACGATGACGAAGAAGAGGATGAAGAGCTTCAGGACGGCATTGCAGCTTTCCGAAGGTCTTTGGTTGGGCAGTAACGCCTAAGCACCACAAATAGTAAGTTAACCTTGGAACTGTCCAAACTCGGAGGCCGAAATTGTCACCTTCCTGTGCAACATCATCAGCTCTTATACCTGCAGGAGGTCGTGTCGTTCGTCTCCACTTCACAGACATGGCTGGCGTGGGAGTCATTCAAGTGGTGTTGCGCCGTCTTCGGAGGACGTGGATCGCTGTTCAAGTGGAGTTACACGGGCGCTACTCGGTTGGACGACTACATCGGCTCAAGGTCTACATGGATACCCTCAGCACGACCCGGATGGTGGCGATCTGCCTCCTCATGCCGCTGCCGTGCATCGTACTTGCTATTTTGTTTGAAACCTTCCCACTGGCTCCTCCGGGGGATGGAATTCGTGCCAACGGTGTCTTCGTGCTTCGCTTTGGACTGATCACGGTCATCATGGTGGGCACGCTGGTGTTTCAAATGGGGAAGAATGTCACTGGACTCACCGTCAGGCCACGACACATCGCTGTGGTTTCAATACTGTCTGCCATCGCGTCGGTTGGGACACTCTACGCTGTTGCATTGACAACGGTATTCCCCGTACCGTTTACGATGCTCCTCGCTTCACCGCCGTCTATCGTCGTCTTTGGAGCGTGTTTCGTGTACTTTTGGGGTGCTCAAGTGCGGCAGGACCCAACGATCGAAGTTGACATGAAGCGAGAGCAGGCCGTGTCGAGGTGTCAAGTGGCGCTCACGTTCGTGTATCCGCTTTATATCGCTGGATTCATGTCTCTTTCCGGAATCTACCAGACCATGTTCGTGGCCGTGTTGCCCATTATCAAGCTCGTCTCCCGAAACTGGGTCGCTCACGCACTGAAAGACCACAACGACTTGAAACCTCAGGCTGTCACGTTCATCGTTGAGGTGTTTAGTGCCCTGTACGTCTCGAACGCGCTGTCTTCGTCGTCGTCGTGGATGGCGACTGCAATGATTATGACGCTAGATGCGGTAGTCGTCGTGCAGTCCACGCGCGATATCATGGAGGTTTTAAGCGACGTGAAGCTGCTCATGGCGAAAATCCCGCAGACTCATCCAGTTGCGAAAGAGAATTTCGTTCAAATTGCCGTCCGTTTGATGGCTATCGAAGCTCAGAAATTGCCACAAACTCGTAACCGGTCGTCAGATGCCTTGAGCCCGACTATCCTAGCTGAAATGGAGGAGTGGCTTTCCTCAAATGACCTAAACGTGAAGCGAGAATCAAGCCAACAAGGACTGGGTGACGTTCCGAAAAGACCTCGACGATCACAGCCACAACCGATTCGTATGGGAAGCAGCAAGGTCCATGCGATCGCTGCTGTGTATTCGCCCACGACAGCGACAACGACCGCCCAGACAGCAGGGGATTCACTTGAAGCCATCTTCTCGAAGGAAGAACGCGCGCTATTTATCCATCGGATAGCAACCGTTCTCTTTATCACCGAGTTCATCATTCTGGCAGAGTATGTCGAGCTCATGCTACCCGTTGCTTACGGTGAGAAGTGTGTTTGCTTTACGTTAGCAATTCGGGTCACAAGGTTCTCATTAGTGTTATTTGCTTTATGTTCTGCAGGACTCCACCACTTCGTACTGTATCACCTCCCCAACTGCGCGTACTACCCGGCGCTGGCCAATTTATCAAGCTCCGACTTCTCCGAGTCCAACGCAAGGATGGTGGTGTACTGCTTGCTGGAATTCATCTCGTTGATGGTGGTGATACTGCTGCTAAGGCGCGTGCTGGGGTTCTCGACTGTGTGCCAACTGGCGTTTGTTCTGGAGATGCAAGCTGGCATCATCCAGACGCAGTTGATCAGTCTGCTCCTGTACATAATGCAGATTTCGTTGGCTCACATCGGTAAGTCCTCGAGCGAAAATGACACTTTAGTAGTATCATATCTCACTTTGAATGCTGCACATGTATTAATACGTGCAGGTGCTGATTTCACATTTCAATTTCCTTGGCTCCACCATCCTGTTGGGTGAACACGCGTTCGAAGACGTGAGGTAAAACAAAATCAAAGTGTAAAATACTACGAAAATCTCCAACGGTGCTGTGTAGATGCGAAATAGCTGCTGAGATACAGCCGAGTAGAGCGAAAGGTGGCCACGAATAGGCCAGTCGCTATCTCTATCACAAGTGAGAAGCCTTCATCACGATGCGTGGCGGGGCGTTGGGGGTGTCTTGAAAGCAGTCTGCAACGCCTGTGGCCAGCGTGGGTCTCCGCTCAAGTCGAGTTACATGGCCGCTATTTGGTTGGACGACTACATCGACTAAAGGTCTACATGGACACGCTCAGTACCTCGCGGATGCTAGCGATATGCCTCATCACGCCACTACCACGCATTCTATTCGCAATTCTGATTGAAACCCTCCCGTTAGCACCTCCTGAAGATGGTATCCACTCCAACTGGGTGTTCATGATCCGATTCGGGCTCGTTACATTCGTTATGGTTGGCACACTGGTGTTTCAAATGGGTAGGAATATCGCTGGGCTTACGGTGGAGCCGCGCCATATCATTGTCGTGGCTCTCGTTGCTGCTATCGCATCAGTGGGTACCGTATACGCTGTGGCTTTGACAACAGTATTTCCAGTGCCTTTCACGATGCTCCTCGCCTCACCGCCGTCTATCGTCGTCTTTGGAGCGTCTTTCGTATACTTTTGGGGTGCTCAAGTGCGGCAGGACCCAACGATCGAAGTTGACATGAAGCGAGAGCAGGCCGTGTCGAGGTGTCAGGTGGGACTCACGTTTATTTATCCGCTTTATATCGCTGGATTCATGTCTCTTTCCGGAATCTACCAGACCATGTTCGTGGCCGTGTTGCCGCTCATCAAACTAATTGCCAGGAACTGGGTCGCGCATGGACTTAAGGGGCATAATGACCTGAAACCTCAGGCTGTCACGTTTATCGTGGAGGTGTCTAGTCCTTCTACGTCTCGAATGCACTTTCCAACTCGTCGTCTTGGATGGCAACGACCTTCATCATGGGGGTCGATGTAGTGTTGTTTTGGCTATCTTCACGCGACATCGTGGAAGTTCTGAAAGCTGCTGATGGAGAAAATCCCGGGTAGCCATCCCATTGCTAAGGAGAACTTCGTTCAAGTTGCAATTCGCTTAACGGCTATAGAAGCTGAAATGTTACCACAAAACCCGTCGTATTCCTCAGGCCCAACGTACCTAACGCAGATTGAGGATTAGCTCGGCAAGTATCGACGTGAAACGAGAAGCCATCCATGCAAGGGAAAAAAATGTTGGGTCGGGTTCCAAGAAGGAGACAAAAACTCGCTGGACGACTGAGTGGTAAGGTATACGCTATTGACGCGCAGCAACTGGAAGCGGAGTCAAAGGAGGGCTCACAACTTGGAGAAATATTCTCGAGGGAGGAGTGTGCTTTGTTCATTCATCAAACCGCACGCGTACTTTTCATCACCGAGTTCATTATTCTAGCGGAGTACGTCGAGGTGATTCTACCAGTTGCTTATGGTACGAAAATTGTTCCGGTTGGGCAAGGTATCGATAGTGACTAACCACAGTACTGTTTGATGTGCCCAGGTCTTCACCACATCGCCGTGTATCACCTGTCCAACTGCGCGTTCTACCCTTCGCTAGTGAGCCTGGCAGAGTCGGAGTTTTCCACATCGATGTTGGCTTACTGTTTCCTCAAGCTCCTTTCGTTGATTGTGGTGATCTTCGTACTGGGACGAATATTGGGCTTTTCAACATTGCGCCAACTTGCCTTCGTCCTAGAAATGCAAGGTGGCATTATTCAGACACAGCTGATCAGCCTTTTGCTCTATATCATGCAGATTTTGTTGGCACACATCGGTACGTCCTTCAATACTACAAGTACTACAATGTACAAATGTTCGAACTTGTGCTAACCCCTTGGCTACCCTGTTTTATCTCTATAGACGCGGATTTTACCTTTCAATTCGCCTGGCTTCGTGGAACCTAACCAAATAAATACCCACTCAAATGCTTCTTTAATTCTTGGATAACATTCAACTAACTTACGTCATTTACCTGACTCCTACCTAATCCGACTTTTCTTGCTGGGCGAGCGCCAACTGAAGTTGATACAGGGCCTGGGCTGCTGCTGGGCGAGCACTCGGGTCCCTAGACACACAGGCCATACCCAGCTCTGCAATTATCGATGGACAGGACTCTGAAAACTCCACTTGAAGCTTTCCCTGCATCACAAGCTGTAGCACCACCAGGTCAGAGCCCAGACGACCCTTGCCTGCATTCGCATAGGGCAGCGCATTCGAGTCCAGCTCCGACAGCACCACGCCGAACGAGAACATGTCCGCCTTCTCGTTGTATTTCTCCCCGCTCATCATCTCCGGCGCCATCCAGAGCGACGTGCCGACTCCAGCCGTCATGGTCCGGTCGATGCGCTCTCGAGAGGCCCCAAAGTCCGTTAGCTTCGCGTCCAGGTCGCTATTTAACAAAATATTCTTCGATTTCAAGTCGCGGTGCACCATCGGAGGGTCGAGCGAGTGCATGTAAGTGAGCGCGTGGGCGACGTGGAGAGCGATCTTCACCTTGGTATAGTCAAACCCTGTGGGTTGACCCTCAGCGTGATACTTGCTTAGCAGTGCTCGCAGATCTCCTCCTTCCATGAACTCGGACACCACACAAAGATCCGTGAGCGAGTCCCAGGCCACGCCAATGAACTGGACGATCCGCGGATGCTCCAGAGACGCCATGAGCTTCACTTCCGCCAAGAAATCGTTCACACTCTGGATCCTCTTCCGAGTTTCAGGCAGCAGCACCTTGATCGCCACGCGTTGTCCATTGAATGTGCCTAGATAAACTTCTCCGTACCCCCCACGGGAGATTTTCTCGTGCAGTAGAACCTTCTCCCTCGGGATTCGCGCCGCCACGATCACTTCGTCGTTCCAGAGACCAGAGTCCAGATTTTGCTCCGACTTGGTCCCTGGCTGCGTCGACGCCGTTCTACCTTGAGTATCGTGGGCCAACAGCTCCGCGGTAGTGCTGTTCTTCCTGGTTGACCTCACCTTCCTCTTCCTCCAAATAATCCCCACAATCAACAGCATGACGACAACGCAGCCGACGACAATAGCAGCGATCACCCCCACGCTTACCGATGAGGTAGAACCGGAAGCTTGAGTACTCGGAACGGCGGTTGTACTACCCGACGAAGAAGTAGAAGCAGAGGTAGAATCCCCACTGTTCGATTGAGCCGACACATAGACGAAATCCGAGCCGGTAGTGCTCGCGTTTGGGTCCCCACTCGAGCTGCTGTACGATTGGGAGGCCGTCGTGTAGTACACGAGTCCGTAGGAGGTAGAATACCCCACAAAGCACGTCCACTCTACGTCGGTACTGGCGACGGTCATGTCGCTCACCGACTCGGTGCAGCTCGAGTCACTGAACAGCTGCAGTTCTACCGACAGGTTCTGGTGGACGACCGCGATGGCGGCCGCGTAGGTCGTGACGTTGGGTAGAGCGCGACACACGCCGTCGGCGTAGAACGCGAGCCCACTGGCGAAGGTGTCGCAAGTGTTGGCGGGCGTGTACTGCTCCATCAGCACGTAGGGCGCGTCCGCCTCCGCGTAGAGCGCGGCCGTCTCGGCGCGGTCGTTGCCGTAGCAGTCGACGCGACTGGAATTGGCCGACGAGTCGATACTCAGCGTGGTGCAGTCCGTGAACTCGCAGCTGCCGACGTCTTCCTCGTAGATGAATTGAGGCGTCCCGGAGCACGCGTCGTCCTCGAAGTAGCTTGTGAACGCGACGGTCCGCGCGGTGATCGGAGAGAGGAGCGACGAGGTTAAGAACGCCAGGAAGGACGTCATTGTCACTTGGGTTGAGCTCCTCATTGTGAGCCTCATGGGCATTGATTGATCTCTCGCTTTGGGTCGATTCGGTACTGAATGGATTCCTTCCTTACCCATTAGGTTGGGTGGAGCTATGGGACTGACTGCAAGATGAAGTGAACTGTACCGGCTAGCCCACGGTGAAGCCACGAAGCGTGGACAGGTGGTGCCGATATGACGCAGTTGTACATCTTCATCTTGCTGGGTCCATCTCTTCGGTGCACTTACCGGTAGTCAAGTGGTTGGATAGCCGCCAAGTCGGATGTGAGGGCAACCAACTCGACTGCAGGAGAGTCGAGCACGAGTAAAATAAAAAAGATGACGAGGCTGACGGGCGTCAACAATGGACGGTTAAAAATAATAACACGATAAAGTGTTTGTCCCGAGCCGCAAATATAGCTGGCCCAGGATCATACGCAACAACGGGATCACCACGGTCGGGCTCACCTCACCCTCGACTCTTGTCTCGCTCTCACCCTGCTCACGATCAACGCCAGCACGAAGGAAGGAATCAACTTCTTGAGTGAACAATGGGAAGGTTGTCTGGCATCATCCAGCGCATGTGGCGCGCTTGGATCGCTCTCCAGGTCGAGTTTCAAGGCCGCTACTCCGTGGACAGACTGAGTAGACTCAAGGATTACATGGAGCGCGTGAGTGCGATTCGAGTAGCAGCGATATCCCTCTTAGCACCGCTTCCTTGCCTCATCCTAGCCATAATGGTCGAAGCTGTCCCGTTGGCGCCTCCTGAAGACGGCGTACGAGCCAACTGGGTCTTCCTCATTCGCTTCGGCTTCGTCACGGGGCTCATGGTCGGCTCCATGGTCTTCCAAATGGGCAAGAACGTCCCCGCTCTCATCGTCAAGACCCGCCACGTGCTCACCATTGCCGTCCTGACGGCGACCGCAGCCGTCGCCACGCTCTACGCGGTGGCCTCAGCGACTACGTTCCCCGTGCCATTCTCCATGCTGCTCGCGTCGCCTCCGTCCGTGGTCGTGTATGGGATCTGCTTCGTGATCATCTGGGGCGCTCAGTTCAAAGCCGACCCGTCCATCCAGAAGGAGATGGAGCAGCAGACCGCGGTGCTCAACTGCCAGATCACACTCACGCTCGTCTACCCCATGTACATCTACGGCTTCACGTCGTTCACGGGCGTTCACCAGACGATCTTCGTGATCGTTCTGCCCGTTATCAAGCTGATCGCCAAGAATTGGGTCAGTCGCGCGCTGACGGGCCACAACGACTTGAAGCCGGAGGCTGTCATCTTCAACGTGGAGGTGTTTAATGCGCTGTACATTTCGAACGCGCTCCAAGTCGCGTCGACGCAGGCCTCCACGATCACTATTATGGCGGTGGATTTCTTACATTTTGGGCTGTCGATGTATGATATCCTGAAAATCCTCCACGAAGTCAAGGCTTTAATGGCGAAGATTTCGGACGAACATCCCCATGCCAAAGACAATTTTGTGCAGTTGGCCATGCACTTGTTGGATATTGAAACCCGTCACATGAGTCGAACGTTGAGCCATTATGCAGACGCCTCCAGACCAGATTGGAGAGCTCAGGTTGAGGAATGGGTAAACTCCAAAGCTCCGGCCATGGAGCCCATTCTGGAACAAGATGGGGACGAGTTCATGGAAACAGTACCCGGTCAACCTCGGTTGTTGTCTCGTGGAGCGCGCGTTTTCCCTGTCAACCCGAAACAACTGAAGGACTGGCTGCAAGCCAAACGAAATCCAATTAGCACCATGAATAAGCGGAGAAGTGATCTGGGGACAACTGCAGGAGTTAGCCTCGAGACGATTTTCTCACGAGAGGAGCGAGCTCTTTTCATCCGCGAAACTGCTCGAGTGCTGTTTATTACGGAATATGTGCTGCTGGTGGAGTACGTGGAGGTGGTCCTGCCACTTGTCTACTGTGAGTATTGTCCTGGGATTGGTAAACTGTGTTAGGCCGATCGTATCTAACGATGAAATTTGTATTATTATGACAGGCGCCCACCACGTGATTGTGTACAACCTTCACAACCGTGCGTATTACCCCATGTTGGCCAGTCTTTCAAGCTCGGAGCTCTACGAGACCATCTCCCACGTTCTGATTTACTGCTCGTTGGAGTTCGCCTCGCTGATTATCTCGATCCTGGTTCTCAAACGTACGCTGGGCTTTTCGTGCTTACGCCAGCTGTCGTTTGTGCTAGAGAACCAGGCGGGGATCATACAATGCAAGCTACTCATGCTGCTGATCTACGTCATGCAGATTTCGCTGGTGCATATCGGTGCGTTTCAACTGATATTGTTTTTGTGAACTGAGTAGTAGCTAACGTCCTGACTAAATCTTTTTTTTTTTCACAACCCAGGAGCTGATTTCAGCTTTAAGTTTGCTTGGTTGCACGCTCCCCACCCAGGCGAATGATAGACACATTGGACGCAGTCGCCATCGGTTTGGCGTTATTATATCAATAGGCAATGCACTATAATATATAATATAGATAATGCACGATAAAAGTATTTAGATGGTAGGTAAGACTGCATTTCCCTTTGAAATGATATTTCGAGATGGGCTTTTATGGTTTCGACTGGAACGTGATCAAATATGGTGAAGCAAAAACAAAGCGTCTTGGTTGTATTCAGAGTTTGAGACGCTCGAACGTGTACTACATGTATACTTAGCGTACATGTTAGGTCGATTCGAGGCTCGAATTTCGAGCAAAGACCAACCGAAAACCCGTTATAATCGTCTTACGTTCAAAGGTGTACATACCTCTCAAACTAGCCAGCACCACACATATAGGGACCCCTGGGTTTTACACCTCCACAAGCACGGGTTCACGGTGCTTAGTTTAACTGAGATGGAATAACTAAGTTAGTTATTTCACCTCACCATGGGAAAGCTTCAGGACAGTATTCTGCGACTCTGGCATGTCTGGGAAGCTGTCCAAGTCGAGACACTAGGCCGCTACACTGTCGAGCGTATCACTCTCTTAAACACCTACATGAACAAGGTTTCGACCCGTCGAGATACTGTAATATCCCTCTTGGCACCGCTTCCTTGCCTCATCCTAGCCATAATGGTCGAAGCTGTCCCGTTGGCACCTCCTGAAGACGGCGTGCGGTCTTCCTCATTCGCTTCGGCTTCGTCACGGGGCTCATGGTCGGCTCCATGGTCTTCCAAATGGGCAAGAACGTCCCCGCTCTCATCGTCAAGACCCGCCACGTGCTCACCATTGCCGTCCTGACGGCGACCGCAGCCGTCGCCACGCTCTACGCGGTGGCCTCAGCGACTACGTTCCCCGTGCCATTCTCCATGCTGCTCGCGTCGCCTCCGTCCGTGGTCGTGTATGGGATCTGCTTCGTGATCATCTGGGGCGCTCAGTTCAAAGCCGACCCGTCCATCCAGAAGGAGATGGAGCAGCAGACCGCGGTGCTCAACTGCCAGATCACACTCACGCTCGTCTACCCCATGTACATCTACGGCTTCACGTCGTTCACGGGCGTCCACCAGACGATCTTCGTGATCGTTCTGCCCGTTATCAAGCTGATCACCAAGAATTGGGTCAGTCGCTCGCTGACGACCTTATGGCCAAGATTCCAGAAGACAACCCGTATTCCAAAGATCAAAAGACCCAACTTCGTACAGTTGGCAATGCACTTATTGGACGTTGAGACCCGCCACATGAGTCGAACATTGAGCCATTACGCGGACGGTACCAGGCCACAAGTTGAAAGGTGGGTGAGCTCCAAAGCACTCGCGAATGGCTTAGGCTTAGTATCTGAAGACGAAGAAGAATCCAGTGAGGAGATCCCATCCCAACTCGCCGCAACTTCTAGCTCGCGACGACAAAAAAGACGTATCCATGATCGTGATTGGTTCTCACCTACTGCTCGAGGCGATTTTTTTTAGGGAGGAACGCGCCGCGTTCATTAGAGAAAACGCTCGCGTGCTGTTCATCACCGAGTATCTCGTCCTGGTCGAGTATGTTGAAGTGGTGCTACCGATTGTTTATTGTAAGTACATGGCGAAAATGTTGTGAAGGTGATTCGGTTATCTATCTATTGGGTTTTTATTTATTATTTGCAGGTGCGCATCATGCTATCGTCTACAACCTACACAACCGCGCGTACTGAACAGCCTCTCACCGTCGGACTTTTCATCGACAATCTCCCTCGTCCTGATGTACAGCACGTTGGAGCTCGCCTCATTGCTCGTATCAATTGTTATTCGGAAGCGCACTTTGGGCTTTTCTTTCCTGCGCCATCTATCGTTCGTGCTGGAGAACCACGCGGGCATCATACAGGGCAAGCTGCTCATTCTCTTGATTTATGTCATGAAAATTTCCTTGGTGCACATAGGTAAGTGGCGAATGTTTCCAACCGATAGGTTACTTTCTACAGGAATTTGTTTGTCGTTCTAACGAAATGGTCATGCTTCTAGGCGCTGATTTCAGCTTCAAATTCGCTTGGCTGCACACTGCACCCAATTAATACAGAGACTACTGTACGTCCAACTCTAGCAAAAACTTGTCACCGCAGCAACTTCTTCGGCGCTTTAGGCTATCATACTTTTTTCTAGGACAGCCTTCCTTCACGGTATTAAAGTTGATTCGGATCCAGCAACCATGGCAATCCAGGTAGCGGGGATCGGTCTATTGTGCTTGGTTTTGGCACATTATCCAATCTATTACTGTATGAAGTTGTATTTTAGGTTACTGCTGCTAATCTTGGAGGCCCTCTTTTGTATAGTTTTTCTATGGCTGAGTCAGTGTGAAAAGACGACCGTGATGCTAGAGCGCCTACAGAAGGCGCGTGAGCGCCTCTGGGCGCTTTGGATCTCAGTTCAAGTCGAGTTCCAGGGCCGATATTCTGTGGAGCGACTGCAGCAGCTCGAGGTCTATTCGAGAAGTTTAAGTACTGGGAGACTTCTCGCCATCTTGCTGCTAACGCCACTACCAAGTCTTGTCATCAGCCTGTTGAAGGAGGTCCCACCCTTGAGTCCAATTGACGCTGGGGTTTTCAACAACAAGACCTTTTTCGTCCGCGCGTGGCTAACCCTCGCCTTCATCAATGGGAACATCTTGGTGCAAATGGGTCAAAGTGCTCCGAGACTCAAGCTCACTACCCTCCAAGTCGTGACTTTCGCCCAGACCTCGGAAAATACAGTAACATACTGCATTGCTTCAACTTCGTTAGCATAATAAACACGGCAATATGACTAGCAACAATAATAAGTACGGCGCAGTTATTGACAATTCCTCCATTACAAGTGTTAACTGTCAGTGGATCAAGTCAAGCGCCTGCGGCAACTTACCTACGCCAGAGTAGTGACGTCCCACATTGCCTTGTTAGCGCGCAGGAATACGAGCATCTCGAAGTTCGCCGGGAGCAAACTGCCACACTGCGGTGTCAGCACCCACTTGCACTCCGAAAACAGGCGCTCGCACGAGTTGGATGTCGGCGGCACCATTGCCGCCAGGGCGACGTACGCCACACGCTCTCCTTTGCGCCGCTTGGTCCCGCCGCCCTGCCGGATGATCTGCGCGGCGTAGTCTTGCTCCCGACCCGCGCGCTCGCCTGCACCCGCGCGTCGTGACATCTCAGCTCGTGGGCGCTCCAGCCGTTTCAGCACCGTAGCCTCCGACGTTGATAGGCTCTCACCAGCAGCCAATTTTACGAGACCATTCTCAAATGCGGGGGAGTGCACAATTTTAGACGTGGGTTTTAGGTATTCACCCATAATTGGGTAGTCAGCCACAACCGAGTCAAAAAGAAGGCGTACCTCGCACATGGTCGTCGACTCACACTGCAGCCGCTTGCACACGCTGTCGAGCTTACGCAGATGACGCAGCACGTCCACCAGCTGCTTGTGCTCGGCGCTGGTAGGAAGGTCGTCTTCCACGGCCTCCACGAGTCGGATATGCGGTCGCAGGTCGACGTAGCGCTCCAGCATCTCGAAGGTCGACGACCAGCGCGTCGTGTTGCGTTTCTTGACGCGGAGGAGAGTGAGCTTGCGGAGCTCGGCGGCATTGTTTGGCTGGCGTAGCTGCAACATTAGGTTGTTAACCTTTTGTAACAGCAACTCGTGTTCCGTTAAGAACTTTTTAACCGCTAGGTTAAATCGGTGCGACGCACAACCGACCAACGGGACACCGAGCTTCGTAGCAATACTGCGATTGGTGTTGCAGTTGTCCGCAACAATGAACTGGATCATGTCCACCGTCTTGTTGTAAACGGCCAACACGTTTCGGAACAGCTCGATGTGCGCATCGGCGTCCTGGCTTCCGTCGTCCATCGGCGCTAGGGAGCAGCGTGCGCTGGAGTCGACCGCCCACCATGTAGAGAGCGTAGACCCCGACGAAGTGCATGGTTCCGTGGCTCCAGCCGTCGAACAGCAAACCGAACAGGATACCCATTTCGTCGCTGATCACGATACCCAGCTTCCCCGCCACCGTAATCATATCCGCCTTGAGAGCCTTGGAGTTGGTGGGGCGCCACTTGGACATGGCTCGCGTCCTCTCGTCGTCGACCTCACACAAAGGCATGCTCCGTTCAACAACCCACCGCAACCATTGGTAGCAGTGGGATGTTTCTTCGGACACAAAGCCGAATGATTGGAGGGGGCGCTCGGGCACCGCGGTGACTGGCGTCGAACTGCTGGCGAAAGTCGTCGTGCCGGCTTGCCAGGTGCGAGACGAGGTTGGAGTAGCCCGTACCGGGCAGCTGCTTCCGGTCAGCTCCACAGAGCTTGCAACGATGAAGCCCTTGGCCTTGATGCTCGAAGAAGAAAGCGCAGAGGTCCCTGTTTGAAGCCATGGTGGTAGTTTTGAAAGTGAGATTATGGTTCGTGCTCAAAGCAATAGCTGGCCAAACCACGGCGGGGCGTTTGGAGCCACCCACCATAGTCTGCCTCTCGGCGGTCAACCCAAGTAGCTAGCATGAACCGGACCGGATAGTGAACCGGGAATTGTTAACCGGACTAGTCCACTTGGGCCAAATTGTATTGCCATAATTGCCTCAATTTATTATTTTATTAAAGTGTATGTGGGCCAATAATCTATATGATAATATAATAAATACAGTTATTGCAATTCCGCAATCATTTTTTCCGAGGTCTGCTTTCGCCTTAACCGCAGCGGGAATGGGTGTAGCGTTCATCCTTCTGCTATGCGCAACGATCGTCTTCCCCCTACCGTTCGGACTGCTCGTGGTAGCGCCGCCCGATGTGATTATGATCTGCGCGTGCTTCGTCTACATTTCTGGCCCGAGGTGGCGAGCGAATGCAGCGCTGTGGAACGATGTCAAGCGTCAACTGTCCGTATTTTACTGCCAGGTGGCGCTCACCTTCATCTACCCGATCTACATCTACGGATTCGTGTCCCTTACTGGGATTCATCAAGTCATGTTTGTCATGCTCTTGCCGGTTATCCAGATAATTGCCAAGAATTGGGTCAGTCGTCAGCTCACGAACCACGACCTCAAACCCGAAAGCGTCATCTTTATTGTCGAGGTCTTCAACGCGTTGTATGTGTCGCATGCTCTTCACAATTCCTCGTCGTGGAAGACCACAGCTACGATTATGACCATCGACTTCACGCACTTCTGGTTGTCCATGCTGGACGTCGTGCAGGCTCTCGACGAAGTGAAAACTCTTATGGCTAAAATTCCAAGTGGACATCCCATCGCAAGAGAAAGTTTCGTTCATGTTGCAACACGCCTCGTGGAGATTGAATATATGCTCAACCTTTCAAGCAAATGCAGCTCTACAGGTGGCTCGAAGGTGTCGCGAAGAGCTCAGATGGAAGCGTGGGTGAGTTCTAGAGATGTACTGAGCAAAGGATCAGCAGAGCGGCGAGATGAAAGTCTAGTAATCAAGATCAAAGACAGTCGTGCTCAGGGAAAGCTGCTCATGCCGTCCGCTAAGGCTCGAGTTTTCCCCTTTCGTCCACCGCACCGCCGACTCCGGTTGAAAATGAAATCGCGTGTCAGTCCTGAGACCAGCGAAGAAAACCTCAATGGTATTGTGAATCCTACTGCTCTCATCGGGCTGGAAACGATTTTCTCCCGCCAAGAACGCGCCGAGTTCATTCGTAAAAGTGCGCGAGTTCTGTTCATTACCGAGTACATTGTGCTCATCGAGTGCGCGGAAGTCGTCTTGCCCATTATATACTGTAAGTAAGACAGCTATCCGGAAAATTATCGATACTAACATCGTCACGCTTCGTATCGATTTGCCAGCTCTCCACGAGGTCATACTGTATAACATGCACAACCGAGCATTCTACCCGGCGCTCGCTGAGATGTCCACGGCCGACCTCCTTTCATCCGTCGTGAATGTTCTGACATACAGCTCACTCGAGTTTCTCTCCCTGGTTATGGCGCTCATTGTGCTCAAGCGCACAGTGGGGCTCTCAATATTGCGGCAGCTCGCATTCGTTCTGGAGACGCAAGCGTCGATGGTGCAGTCCAAACTCACCACGTTGTTCGTGTACGTGATGCAGGTGCCGCTGGCGCATCTCGGTAGGTACCACGTACACATACTTCATCAACATGAATAAATCGTCTTAACCCATTGTATAATGCGTGGTAATGCTAGGCGCTGACTTCAGCTTTAAGTTCTCGTGGATCCACAACAGAGACTCCTGAAACCTGAAGTTGAAGTTGTACGTGTAGCCATCTGCAGTTATATCCCCTTCTCAACGCGATATGACCGACTTTAACAGGTATGTATCTGAACGATTGCAACATATCATTTCATCTTGACCATACTGAACCCAAGTCAATCTTAAAGTATCCACTAAAGTATCCAAAACCACCGCAGGAAGTTCGTTCATGCCCGACACAACAGCCGAACCGGACCTGCCGCTTCCCGAGGGTCTGACACTGCTACTCGGTCTCTCCATCGCGCTCAGTCCCCCGCTCGTACTGTGCCTCGACTGCCTCGCATCTTGCCAAGCGTCTCGCAGCTCCAACCCGCACTCTTAACGGTGCAAAACTCGCTGCACAAGACCAAAAACAATGCGCAGTTTGCAGCTTTTCGTGCTGTTTTGCGCCTTGAACGGCGCTGGAGCCGCCCCCATGCAGGCGGTGGAGCAGTTCGAGCTGCGGCTGTACCACGCACAGACGCGCACCCAGCGACGCGCGCTGCTGGGCCCCACCAGGGCCTCAGACGAGACCAGGGCGGAAGCTCTGGCCAACACGGCGCGGGTGGTGGACGAGGCCAATGCCGAGCACGAGGCGGGCAAGAAGTCGTACTTTATGGGCTACAAC
The DNA here is from genome assembly GCA_016169955.1 of Phytophthora vignae f. sp. vignae. NCBI lineage: Eukaryota > Oomycota > Peronosporomycetes > Peronosporales > Peronosporaceae > Phytophthora > Phytophthora vignae. The sequence continues at coordinate 1,040,034 of JABJUM010000009.1, read as the reverse complement.
GAGCTCAGCGACTTGACGGACGAGCAGTACCGAGCCTTCCTGACCTCCAGACCGGACAGAGACTCGCCCAGGAGGAAGCAGAGCAAGAAGCAGCCAACGGGAGGGGGTGGAGGACTCAAGAGAGGCAAACAGGTCACGATCAGCTTCGATTTAGACGCGGGGTCAAGTGAGGGGGACGATGGAGGGGAAGAGGATGACGACATTGAGGTGCCGGCGTCGCTGGACTGGACGACGAAGGACGGAGGGAAGTACATGACGCCGATCAAGAACCAGGGCACGTGTGGCAGCTGCTGGGCCTTTGCTGGCGTATCGGTGGTGGAGTCGAGGTACGCGATTGAGAACGATGTTCAGGCAACGGCGCTCAGTGTTGAGCAGGTTCTGAGCTGCTCGTCGTCGCTGGATCACATTCGGAGTAAGTTTCCCGATAACATGACGAGTTCATCGGAAGGGTGCGCGGGTGGGATGCCGTTCCTCACGTACACGTATCTGAGCTTAGCCAAGCCTCATGGACTGTCGTGTGGGAGTGTGATCCCGTATGTGATGGCTACGAACGAGACGGATCCTGCGTGCCCCTCGAAGCTGACTGATGAGGTGGCTGTGGCTTGGGAGCAGAATGTATCGGACTACAAGGTGGTCGCTACGAATGAGAAGGCGCTACTGCGAGCCGTGGCGCGAGGGCCTGTTACAGCCAACATCGATGCTACTGGAGACGGGTTCCGCCACTACGCAGGCGGGATCTACGACGCTCAAGACTGCCTCAGTGATGGAGAAGAAGTAAACCACGCTGTAGTGGTCGTGGGCTTTGGTGAGACCGATGCCGGCGAAAAGTATTGGACAATCCGGAATACCTGGGGCACGATGTGGGGCGAGGACGGCTACATGCGCATCGCCCGTGGCGGCAACGTCAGTGAATACGGCCCTTGCAACCTCTACCTGTACGCAGATTACCCGGTGAACCTCACGGTCGGCTCCAACGCAACTAGTGGAGAACCCTCGTGCGCTTTGCCACCGTCGAAGTTTGAAGCCCTTTCGGCCATGAAGCTGGTTGGCCTCTCTGGCAACCAAATTGTCATGCTGGTGCTTTGCACCGTCTTCAGCGTGGCCGCTGGCGTGGCCCTTTATCACGGCTCGGAGCTTATCCAGAATCGCAAGGAAGCTGCTGGAGAGCTGAGCTACCAGGACAGCTACGCGCGCTGGATATTGCCGTCACGCGAGCAGATTGCTGTGGCGCTTGCCCAGCGCAACAACCGACGTCAGCAGCGCACCAACGCTGCACAATAGAGACAGGACTTTCAGTTCCTTTGCTTACATTAAAAATATAATCAATCATGCCAGATCGACCTCCTTCCAGCCATCTCCGCTACAGCGACACATCCGGATTCGAGTCTTCCATCGGCCGAGAGCCGTAGGGCGATCGCTGGTACGGATCCTGGCCGACATCGTCGTTTGCCATAAGCGTCAGATCCGAGAGACTATCCGCCAAATCCCCGTTCGACGGGATGTAATCCTCGTGAATCATCGGTCCGAGCGACGTGGTCGCAGCCTCCTGTTCGTGGAAGGCGCCGTTGGTCACGGCTTCGGAAATGGGGCTCATGGACGCCAGCGGAGACCCCCCATTCTCCACGTGGATCATCGTAAGCTTGGGGATAACCTGCTGCCACTCTTCCTCCACCTTCTTGCTGTACTCGATCTGCATCTGGATGTAGTCCAGGATAATGTGCTTAAAGTCTGCCAGCTTCTCCCGCTTGAACCGCTCCACCTCGCGCAGCACTCTCTCCGTGACAATATCATCTTCCAGCTTGGCGTCTTCCATGTGCTGCTGGGCGGCGCGCACTTCGCTCTCGGCAAGCTGCACCTTCTCCTCGGACGACCCTCCCCGCGCGTTCTTCAACAGCTTGCCCAACGCAGCCTCTTTCGCCTCCAGATCAGCCACCGCCGCTCCATACGCGCACCTCACCTCGTTCCGCTTCTGCAGCGCCGCCTTGACCGCCCCAACCAGCCGAATGTAGTCAAAGATCGGCTCTTCAAAATGCAGCGCCTCACGCTCGGCGTGTTCCGCCGCCAAAATCGAGAGCTGGTCGGAGCAGTGTCCGATATGACTCAGCCCCTCCTGCAGCGACGGGTTCTCCTCGGACTTCCCTAATAGCGTGAAGGACACTCCAAACTCGAAGAGTCCGTCCGCGATCTCCCTTGCTCTCTTGGTCAGTCCGTGGGCGTGCTTGTGCAGCCCCGTCATAATAGGCTCCAGCCCTTCAATGTACGCCATCATGTCCTCAACCTCCAGGTCTGCCGGCGTCTTGGGCAGGTTCGTGGTGGGCGTGATGAGCGTCGACGAGATGGTGCTCACCGTGTCGTCCAGCCACTGGAACAGCACGCCGCGCTGCGCGTTGGGCGCGGCGTGGCGCGGGTCCCTGCGGAAGGCCGCGAGCTGGTCCTCGCTGGCCTCCAGGAACGTCGTAAGGTGCTCACTGTGCTGCAGCTCCGGGTGCAGGCAGCAGCGGTGCAGGAACAGCTGCAGCGCGCGCCGGCGACTCTCGACGAACTCGGGGGAGAATCTTCCCACCAGCAGCTTCTCCGGCAGTGGGGGTACTACCACGCCAGGGTACATGGCCGACAGGTGCGCGTGTAGCCATACAAAGTCGCTGTAGCGGCGCACCACGGAGAAGGAGCTCTTGGAGAACTGCGGCCGCGTCGTGGTCGTGCTGATCTTGTACGAGATGTAGGCGTTCATGCCCTCGCCCTGCTTCACGGGCTCGCTCACGGACACCTGGAGGTTGGGCTGCGGGGGTGGAGCGTGCGAGGAGGAGGCCGTGGAGGACGTGAGAGAGGTCGCGTACTGGCTGTCGGACGCCGGCAGGAACGGCGTCAGATCCTCCAGCCCTTTGGCGTTGGCTGTGTTGTTGCTGCTGTTGTTGCTGCTGCTGTGGGCGGGAGGGAGAGCGGTCGACTCCTCCATGATGCGGTTCGTGTAGTCCACGTTCACCCACTTGCCGTTGCGCCCCTCCATGGTAGCACAGAGAAGAAGAAGAAGGAGAAGAAGATGGAGATTCTAAACTACGAGCACCTTTCTCCTCTCGAAGGTTACAATTGGATTGTTCTCCTGAGAACGTAACCCTTATCTACATGGTTATAGCCAATCAAAAGTGGAGACTAGTCTGTCTGCTCTTCTTATTCGCTGATATTCGCTTCAACTTTATATACGGGTCATCGCCGCGTTACGACATCCAAGAGGCGCAGCGCAACGAGGACAAGAGCGTAACCTCCGCCATGGCTGCGCGCGGTCTCCCCTCCGGCGGCGCGGTGCTGCCGTCGCCCGCGCTAGGCTCCTCTCTAGGCAGCTGTGAGCCCGAGTCGCTAGGCTCCTCCGCCGCGTCCTCGCAGTCCAACGGCAAGTACTACAACCCCGTGGTCATGGACATCATCCGCGAGGACTGGATCCAGCAGCAGCTGCAGCAGCGCCAGGCCGCGTACACCGAGTTTCGCCCCACGCGCGTCGTCACGGGCACGTGGAACGTCAACGCTAAGAAGCCGCTGGCGCCCGCCGAGGCCGCCAAGATCGTCAGCTGGCTGCAGCCCCAAGGGGCGACAAGTCGTGAGCCGCCGCCGGACGTCGTGGCGCTCGGCTTCCAGGAGATCGTGGACCTCAACGCGGTCAATGTGGTGGTTAATAGCGCGCTCACGGTACAGCGCAGCTCGGCGTGGGAGGAGGCGGTGCTCACGGCGCTGAACCGGTACATTGGCCCCAGTGCTGGAGCTGGAGGCGCGGAGGCTCCGGTGTTGCAGTACCGAGTGGTGCTGGAGAAGCACCTGGTGGGGATTCTACTTCTCGTGTTCGTGCGCACGGATCATTGGGACCATGTCAAGGAGATCAAGGGAGCGACGGCTGGAGTGGGCATCATGGGCGTCATGGGCAATAAAGGAGGAGCTGCGGTCAGACTCAAATTCTACAGCAGCACGCTCTGCTTCGTGTGTGCGCACTTGGCTGCACATAGGGAGAATGTGGCTGGAAGGAACGCCGACTATCTCAATATTCTGAGTAAGGTCCAGTTTGGAGATAGTGCCGAGGATGGAGCTGCCCCGATTCAGGACATAAGGTGAGTTGGGAAATTGGAGAGTTATGTTGTGATGGTTGTGAAGCGTAGACTGATTGGGGTTTTGTGCTCCTATAGTGGCAGGTTCTGGAATGGCGAGCCGTCGATACTTAACCACGACTTTGTCTTCTGGATTGGCGATCTCAACTACCGAATTCAAGATACCCTATCGACGGAGGAAGTTTTCAGGCTGGCGGAGAGTGGACGGTCGCTGGATAAGCTCGTGCAGCACGACCAGCTTACGATTGAGCGCCAGCGCGGCAACGTGCTGAAAGGTTTCCAGGAAGGACCGTTATCTTTCCCGCCGACGTACAAATTCCAGGCTGGAACGTTGGAGTATGAGAAGCGACCCGAAAAGAAACTGCGTGCCCCTGCCTGGTGCGATCGCGTGCTCTGGAGAGCGAAGAGCCCGAACGACGTGAAGCTTCGAAGCTACACTTCCGTTCCTGTTCTTGATCTGTCTGATCACAAGCCTGTGCAAGCTTGCTTCGACATTCAGGTGAAGTACCAAGTGGAGTCCAAGAAGAATGAGGTGATTCGTGAGATCATGATGCAGTTGGACAAGTGGGAGAACGAGAATATGCCCAAGGTCCGCCTACTTCAGGAAGACGGCAGCACGACGAGTAGTGGGGTTATTTCTTTCTCGCAGCTGAAGTTTAACGTCGAGCAGAGCAAGAAGGTGATCATCGAGAACACGGGACTTGTAGTCGCGCACTTCCGCTTCATCCCAAAGCTGGAGGACACCACAATATGCAAGCCGTGGCTGAATGTTGCACCGATGTTTGGCATGATCCCACCAAGGGACAAGATGGAGATTCGTATCACAGCCCTCGTTGATGAAAGTGTCGCCCACGGTCTCACCAGCGGCGAGGAGACGCTGGATGATACCATGATCTTACGTGTCGAGAACGGACGCGACTATTTCTTGGTGGTGTCGGGACAGTACGCAAACTCTTGCTTTGGGAGTTCACTGGAGCAGTTGGTCTCCTGTTCCGAGCCGATCCGACAGGCAAAGTTTACAGCGGCGCGATCTCCTGCTGCGTCGGTGTTCAGTGTCTGGGTCGGCGGAGCAACAGGCGTCGACGCGAGCTCGCTCATATCTCCACAGACGCCCAACGCGCCGCCAACTCCGACAACAGTGAGTGACTCACAAAAGGTCCCCAAGGAACTCTGGCGCATGGTGAACGACATCTACGAGAATTATATGCAAGAGAAGAACCTGTTCGTCGAGGCGGGTAGCAAGGTGGAGATTGTGCAGCTGCGTGAAGCACTGGACACTGGAGCGCCGCTGCCGACTCACAGCGGATACTCCACGGCGGAGCTACTTGTGCGATGGCTGCAAGCGTTGCGTCAAAGCGTAGTACCAGACGAGGCGCTGGCTGCAGCAGTCGCAAGTACCAATGGCAACATGGCCCAAGGATGTCGAGCGTTGCTGGATGCTTTGCCGCCCGTGAGGTACAACGTGGTGGTGTACTTGGTGTCCTTCCTGCGCGAAGTGCTCAAGCACAACGCCACCAACAAGCTCACGCCCGAAAAACTGGCGTTCGTCTTCGGTCGATGCCTCGTGTCGCCTTGCAGAGTTAACTTTGGCAAAGACTTGGCTCGCACCAGCGTCGGCCGTGTCTTGGCGCTAGACGAACACAGCTCACCTGCGTCCACGGCCTCGACGGTGTCAAGCGTTGGCTCGAACCAGTCCAATGTGCTGGTCCCTGAAGAGCGCATACGTCGGAACGCGCATGAGTTCGAGATCGCACAAGCCAACGCAGCTCAGCGAGCGGAGAAGATGGAGAAGTTCCTCCTCCACTTCCTGTCCGTGCCATCGCCGTGACGGAGACAACTGTATGATTGCTGGTGCCCAGCATTGATTCCCCTCAAAACGAACGACGCGGGCACGACCCTGCAGACAACACACAGCTAGGGGCAGCCCCCGAGTTGTAGCAATACCCGTCCCTAAGCTGCATATGCACACTTGCAATATCTAACTCGCCGTTTGATTTAACGCACTGCTTTCTTCCTGGCCTGCCCACTTCGATCGCGGATCGGCATATCGTAGTAGATCTCTCACATGAAGTACCTTATAGAACGCTGATGGTGAACAGAGTGATGGCGCCGCCGTCGAAGAGAGGCAGCACCTGGTTGCGCAGGAAGATGACGCCCCACGTGAAGGTGGTGAACCACAGGTGCGTGAACTGGTTGATCTGGTACTTCCGGATCACGATCGGGTGCGGCACAGGCAGGAGACCCACCATCGTCGTCGTGCGCAGGAAATACAGCATCGCGTCCTCATCCAGACTGCCACCAGCCTTCTGACAGGCGTCTTCCAGTTGAGGGATGAGGTGCTGGAGCAGACGAAGACTCGTCGTCAGCGGGAGTTTCTTCTTCCAGGCGGAGAGCCACTCGACAGTGGGGACGAACTCGCCCTCGGCGCTCTGTTCCTGTTGCTCTGCGTCCTCACCCTCCTTCTTGGTCGTGGCCGAAGCAGCTCGAATCGGCGGGAGCTGCAGGTCGTTGAGCTGGTAGAAGACGTTCTTGTTCTGGATCATGGCGTACACGACCTGCTGGTTGCCCTCGTACTGGTACTGAATGATGTTGTCGAAGGTTTCGAGCAGGAAGAACACCAAGTGGTGGTTGGCCTCATTGTCGAACAGGTAGCGCGGCTGCGCGAACAGCTTGAACAGGCGGAGCAGACGCACGCTGGACACCATGTTGAGCTTCTTGCAGTACGGCGAGATGTTGCAAATGATCGTGAGGAAGCAGTTGTACACCGAGTTGAGCTTCTCGTAGCCGCTCACGATGATCTTGTGCAGGCAGACGATCAGCAGGTCCGCGTGGTTACCGGAGAACGGCGGCAGATCCAGTGGCAGGTGGTTGTTGAAGGGCTTGTTCAAGTTCACACCGAAGTCGCGCTCACCGCTCAGCAGCAGCAGGATGAAGGTGCAGATGTGGATCATGCCCACCTTGGCCGGCTCCTGTCGTCCCTCGTACATCAAAAACAGCAGCGGGACCACGAGCTGGTTCACGTCCGCCCTCTTCAGCACGTAGTGCAGGAACTCCGTGTTCTCGTCCAGCATCTTCCACAGCAGCACGAGCAGCTCCTGGTGGCACTTGATCTGCTTGATCGAGTTGGGCAGCAGCGTGCTCATGGACTGGTGGTAGTTGTTCAGCAGGCGCGATAAACCCGTGAAAATCAGTTGGAAGTCCTCGGGTCTCTGCAGCGACGACAGCAAGTTGCGGTACACATTCGCCACACCGTCGAAAATGGGGTTCGAGGTTCGTGACGTCACGGACGACGACCGACGCTTCGCTGCGGGCGTGGAGCTGCCCGGCTGCGGCTTGGACGTCGCAGCCGAGTTGCTCTCCGTGGTCTGGCCAAAGTCCAGCAGCACCAGCAGCACCTGCAGCGACAGATCCACCAGCAACTCCCTGTCGTCCGACACAATGGAGCCCGCATAGGGCACGCCCCACCCGACGGGGTCGTACGACACGACAATGTTCAACAGCGAGTAGAACAGCGTCGGCGCAAAGGGACAGTCCGTGGCCGTGGCCACCTCCAGGAACCTATCCTTCCAGTTGCTGCACGTCTCGGCCGTCTGGTACAAAATGCTCGAGAAGCACGTGAGCAGCAGCGCCAACACCTCCTTGCGGTTCTTGTCATAGTTGGACGAGTTCACGACGCTGGCATCGGGGTACCCCACACCAGAGTGCCACAGCAGCGACGGGAAGACCAAGGATCCACTAGTTGTGCTCTGGCCGCTGCGCGTGGCGCTGCGTCGTTCCTCCCCGTAGCCCTTGTACGCGTGGATCGAGACGGTAAACTCGGGCAGGAAGAGCAGCCCCATGATGGCGTGCAGCATCTGCTTGGCCAGCGGCTCAGCTGTGGGCTGCGTCTCCTCCTTGGTCTCATCCTCTTCTTCTTCTCCTCCTCCATCCTTGGCTCCTGACTGGCCCTCGACGCTCCAGAAGAGCTCCTCGACGAACTCGTCGCCCCCTTCTTCAAGGATGAAGGGTACGAGCCGCGTGAGCACGCGCACGCAGTTGAGCGCCTGCTGGTAGTACTTGGGCACGGGCGTGTCCACGATCTGCACGATCTGCGAGACGGCCTGGCGCAGCATCGTGGCCAGGTTCTCGGGCTGCTGGTGGCGCAGCATGCGCACGTCGTCGGGCTGGATGAGCGTGAAGATCTCCTCGGCCACGGTCGGGATGCGCCAGAGCTTGTCCCAGAACTCAAGGTTCTTGCTGCTGATGACCTCGTTGTTGAGCTTGTACACGCTCTCGCGGAACTTGCTCTTGCTGTCGCTGTTGCCCATGGTCGCCTTCCTTCCCTTGCCTTGCTGAACTGGACTGTGTCTGTGTGATGCTTCAAGAGCTGACACGTCGGACGATAGATGCGCACTTAAGGGCGAGAAGAGGTACACTCACTTGTAAACGGACTTAACGAAAGCGTAACCGTACCCACAAGTACTGTACATGATTCGATTATCTCCGAAGTGTTCGATTAAAAATCAGTATGCTGTATGAAAGGTTCAGTCTGTAGGATGGTTCCGTGTCTGTCCAAGCACCCATCCGCCGTTACGTCATTTTGAATTGCGATTTTCTCTCTCTCCCTAGTCCCCGGTCTTCTTGTCATGGTGCTGATCCACGAGTTCCGCGTGCCGCTGCACATGACGGTGGACGAGTTCCAGGTGGCGCAGCTCTACATGGTGGTGAACGCCAGCGAGCAGCTCACGGGCGACGGCGAGGGCGTCGAGATCCTGGTCAACGAGCCCTACGACAACACGGACGGCCACATGGGCGTCTCAAGCATCTCGGGCTGGGTCATCCCGCGCAACAAGGGCCAGTACACGCGCAAGCACTACTACTGCAAGTCCAAGATCCCGGGCTTCGTCTCCGCCTTGTAATGGAGCGTGCCATGTGTGTCCTTATTAGGGGGTTCATGAGAGCTGAAGGATGAGGTTGGTGTTTTGTAGCTGCCCGGAGGACAGCATGGTGCTGATCGAGGAGGCGTGGAACGCGTACCCGCACTGCGTGACCGTCATCGTGAACGGTTACCTGGCCAAGCACAAGTTCTACATCTCCATCGAGTCCCTGCACAAGGCGGACCGCGGCGACTCGGAGAACGCGCTCGGCATGAGCAACAACGAGCTCAGCCAGCGCAAGGTCGAGGTGTAAGTGGCTTTAGTATGACTGCTATGATGCTGGGAATAGCAGCTGAGTAATGGTTGCTGTTGTTGTGGTGGTCGTGGGGACAGGCTGGACATTGCGGAGAAGATGGCCAAGCAGACGTTGAAGGAGGACTGCGACCCGGCCACGGTCCGTCTCATAATTTGACGGGGTGGACCAGATTTCGGCATTGTTTTTGACCTTTTTGTTTTGTTGTGTTGTGTTACAGTACAAGTCCGTCAAGACGTCGCGTGGGCCGCTGGCCCGGGGCTGGACGAAGACCGTGGACCCGATCATGACCTGCTACAAGGTAGTGCGCATCAACTTCGACTACTGGGGCGTGCAGGGCAAGGTACAACGATGGATTCGTGGACTGTTTGGCGTCTTGGGTGCGTACTGATGTATTGCTGCTTGTGCTGTTGTAGGCGGAGAAGATCATCCGCGACCAGCAGAGGCAGCTCTTCCACAACACGCTGCGTCAGGCGCAATGCCAGACGGATGAGTGGTACGGCCTCACGATGGAGGACATTCGACGTCTAGAGGCCGAGGTGGTGGCCAAGCTCGAGGCCAAGCGCCTCACCAACTCAGCCAACCAATAGAGGAGGAGGAGTGTTGGGAAACCAGACAACAACGTCGGCGATATAGTCTAGCGACAGCTATCAGGCATAGCAGTTTTGCTGTTTGAGGATAGGCGCGGCTTCCTGCTCTCGTTCATACATGTGTGCTTCGCATTGAACTTACTCCAAAACCCCCGTGCAACGTATGTGAGTATGATGAGGTGTTTCGTGTACGAACCGGGCAATTGGAGCGTATCCAAGCAATGTGCTTGTCGCCAATGACGGGTAGTAGGCTCTGTTGGACATGTTGAACAGGATCGTCCTATGCAAACCTGTAGTAACCCAAACATAACAACAGATACATGTTAGTTTGCTTGCATTAATAGTCTCTGTCTGTGGTTGCCATACTTACAGGATATAATCGGGAGCAGCACCACCTCGACGTACTCCGCCAGCACGATGTAATCTAAAATGAAGAGGAGTCTTTTGTCGATGAAAAGAGCGCGCTCCGATCCTATAAAAATGCTGTCCAGGCCAGGATACCCGTTCACGTTTGGCACGACACTAAACTTCCGGTAGGATCTAGGTAGCTCAGCAGTTGTGACCATTACTGTTTGTGGGACTATCTTGCGTGAATTTTTCGGCACAGTTTACTTTGACGGGCATTTCCAAACCTTCCAACTGCTGAGTCTCAGCATTCAACAAGCCGGTTGCTACTTGAATAAAGTTTCCGTTTGCCATGGGGTCGTCTTGTGGAATTCTGCCCAGCAGGACCTTGATTTCCTTGAGAATCTCCATAACATCGAGACCCAAAAGTGAACCAAGTCGACGACCATAAGCGCCATCGTGGCCCATACTGACGAGGATTTTAGAATGGCGTTTGCGACGTAGAGTGCGTTGAAAATCTCGACATTGAAGATGACCTCCTGAGGTTTCGGGTCGTCACGATGTGCAAGCGCGCGGCTGATCCAGTTCTTGGCCATTGTCTTGATGGCCGGTAAGACGACAGCGCGGCGACAACAAGAAGAACATCGCTCATCAGTGACGTGGTGCCGAAGACCGCCGGCCAGCGCTGACCTTGGCAACGATTCGTCGCAGCACTTGTGTCCAAATGCAATTTTCGAAATGGCTCGCCATTCTTGCGATAGTTAACTTCAGCTGCCGGGGCGAAGTTGCCGGCTTCAGTAATGCCGGCTTCAGTTACCGAGGTGCCGTCTAATTATTAATAATCTGTGTTGGGCTGGCCACAGGGTTACTGCTATCCCAGAATAATCCTATTTGGTCTGCGATAGCAGTACTAACGTTGCTTCCTATCCCAGCTAAAAGTTCTCAATACTTAAGACAGCAGCACAAGTAAAGGGCATAAAAAATAGTTGTGCAGCTAGTGTGGTGTCCGAGCCGGCAGTCTGCACACGGATAGTAGTCATATAGCTATTTTTTGCTGCCTTTGCTACTGCTACTGTAGTACTTATCACAGTAACGGTAAGCCTGGCAACTTACAAAGCTATAAATGGTTTCTGGGCATCAAATTGGTCTATCGCACGATCAACAGGACCTTCCGCCTAGAATCATGGGCCTCTTCTCGTGCTCGATGGCTCTCGGTAATCCCACCACAAAGCTGCAGCCTCACGGCTGCTACTCCACACAGCGGCTGCGCCGACTGAAACAATATACGGAAACTCGCACGTTATGGCGACTTCTAGCCGTCTGCTTGCTCTCCCCAATACCGTGCGTCGCTCTTGCTACTCTCATCGAATCCATCCCGCTCACGTCTCCGTTCGCGGGTCCCTACAAGAACTTTACCTTTTGGGTTCGAGCGACGATCGTTACGTACTTTGTGGATTACTCCGTGTTGGTGCAAATGAGCCAAAGTTTGTCGCGATTGAAGATGGAGCACCGCCACATCGTGACCATTGCTCTGGTGGGGAGCATTTTTTCCTTTTTCACCGTATTCGCTGTAGCTGTTTGGGTGGCATTCCCCGTTCCGTTCAGCATGCTCGTGGCTTCTCCTCCCAGTACTTTGGTCGTTCTAATCGGCTTCAAGTATGCGTGGGGGCTTCGGTGGAGTGCGGATGCTGGACTGCAGCGTGACCTCGTGCGGCACATGATGGTATTCGTGTGGCAAGTCATGCTCACCTTTATCTATCCGCTCTACATCTTCGGCTTTACATCCCTCAGTGGCGTTGGTCAGACGCTATTTGTCATCGTGTTACCGGCCATCAAAGCCGTCGGGGAAAGCTGGATTGGCTACACGCTGGGAGACGACAATGATATCAAACCTGAAGTTATTATTTTCAACGTCGAGGTCTTTAACGCTCTCTACGTTTCCTGCGCCGTACAGAATTCCACATCGCCTGCAACTACGATAGCGCTTATGCTCGAAGACGTGCTCCACTTTTGGTTTTGCATGACTGGGGTGATGGGAATTGTTCGAGAGGCGAAAGAGCTCATGGTTAGAATTCCACCAGATCATCCTCAGGCGAGTGCGGGCTTCGTGGAGATAGCCTTGCAACTGCTGGAAATCGAGGACCGTGCCGAGTCGGGCACCAGTATACACAGCCAGACAACGCGGAGCCTGTTGCCTGCAAAGAGCATGAAAGAAGTGGACGCACTCGGAGTCCGAACACAAGGAGCTGTACCCAGTGCGAATTTGTTTGACAGCCAAATCTTCAGGAAAATAATGCCAACTACGCAAGTTTATCCGCTCAGCTCGACCGCACGTACCACAAGTAGCGCTGTGAGCGTTCGTCCCGGTCCTGGCAATGGATTGAAACCTGCTGGTCCTCATCAAGGATTGGGGACGCTTTTCACTCGCAAGGAGCGAGCCAAATTCATTAGCACAACTACGCGGGTGCTGTTTATTACAGAGTACCTTATACTTGTGGAGTACACGGAGGCCGTCCTCCCCATGGTTTACGGTACGTAATTCATTAAAAAAAAAAAACAATTCGGAAAGTGGGGACGATTGAAGCTGACTTGGTCTACAACCTCCAGCGCTGTTCTTGGTGATAGCCTTCCACCTGCCCAACAAGAGCTACATCCAGACTTTTGACGGGCTCTCAAGCGAGCAACTTTATACAAACACGGGCTACGTGCTGGTCTACAGCTTTCTGGAACTGACTTCGCTGGTCGTAGCGCTGGCGGTGCTGAGGCGCACGCTGGGGACATCATCTCTGCACCAACTCGGCTTTGTCCTGGAAACTCAGGCGAGTATGATACAATCGAAACTAATGCTCTGGTTCGTGTACGTCATGCAAGTCCCGATTGTACACGTTGGTAAGGGGGCGATAAGTACAGAGCTGAGCAGCCTCATGATTCAAATCTAACTGCGTCTGATGAGCAGGTACCGATTTCAGCTTCAAGTTCAAGTGGGTCAATTCAAACCGCTGAAGAATATTAAGTCAATATTATTGACACATCCGATCGCAGAGATACTTTCGCGTGGATGGAGCTGCATCGCTGTTGTGGAGGGGTGCAGATTAAATCGGCTCGTAGACAACGCTCCGTAGCTGTGCGCCCATCTGGAGAGTGCTTCTTCGACGGCGATGGCTACCGAAGTGGTGAAATTTTTATCCCCGGAACCGCTCGTGGGGGCTGGATTACTTTCGCCTCGAGCACGACTGGAAAATACCTGACGGTGGACGCGTGGGGCGACGTATAGTGCTGGGAGCAGTCGAGTGGTGCTGATGATAAATCGGTCCACTGGGAAATCCTACCTCTTGAGTAGTCTTGTGTGATATGAGTCGGGGCACGTTTTCGTAAGTACGCTGCTGAATTTCTTAGCACTCACTTCGTACAATAGTGACAAGGTTTGCAAGTTCGAGGTTCTTGAAGAAGTTATTTTTGCTCAAGTGGTTGTTCTCACCTTCATCTCTCAACGTAGTTCTATCAATTCATCAGAGATTTGGACGGCACAACTTGAGTCATCGACAGGATGGCGACGGAGCAGATTAGCAGATTACAAATTGGCTGCCGGATAGCCGCAGTCGTCTCTGGGCAGCATGGACGTCGGTTCAGGTCCAGGGGCGGTACTCAGTTGACAGGATACAACGGTTCAACGATTACATGAAAAGTCTGGATTCCACAAGAATGGCGGCCGTGTGTCTGTTAACGCCGCTACGTGTCTTCTCTCCGCTGTTTTGTCGAGTCTGCACCACTTGCACCGCCCGAGGACGGAGTATACGCCAACTGGTTGTTCTACATTCGCATCTGGGTCGTCACGTGCTGGATGGTTGGCTCGCTCATTCTACAAATGGGTCAAATGACCCCGCGCCAGGAGATGAAGATTAAACACGCGTTTGTGGTGGGTATTTTGTCCGGAATCGCGACTTCTTTAACGCATTTTGGGATCGGAGTCGTGTTTGTCTTCCCGGTACCATTTGGGATGTTCATTGCCTCGCCTCCGTGCGTCGCTGTGTTGGTCGCGTGCTACGCGTATTTCGCTCACAGGCTTCTACCAAGCGTTGTTCGTTCTGGCGTTGCCCATTATCAAGTTGTTGGGTGAAGAATTGGATTAGTCGAGCGCTGGGCAATCGCAACGACACGAAACCTGAAGAAGTGATCTTCAATGTGGAGATTTTCAATTCGTTGTATGCTGCAAATGCCCTTCAAAACGCTTCGACGTGGGGGGGGGGGGGTGAGCGTTATTATCATGTCGACTTGATGAACTTCTGGGTATCCATGCTGGACATTGTCAAAATTCTCAACGAAGTCATGACCTTTATGGTCAAAACCCGAAAGATCACCCGGCGCAAAATGAAAACTTTGTGGAGGTGGCAACGCGGTGTTTTCATATAGAGGCGAGCTCGACGACGAAAAAGAACTTGGTTGCATCGCGTATATGGACGCGAGTGGAGTCGTGGGTCAATACTGGCAGGAAGTCCAGTCAGGCTCTCGCTGCGGAACGAAAGGCAATCCTTGCTGCGCAATGGTCTACCATACAAATTCCAGGACCACTTGAGAAGGGTTTCACGAAAAGTGGTCCCGTGAACCCTTTGCAGGTTCAGGCAAAGACCCACCGAACTGTCACTACTGCTGCGAGCCTGTCATCTCAGGTGAATGATTTAAGCGGTGCCAAAGCGACCGTGAAGTTGGAGGCCATCTTTTCCCACAAGGAACGTGCCCGTTTCATCAACAAGACAGCTCGATTGCTTTTCGTGTGCTTATTGAGTACGTCGAGGTGGTACTCCCCATTGTCTGCAGTAGGTGAGGAAACTTACAAGTTTGCTTTTTTTATTGTAAGTAAAGGTCTGCATCGAGTGGTTTTGTTTCATCTGCACAACCTATCAAGCTCCAAGCTCCTGTCGAGTACGTTAAGTATATTGGGCTACGGTACACTGGAGTTCGTGTCATTGGTTACTTCGTATGACTTTAGCCACCCTTAAACGAGTGCTTGGTTTCTCATCGCTTAGTCAACTAACGTTCGTTCTGGAGAAACAAGTGAACAAGATCCAGAGCAAGCTCATGATCCTCTTCGTGTACCTGACGGAAGTATCGTTGGTGCACCTCGGCTCCGACCTCAACTTCAGATTTGCATGGATAAAATCGAAGCCAGGATCTTGAAAAGTGTTACATGTCCTCCGATGTTGATGAATTCCAGCCGATCTTTGCCATACTTCAAGAGTCTTTTTAAAACAACTTTCCTTGCAAATAAACAGAAATAGTGCCCACACAGTTGTCCCTCGATTGTCCGTCATACAATAAAGTACCGCTCGGACAAAGATGAGGAGATTGGAAGGCTGGAAACAAGTATCGAATGTTGCTCAGCCGTAATACGGCTGCTATTCTGTGCAGCGATTGCGCCGGCTGAAGTCGTACACCGACAACACAAGTCGCTTCCGAGTTCGCGGCATTTGTCGATTACTCCATGGCGATGAAGATGAGTCAAAGCCTGGCACCACTAAAAATGCAGCGCACCTATATCGTTATGATCGCGCTGGTGTTGCCCTTCTTCACGGTGCTTGAGGTAGCTATTTGGTTCGCCTTCTCTGTACCGTTCAGTATGTTAGTGGGAGCACCATCAAGTGCTTTGGTTGTTTTAGTTGGATTTCGGTACATTTGCAATCGTCGGTGGCGATTTGACCCTGGAATTAGCCACGATTTGGCTCGACACACGATGGTTTTCGTTTGTCAAGTGGCGCTAGCGTTCATCTACCACCCCCTGTACATTTATGGGTTTACCTCTCCCAGAAGGGAATCAGCTACTGTATGTCCTTCTGTTGCCGCTGATTAAACCTCGGAGCAAGAACTGGATCAGCTGCAACCTCTCACACGATGTTATCATCTTCAGTGTGGAAGTGTTCAACGCGCTCCACATATCCGCCGCCGCCCAGGAATCGACTTCGCTCCGAACGACCATGACACTCATGGTCATTGACGTGTTGCACTTTACGTTTTTAATGCGAGGGACAATTGGCATACTCAACAAAGTGAAAGCTCTAACGAGGAAGATTCCACCCCACCATCCTTGAGTTGCGTGGAGATAGCGTTGCGGTTGGTGATAGTAGAAGACAACCCACTAAACCGAACAGACACCCCACTAGTTCCACCGGCAGCGCTAACAACATCTGAAACGCACTCTTCAAGCGCTCCCGAGTACGCCCAAATACTATCTGCAACCTGTGGGAAACGCATGATGCTTCAAGTTTGCGGCATGCTCCCAACCAGTCTTCTACCCGACCAGGATCAGTGGACCCGTTCAAAGTCTTGACGAAATTTTCTCGGCCGACGAGCGCGCAGATTTCATTAGTAGTACAATTCGAGTGCTGTATATAACGGAGTTCCTTGTACTCGTCGAGTATACGGAAGCCGTGCTCCTAATGGTGTACGGTACGAATGCTATAGCACTACGCCACATATTTTTTTATTACAAGGCTAACACGTTGGTTTCTTCTTTCTAGCGCTGTACTCGATGATATCCTTTCACTTGCCCAATGGCGTCTACAACCAGTCGTTCGTGAACGTCTCGAGACGGGATCTATTCGCAAATGTCGGTTCTGTGTTGACCTACAGCTTGCTAGAGCTGACAGAATTGATGTTGTGGTTTGTCTACGTCATGCAGGTCCCTCTCGAAGCTGTGTTAATTGGCTAACATTTTTGTGCAAATAGGCACCGATTTCACTTTCAAATTTAAGTGCCCATTTCAATGCGTTAGACACTGCAAAGTCTCTGAGCCAGGGAGGGCAGTTGAAGTGCATGGCGCCAGCCAATCGCGTTGTCCGTCCGTGCCATTGGCTACTGACACGTTAAAATGCAGATCTCTCACTACCCTAATATTACTATTCAGAACGTCTTAACTATCGTCCTCGTCCTTTTCGTACCACCATATCACTGATCCGAAACTCATCAGCTTCAACTGAGACCACAATCCAATCGGCGTCACCATGACCACCCCGGACACCTCCGTGACCTCGGCTCTCCTCGCCCCCGAGCCCTCCCTCCCAACCCCCAATGCCCCCACCTCCTCCCCAAGACGCCCTCGCTTCTCGTGGTCCGTCTTCTGGTCCTACACGGGTCCTGGCTGGCTCATGAGCATGGCCTACCTGGACCCGGGGAACCTCGAGGCGGATCTCCAGAGTGGGGCCTACACGCGCTACCAACTCCTCTACGTGGTTCTACTCAGCACCGCACTGGGGGGACTCTACCAGGTGTTGGCCGCCCGACTGGGGGCCTGCACCGGCCGCCACTTGGCCCAATTGTGTCGCTCCGAGTACCCCCCGGCCGTGACCTTCGGGCTCTGGGTCATGACGGAGCTGGCCATCATCGGCAGCGACATCCAGGAGGTGCTGGGCTCGGCCGTGGCCTTCGAGTTGCTGTTCGGGCTGCCGCTGTGGCTCGGCTGTCTGCTCACGGGGCTCGACACCTTCACGTTCCTGGCGCTCCATCGAGCCGGGGCCCACGGCGGGCGCTACCTCGAGATGTTCTTCCTGTTGCTCATCGCTACGATGTGCGTGTGCTTCTTCGCCGACTTCACTATGAGCGACCCGGACGGGGTGGAGATCGCCAAGGGGGTGGTGGAGCCACGGCTGGACAAGCAGAACACCATGCAGGCCGTGGGGATGCTAGGGGCCATTATTATGCCTCATAATATCTTCCTGCACTCGGCGCTGGTGCAGGAGCGGCAGATTGACACCAAGTCGACGAGGAAAGTCAAGGAGGCCAACTTCTACTTCAGTCTGGAGGCGGCGATGGCGCTGTTCGTGAGCTTTCTCATCAATTCGGCGGTCGTTTGCGCCTTTGCCAGCAGTTTCTTCAGTACGCAGTGCTACGAGCTGAGCAGCAACCCTATCTCGAGTTTGTATGGACGGGATATCCAGACGTCGTGTATTCCAGCCAAGGCGGCGCTGAGCTCGGGCAGTGCGATCTACGACGCGTTCTCAGGCGACGTTTGTGTGTTTGGAGGGGTGGAAGGGGTGTTTGGCGGGAATATGACGACGACTGGGATCATGGATACAGTGAGGAAATGCACGCCCTGCTACGTGGATGGACGGGAAGATCGAGTCGTTGCGTCTGCGTTTGGCACTGCTCCGACTGCTGGATACTGTCAAGAAATCGGCCTCGCGGAAGCTGGAGAAGCTGTGAGGGAGGCTCTGGGAGGGTATGCCAAGGTGGTGTGGGCCATTGGCTTACTCGCATCCGGTCAGGCGTCCACGATGACTGGTACTTACGCTGGTCAGTTCGTCATGGAGGGCTTTTTAGATATCCGGATTGCAGCCTGGAAGCGAGTGGCACTGACGCGATCTGTTGCGCTGGTGCCTGCAGTGATCGTGGCGCTAATCAGTCAGCACCGACAGTTCCAGAGCGACCGCTTCAATGAGCTCCTCAACGTACTGCAGAGTGTCCAGCTGCCGTTTGCGCTACTCCCATTGTTGGCGTTCACTACCAGCCAGCGGCTGATGGGTCCGCTGTTCGTGAACACTCGGTGGATGGCAGCGCTGCTTGTCGTGGGTACGGCACTGCTCTGCAGCGTCAACTACACCCTCGTGTACGATATCGTACTCAAAAACCTCCCGGATAAAATGTCACCATTAGCGTGGATTAGTCTGGTCATCATTGCTGGACTCTACGTCGCGCTGCTGCTGTACCTGCTGCTCGTTTACCCGTCCGAAACGTCCCCTTCAGTCCATGCTTTGATTCCATCTGAGCTCGATTCGCCACCTCCATCAATTGATGAACGCAAGCGAGCTGAAAGTGCTGAACAGCCACTACTTGAAAATGAGGGGGTTGTGTGATCTTGAAGGAAGGAAGGAACATGATGTGTATACCAAAATGCTCACTACTACTATGAATACGCTGTGCCGTATGCTGAGAACGCACACCTTTCAGTCCCGGTCACGCACGAGAGCTAGCCCTCGAGCTCGAAGCTCCTGCTCCCATCTGTGCAATGGTCATGCATAAACCAAGAGATTAGTGTTGCTAACACACCAACTCTGCCTAGTGACGAACCCTTCACGTACTCTTGGTAACAGCTCTCGTAGTAGTTTTGCAGTCGCGCCTGTCGAATAGCCAGCACCTCCTTATTCAGCAGCTCCCGCTCTTCATCAAGTCTGAGAAGCAGCAAAAATCGTGTCATGTTAGACAGACACGCTGTGCGCCAACCACCACGTACAAGGGGCTTAATCGCGCCTTTTGTTTTGCTGGATCCGAGCGCCGCTGCCCGTTTGCCGGTTCTGCTTCTCCTCCCAGATTGCACGGTTCGCGTTCGTTTCGTTGAAGTGCGTGTATTTCCTGGCCTGGTGGAGCTCCTCCTCGCGAGCGATGAACCGCGCGACGTTGAGGCCCGACTGCTTCTTCACTCCAGCGGCACGTTCGGCAGGCCGAGAAGAGATCCCAGCAGGCAAATCGCGGTTCACCGGCATGATGTCGATGGCGACGGCTCACTTGCTTGCTGGATCTCGAATGAATACAGTTGTTTCTGCTTGGAGAACCAGGACGTAATTAATAGACGAGGGGTTTCAACAGCTCTGGTAGCGAATACATTAGTTTGAGTGGTAAACTACAGCTATCAAGACGGCACTGAGCCATGCTCAGGATGCGCCCAATTAAACTTAAAAGTGAAATCGGTGCCTGTTTGTAAAGGATAAAGAATTACTTCGAAGTAGATAGGTAGGTCGAAGTCTTTAGCAAAAACAGCAGCGTAAGTAAGTGGTAACTTACCAACGTGCTCAAGAGGAACTTGCATGACGTAGACGAACCACAACATTAACTCGGACTGGATCATTGTCGCCTGAGCCTCCAAGACGAACCCGAGCTGGTGCATGGATGAGAACCTTAACGTTCGCTTCAGCACCATCATCGCCAGGATTAGTGATGTCAGCTCCAACATGCTGTAGGCAAACACAGAGCCCACGTTCACGAAAAGGTCGTCCCTAAAGAGGTGGACGAATGACTGGTTGTAAGTGGCGTTGGGCAGGTGGAATGCTATCACCGAGTACAGGGCTAACAAATCGCGTCAATTGGTGAACATAGTATAAAATATTTGCAAGTGCTAGACGTACCGTACACCATCGGGAGCACAGCCTCCGTATACTCCACAAGAACGAGATACTCGGTAATGTACAACACTCGAGTAGTTATGCTTATAAATTCGGTCCGCTCTTGCCGAGAGAAAATCACCTCGAGCCTCTGGAAAGATCGGTTGAATTTCAGTTCAACCGAAGGGCCTGGGCTGACGCTGCTCACCATTAGACTTGTGGGGAATATTTTGCTGGCTTGAGGTATCAGCTTTACAATGAAACCTTGTCCCTTGATATTCATTCGAGAGTGTAGCCGGTCCCCCGATTCAGCACGGTCTTCTATTGCCAACAACCGCAGCGCTATTTCCACAAAGTTGTACGCGGCGGCCGGATGGTGAGGTGGGATCTTGGTCATCAAGGCTTTCACCTTTCTGAGCACTCCCAGAGTGCCTCGCATTGAAAACCAAAAGTGCAGCACGTCAATCAGCATGAGAGTTACTGTAGTTCCTAGAGTTGTGGACTTTTGAACGGCGGCGGAGACGTAGAGCGCGTTGAACACTTCCACGTTAAAGATGACAACTTCGGGCTTGATGTCGTTTTGGTGTGAGAGGTTGTAGCTGATCCAGTTCTTGCTCACGGATTTAATCAGCGGCAACACCAAGACGTAATGCAACTGCGATACCCCAGAGAGCGACGTGAAGCCATAAATGTACAGCGGGTATATGAATGTCAGTGCCACCTGGCACATGAAGACCATTGTGTGTCGAGCCAGATCTCGACGAATTCCAGCATCCGACCACCAGCGACGCCCCCACATGTACACAAAGCCCACCAGAATAATTACAACGCTAGGAGGAGAAGCCACGAGCATACTGAATGGCACAGGGAAGGCGATCCAAACAGCCACCGCAAACACCGTGAAGAAGGAGACAATACTCCCGACAAGTGCGATCATTACGATGTAGCTGTGCTGTATCTTTAGTTTTGCCAGACTTTGACTCATCTGCATGACCATGGAGTAATCCACAAACCCCGTGACGATCCACGCTCGAATCCAGAAGAAGTAGTTCTTGTACGGCCCCGCTTCGGGCGGAGCAAGGGGGACAGATTCAATAAGCGCTGCCAGTGCAACACAAGGGAGCGGAGTCAGGAGGCACGAAAACAGAACGCGGAAGCGATTCGAGCTTTCGGTGAAGTTCTTGAGCTGGCGCAGTCGCTGCACAGAGTAGCAGCCTTGGGGCTGCAATAGCTGAGCTACGTTAGAGACGTTCTTCCACCTCGTTAGAATCCTCATCTACGTCGAAGGAGGTATTTTTTTTCACTACGAACAACAGCAGAAAGGTGACCCGCACTGTTGGTATTTATACGACTTAGTAGGTCCAACGAGACCAGGAATAACCGATATTTTTACTGTTTGTTGTTCATTAAAATGTCCAGGACTGAGCACGAACACTCTTGCGCAAACCACGGGAACATTGCACCCTAATGCGCAAGTATCTTCCCGAAAGAAAACGCCCGATGCAGTGACGGACGTAAGCAGCACAAATGATCCACATATGTAGAGGCATGAGACTTGCCATGGCGATTACGAATCGTTTAGAGCACCTCCTTTTCATTTCAACTGGGCGGTGAATCTCGGGATGGTACACGAACTTGGGGGAGGATTAGTTCTAATTCGCTACACCTTCTCGACTTGGCCATCCGATTCAAAATGTCCGTAGACGGACCCTTTGTCGACGGTGCACGAGCCAAATCAGGTTGTGCTGGTACCAGGAACCTGATGCTTCGAAGACCTAATAACATTGTTATGTAGGGCAACGTTGTCGTCACAGCGTCTAACCACGATACCATAAAAACCTGCCGGCTTTCGAGGACTGCCTTGATAAACAGTGTGTCAGAATAGTTGAGATCTTCTGAGAATGAGCTGTTCCAGTCAAACATACCCGGAATGCCAAACATAATATTGCAAGGGACGACCACTCTCCATACGAAGTCGACAATCAAGTCGATGATAGTGATGTACAGCCGACACAAGCCAACCCTCGCTTTGAAGTAATAGTGGGCAACCGTGTTGGCAACGGAGTTGAAGAAACCCAAAACAGCGAGGGTCCTCTTGCAGTGGTAGAACCAAGTCGAACCATTCACCACGAGAACTGGTTGCTCGCCTGAGGCCTAACACGAACGTTTTTACTCTTTGCAACCTTGCTGGTGGAGTAGTCGAGCCACTCTCATAGACCCTACTAACACGCCAACTTGCGGAACACCAGACGTCGATAATACAACGAGTAGAGCAGCATCTCCAAGATGCAGTAGAGATTCATGACTGAGATACCGGTGTAGGTGTAGATTACCACAACGAAGTGTTCCTGTGGCAGCAGCTGCAACAATTTCACGTAGTGTTCCATTTCAGGCGAGGGCATCGTGTTGTAAACTTAGGCTATCGCCATGGAGTACACCACATTGACCGCGTGGAACGAGAGAATCATTATCCAGCTAGCTAGGGCTGTAGTCTTGGTCACACGAAATGAAAGGTTACTGGCGGTGCGTGCATTTGAAACCCCCATTTCGAGGTCTATAAGGCTGGAGCGTTAGTCGGTCGGCCTGATGAGTCGCACGGCTAATAGCCTTGCGCCTTGTTCTCTCGGATGATAAGAGTAGGAATTCAGTAAACCGTCAGTAAACCGTCCATCGTGTCTCACACAAGCTTCAGCTGCTATTTACAGTTTTAACTGACGAAAGCACATTGCTGTTGTCAGTTGCCTTGTTCGTGGATTTTCGTTAGTAAAGGATGCTACTACGAAGTACTGATGACCTTGCGACTCTTTGTTAACACAAACTGCAAGAGGCTCCACAGGAATAGGAATAGAGTGCACTGATAAGCAGCTTAACATCCTCAAGGAAACATGGCTTGAAAACGGTGGTATTAGAGATATATCTCTTCTTTGAGCCTTCTGCGGTAATAGCCAGGTGGGCCTTGCACCTTGCGCTCAATCTTTTCAAGGCGTTGAATAGCTGTTTCCAGCAATTCCTCGATTCGAGTCATGTGGGCAATGAGGTTTTGCTCCCTAACACTCACGGGAGCGATAATTTCCCACGCCACCTCGTTACTTCTACAGTGGCCCAGCGTCTTGTTGCATCGTACCCCGTTCATCTCAGTGGCCAGGATAGTTTCGGATGTACACGACGTAAACACAAAAGCAATTGTTCATGACAGGAGTTACCGTAAATAATTCAGCTTCGGTAATCTTAGTTGCCTCGAAAAAGCAGTACCCGTTTGGACGAACAACAAGGTACCGGCCGTCAAGTACAGCTCGAACAGCGATGTTCCCCTCTTCGTTCCGCTCCAAACTCAACCACACGAACTTGTCATCGCGATCAAAGGAGCACACTGCACGGCGGGTGCCAAATTGGCTGTGCAAACGCACCACAGATGACTGCAATATAATCTGCTCGTATAGCGGCAAGTCAGCGAGGTCCATGGTGTGAGGGCTCGAGAATTGCAGAATGACAGCTTGCAATGTAAAACTTTATTGTCTATACACATCAATCGTGTAGTAGAGGCTTTAGCCGGCATTTCTGCGCGCTATCACCGATACAGAAGCATTCGTGTATCGAGAGACCGAAGATGGCAAAAATGCATGTCGTTTTTTCTAACATCAGCATCGGTGACATTTCTCGGAGCGGTTGATCTCCAGGACTGGACACGGACACTCAAAACCATGTTTCAACGGAAAAAAAGTCCTATCATGAACTTGTCATCCGAGGCAAAGTACTAGTACTCTTTTTGTTTTTTTTTCTCTATTGATGATGAAGCATGAAGTCGCTGGTGTGCTGAGGGCAAACATGTTGCGGCACCTAGCACGAGATGATGCAGTACAAACGTCCAACCACGAGATGAAACACAAAAAAAGACCTGCCAGCTTTTGAGAGTTGCTTTCAGAAACAGTGTATCTGAATACCAGTAGAAGAGTACTTGAAGTATATAATACCACGGTAGAATTTCATTCTTGGTGCTGCTTCGCTACGTGCTGCTATGATACTAGTGAACTGTTGTTATCTATCTTTTGTCACCTCCACTCTGAGTTGCGTCGATTCAGGGGTGCAAGGTGGTCACTGCGAGCGAGAAGCACTAGGTGCAGTTGATGCTGGGCTTATGAGCCATGCAGGCCGATAATATCATTGCGGTCGCCGGCGACATCAACCGGGACGCCGCCACTTTCAGACGGGTCGACCTTGCCGTCTGCGAATGAGGCCGCTCGGCTTGGCTCGGCTCCAGTGCCGACCTCTACCGCACATCCAGCAGCATCGTCAATTCCTTCACTTCTCAGCATTTTTTTTAAATCACCGACGGCGACCTCGGCTCGGGCTCCGAGTCCGGGAAGCTCAGTCTCCAGAAATCGTCGGGTGTCTGGTACGGCTCGAACCGCGCACGATGACGCGAACACTTGTTCTTCTGTGCGGCCGCGTCCGCCGCCCCGAGTCCCCCCAGTGCATCGTAGTACTTCTTGCACTCGACGCAGTCGTGGCCCGGCAGGGCCCTCCTCTCCTCCCTGTTGCGAACAACTTCAACGTAGGCGAACCCCGATTTCTGGTTCTTCACCTGCTCAGCCCGCACGTTCTCCTTATTGGGTCCAGTTGAAGCTGCAGCGGCCGCAGTCAGGTTCTGCTCCCACTTGGGCTTCTTGAGCATGCGGCGCTTCTCCTCGGCCCACGTAGCGGCCAGGCCGCTGCTGCTCCTTTTTTTGTCAATTGGCTTAAACACCTCGGCTTTCTTCTGCTTTGTGTCCTGCTCCTGCATCTTCTTGGCCTCCTTCTTCACTGCAACAGCCTCAGCAGCTTCTGGAATCGTCTCCAGGTCGGTCGACGTCTTCTTCTTCATCCAGGTTGAAGTTGCAGCTGGAACAGCCTTTGGTTCCTTTGATTTGCCTGCTTCAGTAGTTTTATTGACAGTGCTACTGGTTTTGTCAATTAACGGGGCGGCGGCCGCATGCGGCTTCGGCGCGGCCTGTGCGTCCCCCAGCGCGCGCTGGTACCTGTCCAGCAGCTTCTGCTGCTCCTTGAGCGTCTGCTGCAGCAGCTTGAAGCGCCTGGAGAGCGCCGCGGCCTCCTGCTCCTGCCGGCGGATCGTCGCCAGCAGCGCCGCCTTCTCGTCGTCCCACGCCATACTCAGACCAAGTGAAACTGGACGCGCGCCACAATACGGTACCGTACCTACGTGAGAAGACGTGCCACACTCACCCTACATAAACACGGTGTCGCGAAGGAAAATGGCCGTGATGGGCCACAACGTTGACGTTGTTGGCTCGCCGACATGAAGCAGGTCCATCGTCCTCCTCTCCCTACCTATCTACGCGCGGACGCCTATACCTGCGCGTGCAGTAAACAGCAGTCCTCTTTATCATATGAGGGTTCGTAACCTGCTGAGTGCCATGGGGACCAGGTGGTCTGCTAACTCGATGGCGGACCTGGTTTTATCGGATCTGAACGAAGTTTTACTCGCTGGTCGCACATACTCCCGCCCAGTCTCTTTTCTCTCCTCGACGCCACGATCACCGATTTACCCGGATATAACACAACGTCACGACTCAATAAAGAAAGCCGCCAAGCCAGTCTACGGTCCGCTGTATCACTTCAGCTCTTGCTACCGTCGGACGCTCGCCATGCGCTTCGACGGCATGCGCACGCGCAGCGCCAGCGCGCGGCCCACGAATGCCACCGCGCCGGATGCGCGTACGCAGCGCGCCCGCAGCACCATGCCGCGCGGGTCCATGCCCGTCCCGCCGGCGTTGACGACGCGCAACTTGACTCGGCAGGCGGCGCCGCCGTCCGTGGCGTCCTCGGCGTCGCGCGCGGCTGAGCCGCTGCTGCCGCCCGTGGACGAGCTCTTCCCGCGGCCGGACCTGGAGCCGCGCATGAAGAAGCATCTGGTGCGCGTGGCCAACGAGACGTCCAACGCGCTCATCAAGGACACGCTGCTGCAGGACGAGCCCGGCAGCGTGCTCTGGCGTCCGGCGTCGCGTCCGCGTGGCGCGCCGGGCAACATCCACGTGCTGCGTGGCGCCGCGCGGGACGTGAGCGATGCCAGAGACGCCACGTGCGTGCGCGCGGTCAGTGACGACGTGCACGCGAGCATCGAGGAGTTCGCGCTGTTGTTCAAGCTGGACTCGAGCCGCGAGGCCGCCGACCACCTCCTGCTGTTCAACGCCGACCTGGTGCAACACGCCACGCTGTACACGTTGGTGTCGCCCTCAGGCCAGCAGCCGCGCCGCTACGTCGGCGTCAAGTGGGCGCTCGTGGCGTCGCCCTCGAGGTTCTTCCGCAACCGAGACTTCTGCTACTTGGAGTGCCAGAAGGAGTTCACGGACGCCAAAGGACGACGCGGCTGGGTCAGGTCGCTGCACTCGCTCAAGATGCCGTGCTGCCCGTCGCTCGAGAAGGAGCACGGCATCGTGCGCGCGAGCATCTACAGGTCCGGACTCACGGCGGTGGAGACCGATGAGCCGGGCGTGCTCAGCGTCACGTACACGGTGGAGCTAGACCTGAAGGGGCGGATGGCGCTGGAACTACTGCAGCCCGGGTTCTTGCAGCAGCGCGTCGCGGCGCTGGCCACGGTGGACAAGCTGCTGCAGCAGCAGAGGCTGAGCACCAGCCCGCTACTCGGAGATCTGGACATTCCGGCCAGGAAACGCACGCGCGGGAGCTGTAACCTGTGTTACCGAGAGTTTGTGAGTGCAGGAGGACTGAGGGACACGCTGGCGTCAATCACGAACCTGTCGACGCGGTCGAAGCGCTACGTGTGCCGCAAGTGCGGTGAAGGAGTGTGTCGACGATGCAGTGACGACTGGTGGCTGGATGTTCCTGTTGTAGGACGGACCAAGGTGCGCATCTGCACGGTGTGCTCTGCGGAGGCCAAGCAGTCGCACATCACGGCACACACGACGCGCGCGGGCACGTATCCTATCCGCGGAAACAAGGAGCCGACTACGGAGGTGGAAGGTATCACGCACCCTGGGCTGCTACCGACGCCGCAGATGGCCAGACGGCGCTCGCTGTCAATGCTGGATCGACCGAGCGACGCCGCCTCCTTCTTCGCGCAACAGGAGGAGATCAAGCTCGACTTGGAGGTGCGCGCCACGGAGCTGAGCCGCCGCGTGCAGATCTGGGACGAGATGCAGATATACGACCGCGACTCGAGCTTGATCCCGACACAGCAGGAGGCAGCCAAGAAGAAGTATTTACGCGAACAGCGTAGGCGCGAGTTGGAGCCGCGTGGGCAGGAGAAGGAGCATCTCAGCCGCATCCCGTCGTCTCGACTGGTGGAGCAGGAGGAGGAGAAGGAGGAGCCCGAGGCAGAACTAGAACCGCAGCGCCAACCAGCTGGAAGTATTTCCACGAGCGAGAGCGAGCAGCCAGAGCACCAGCTCCCGTACGACAGGTACCCGTCATTTATGTCATCCGAGCAGAGCAGTAACCAGGAGGCCAGCGACATCGAAGGAGATGATGCCATTCGGCTAACAGCCGAGGCTGGCGCGCGACTTTCGTCCGACTACCGCGATAGCGACTTGACGGACTACGAGGAGCACACGATCGATGGTCTGGGCGAAATTCGCACGACCACAGACATCACGCGCTGGTGGCAGGATCAGCAGCGCGTAAGCGAGACCGGAGACCAGCAGCCACGTCGGCTGCAGCCTCAAGCCAGCTTGTCCCCAGTTCCATCCCCACGTAAGGGTAAGCGTTGTACCAGCAACGACGAGGTCAAAGTGCACCAGGTGCAACAGCAGCAGCAGCGTGCGACTATTGCAACAGTGCCAGGCAACGCGAAGCAGCAGGAGATGGTGGACCTCTTCAACCACTGGAAACAGGAGTCCACGAACGAGATCCAAGTCCAGCACCAGCGCCAGAACCACACACCCGAGCAGCGACAGCAGATGCAGGAGTTCGAGGAGCAAGCACGATATCAGGAGGAACAGGCACGCCGCCGGCAGCAGACTGACTTTGAGGAGATGGCCCAGTACCAGGAAGAGCAGGCTCGTCGGCGCAAGCAGTCGCTTGATTCGCCCATCCGCCGCACTGAGTCTGTGAGTCAGAGTCAGCCGAACACGTCGGTCTTGCAGCAGATTCAGCAGCGACAGAAGGAGCTGGAGAGCCTGCGGCGCCATCGCCAAAAGCCGCGCGACGACGAACCGCCCGTGCCAAGTGTGATGAGCAATGACCGACTTCCTGCTACCACGCAGTCCTCGATGGCGACCAAGGAGCGGTACCTCCTGCAGCAGCGACAGCAGCAGCTCGACCACGAAGCCGAAGCCGCGCGCAAAAAGGAGGCGCGTCTTCGAGCGAATAAGGCCCTGGACCAAACCGCCGGAGAAGACGTCGAGCTGATGGAGACGTCTAAGGGCGAGTGGGTTCCGGCCAGCGAGCCGCGCGTGTCCAGCGTGGCGTCCGTCGTGAGCTCTCCTCGCCACGGCCCGGGCTTCTGCGACCACTGCGGCTCTCCGGAGTACATGGGCCAGAACGGCAACGTCAAGCCCAGCTGCAAGTGCGCGACGACGCCGACCAAGGCCACGGGCACTGTTCTATTCGACGGCAAATGGATCAGCAGCCCCACGCCGCAGGAATCTCCGTAAGGCGTACGTAGATACAGTATCAAGTGATGCATGTCGACGAACGACTGCATGAAGTAGATAGTATCGTTCCGTTGGATTGGGAATAGTAAAGTATATGTCGTCCCAGTGTGGAAACCAGCAACCCTGTAGTAAGCTTACATGTACATACTGCAGCAATGTCAAACTTTCGGTGGTCAGACCTGGATCGACGTCACTTCAACTTCTCTAACGTCCTTCAGCCATTCGTTAATTCGTTGATGACAAGGCTTTCAACTCACCGACGCGAAAGTTTCTTTCGGTGGGTTCGTTGTGGACAATCCGCGACCTACAACGTCCCGAAAAGTGTTCGTTGTCGTAGCTGTCGGGCGTAAAGACTCGACTGGTGATTCGATTTCGACTTGGCGAGCTGCACACGTGCACTCCGGATACCTTTGCGGGCAAACCTCGGCCGCAACGAGCAGGCTGGGCCTCGTTAGCGGCGACCGCAACGCTGGCCGGACCACTACGCGTCCAGCGCTCGCAGCGTAGGATCACTACGATGGACGCACGAATCGCAGGCAAAAACCATGGACAGCCAGGGCAAGATGAGCCGTCTCCTCTGCTGTGCCAAATCGTAAGAGGTTTGGTTGTCAATTGGAACAACCTGAAAATGGTCGCAAGAAGAAGAAGAAGAAGAAGAAGAAGAAGAAGCATTGGTGGCGGCGGCAAGTGCCTGATGTCAACGATGATGTCGAAGCAGGTCAGGCGAGGCCTAATGCTGGGACTTCCCGACGAAGTTGCCTTTTGTAGTGCACCTGTGTGATGGCGGCTTCTACAGCACACTACACCTTTTGCCGCCCATTCTTGGGTTAATCCCCGGCCAAATTTGGCGTCACCATTTTTTGGGTACACCAAAAGTATCCAAAATCAGAAGTACCACTGTATTATCTCAATCAAAGTTGGCTAATCCCCATTCGATGTCGTTAAAATTGACGAGATTCTGACCATTCATCGGCGCGCTGCGCAAACGCTTTCGCGCGCGCGCGAAATGGCCTACCGACGCGTTGAATGAAGCGCGCTTCATGGTCTCATTCCTCATTCTTCCCTCAGCTCCACAGATGTCCACTCAAGCAACCTTCGCCCGCCACACCCCCGAGGAACGCCGCCGCGTCTTGGACGCCTTCCAGAGCGGCGGCGACTGGCGCACCATCGCCCAGCACAACGGGTTCGCGCGGTCCACGGCCGAGTACCTCGTGCAGCACGGCCGAGTCGACCATCTTCCCCGTGGGGGCGCGCGGGTCACGAAGGTGACCACGGAGATCAAGACGGCCCTTGAGCTCTGGCTCAACGAGTGCTGCTCGTATACGCTGGGCACGTTGCGGGCTATGGTGTACGAGGACTTCGGAGTGCGCCTCTCCGAGACGACCATCTCTCGCCACCTTAAAGGTATGCTCTTCACGGTGAAGCAGGTGAGATGTTATAATTGCTATCGTTCTCTATGTATTTACGATTAACACATTGCTATTGTGTACAGACGCGTATTGAGCCGACCACCTGCAACAGCCTCACAAACAAAGAGAAGCGCAAAGTGTTCGCCGAAGCTCTTGTCGAGCACCAAGAAGAAGGTGATTTCATTGTGTATTTTGATGAAACTAACTTCAATCTGTACACGAAGCGCACGCGTGGGCGCGCGAAGAAGGGCAAGCGCGCCATCGAAAAGTTGCCACCTTCCAAGGGAGCCAACTTGCAGATCCAGTGCGCGGTTTCGTCGGCGATTGGTGTGGTCGCGTACCGAACCCACCGCGGCAGCATCACCATGCAGACCAACGCCGACTTCGTGGAGCTACTCTACGACGAGATCAAGGAGCTGGACGTGTACAAGGAGGAATACCACGACAAGAAGATTGTCGTGGTATTCGACAACGCTCCTGCGCACTCGCAGACAGAGACGCTCGTCCCCAAACACGACGACCTGGTCTTGCTGCGCCTGGGGCCGTACAGCCCCATGTGCAACCCGATTGAGAACTGTTTCAGTTCTCTCAAAGCCAACATCAAGCAATACCTCGCGCTGGCGAGGGACGAGATGTCCACGCCCATGACGCAGCTCGGCGGCGGTGTCCAGATCTCGAAGACGGAAGCGCGCATGCGTCTTCTCGAGCGCGCTGCTCACGTCTCGATGCCCCGCATCACTCAGTGCATGGTGCAGAAGATGGAGCTGCATGCGTCCAAGTTCGTGAACGCCGCGATCCGCATGGAAGACATGCAGTACGGAGCGTAAGGAACTACCCTGTTAAGGAACTACCCTGTTTTGATTGGGGATTAGCCAACTTTGATTGAGATAATACAGTGGTACTTCTGATTTTGGATACTTTTGGTGTACCCAAAAAATGGTCATGCCAAATTTGGCCGGGGATTAACCCAAGAATGGGCGGCAAAAGGTGTAGAAACGCGATCTCGAAATGAGCACAAACCCCAAAAAGTGGGCAACAAATTTTGTCTGCGATGTGGCATTGCGTCCGTCGAGTGACTCGATTCGAGTCCCGCTTGAGCAATCGTGTAGAGGTTCGTGCGCCGTCACACCGCCGCACCTACTGGGCAACCCTGCTCAGCAAATGCATGTGCTGTCTCCAAGTTGGAGTCCATCTCGGCCCGTTGTAATTTCTCCACAAGGGACCTGGATGGCATGTGCTGGCTCGAAGTTCCTGTCTGCATGAAGTGCAGACGAAGCAATGATGAAACTTTATCGCCACAGCGTTCATTTTCCCTGCACAATTTAAACGAAAATACATGTATATGAGCTTGCATGTCGTTTCCTCGTGTACGAAGCGCCAGTTTAAGAACTAATTTCATCTAGCTTAGAGCGAATACCTGGTAGATATCTTTCTTGTAAACGTAACTTTAAACCTATTGCGAGAAAGTATCGGAAGCGTTGTGACTGCATTTTTAAAGATGTGCTCAGTATTTTTGTCTTCAGCTCATCCTAGCACAAGTCTTGTGCGAGGAGTCCTAGCCTCGGACGAGCAGCACAAGAGAGATCACTAAAGTATGTTGGCCACCCAAAATGGGTACAGCAAAATGGGTAGCGGACGGGCAACTTTTTTAGAACGGCGATAACAGATGACCGGGATTGGTTGTAATACACGCGAAAATCGCCCATTGGCCGACCGCGAATCCGAAGCGACGCGCGGTTTGACACGGACGGGGGGATGCGCCGACGATGGTGCACGCCGGGCGCTGTCAGAACGCAAGTGGGAAGAACGTCCGAGGAGGAGGAAGCGAGGAGGCCGCGCTGCTCCGCCGTCGCTGTCGCCGCCTCGACGCCCAGGGCTTCCCCGCACTTCGGTTCGGCCTAGCCGCGCCCAGTGTCCTGCACTTGCAACGGCATCACCCGGCGGCTCGCAAAGCAACAAGCCACTGGCTCTTTGCAACGGCTAGGTGTGCGTTAACACTTTTTGTCTCTAACCGTGTTGCCGCTCGTGTTGCCTCTAACCGACGGGGTTCCATTGCCGTTATGCATCCGTTTAGGTGAAGAGAACGAAAGGAGTGAACGCAACGGTGTTAGGTGGTTTAGCACCACCTAAACTCAGTTTTGCGCTTCACTTAACCGTCGCCGTCTGGCAACAAGGTTGGTAAGTAGCCAAGTTAACGCAAAACCTGTAGCCAAGATGGCGCACCTGGGGGATGCAGTGGCTCGGCTTTCCGTTCGCTCCACGTCTCGCTCGGGACGGAGCGGCAACAACCTCAACGACATGGATTCATCCATGGCCAACTCGACCAACTGCGCCAACTTGCGTCTTCGCCGCGCCGCCGGTGCAGCAAATGGCTACCTACATTCCAGGCAAGCTGCCCCTACCCGACGACTACTTCTCCGTGCCGCAGCTCAGCAGCAAGGAGAACAAATATCTCCTAGGCCTCGCTAAACACGCGTGCAAGGAGGTGGTGTACTATTCACGCCAAGATGACGGGCCGATGAAATGGCTACATTTGTCTTCCGAGGACGGAGTCGACGTCTTCCAGGGCGTCGACAGCTCGGGCACCACCTCCTCCCAGCAAGATGCAAAGGCTCTCACTTATCTGCGAGGTTCGTGCAAAATCCGCGCGACAATCGACGAGATCTCGGACTTTTTCAAGCTCGACACGGCCGATAAACTCTCCGGGTTCACCCAGACCGTCGGCAAGGACGTCCTCGACCAGAAGACGCTGCTGACCCTTGCCACGCCCACTCCAGACAACCCCAAGCACTACGTGGCCGTCAAGTGGACGGCCATTGAGTCCCCGAGCAAACTCGCTCGCAACCGGGACTTTTGCTACATCGAGTGCCACGACGAGTTCATCGACACCAACACGAAGCGGCGGGGCTGGGTCAGGAGCATCCACTCGATCCGTTTACCGTTCTGTCCGCCTCTAAACAAGAGCCACGGCCTCGTTAGAGGGAGTTTGTACCGGTCGGGCTTCATCTTCACGGAATCGGCTGAAAAGGGCTGCGTGGACGCGGTGCACACTTTGCATGTGGACATCAAGGGCAATGCCCCCAACTGGATGAAGATTCTGGTCATGAAGCGCCGCATCAAGAACATCGCAGAGGTGGATCGCCACTTCCAGCTGCAGAGGCTGGCAAAGGAGAGGCTGTTAGGGGACTTGGAGCTGCCGGCCAAGGAGAGCGCGACCCATTGCCAGCTCTGCAAGACGAAATTTGGGCTCTTCCACCGTCGAAGACGCTGTCGCAAGTGTGGCAAGGTGGTGTGCACGTCCTGTGGGAATGAGTATCTGCTGGATTACGCGGGCATGGGACCCAAAAAGCTGCGCATTTGTGTGGAGTGCTCCGAGTCGGTGGTGTATGGCGTCACTGTGCCCGTGATGGATGAAGCTGGCCAGATTATTACCGACGAACACACTGGCGCGAAGCAGATAGAGGAGCATGATATCCACCCCATGTACGACGACTCTCCATTGGGGGATTCCGTGGCGTTGCTGCAGAGCCGCATGCTGTCGATGGACGAGCACGAGTTTTACATGAAGACGGAGGACGAGAGCGGCATCGCAGACATGGAGGAGGCCAAGCGGATGAATAAAGAGGTCGAGGAGATGCTCATGAAGGTCATGGACGGAATCCCGGAAGAACACTCGACTGAGGGGTCGACCCGGAGGTTTAATCCAGCTGCGAAGTCTCTGCTGGATGCCACTAGTGCGTCGGGCGAGACGGTCCCGGTCGAAACACCGCTTGGTGGGGAGCTGCCTCCGTGGGAAGAGCGGCGAACCCAGAACCAGAAGACTCAAGAAGACTATGAAGACGACGATGAACTAGGCCTCCCACCCAGCAAGAGCGAGCAGATGAGGAAGCAGCTGCAGTACGAAGACCAAATGCGGAGGGAGCACATCGAGCGCGCCAAGAAGCTGCGTCAGTACGCTGCAGGGCCTCAGACTTCTGACTATGTTTCTACAGGATCGACTGAAGTGGGCGACCAGCGAGACGAGCAGCGACCTCGAGCTCGGGGGATTGTGCGGAACGAGTCGGGCGACTCTCTTCGAATGAGCTCGGAGTGGGGCGAGGAGTACTACACAGGGAGAGGAGGAGCGATCGGCCGTGTTGGGCCCGGCGTGATGACGAGTTTCCGTTCGAACGAGTCCGGTAGCTCTGGGAGAGGGGGAGGTGTAGCGAGGTCGGAGCTGTCTGCTGGAGACGGTCTACGCTCGCGGTCGGATTCTCATGGCGCCACGTCGGTCTCTTCGAACGAGCGGGAGTATCGATACGGTAACGGAGGCATCCCCCGCCATCGCGGCGACACTACACACCGCCTCAGACATGACAGTGGCGAGGAAGGGAGAGGTGTTGAGGACGAATTCGAACGCCAGAGACGTACTCAACACTACTTCGATATGCGCAACGCTCGACTGACGCAGTTGAGTGGGAGGGGGACAGGTCAAGTTAATTCCTCTCGACAGCAGCAACAGTTTGTCAACAATGAGCCTCCGGTGCGCGACAGCGTTGAGAGGTTATTCGAGTATGACCAGCCAGCGACAAGGTTCCGCTCGTCCGGGATCGGGGCTGGCTCTGACCCTCCTGTGCCTCGCCACTTGACCGGGAGTGAGTTGGAGTCGCCCTACACGTCGCTGAGTGATTCCCACATCGCGGGGGCCTTCACCACTCGCCGGAGATACCGAAGCGACGACCTGGAAGACCGAGACAACGAGGCCTTCCGCTTGGCCATGTCGGCCATGCGACTGTATGAAGAAGAGCGAGGGCCGCAGCTGCAGGTGTCCGAGGAAACGAGACGAGCGGTGCTGGCCAAGATGATGGAGGTCTATGCTCGGGAGATTGAGCGCAGCCACGACAACGACTCAGGTCCTTACAGTCGAGGCACGATCGCTGACACTCGCCGGCTGCACCACGACGTTGGAGTGGCACCTCCGTTGCGGAGAACGGTGAGTGACGACCGCCCGGCGTCGTTCTACGGCTCGCCACTGCAAGTTTTCAGCCATGAGGACTTCGCTCCTGCCCCTCGGAGACACCAACGACGTCGAGACACTCCACGTCGAGAGGATTCGTACGCGCCGAGTCGCCCAGCAATGCAGAAGACAAGTGAGGAGACCCACGAGTACCGAGACCTGTCGGACCTCACCTCCAGCGCCTTCCAGGCCTTCCAGATGAACTCTCTCGGACCGAGAGACGCCCCCAAGCTGCCTATCAAGGAGGTCGAGAGCTCCGAGGACTCGGACAGCGCCGCGCAAGAGCGCGCCCCGTCAAGCTCCGGCCAGTTCCAGCGCGAGTCGACGAGCACCACCCACGTGCAGCTCAAGTCCGACACGTCTGGGGGCCGCTCGGCTGCAGCTCAAGCGACGTACGACAGCATCGAGAGCAGCGACGTCGCCAACATCCCCGTGTCACGACCGAACTCCATGTACGGTGTGGCCGACTCGGACACGTTCAGCGACATGGACCTCATCGATCTCCCTCACTTGATGCGCAAGGACGACGTCGAAGCTGGGGCTCGCAACTCGTTCGCGGATCTGCAGCAGTGGACGGAGGAGACGCGCGACGAGGGCGTCGAGTACGTGCCAGTGAGTGACTTACTGTCACCCCTGCACTTGGAGGGCGTGCAGCACGTGGAGGACGACGACAGCGAGAGTCAGTCGTCGAACGCGTCGTCTCAGATCGACTGGCAGAAGTCGTTGAGTAACAACAAGTACCCGGGTGAGCAAGGAAGAGCTGAGTCGGACTCGGAGGCGTCCTTCATCCAAGCGTACTCGATTCCCCACCAGGAAGAGTACTCGGATCTCACCAACTCGGGGATGTTCGCGGCGAACGGATTGTCTGCGAGTATGGTCACGCAAGCAGCCTCCGCGTCGCTACCGCAAGCCTCCGTCTCTGTCGGAGCTGCTGTCGGAGTACAGCGGCAGTGAGCGCTCGTCGCTCCCGTCCTACTTGGAGTTTGGCGGGCAGCCGGAGCTGGAACCCGAGTACTGGCAGGCCATCGAGAACAGCCGGCTGAACGGAACGGACGACATTGGCTCAATCCCAGTGGAAGGAGGACGACGAGGCCATGTGAGGAGAAGATCGAGTATCCCGTCCGAGTTGGAGAGCATCACGTCGTCGCGCGAACTTTTCCTGTGAGGAGCAGTTTTATTACCTTACCAGTCAGTGTGTACATACACCCTCGTGTATGCGTTTAATGTGCCAGACCGAGCAGACAATTGAGGAGTCTCCCCCCCATGGAAAATAACACTGAGCAAACGTTGACTCCCTTTGATTAGCATGGCACTCTTCGCTTTCTGCGAAGTCCTGGAAAGCCACGCTTTTTGGCGTGAGCTTGAGCTTTTTTCCGATGTGGTTCATCTTGACTTGGTGGTAGAACCACCAGCACGTGGATCTGCAGAGGCAGGGGGAGGTTCAGGACGAGGCCATCCATCACTGGTGGGTCGGAATGACTATCGTAGATGCACAACCCCCGTTGGGCGTTTTTCGGTCGCTGTATTTCTGGATTGCAGCCATTCGATGTCTGCCGAAAATGAGCACGAGGGTTCACTGCCGGAGGACTTGCAGCGATGTCGGCGACTGGTAGCTGCCATCCGTGGACAGGTGTTGGTGCCGTCGCGGAAGCAGCAAGCGGTGAAGCAGCTTGAGGATGTGGTTGCCAGACGCCAAGAAAATCAACAAACTCGATGGTGGCTTAGCGACTCAATGCCCTCTCCTCGGGCGCGATACCTTAGGTAAGTTGCTCTGTTGATGGGTCATGTGGAAACTATGAAATGGTGGGCAAAAATGTAGTGATCCTCGTTATTGGTGGCCCGTGTCCGTGTAGAGATATTCAAGCCCGTCGCATCAAAACAGTTCAGCGACGATGGCGCAGGTCAGCAAAGAGACAAAAAAAATACTTGCAAGTCAGACGTTTAGGCTTACCTGAAAGAGAGTTGCTATCATGCTGGATAGACACATGCTGCAGAAGCGGATCTTGGCAAAGGTTCGAA
The DNA here is from genome assembly GCA_016169955.1 of Phytophthora vignae f. sp. vignae. NCBI lineage: Eukaryota > Oomycota > Peronosporomycetes > Peronosporales > Peronosporaceae > Phytophthora > Phytophthora vignae. The sequence continues at coordinate 1,002,721 of JABJUM010000009.1, read as the reverse complement.
TGGAGCAAAAATGGCGAAGTAGACAAGGTTCTTGACTTGTCTTTCGTTGGTTGCACGTATGTTGCGTCACTAACTTGGTTTGGGCTGTATAGGAATCTCTCGCTTCCGCAAAAGTGCTCTTTTGATCCAACGCATCTTCCGAGGGCACTTCGTCCGTAAGCACAAGTGAGTACTGGATGTAGTAAACCACTGATTGCGGTAAATATGAATTCTTTAACCGTTATCCTAACGCAGAATCGACATTGCATCGTATCTGGCGGGGCTGGTGTCGCGGGTTGAACGTCTTCGAAGCGACCGTGAGGTTTACCACTTAAAGTGCGAGAACATACAGCAGGAGCTTCAGCAGCTTCGCGTCGATATCGAGATACTCCGAGATAAAATCTCGGAAGAGGAGAAAGAGGTGGCGCTTATCGCCAGCAAAGGCGTCGTCGCAGTGGACTCCACAGTCGTCCACGAAGACGCAGCCGAGTCGGTTGCGTATTACAGGGGCGAAGTGGCGGAGCTCGAGGAATTGGCTCAAAATCTTGAGAAGGAACTGCAAGAGTTACGGGAACAGGACCCAGTCGTGCACTATGCTGCCACGCTCATCCAGGCACGGCACAGAGGCGTTCGGTGTCGAACGCAGCGGCTGCAAGAGCGCCAGCGCCAACGTCAGATATATGCTCGGTACGAATTAATCTGTCCATTTTGGTTGAGCTCCATAGTACTAACTCTCATGATACACAGAATGCGTCAATCCAAGGAGCTGTGCTACGACCGCATCCACGCGTCGTGGGTAATCCGCAACCACAAGCTCTGGGACGTAAGTGCAAGAATCATCGCCGGTCTGTTCCACATCCAAAGGGCCAAGCACGAGCGAGTTTCCCTCCGTCGAGATCGTGCTGCGCGGCGAATTCTGCGTTTGTATCGAGATGTGCAGGCCCGAACGACGGCAAAGCAGAGTTTACAGTGGAAAAGAGTGAAGTTTCACGCAAAAGAGCTGGCCAAGAGGAAGCTTCGCGTGTTGCTTCAAGTTACGTGGTCAGGTTGGGTCCGATGTGTGCAAATGGAGGCACAGCGACGTACGACAATTGCAACGCGTGAAGCTGCAGGACTCATGAAGTGGCAAAACACCAAGGCGAGGCAGTTTGTATCAGCGTATCGAGCGCGGGTTATGAAGCGCGAGGTCCTAGAGCGTGAAGTTATGAACCAACTTGATGCTCGCGTGCTGCAGCATATCCGCGCTGCAGTTCAGACGACGAGTGATAAGGAAACTTGCACTCTGAGTGCACAGGAAATCTCCTCAAGCTTCTTACTGCTGATCCGGAATGATATTTGGACGTGGCAAAACCCTGACGATCAGCTCTACTTCTTGGCGCAGCGATACAGTCTCCCTCTCGAGGTGCTTCCATTGGAGCGACTTCTCCACTGGCTGGCTGAGGCATCGCCAGCGTTCGTGGATCTGTACGCGCCACTTCCAACTCTAACTCTGCTCGTTTTGAGGCATTTGTCGCAGTACTTTGCGCTGCACTCCCGTATATTGCTGCAGATACGACGAATCCATGAGGTTTACGAAACCCGCATGCTCATGCGCGAGTATCTGTCTCTACTGTACACTGCGAATGTTGTGCGACTCTCTCCTTCAACCACATTCTCTTCTCAACAGCGTCAACGCGCTGTGGACATTTTACGTGAAAAAGATCGGGTCGAGCATCTCCCCATTTTACAAGGTGGAGAGCTTGAATCGGGTGTAAACTCGAACAACCAGGGTGGGGCCTTCATGTCATTCCACTGTGTGTGGAACCACCGTCTGTGCGAACGTTGCTTGGCCATGAGACCCGAAATGCAGAAAATATCTCGCCAGTGCAAGTGCTGTGGCCATCATCAGTACGAAGCGAACACTCTGGCTAGAGATTTGAGGCTGGAAGCGCAGGAGGTTTTCTCTGAAAAAGACACTCCGGCCGGAGTGTTGTGGGCTTCCTCGAGTGAGAGGTGCGACTTCTTGGTTCTAAACGCCTTCCTGCATGCCTTATTCCCCGTGAATCACGAGAACCGTGAAAAATACTCGCTGGACACGCAGTGGAAACTTGTCATGCGCAGTGCTTACGAGCCCGTGGTGCAGCTTTACAACCGCCTCCCAACAGGATCACTCAATGACCTCTTGAATGCGCCGCAAGAAGTGGAGGCTTGGGCGAAAGTCTGCTGTCCACCAGGAGTGAACGAGCAACTGCAGCTATTTATCACGATTTTGAAGGACGAGTGGACTCAGCTAGACGCTCAATTGGCATCGGAAGTTCACGTTGCAGCGACAAACTTTGCACGTGAAATATTTCAGAACGGGGACCATCGGACCAAGAATTTATTACCCAAGTCAATGGTGCAACACAAGAACAAGAGTAAGCGAGTCGGCCAACCGATTGGACACTTAAAGCCGCTCGGTAACATGACCCCAGCTTCGCAGCACTAGCTACGCTTCAACTCACTTCCTGACCTTGAGCAGCAACGTCTTGTTGCCCTTGATCTTCTTCTGAAGCTGCATGAGACCGAAGAGAAGCGCCTCCGCCGTGGGAGGGCAACCAGGCACGTAGATGTCCACGGGGACAATGCGGTTGCAGCCACGCACCACGGAGTACGAGTAGTGGTAGTAGCCTCCGCCATTGGCACAGCTCCCCATGGACACGATGTAGCGCGGTTCGGGCATTTGGTCGTAGATTCGACGCATCGCCGGCGCCATCTTGTTGGTGAGAGTTCCAGCCACGATCATGACGTCGCCTTGGCGTGGCGAGGCTCGGTACATCATCCCCATGCGCTCGCAGTCGTATCGCGAACCAGCTGAAACCGATGCAAGTGTGTTCAATGTTACTTCAATACGAGAGGATTTATAACGTGGTTGTCGTGAAGAACGTACCAAAGTGCATCATCTCGACCGCGCAGCATGCCAGACCGAAGGATACAGGCCAGATGGAGCTCTTACGCCCCCAGTTCACGAGATCATCGAGGCGAGACACGACGTACTCTAAGGCGTATGCAGAGTACAGCGTTAGTATTAAGTTACCAGCTAGCCAATTAAAGCTGGGATCACCTACCGGCGCTGTTCCGAGCTGTGGCATTTCCAGCAATCAAGTCAGCGATGGTGGCCCGCTCCATGGCCTCCAAATTGTCTGCACCCGAGTCATTCTTTGATACAGAAGGGGTTGTGTGGAGGCGTCGAGTAATAGCTTCTGCCGGCTTCAGTGCTTTAAGTGAACGCCGGTACAGCAGATTTGAGCCGATGCGAAGCATGGTATCGAACAATCGAGTGAAAATCTGAAGTCTCAAGTGGAAGGAAGCGAACAACCGACCAAGTGATTTCGCGGCAAAGCTGATGGCCGCCTCGCAAAACTTTGGTTTAGGCCGGTCAAGATCCAGATTGCGTGGGTAAGCAAGTTGATGGCCACCAATACCAGTCTTCGCAAAAATGCGGCAAGATTTGGTGCAGTTAAGGTATATTCGAAGTACATGTACTACAAGAGCAAGTGTTTGTACAAGTTTACGCGGTAATGTCGGTGGCCACCCTGACGATGGTTTACCCCGAGGTGTTGATGGCCACATCGCCTACCACAACCTCAGCTTGTAGCCCCAGGATGGCGACCCATATTTCATTCTGGTCCATGTAGGCAACAGTATGTCCAGTCTTAACTGAGAAGCAACACGGTAGACCACTCACTCTTTATTCATGTTGGCTTTTCATTGTTTGGAATGGTGTTCAGGTCACGACGCTCAACCGTGCAGCTTTCCGTCGCCAATCCGTCCACAACCGTCTACTTCCTCACCTTCAGCAGCAGCGACTTGTTGCCCTTGATCTTTTTCTGCAGTTGCATGAGACCGAAGACAAGAGCTTCAGCCGTCGGGGGACACCCAGGGACGTAAATGTCGACCGGCACGATACGGTCGACGCCACGCACCACGGCGTACGAGTAGTGGTAGTAGCCGCCTCCATTGGCGCAACTTCCGAGCGACACAACATAGCGGGGCTCAGGCATCTGGTCGAAAATACGTCGCAAGGCGGGCGCCATTTTGTTGGTCAGCGTGCCGGCCACGATCATCACGTCCGTCTGACGAGGCGAAGCACGGAACACCATGCCCATGCGCTCAAAGTCATAGCGGGAGCCGGCTGCATCGAGTCAAAGTGTTAGCATTACACGGCGAGTAGACGTAGTTTTTACCTTTGAAACGTACCGGCGTGCATCATTTCCACGGCGCAGCAGGCCAGGCCGAAGGAAATGGGCCAGAGCGAGCTCTTGCGGCCCCAGTTGACGAGGTCGTCAAGGCGGGACACCACATACTCTGTGTCATTGTAGATAAGGATACTCGAATGTTACAGTACTGATCGAGATTTATATTCCGTCCGTCACCTACCGGCGCTGTCTCGGGCGGCCGCGTTGCCGTTGAGCAGGTCGGCGACGTTGCCGCGCTGCGAGACCTGCAGTTGTTCCTGGGGCTGCGCCTGAGCCCCCGCCACGGTGGAGGAGGTCTGCATTGCCCTCGAGGAGCTAGAGACCACGGGTCGGGCCGCACCGCGTTGCAAGAGCTGCGAGCTGAGGCGGAACATGGTGGCAGGTCGATTGGAATCGCTCGAGCGCTGCAGATCGAAAGCAGACTCGGACTGTCCGCATCGGAGGAATCTGCGGCCAGGAGCAAAGCGAAGGAGGAAGGTCCAGCCTCAACCAGCGTGCTTGTGGCGGATTGCGCTGGCACCTGCGCTGCTGCTGATGGCCACCTCGCCTGCGTTTCAAAACACGGTGTACATGTCGGCAACTCACTCGCAAAAAGTAGCGGAGACCGGTTCTCAGTATTGTCGACACCACGAACGAAATTCGTCATAGTGAGACCAAGTCATTTTGAGCCATGGTCATCTCGATGATTATGCTGCGCTGATTTTGGCCACCTTCTTTGGACGCGCTATGACAGCCTGGAGCGTGCTTCTCTGCGCTCGCAGCACTAGGAGCCACCTCCAGAACGTGCGTACCAGAGGCTTGCACGTGCCTGAGGCTTGCTCGTTCCCGCAGTCTCACTTTTTGCAGCAGTACTTCATGGTATGAGGTAGAGCGCCGATACGACAAGTTTGGCCACAGGTTTGGCCAGAGGACGTGCCGCTGTATGTACAAGCCAACGCTGCTTCGACATGTAGACTCAACCCCCGGTTACTTTCGAGTTGACCCCCGCCCCCTACCGACTCAAGTTGTTCACCTGCATCAATGGAGATACTGTACGTCTTCATGTCCTCTTGTCTGCCGTCGTGTGTTCATCCTAATTCAATTTTCTTTCTTCTTTCTCCAACGAACGATATGCAGATGCCGCCCTATCTTCGGCTTCGAGTGTGAATCGACCGCCTACTTCCTCACTTTGAGCAGTAGTGACTTGTTGCCCTTGATCTTCTTATGGAGTTGCATGATGCCGAACAACAAAGCCTCGGCCGTGGGTGGACATCCCGGGACGAACACGTCAACTGGCATGATACGGTCGACGCCGCGCACCACCGCGTACGAGTAGTGGTAGTAGCCGCCGCCGTTCGCGCAGCTCCCCATCGAAATGACGTAGCGCGGCTCCGGCATTTGGTCGTAGATTCGACGAAGAGCAGGCGCCATCTTGTTGGTGACGGTACCAGCGACGATCATGAGGTCCGTTTGGCGCGGAGATGCACGGAATAACAGGCCAGACGCGCTCGAAGTCGTAACGCGATCCAGCTAAACAGTGCCAGAAGCAAAAGGGGGGTTTCATCCAGTCAGTATCCGGGATCTTCCAGAGGTGTCTTCACTCGAGGGGCTACGCACCGGAATGCATCATTTCTACGGCGCAGCAAGCCAAGCCGAAGGTGACGGGCCACAAGGAGCTCTTCCGACTCCAGTTGATGAGGTCGTCCAGGCGGGATACGACGTACTCTGCAGACGAGAGTGAGATCGGAGTGAGCAACAAGAGGAGAAGGGGCTCTTGTAGTGCTTCGGCTTTCACGTACCGGCGCCATTCCTCGCTACTGCATTTCCAGCCAGGAGATCCCCCACGGAAGTCGAAGAGGTGGCGTGGAGGAGGCGAGTGCCTCGGGCTGCTCGAGTCACCGCGTTTTGCGCCAACTCGCTACGCTGAAGGAGCCTGGAGCGGAGGCGCCACATTGTCGAATGCTGGGAGATCGACGATGTCAAAGTTGACCAAGCGCAGCGACAGGAGAAATGGAGGCTTTGAGATCCTTCCTACTGGGCTCGGAACGGCGCCGGATTACTATGGTCCAAGTTGATGGCAACTTGAGCGGAGCAGACCAATGGAAACCAAGGCCAACAAGCGATTATTCTGCCCAAACGTGCCACAATCGCTGCAACGAGTTTACTCGGGTCACACCATTACGCCAACACAAGTCTGCGCAGCCAATCCAAGGCCGTCGCTAACAAGGAGGTATGGTACGTACATCTAGCCGCTCCTGCTGTGCTGCTGCGTGTTGTGTCATCCAAATTCATTTTCTTTTGTGTCTGTGTGTGCGATGAGTCTTCTCTCAACCAAATACAGATGCGCCCAGTATTACATGTAGCTGGCCTACACGACAGTTTGGTTCCGGGAGCTCCCGTCCGCCAGAGAGGCAGCCAGCCACGCACGCAGCTTACTTCCGCAGCTTCAGCAGCAGCGACTTGTTGCCCTTCACCTTCTTCTGCAGCTGCATGAGGCCGAACAGCAGCGCCTCGGCCGTCGGCGGGCAGCCGGGCACGTAGATGTCCACGGGGATGACGCGGTCCACGCCGCGCACCACGGCGTACGAGTAGTGGTAGTAGCCGCCGCCGTTGGCGCAGCTGCCCATGGACACGACGTAGCGCGGCTCGGGCATCTGGTCGTACACGCGGCGCAGTGCGGGCGCCATCTTGTTGGTCAGCGTGCCGGCCACGATCATCACGTCCGTCTGACGGGGCGACGCACGGAACACCATACCCATGCGCTCGAAGTCGTAACGCGAACCGGCTGCAAGGAGCGACAAGACACCGAAACAAGGTCAGGGAGGTGATCAATTATGGAGAGCCCAAGATAGAGAGAGAGATTCCAGGCGTACCGGAGTGCATCATTTCGACGGCGCAGCAGGCCAGACCGAAGGTGATGGGCCACAGCGAGCTCTTGCGTCCCCAGTTCACCAGGTCGTCCACGCGTGACACGACGTACTCTACGATAATGGAGAGAGAGCGAAAGTATGGGTCAGAGCGCGGCAGGGAGCGAGGAGGAGAGTTGAGACCGGAACGTACCGACGCCGTTGCGGGCCGTGGCGTTGCCGTTGAGCAGGTCCTGGATGTTGCCGCGCTCGGCGGGCGCCGAGGACGACGACGTGGCGGGCACCGCCGACGAGGCGCAGCGGACGGCGGACGTCCGGGCCAGAGCTCCTGAGCGGCGTGCAAGGGTCAGCATGGTCGGCAAGAGTGTGCGGCGTTCGTCGAGCGATTCTGGCCGCCCGCTTTGGGGGCCAAAACCACCAAAATCCCTGTCAGAAACGATGAAGCGGAAGTGACGGGTCTACCTGTTATTACAGGTCGGGGACGACTGTGGCTCTGCAGCCGCGATTGATCAAGTCTCAAAGGTTTCGACCGTCGGAATTCTTGAAGGCTCTGTATTCGACTGAATGTACCAAAACGATGGTACCGACGCAAGTTGAAGACTGCATACTTGGCGTTGCTACGGACACAGGCACAGCGCGCAGCGAGGCGAGAAGAGCATAGCGGAGGCCAGGCGACCGATGCGATTGGGTTTGTTCGAGGGACTTGGAGAACGCGCGCCGTCTTCTGGATTGCCGGCTCGAGATTTAGCTTCGGCGCCTTCTCCGTTCAGGCCCAGCACTAAGTAGGCAGCGGAATTGGCGGATATGTAGGCTTGCAGGCTCTCGGCGATGGTGCTCGTGCTCTCGATCGGCTGAATGTCCACTTCGCCGTTGATCTGGGTTACAAATACGATGTAGAGCAGTAATGCAATAGAGCGGGAAAATGAAGTTTGTACAGAACGACGTACCTGAGCTCCTTCGATGACGTTGCGGTGCCATTCAAACGGCTGGGCGTCGTACTCGCCGACGATCGGCTTTTCGTGGAAGTGGACAACTCGTAAAATGTCCACAGGCCGCATGAGCTTCAGCGTTGCATTGAGGCAGCGGGTTGCAGCCGCAGACTTGTCCACCGCCACCACGAACACGTACTGCTTGGTAATCACCGAGTTGACTGGGGCAGGAGGAACAACCAGCATAGGTATTGAGGTCGTGCAGCGCAATACCTCCCACGGAACATGGTGAACTTGATCAATAGCCGGTCCGGCTTTGCCATGCGCCCCCAAAACGAGGAAATCAACTCGCTCACGCTCTGCGACTTGTAAGAGTTGCTGAGCAACTGAGCTCTTGCCATCACTCGTCTCACACGTGATCTTGACGCGGTTGGTCGGTAGTTGCAGTCGAGCGCAGTGTGCCTTATACTCTAGATGACAAAAGCGTAGTTAAGATGTAGCCCGCGTACAAACGCTGGTTTCTAGTTTCACTGACGCACCTTCCGCGATGAACTCGCCGGAAATCCGGGGCAGTTGAAGACTGGCAGAAAGCTCTTCGTCCACGTTAACGACAGCAAGCTGCCCTTGCCTTCGTAGGCGCACCGCCAACTCAAATGCTAAATATGATTGACCTGAATTTGTGGAATGGCAAGCATATGAGTCACAGATATGACTCGCGCAAGCTACTAAAACAATCATAGGCGTACGGCTGCCGTCAACTGCGACCATGTACTTGGCCGTTGGAGAAAGACACTTATTATCTTGGTGCGCTAACACCACACCATAGCCATTTTGTCAGAATAAGGCCAATACTGCCATCAACGCTCATCTCATCCACAGCCCGCTCACCTTGCTCCATATTGTTGCGCAGTTCCGTCAGCGTTGAGTGCACGTCCAAGAACAGCCCCGACTCGCTTTCACGCGCAGCTGCAGCGGGATCGTAGTCAGCGTCATCCATCAAGTAGCAAAGCTGTTCATGGCTCCACTCAGAAACGTCTTCAGGCGCCAGCGTCTTGACCAGCTTCAGAACTTGATCAGGCTGATCCAGCAGATATCCTCGGAACGTCTCGTCCGTCAGGTCCGGCTGCACGCATCGGAACTCCGTAAGCCCTAGAGGTAAACTTCGCACCACTACCAACTTGGACACACCTCCTTGATGCTCAAAGCCAGTCGCGTGCTCTGGATGCACAGCCGCAGCGCCGCCGACGGCTTCTTGAGCGCCAACACGTCGCGCATCTTCAACCCGCACCTCTTCAATCAGTATCACGTCACTCAAGCGAGGGGAAAACTTCAGTAGTAACAAACAAAGGTGTGTTCGATTTCAGTTCACGGTGTGTTTGTTATTGACCGCGCTCAAAGCTCAAAGCTCCAGCCGAAGCCGAGCCGAGGGCTGCCTGTCGCTCTACTGTACTCGATCCACCCGGGCGCCATGCAGGACAGCGGCGAGCTGCACCCGGCGCAGGTGCTCAAGAGCGGGCACGACGTGGGCTCGAGCCACTACGCAGGCGGCGTGCCGCCTCACAAGCGCATGCGCAAGCCCATCGTGCGCAAGAGCGTGGACCCGAACGCCACCTTCATCAACTACGTGACGCAGCGCCGCTTCGTGCTGGCGCGCAGCGTGCGGTCGCACGCACTGCCGCCGCACTCTTTTTACAAGAAGCAGATGCTGCCGCCCATGGCCTACGCCGGGGACGACGACCTGGCCTCGTGCGTGTGCACCAAGTTCTGCCGCTGCTCGACCAACAAGCAGCGCTGCCCCGTCAACTGCCTCACGTGGACGCCCGAGGGCCGCCGCCTCATCACGGGCAACTCGGTGGGCGAGTTCACGCTCTGGAACGGCCTGGCCTTCAACTTCGAGACCATTTTGCAGGCCCACGACGACGCCGTGCGCGCCATGGTGTGGTCGCACAACGACAACTGGCTGGTCACGGCCGACCACGGCGGCGTCATCAAGTACTGGCAGTCTAGCATGACCAACGTGCAGCTGCTGCAGGGACACAGGGAGGCTGTGCGCTCGCTTAGCTTCTCGCCGACGGACTTCAAGTTCGTGTCGTGCTCGGACGACGCGACCGTCAAGATCTGGGACTTTGAGAGTGGACGCGAGGAGCGCGTGCTCACAGGACACGGTTGGGACGTCAAGTGCGTGGCCTACCACCCGCAAAAGTGCCTGCTCGCCAGTGGTAGTAAGGATAACCTGGTGAAGATCTGGGACCCCAAGTCGGGCAACAGTCTCAACACGCTGCACGGACACAAGAACACCGTGTTCAAGGTGGCCTGGAACTCGAACGGCAACTGGCTGCTCACGGCCAGTCGCGACCAGCTCATCAAGATCTACGACATCCGGATGCTTAAGGAGTTTGCCACGCTCAAGGGCCATGCTCGTGAGGTCACCTCGATTGCGTGGCACCCGTGGTATGAGCGTCTCTTTGTCAGTGGCTCGTACGACGGATCGCTCATGTACTGGGAAGTTGGGTACGTCTGACCTTGCTGTTTCTGTGCGGATATTTTTCGCTTGTGCTTTCAATTTACTAACGACAATGTTCCTGTTGTATGTTTCACAGTAAGGAGAACGCGCTGGCATCCATCCCTCAGGCACACGACACGGCTGTGTGGGATATTCAGTGGCACCCGGTTGGCCACGTTGTCGCGACTGGAAGGTATGTCACCTGCTTCTTACTTTACCTTTGCATGGTTCAGTGCAGCTAATGTGTATGAATTGTTTGATGGTACAGTAATGATCACAGTACAAAGTTCTGGTGCCGCAACCGTCCTGGAGACCCGATGGATGACAAGTACAATGGCGGCCAGACCGTGCTCAACGAGCATGAAGCAGGAGAAGGCATGGCACATATGCGTGGCGGCTTTGACAACGCAGAAGTGCTACCTGGTATGGCGGACGGCGCCAGCAGCCTCCGCTCCAGCGCCATTAATGCCGCGAACTTCCAGACATTCAACAAGTCAGCCACTGACAACCGCGCGAATGGTGGTCGTCGCCCGCCGCCCGAGTCGTACACGTGCAATCGCTGCGGAACCAAGGGCCACTGGATCGAGGACTGTCCCACTAAGGATCAGCACAACCCGAGCGGCCAGATGCAGCGCAAGATTCCGCCCGAAGGCTACTTGTGCAAGCGCTGCAACGTTCCCGGCCACTACATCTCGGACTGCACAGAGCCCAAGGTGCCGCCGCCGTCGTACACGTGCCACAAATGCCGTCAGAAGGGTCACTGGAAGCAGGACTGTCCGATGGACGGCAACGGCGCGATCAGCGCGCTGCTCAGCCAGATCCGGCCTCCCAGTGGAGCTGGCGCTCCGATGAGTTCCGGTGGCATCCCGCCCCCACCGCCCTCCGCTCGAGGGTTCCCGCCGCGGGGCATGATGCCGCCGCCTCCGCCTGTTGCAGGAGCAGGGGCCGGACTGCTGGTGCCGCCGCCACCCCCGCCGCATATTCTTGCTGGCATGAAGCGCGCTCGCGAAGACGAAAGCGGTAATGGTGTGGGCATGCCTCCGCCGCCTATGAATGGCTGGCCGCCCATGGCTGGAGCCTCGGGCCGTCCTGGTCCGCCTCCTGGTCCGCCCGGCGGAGCAATGCCGCCGCCGCCGCCCGGGCTCTTGGGCCCGCCGGGCCAGCCCGACCTGAAGAAGCTGAGCCGAGACCCGAGGCGGAGGTAGGCGCGCTCCTATCGTCGAACAGCGGAACCCGATGGATCGTCACCGAGACGGTCGGCCACCTACGTGAGGCGGAGCCTAGTGACAGTAGTAGCAGCTCGGCAGCATTGCCCGACAATCAATAACGTTAGTGAAATGCAAGCAGAAGTCTGATCTTGTGCTGCCGAGTGATGTGATGATGATGATGCCGGCAGGTTTGTTTGCGCGGCACTTGAAGTTCGGTTCAACTTGACCCCCGAGCTCGTTTCGGATGTGAAAAAAATCCACGTCTAACAAGGACGCCCCCCCAAACAGCCCTCAAGCATGGCAGGACGAACGCCATGCTACATGCAACGCATGGCGATCTGGCACCAGTGCAGCAGCTTCGGAGCGGAAGCTGTCGAGCAGCACGTGACTGGAATCAGTCAACGGAGGGAACAAAGAGCCGCGAAGCGATCCCGCCGTTGAAGATGGATCAGCGCGCAAGCCGCGCGAGCCTCGCGGCGAGGTGCCGGCACGCTGCGTGCCCTCGACCTTGCCCACGCCATCAGCGCCAAGCTGGCTGCGCCACATCGGAACCGCTGTCCTACGGCGAAATGGCCTCGGGCGCTGCAAGCCGGCGCATCTGACTGGCAGTCTCAGCTAGTCAGAGGCAGTAATCCCCTCTTATTGGCCGAAAAATGCTTTTATAATCTCGCCATTGGTCGCGATTGGCTGAAAATACCACCTGCTTTTCTTTTCCGCCCAAGATTGCGAATTCCCAGCTGCAATTTCGCATAACATGGTATTCGCCGGGTATTATCTCTCGAAGGTTCCGTCGCAGTACTAGCTCTATTCGTAGCCTCGACGCCCACCGTATCGATTCTCGCGACGCCGACAACCAGGCGGGCTGCCGGCGGCCTCGAGCTGTCGCTGTCAACCGCCATTTCCACACTTTTCCCCAGGAAGCCAGCCCCGCGCGCAATAATGAAGACGCAGCGGGAGTCGGCCCACGCGCCGCCCACGGCCCTGCTGCTGCAGACGTCGCGCGCGTCCGCGCCCTTGCCCGCCGGCCACCGACGCAAACAGCAGCAGCTCGCGCTGGGCGGCTCCTCGGACCGCCTGCGCAGCCCGGACGACCGCCGCGCCGCTCGACGACACCACGCACGACACCAGGCCGCCCCGCCAGTGTCCGCGCCCTCCGCGCCGACCTATCAGCACCTAGGTGCCATCGAGAGCGTCCGCACGGCGCTCAGCAGCACCGGCGGCGGAGTCAGCGCGAGCTCCGGCGTCGGCTGCCACGAGGTTATTCTCAGCGGCGCGCTCAGCAAGCGCGGCCAGTTCTTCAAGACGTGGATCCCGCGCCACCTGGTGCTGTCCCGCAGCGCGCTGCAGGTGTACCGCAAGAACCCGTACGCCGCCAGCATGCAGCAGCAGGAGAAGGACCTGGCGCAGCTCGAGAAGAAGCTGCTGAAGATGGAGGTGGCGCGCGCTGACGCCATCCGCGTCGAGGCGTCGGATGCGTTTAAGCACCACCCGTTCTGCTTCGTGCTGGTGGCGCGCAAGCGCTCGCGGCGGCGCGGACTGCTGGGCGGCGGCAGCGGCGACTCGACGACGCGCAGCGCCATCACGTTCAACAGCACGGGCAGCAACTGCTTCCAGCACCGCAAGGAGAGCAACCTGGACTCGAGGAGGATCGACGACGGACCGGTCGTGCTCTACTATCTGCAGGCCAGCAAGGAGGTTGAAAGGCAGCGCTGGATGCGCGCGCTGCAGCGTTGGATCGAAGGCGAGAGCCCCGCCAAGCTCGGACGCGGCATCCTCAACTACATTGTGAACAACGAGTACAGCAACTACCGCTACGGACAGAAGGTGGTGGGCGGCACGTCCTCCTCGAGGTCGGTGGGACTGGCTGGGGACTGCGGCTCGACGGTCAGTGGACCGGCGGCCTTGTCGCCGGCGTCTCAGGCTGGTCGTAGCGTCGAACAGGAGTTCCCTGTGCTCGCCAATTTGATCCGGGACATGCACGACTGCAAGAAGGAGGACGAGATGGTGTACATTCTGGACCAGATTCTCGGCGAGGTGCAGGACGGCGCCACCAGCGGCTACATCAAGAAGCTGATCGCTTCGGCGGGCGAAGTGAAGCTCGAGGAGTCGCAGCACGTGTGGACGACACACGTCAAGACGGCGTACGCGAACGTGATGAAGGCGCTGCAGACGGCTTCATCGGGACAGGAGCCGAGCAGCCAGGCACCCACGCTGCGCGCCCCGACCACGTACGCGATGCGTCAAAACTCGGCGGGCAGTGTGGAGTCGAGTGAGAGCAACCGATCGCTGAACAACGTGGACATCATGTCTTTCCACCGGTTCTACAAGCTCGGACGGAAGCTCGGATCGGGCGCCTTCTCAGTGGTGCACATTGCAACCCACCGCGAGACGCGGAAGCAAGTTGCTGTCAAGTGCATCGCCAAGGCGAGTTTGGGGCCTCAGGACGTGCACTCTTTGAAACAAGAGGTGGAGGTCATGTCGAGTCTGAACCACCCGAACATCGTGCCTCTGCTGGACTACTTTGAGGAGGACAGATACTACTACATTGTGACCCCGCTGTGTACGGGTGGCGAGCTGTTCGATGATCTGGTGAAGCGCAAGAGCTACACGGAGGAGGATGCCCGTGTGCTCATGCGGAAGCTCGCGAGTGCTATCGACTATCTGCACTCGCGCGGCATTGTTCACCGCGACCTGAAGCCGGAGAATATTTTGCTGAAAACCTCGGCTCCTGGTGCCGAGGTGATGATCGCTGATTTCGGCTTCGCTAGACCCATGAACGGCTCGCGGCGCGGTACTGCGTGCGGCACTCCGGGCTACGTTGCTCCCGAAGTTGTACAGGGCGAGCCGTACGGAGCCGAGGTGGACTGCTGGAGTCTCGGCGTGATTTTGTTTATCTTACTGTGTGGATACCCGCCGTTCCCTGGTGCCAACCACGCTACGGTGCTGGACAAGGTCGTGAAGGCCGAGTACAAGTTCGAGTCTCCGTACTGGGACGAGGTGTCGGATGAAGCGAAGGACTTGGTGTCGGAGTTGCTCACTGTGGATCGCACCAAGCGTCTCGACGCGTCTGGAATCCTGGCTCACCCGTGGATGGACGAGACGCGCGCGTCGGTCATTAGCATGACTGACGACAGTGAGTTGCGGAAGCGCATAACGCGCAAGTGCTCGGACCTGTTGCCGGCGCTGCACCAGATGCGGAAGCACAGCCTGACACACGGCAGCCCGAAGATTCGTCCGTCCGACATGAACGTGGACGAGATGGAGCTAGACGAGCAGACCATGAACAGCGACAAGGAAATGCTTGATCGCGAGCTCGCGGACATGGACGGCTTCTAGAGTGAGTGAGGGCTATCATTGGAAATAGCCTCGCCGCAGTGGGCCGCGCATCGGTCTGTACCCCCGGGACAGCTCCGCTCACCGCTCGCTGGTGAGATGGGAAGTATTACCGACTACCATCTCAATGTGTATGTTTGTACATGTGTGTAGCTTTGATTGCCGCAGGGGCTGAAGGAGAGCACCAGGCTGAAAAAAACTAATTGGGTATAATATCAAGCAGACTTGTATTTGCACAAACTCGGTGTCATCAGAGTCCCATGTCTTCCGCAGCTTTCAGCGCTTGTTGCGCCTGGATGGCTTCCTGCATCATAAGCTCGCAGAAGGCCTCAAAGTCCAGAGCCGACAGCACAAGCTGCAGGTTCACAGTTGCGTCTTCGTGCTTGGGACTGCGTTGCAGCGCCCTGCAGTGCGAAAAGAACTCGTCCGGTGTGAGCTGGTTGCAGCGTCGTGGACAGAAGAGCATTTGAGTTGTAATGTTGCACAGTAAATTAGCCTAGACACGCCTCACCTGCTCTTGGCGCAAGAAGGTCGCTACGACGTCTTCAAACAATTCCTCATAGCGCTGCTCGACGACTCCAATGAAAAAATACTATGGTAAATGCGGCATCAACATCCGAGGATCACAGCAACAAAACACCATCGCACGCACTCGGAAGAGCTCGTGCACTTCATGTCCATGCTCTCCATCAGCCTCCACCCCACGGAAACCAGCAGCATGTCTACCAACAACCATTTACACACACATCCTCGTGATTTCTCATTACGCCTCAATTCCAGGCTAAATGAGCTCTTCGTCTACCGTTGAACAAACTGCGCCAACTTGGCCTCCACCTCCTCTGAGCACCACCCTCCGCTCACAGTTAACTCTCTCACTACTCCCCATTAATCCCCAAACGCAGCCAAACCTTGGTCGCAGAAGGCCATCAGCCTTGCCACCACCGGGTCGGAGCTTTCCACTGCTACCAGCACTTCATCCATCGCTCCACGTCGCTTCAAGTACCGCGCGCCTCTTCACTTGCTCTTTGTATGTCCCGACAAAAAAGTAGGCACCTCAGTTATCCTTTGACAGCCTAAACGCTACCGACAGCTGATGGAAGCGCGCGATGCCATCGTGTCGTGGCTGGAGCAGGGCGACAACTTCCTGCGCGTGACGGCCGCGTCCCCATTCTCCCCACGACGAGGCCGCGCCGGACTCCGCGACGTGGCGCAGACCGAGGGCGCGGCGCTGGGCGAGCTCGCGGCCTTCGTGAACCGCAGCTTGCCGCACGCCAACTGGGACGCCAAGCACGCCCGGCAGATGCTCAAGCACTACTTGCTGGAGTACCGATCCACGGCGGAAGCGGCGGCCGATCCGCGATTCTCATTGGATGAGAGGGACGCGCTGCGCGGGCTCAAGACGGTGCAGGACAAGCTGGACAGCATGTGTCGCCACTTCCAAAGACTCCAGCGGCTGCACGAGCACGCGGGCGCGAGGGACATGGTGACTGTTAGGAGGAGCTCAGCGCTGCAGAGAGCGCAGAGGCAAGCGAGCCATGCAAACCAGCAGCAGCAGCAGACAGCGTACGTGAAGCTGCACTTTGCCTTGACGGAGGCCCAGCGCAGAGAGAGGGAGACGGATGTGGTGCCCGAGAGTGACTTGAGCAATTCGTGTGACAACAGTGAGGCGGACAAGAATGCGACGGGGCAGCGGGCAGTGCAGTCCACAGTGAGTGGGGAAGAAGAGAAGCTGGAGGAGGAGGAGGAGAGACGGATGGAGCTGACGTCTGAATGTGCGCAGGTTAGGAACAGAGGAGGCAAGGAGAGCGATCAAGATGCAGGGCAGGAAGTAGGATCTAGTCAGTCGGCGCAACACGTGCAGAGGGAGACACGGAGGAGCGTCAACAAGCAGCAGGAGCAGAAGAAGAAGCAATTGCAGAAGAAGCAGAGACCTACTAAGGAGAAGCAGGGGGTTGTGGTGCCAAAGCCTCCAGTCACCGCGCTGTCTTCGGACGAGGAGGATGTGGATGAAGCGCTTCCGATGCTAAGGCGGTCGACTCGAGCTAAGCGACAGTCTCCAGGGAAGGCGGTTCGTCCGAATCAGGATGGGGCTTCACCAGCGAGGAAGAGGGTGAGACGCGAATCAATTGCTAAGAAGCCTGGCCAAGTGGAGGTAGCGAATGTGGCGCCTACGCAAACCACTCAAGGCGCCAGCGCTTCTGCCTCGGACGAGCCCCAAGACTCCCCGGTCAATGACGAGAACACTCCAAGCCTCAACACTCGGAGCCAACAGCGAAAGCCTGTTTGCAAGTTTGCCACTACTTCAAAGCCCTCGCAGCCTGCAACCAAGTCGTTGTCGAGTGTAACTCAACCCACGGAGGCTACAGCCACTGAAGCGCCTTCGCATGATACGCAGCCCCCTCAACGTCCTACCTCACCTCCATCCACAACATCGTCCAGCCACAACAATACCCGGAAATCGACGCCAGGCTCCGCCGTTCCAGAGGCCTATCGATCGGCAATTGCTGAAGTTATTTCGCAGCGGAGGCAGTTGATGTCTCGTATGGACAACGATTCTCAAGCTTCGCTGGCTCAGGAGAAACGCCAGCGCAGTCTCAGTGAGAGCGACTACGGCTTAAGCGACATCGACCTCCCTGCTACAGACCCTACGCCGCGCGCCTCTCGCAATAACCCACGAAGCTCGAAGTCTGCTGGCGAACGATCTAGTAGACTTGAGTCGGGTCCTACAGCGGGCCTCCTCCCGCCTCTTATCGGCGCAGTTCGCAGCGCAACCACTGGCAAGTCGAATCTGGAGCGGAAGCGCGTATTTCACCGAGCCAAGCAGCTCGCGTTCGAGCAGCTCAAGTGGCACCGCGAGAACGAGTTACAGCAGTACGAGCTGGAGCTGCTGCGTCGCGAAATGGAGGCCCGCGAGGCCTTCGCGCTGCAGGAACTGCAGCTCAAGAGGATGCGCGTCCGGGCCGACACCATCCAACACATGTTGTCTGCAGGCGCTAGTATCGAAGAAATCGCCGAGCGTCTGAGCCTGCTCTAGGCAACACCAAGCTCACGACAAGCCGACACCCTTTTCGATGACTTTCAATATCTAATGAAGCGCGTTTCAACTTTCGAGGACGGTTAAGACTAATAGTCGAAGCCACCAGTCGATGGAGCAGCCGATGGAGCACGCGCCAACGTCATCGTGGAGTGGCTGGCGAAGGACGACAATTTCCTCCAAATGACGGCATTGATCGTCAGCCTCGGTGGCGCACCACAGACGTCGCGGCTTGGAGTGCGACCCCGTGCACGCGGAATTAGTCGACAGCGACGCTCTGAATGAACTGGCAGCGATGGTGAACGCGGCTTCTCCTCGAGCCAAATGGGACTGCAAACACGCCAAGCAAATGCTCAAGCACTATCTGCTGGAGTTCAAGTCGACGGCACGAGCAGTCGAGGCGCGTGGAGAGTACCGGAGCTGAGGTGCATCGAACACCACCTCGAGCCACGAGGAGCTCTTCGAAGACACCTCCTCGCACGAAAATGAACACCTTACCCAAAGGCAAAAATACGCCAAGCAGAGGCAAGAACGCGCCAATTCAAGGCAAAAGAACGTCCAACAAAGGCAAGAAATCTCTCCCGGGTAATCGAAAACCTGCTCAGAAAGCGGCCAAGGCAGCGAAACCTGCTAAAGTACCGAGTCAGGAAGCTGCGGCTGTCGCTGACGCGCCGAACCCGCAAAAGTCTCCCGCGGAGAAGTCACCAGGAAGTGGGCAAGAGTCTGTAAAGAGCATCTCGCCAGCCACGAAGCCAGCACCCAGCGCAGCCTCTGATCCACCAAAGATCCAAGAACCAGTGACCCCGACCACGGACGTCCCTCCAAACGTTGTGGAAGCCATTCCACACCCTCAAAGTGAAGCGCAAACTGCGGTCACTGAAGTGCAAGACCCTCCAAGCCAGGAACCGGTGCCCAAAGTGCCGGAGCTTCCCGCACAAGTCGTGAAGAACACCCCTGCTCAGCCACGCGTGCAAGTTCCGGACGCGTTCGGCCATTGCCCAAGTCGTGTCTCAACGTCAGGAGCTGCTCAACTCCCGGTGGGGCTGCCGACAGATCCGCCAGCCCAGCTTCAGCGATAGCGACTATGCTCCAAGTGGCGGTGAAGATGAAGAAGACAGTGAAGAGGAATATTTTGACGAGGACTCGGTCACTGTTAGCAAAGCCCACAAGCGTCGGGATCCTCCACCTCCCGCCAAGAACAACGCCCCTGCCCGCAGCACACGACGGACCCTCAAGCCAAAGTCCCCGCGCCTGGGTCATAAACTTGCACAGTGTGGCACCGAGCGCTCGCCACTTCATGTTCAAGACTCACCGGTAGTCAACAGCTTTGCAAGTGTGTCCAATGTTCAACGGAGTGGAAGTCACCCGCATCCAATCCTCTCGGCCGGCCACATCCCTGCTCTGCTTAACCCTCCGCGTACTATCGGCGGCGATACCAATCTGGAGCGCAAGCGCGCGTTCTTCCAGGCCAAGAAGCTCGCGTTCGAGCAGTTCAAGTGGCGAGCTGCAACAACTTGAGGTGGACCTGCTGCGGCGCGAGATGGAGACCCGCAAGTCCTTCGCCCAGAAGGAAATCGAGCTCAAGCAGATGACCATCCGAGCCGAAGTCATCCAGCGCATGGTGCTCGCTCGTGCCAGCGTCGACGACGCCAGTGAGCGGTTAGCACTGCTCCAGTAGAATAGATCCCTTTGTCAACAACTTCACCATTACGGGCGTTACACATCGACAAATGGCGTCATGTTTTGTCTCTCGCCTAATTTCCCGTCGTATTATTTGTAGCCTTCTCACATAAATTATTTATCAAGCAACATGCACGTGAAGAAGGGCTCGCGCCAGTCGAAACCGCGCCGTGTTGGAAAGCTGTTCGCTTTCCCATGTGCGTGACTGCAAGTTGCTCGTTGACAATGTTGGTTGCTGTTACGGGGCGCGAGTGCGACGAGGTGGGACGAGGAGGAGAATGCATTAGGCTTAAGAGCTCAGAAGGCAAAAGATCCAAGCAGTATCGAAGTAACACGACTGAGTTGAGCTAAGCTTTGTCGTTGCTGAGGCCTCCGAGACAGATTGCACTAGGGTTATGAGCCCAACTACGTGGGCTGCGGAAGCGCGGATGGAGAACAAGTTGAAGGAACCAGACGTTGCGTGGAACAAGGACGGCCGTCCGGTCAACTGGAATGGCCGTGACTGGCCTCTCTACAAACGACAGATGATGCTCTATCTGACATGCGTAGAGGTCAAGGAGAACGATTTCCCTCTGGATACTATCTGCGATGGAACGCAAGAGATGCAGGAGAACTGGACTAACGAACAGAAGGCCCGCTTTAAGAGACAGAATACTCTGTTGGCCAAGCTCATATCAAGCTCCCTCTCATGCACACTGGCTCACCAAGTAATGCGGTTCAATTCTGGACAAGAGATGTGGGACTACTTGTCCAAGCGATTTGAAGGACGTGAAAATGCCACGACGAAGTTGTATACCCAACGGACTCTCCGACAGAAACTCGAGAATGCATCGTGTCGGTACGGCGCCGACGTAGAAAATCATCTATCATACGTGCTATCGCTAAGGGAGCAACTGGCCGCGCTGGACGCTGACGTTGGTGACGCCTGGATGGTTGACATTTTGGTGCGCTCAATGTCACAGTTTGAGTATTACCAGGAGTTGCACACTCTCACTCTTCTTGGCAGTGATCAAATGACCACGCCTCTCGGTGCTAGGGCCATGATTATAACTCTCGAACGGAATGCCGCCCTGGAGCGAGGGCAGAGGAAATTCAACGGAGACCCCACTACCAAGAAAGAAGGTCGCGGAGGTGGCGTGAACCCAAGTTTTGTGGGGAAGAAGCGGGTAGCACATGACCCCGCAACCGACTCAGGCGAACAATTGATAAAGAAGCAGAGACTGATGAGCGATAAAGCCTTGCAGCGACAGAAGGACAGAGCGGAGGGTGCCTGTTTTCTTTGTCATGAAACTGGGCATCGTAAATTTGAATGTCCGAGCGTCGAGAGTGGAGAGCCGACTCAAGTGCGCCCCCGAAACCCAAATCCTGCTCACGCTAAATTTACTGCGGAGGCTGATGCAGCGAGACCGATACCAGATCCGCTACGGCTACAGTTCGAGCTCGGGATCAGGGTGATGAAAGACCTCAAGAGCAGAAGGCTAGCGTTGGTAAGAGTTCGATTCGGACGGATGCGTGGACGCCACAACCCGGGGACGATGATTTCCGTGCTGACGCTGTGTTTAATGAAGCTACGGACGACATGCCATACTCGATTAGTCGATGGTGTTTTGACTGTGCAACTAATCGACATCTTGTTGGGGATAGGAGCTACTTCATTGAGTACAAGGACCTGAAGGGGGACCAAAGGAAAATGACCCGGAGCTGTCATGGATGGACACAAGCTGAAGGAATTGGAACGGTCGAGCTGTGGTTCCAAGTTCGAGATAAACTGGTATCACTTCAGCTGGAGGGTGTATTTTACGCTGAGAGACACGAAAATCTGATCTCTCAATCGAAGTTGGAAGACCAGGGCTTCAAAGTGCACTACGATTCGGATCGACATATTTACTCGGTGGAAAAGAATGGTGTGACCAGCCTGGAAGTGCAACGAGATGATGTCGGGATGTACTTTGTTAACGCAAAGAATAACTTCCTGCGCGGGACGACTGATGAAAAGCAGCCGGACACATACGTGAATTTTACTATGCACGACGGCGTGGCCAAATTGCAGAGATGGCATGAGCGGCTCGGTCACACGTGTCCGCAGCACGTGATGATTATGGCGGATAGATCGCTAGTGGAGGGGTTAAGACTGCAATCGCGCGATTTCCTAGACTGTGAGGCCTGTCACTTAGGTAAGCAGAAGGCCCAGCCTCTTGCCAAGTCGCTGGATCGCGACCTCAAGCGGAAGAATCAACTTGTGTTTGCGGATCTCTTGTTTCCTGAGACTGACAATGGCACGAGTTACTCAGCTGTTTTAGTAATCCTCGATGCTTTCACTCGATACATCACGATTTACCCGCTCAAGACTAAGAACGCGCCTGAGGTAAACGCTCACATGAAGCGCTACGTTACGTGGGCTGATCGACAAAATCCTGACTCTCGTGTGCGCGAAATAAACACGGACGGCGGCGGTGAATTCTGGAACGACGACATTGACGATTGGTACAAGCTGCAGGGAATTGAGCATGCCCGGAAGCCGAAGAGCACGTCACATTTCAATTTGTGCGAGAGATCCCACCAGACACTGACAGGTATGCTGAAAACTATGATGACCGACTCGGGTTTTCCTATTTCGTTCTGGGTGGATGCCGTGCAGACTGCAGTATACATTAAGAACCGGGTGTACACGCGAGCAATAGGCAAAACTCCCTACGAAGCTATGTGGGGGCGACGACCGGACCTGCACCATATTCGACGATTCGGATGCTTGGCGTACGCACACAACAAAGTAGGACCTTCGAGAAAGAAGTTCGCTCCCAACAGTAAGGTTGGGTTTGTTCTTGGATACCAAGAAGGCCGCCTCGGTTGCAAGCTGTACTACCCCGACGCACGCACCGTTGGATACGCTCTCGACGCCAGATACAATGAAGATGTCGTGTTTAAGGATCGACACACCGAGCAGACAGCGATTGCCGTAGCGGAACTTTCGTATGTCAACCCGGACTGTGAACCAACCACATTCGATTTAGATCATCCAGCACTGTCTACCAGCGAGACTACCGAGCGCTCAGAGCGTCTCGAGGGGTCGATTGAAACTCCCGGTCACCGCAGACCACTCGAGGGGTTGACAGCTGCCGAGGAGCTGCGGTGGGTGGAGAACGAACTCAGGGAGTTTGAAAGAAGTGGCACTAGGGAAGGAGCGGCTGAGGAAAACCAGCCACAGAATTCAGTGCCTCCATTCTTCACCAGCCGAGGAAGTCGTGCTACCACGCTAGGAGCTGCATCAGAGAAGGTGACAATTGGGAACCCAACAAGGTTTTACTGTGAAGTCTCTATGCCGGATCGGTGCACTCTCAGTGGTGAAGGATACAGCTGCACTCAAAATCCAAGAGCGGAAAGTGACTGCAGTGATGTACCGAAATGTCGTCAACCAAACACGGGCGGGTTGCCTTCGCAGAATTCTGCAGCAAGCAGACAGCGCAAGCGTCGGCCAGGATTGATTGAGTATGTGCCCCATAAGCGAGACAAGCAAGAAGAGTTTAGTCTTTATGCAGCGCTTGCGGAGATTTTCGATATCGACGAAGCTACTCTAGCAGAGATTGCCGATCTCGCGGATGAGGTTCACGGTTTGGGGCTTGCGGGTGATAATAACGAAACTATTGCCGCTCTTTATACAGCATATGCAGAATTTCTGGAATCCGAAGTTGAAAATGAAGGACGGCGCTGGCACGAGTCCGAAGTACAACTTCCGAGATCACCGAGAGACGTTAAGGCATCTCCTCAACGTAAAGAGTGGTGGAAAGAAATGGAAAAGGAGATGTCCGCCATGGAGGAGAAGGACGTGCTGGAACTGGTGTCTGAAGATGAAATGCCTGCTGGAAAGAAGCCGCTACATGCGATGTGGAGATATCAATTGAAGACTGACTTACTTGGATACATCATTCGGTTTCGATCGCGGCTGGTGGCTCTCGGAAACATGCAGGAGCCGGGAATTGATTTTACGGATACTTTTTCTCCGGTGGCGAGGATGGCATCGTTGAGGCTCTTCCTAGCCCTCTGTATGATTCTTGAGCTGACGCCGTACCAATGTGACGTCAACACAGCCTATCTCAACGCTCTACTCAAAATAGTGCACTACATCAAGGGTATTCCTGGTTTTCCGTGCCCTAAAGGAATGGTGTGGAAAGTAAAACGAGCGCTCTACGGACTGCACCAATCGGGCCTGGAGTGGAATGAGCTAATCACCGAGTGGTTGGGAAACGAAGGCTTTACGCAGTGCACAACAGAACCTTGTCTGTACGTGTATTGCAAGGACGGCGTGACAGCTCTCCTGTTGTTGTATGTAGATGACATCATCTTAGCGTCGAACGATGAGAACTTCAAGATTGCGATGTTCCAGAAGCTAGATCAGGCCTTCGGGATCAAGGATCAAGGGATCTTGCACGACTTTCTCGGCGTTCAGGTTGAAATTAAAGAGGAGGGGATCAAGCTTCACCAAGCCAAGTATGCACAGCAGATCCTGGACCGGTTTGGATTCTCAGAAGCCCAAGGCTGCCGTACCCCGATGGAGACGTCAATGAAGCTCCAAGCGGCCAAACCAGACGACAAAACTGACGTTTCATTTGACTATCGTGCAGCCGTCGGGAGTTTAATGTACCTCGCTACTACAACGCGACCTGATTTGGCCTATGTGGTTGGCCAGCTGAGCAGATTTGTATCCAAACCTACCGACAAGCACTGCGGGGTCGTAAAACGTGTACTACGCTTTCTCGCTGCGACCAGAGATCACGGAATATTTTTCGACCGAAAGATGGCTGCTAGTATGTCTGGTGCTATCACCATCAACGGATTTTGCGATGCTGACTGGGCAAACTGTCCAGACACTAGGAAAAGTGTCTCGGGTTTTGTCCTGAAGGTTGCCGGTGGTCCAGTGTCTTGGTCAGCACGCCGACAGTCTGTGGTAGCGCAGTCCACTGCAGAGGCTGAATATGTGGCTGCCTGTGAGGCGTGCATGGAGGGACGTGGACTTGCTAACGTGTTGATGGAAGTGATGCCAGATGCCATTCCAATTCACTTCAACCTTGGAATTGATAGCCAGTCGGCAATAGCCCTTGCCACAAGTCCGACTTACAGCAGACGGGCACGACATATCGAGCTACGCTATCATTATGTGAGAGACCAAGTTACGAAAGGACAAGTAGTGCTTTGCAAGGTATCTGGATTGGATAACCCGGCTGATGCTCTGACAAAGCCCTTGGCACTCCCAAAGTTCGCCAAAACCAAGTCTCTCATGGGCATGGTACCAGCCACTGCTTTGACTCCGCGCGAATTGAAGCGCAAGCAGTACTTTGCTGGCAGGTGCCCCACGGCGATAAGTATGGACTTGCTGGGCGACACGAACGCTGGACGCACGGCGCTTCTAAAGGTTCCGAAGAAGTGATCTTCGGAGGACGGCGTGTTGGAAAGCTGTTCGCTTTCCCATGTGCGTGACTGCAAGTTGCTCGTTGACAATGTTGGTTGCTGTTACGGGGCGCGAGTGCGACGAGGTGGGACGAGGAGGAGAATGCATTAGGCTTAAGAGCTCAGAAGGCAAAAGATCCAAGCAGTATCGAAGTAACACGACTGAGTTGAGCTAAGCTTTGTCGTTGCTGAGGCCTCCGAGACAGATTGCAATACGACGCTCGGACATTCGACACGATTCCCAGTTTCATGACAAAGAAAACAGGCACCCTCCGCTCTGTCCTTCTGTCGCTGCAAGGCTTTATCGCTCATCAGTCTCTGCTTCTTTATCAATTGTTCGCCTGAGTCGGTTGCGGGGTCAAATTCAGTGCCTCCATTCTTCACCAGCCGAGGAAGTCGTGCTACCACGCTAGGAGCTGCATCAGAGAAGGTGACAATTGGGAACCCAACAAGGTTTTACTGTGAAGTCTCTATGCCGGATCGGTGCACTCTCAGTGGTGAAGGATACAGCTGCACTCAAAATCCAAGAGCGGAAAGTGACTGCAGTGATGTACCGAAATGTCGTCAACCAAACACGGGCGGGTTGCCTTCGCAGAATTCTGCAGCAAGCAGACAGCGCAAGCGTCGGCCAGGATTGATTGAGTATGTGCCCCATAAGCGAGACAAGCAAGAAGAGTTTAGTCTTTATGCAGCGCTTGCGGAGATTTTCGATATCGACGAAGCTACTCTAGCAGAGATTGCCGATCTCGCGGATGAGGTTCACGGTTTGGGGCTTGCGGATGATAATAACGAAACTATTGCCGCTCTTTATACAGCATATGCAGAATTTCTGGAATCCGAAGTTGAAAATGAAGGACGGCGCTGGCACGAGTCCGAAGTACAACTTCCGAGATCACCGAGAGACGTTAAGGCATCTCCTCAACGTAAAGAGTGGTGGAAAGAAATGGAAAAGGAGATGTCCGCCATGGAGGAGAAGGACGTGCTGGAACTGGTGTCTGAAGATGAAATGCCTGCTGGAAAGAAGCCGCTACATGCGATGTGGAGATATCAATTGAAGACTGACTTACTTGGATACATCATTCGGTTTCGATCGCGGCTGGTGGCTCTCGGAAACATGCAGGAGCCGGGAATTGATTTTACGGATACTTTTTCTCCGGTGGCGAGGATGGCATCGTTGAGGCTCTTCCTAGCCCTCTGTATGATTCTTGAGCTGACGCCGTACCAATGTGACGTCAACACAGCCTATCTCAACGCTCTACTCAAAATAGTGCACTACATCAAGGGTATTCCTGGTTTTCCGTGCCCTAAAGGAATGGTGTGGAAAGTAAAACGAGCGCTCTACGGACTGCACCAATCGGGCCTGGAGTGGAATGAGCTAATCACCGAGTGGTTGGGAAACGAAGGCTTTACGCAGTGCACAACAGAACCTTGTCTGTACGTGTATTGCAAGGACGGCGTGACAGCTCTCCTGTTGTTGTATGTAGATGACATCATCTTAGCGTCGAACGATGAGAACTTCAAGATTGCGATGTTCCAGAAGCTAGATCAGGCCTTCGGGATCAAGGATCAAGGGATCTTGCACGACTTTCTCGGCGTTCAGGTTGAAATTAAAGAGGAGGGGATCAAGCTTCACCAAGCCAAGTATGCACAGCAGATCCTGGACCGGTTTGGATTCTCAGAAGCCCAAGGCTGCCGTACCCCGATGGAGACGTCAATGAAGCTCCAAGCGGCCAAACCAGACGACAAAACTGACGTTTCATTTGACTATCGTGCAGCCGTCGGGAGTTTAATGTACCTCGCTACTACAACGCGACCTGATTTGGCCTATGTGGTTGGCCAGCTGAGCAGATTTGTATCCAAACCTACCGACAAGCACTGCGGGGTCGTAAAACGTGTACTACGCTTTCTCGCTGCGACCAGAGATCACGGAATATTTTTCGACCGAAAGATGGCTGCTAGTATGTCTGGTGCTATCACCATCAACGGATTTTGCGATGCTGACTGGGCAAACTGTCCAGACACTAGAAAAAGTGTCTCGGGTTTTGTCCTGAAGGTTGCCGGTGGTCCAGTGTCTTGGTCAGCACGCCGACAGTCTGTGGTAGCGCAGTCCACTGCAGAGGCTGAATATGTGGCTGCCTGTGAGGCGTGCATGGAGGGACGTGGACTTGCTAACGTGTTGATGGAAGTGATGCCAGATGCCATTCCAATTCACTTCAACCTTGGAATTGATAGCCAGTCGGCAATAGCCCTTGCCACAAGTCCGACTTACAGCAGACGGGCACGACATATCGAGCTACGCTATCATTATGTGAGAGACCAAGTTACGAAAGGACAAGTAGTGCTTTGCAAGGTATCTGGATTGGATAACCCGGCTGATGCTCTGACAAAGCCCTTGGCACTCCCAAAGTTCGCCAAAACCAAGTCTCTCATGGGCATGGTACCAGCCACTGCTTTGACTCCGCGCGAATTGAAGCGCAAGCAGTACTTTGCTGGCAGGTGCCCCACGGCGATAAGTATGGACTTGCTGGGCGACACGAACGCTGGACGCACGGCGCTTCTAAAGGTTCCGAAGAAGTGATCTTCGGAGGACGGCGTGTTGGAAAGCTGTTCGCTTTCCCATGTGCGTGACTGCAAGTTGCTCGTTGACAATGTTGGTTGCTGTTACGGGGCGCGAGTGCGACGAGGTGGGACGAGGAGGAGAATGCATTAGGCTTAAGAGCTCAGAAGGCAAAAGATCCAAGCAGTATCGAAGTAACACGACTGAGTTGAGCTAAGCTTTGTCGTTGCTGAGGCCTCCGAGACAGATTGCAACACGACGCTCGGACATTCGACACGATTCCCAGTTTCATGACAAAGAAAACAGGCACCCTCCGCTCTGTCCTTCTGTCGCTGCAAGGCTTTATCGCTCATCAGTCTCTGCTTCTTTATCAATTGTTCGCCTGAGTCGGTTGCGGGGTCAAATTCAGTGCCTCCATTCTTCACCAGCCGAGGAAGTCGTGCTACCACGCTAGGAGCTGCATCAGAGAAGGTGACAATTGGGAACCCAACAAGGTTTTACTGTGAAGTCTCTATGCCGGATCGGTGCACTCTCAGTGGTGAAGGATACAGCTGCACTCAAAATCCAAGAGCGGAAAGTGACTGCAGTGATGTACCGAAATGTCGTCAACCAAACACGGGCGGGTTGCCTTCGCAGAATTCTGCAGCAAGCAGACAGCGCAAGCGTCGGCCAGGATTGATTGAGTATGTGCCCCATAAGCGAGACAAGCAAGAAGAGTTTAGTCTTTATGCAGCGCTTGCGGAGATTTTCGATATCGACGAAGCTACTCTAGCAGAGATTGCCGATCTCGCGGATGAGGTTCACGGTTTGGGGCTTGCGGATGATAATAACGAAACTATTGCCGCTCTTTATACAGCATATGCAGAATTTCTGGAATCCGAAGTTGAAAATGAAGGACGGCGCTGGCACGAGTCCGAAGTACAACTTCCGAGATCACCGAGAGACGTTAAGGCATCTCCTCAACGTAAAGAGTGGTGGAAAGAAATGGAAAAGGAGATGTCCGCCATGGAGGAGAAGGACGTGCTGGAACTGGTGTCTGAAGATGAAATGCCTGCTGGAAAGAAGCCGCTACATGCGATGTGGAGATATCAATTGAAGACTGACTTACTTGGATACATCATTCGGTTTCGATCGCGGCTGGTGGCTCTCGGAAACATGCAGGAGCCGGGAATTGATTTTACGGATACTTTTTCTCCGGTGGCGAGGATGGCATCGTTGAGGCTCTTCCTAGCCCTCTGTATGATTCTTGAGCTGACGCCGTACCAATGTGACGTCAACACAGCCTATCTCAACGCTCTACTCAAAATAGTGCACTACATCAAGGGTATTCCTGGTTTTCCGTGCCCTAAAGGAATGGTGTGGAAAGTAAAACGAGCGCTCTACGGACTGCACCAATCGGGCCTGGAGTGGAATGAGCTAATCACCGAGTGGTTGGGAAACGAAGGCTTTACGCAGTGCACAACAGAACCTTGTCTGTACGTGTATTGCAAGGACGGCGTGACAGCTCTCCTGTTGTTGTATGTAGATGACATCATCTTAGCGTCGAACGATGAGAACTTCAAGATTGCGATGTTCCAGAAGCTAGATCAGGCCTTCGGGATCAAGGATCAAGGGATCTTGCACGACTTTCTCGGCGTTCAGGTTGAAATTAAAGAGGAGGGGATCAAGCTTCACCAAGCCAAGTATGCACAGCAGATCCTGGACCGGTTTGGATTCTCAGAAGCCCAAGGCTGCCGTACCCCGATGGAGACGTCAATGAAGCTCCAAGCGGCCAAACCAGACGACAAAACTGACGTTTCATTTGACTATCGTGCAGCCGTCGGGAGTTTAATGTACCTCGCTACTACAACGCGACCTGATTTGGCCTATGTGGTTGGCCAGCTGAGCAGATTTGTATCCAAACCTACCGACAAGCACTGCGGGGTCGTAAAACGTGTACTACGCTTTCTCGCTGCGACCAGAGATCACGGAATATTTTTCGACCGAAAGATGGCTGCTAGTATGTCTGGTGCTATCACCATCAACGGATTTTGCGATGCTGACTGGGCAAACTGTCCAGACACTAGGAAAAGTGTCTCGGGTTTTGTCCTGAAGGTTGCCGGTGGTCCAGTGTCTTGGTCAGCACGCCGACAGTCTGTGGTAGCGCAGTCCACTGCAGAGGCTGAATATGTGGCTGCCTGTGAGGCGTGCATGGAGGGACGTGGACTTGCTAACGTGTTGATGGAAGTGATGCCAGATGCCATTCCAATTCACTTCAACCTTGGAATTGATAGCCAGTCGGCAATAGCCCTTGCCACAAGTCCGACTTACAGCAGACGGGCACGACATATCGAGCTACGCTATCATTATGTGAGAGACCAAGTTACGAAAGGACAAGTAGTGCTTTGCAAGGTATCTGGATTGGATAACCCGGCTGATGCTCTGACAAAGCCCTTGGCACTCCCAAAGTTCGCCAAAACCAAGTCTCTCATGGGCATGGTACCAGCCACTGCTTTGACTCCGCGCGAATTGAAGCGCAAGCAGTACTTTGCTGGCAGGTGCCCCACGGCGATAAGTATGGACTTGCTGGGCGACACGAACGCTGGACGCACGGCGCTTCTAAAGGTTCCGAAGAAGTGATCTTCGGAGGACGGCGTGTTGGAAAGCTGTTCGCTTTCCCATGTGCGTGACTGCAAGTTGCTCGTTGACAATGTTGGTTGCTGTTACGGGGCGCGAGTGCGACGAGGTGGGACGAGGAGGAGAATGCATTAGGCTTAAGAGCTCAGAAGGCAAAAGATCCAAGCAGTATCGAAGTAACACGACTGAGTTGAGCTAAGCTTTGTCGTTGCTGAGGCCTCCGAGACAGATTGCAACACGACGCTCGGACATTCGACACGATTCCCAGTTTCATGACAAAGAAAACAGGCACCCTCCGCTCTGTCCTTCTGTCGCTGCAAGGCTTTATCGCTCATCAGTCTCTGCTTCTTTATCAATTGTTCGCCTGAGTCGGTTGCGGGGTCAAATTCAGTGCCTCCATTCTTCACCAGCCGAGGAAGTCGTGCTACCACGCTAGGAGCTGCATCAGAGAAGGTGACAATTGGGAACCCAACAAGGTTTTACTGTGAAGTCTCTATGCCGGATCGGTGCACTCTCAGTGGTGAAGGATACAGCTGCACTCAAAATCCAAGAGCGGAAAGTGACTGCAGTGATGTACCGAAATGTCGTCAACCAAACACGGGCGGGTTGCCTTCGCAGAATTCTGCAGCAAGCAGACAGCGCAAGCGTCGGCCAGGATTGATTGAGTATGTGCCCCATAAGCGAGACAAGCAAGAAGAGTTTAGTCTTTATGCAGCGCTTGCGGAGATTTTCGATATCGACGAAGCTACTCTAGCAGAGATTGCCGATCTCGCGGATGAGGTTCACGGTTTGGGGCTTGCGGATGATAATAACGAAACTATTGCCGCTCTTTATACAGCATATGCAGAATTTCTGGAATCCGAAGTTGAAAATGAAGGACGGCGCTGGCACGAGTCCGAAGTACAACTTCCGAGATCACCGAGAGACGTTAAGGCATCTCCTCAACGTAAAGAGTGGTGGAAAGAAATGGAAAAGGAGATGTCCGCCATGGAGGAGAAGGACGTGCTGGAACTGGTGTCTGAAGATGAAATGCCTGCTGGAAAGAAGCCGCTACATGCGATGTGGAGATATCAATTGAAGACTGACTTACTTGGATACATCATTCGGTTTCGATCGCGGCTGGTGGCTCTCGGAAACATGCAGGAGCCGGGAATTGATTTTACGGATACTTTTTCTCCGGTGGCGAGGATGGCATCGTTGAGGCTCTTCCTAGCCCTCTGTATGATTCTTGAGCTGACGCCGTACCAATGTGACGTCAACACAGCCTATCTCAACGCTCTACTCAAAATAGTGCACTACATCAAGGGTATTCCTGGTTTTCCGTGCCCTAAAGGAATGGTGTGGAAAGTAAAACGAGCGCTCTACGGACTGCACCAATCGGGCCTGGAGTGGAATGAGCTAATCACCGAGTGGTTGGGAAACGAAGGCTTTACGCAGTGCACAACAGAACCTTGTCTGTACGTGTATTGCAAGGACGGCGTGACAGCTCTCCTGTTGTTGTATGTAGATGACATCATCTTAGCGTCGAACGATGAGAACTTCAAGATTGCGATGTTCCAGAAGCTAGATCAGGCCTTCGGGATCAAGGATCAAGGGATCTTGCACGACTTTCTCGGCGTTCAGGTTGAAATTAAAGAGGAGGGGATCAAGCTTCACCAAGCCAAGTATGCACAGCAGATCCTGGACCGGTTTGGATTCTCAGAAGCCCAAGGCTGCCGTACCCCGATGGAGACGTCAATGAAGCTCCAAGCGGCCAAACCAGACGACAAAACTGACGTTTCATTTGACTATCGTGCAGCCGTCGGGAGTTTAATGTACCTCGCTACTACAACGCGACCTGATTTGGCCTATGTGGTTGGCCAGCTGAGCAGATTTGTATCCAAACCTACCGACAAGCACTGCGGGGTCGTAAAACGTGTACTACGCTTTCTCGCTGCGACCAGAGATCACGGAATATTTTTCGACCGAAAGATGGCTGCTAGTATGTCTGGTGCTATCACCATCAACGGATTTTGCGATGCTGACTGGGCAAACTGTCCAGACACTAGGAAAAGTGTCTCGGGTTTTGTCCTGAAGGTTGCCGGTGGTCCAGTGTCTTGGTCAGCACGCCGACAGTCTGTGGTAGCGCAGTCCACTGCAGAGGCTGAATATGTGGCTGCCTGTGAGGCGTGCATGGAGGGACGTGGACTTGCTAACGTGTTGATGGAAGTGATGCCAGATGCCATTCCAATTCACTTCAACCTTGGAATTGATAGCCAGTCGGCAATAGCCCTTGCCACAAGTCCGACTTACAGCAGACGGGCACGACATATCGAGCTACGCTATCATTATGTGAGAGACCAAGTTACGAAAGGACAAGTAGTGCTTTGCAAGGTATCTGGATTGGATAACCCGGCTGATGCTCTGACAAAGCCCTTGGCACTCCCAAAGTTCGCCAAAACCAAGTCTCTCATGGGCATGGTACCAGCCACTGCTTTGACTCCGCGCGAATTGAAGCGCAAGCAGTACTTTGCTGGCAGGTGCCCCACGGCGATAAGTATGGACTTGCTGGGCGACACGAACGCTGGACGCACGGCGCTTCTAAAGGTTCCGAAGAAGTGATCTTCGGAGGACGGCGTGTTGGAAAGCTGTTCGCTTTCCCATGTGCGTGACTGCAAGTTGCTCGTTGACAATGTTGGTTGCTGTTACGGGGCGCGAGTGCGACGAGGTGGGACGAGGAGGAGAATGCATTAGGCTTAAGAGCTCAGAAGGCAAAAGATCCAAGCAGTATCGAAGTAACACGACTGAGTTGAGCTAAGCTTTGTCGTTGCTGAGGCCTCCGAGACAGATTGCAACACGACGCTCGGACATTCGACACGATTCCCAGTTTCATGACAAAGAAAACAGGCACCCTCCGCTCTGTCCTTCTGTCGCTGCAAGGCTTTATCGCTCATCAGTCTCTGCTTCTTTATCAATTGTTCGCCTGAGTCGGTTGCGGGGTCAAATTCAGTGCCTCCATTCTTCACCAGCCGAGGAAGTCGTGCTACCACGCTAGGAGCTGCATCAGAGAAGGTGACAATTGGGAACCCAACAAGTTTTTACTGTGAAGTCTCTATGCCGGATCGGTGCACTCTCAGTGGTGAAGGATACAGCTGCACTCAAAATCCAAGAGCGGAAAGTGACTGCAGTGATGTACCGAAATGTCGTCAACCAAACACGGGCGGGTTGCCTTCGCAGAATTCTGCAGCAAGCAGACAGCGCAAGCGTCGGCCAGGATTGATTGAGTATGTGCCCCATAAGCGAGACAAGCAAGAAGAGTTTAGTCTTTATGCAGCGCTTGCGGAGATTTTCGATATCGACGAAGCTACTCTAGCAGAGATTGCCGATCTCGCGGATGAGGTTCACGGTTTGGGGCTTGCGGATGATAATAACGAAACTATTGCCGCTCTTTATACAGCATATGCAGAATTTCTGGAATCCGAAGTTGAAAATGAAGGACGGCGCTGGCACGAGTCCGAAGTACAACTTCCGAGATCACCGAGAGACGTTAAGGCATCTCCTCAACGTAAAGAGTGGTGGAAAGAAATGGAAAAGGAGATGTCCGCCATGGAGGAGAAGGACGTGCTGGAACTGGTGTCTGAAGATGAAATGCCTGCTGGAAAGAAGCCGCTACATGCGATGTGGAGATATCAATTGAAGACTGACTTACTTGGATACATCATTCGGTTTCGATCGCGGCTGGTGGCTCTCGGAAACATGCAGGAGCCGGGAATTGATTTTACGGATACTTTTTCTCCGGTGGCGAGGATGGCATCGTTGAGGCTCTTCCTAGCCCTCTGTATGATTCTTGAGCTGACGCCGTACCAATGTGACGTCAACACAGCCTATCTCAACGCTCTACTCAAAATAGTGCACTACATCAAGGGTATTCCTGGTTTTCCGTGCCCTAAAGGAATGGTGTGGAAAGTAAAACGAGCGCTCTACGGACTGCACCAATCGGGCCTGGAGTGGAATGAGCTAATCACCGAGTGGTTGGGAAACGAAGGCTTTACGCAGTGCACAACAGAACCTTGTCTGTACGTGTATTGCAAGGACGGCGTGACAGCTCTCCTGTTGTTGTATGTAGATGACATCATCTTAGCGTCGAACGATGAGAACTTCAAGATTGCGATGTTCCAGAAGCTAGATCAGGCCTTCGGGATCAAGGATCAAGGGATCTTGCACGACTTTCTCGGCGTTCAGGTTGAAATTAAAGAGGAGGGGATCAAGCTTCACCAAGCCAAGTATGCACAGCAGATCCTGGACCGGTTTGGATTCTCAGAAGCCCAAGGCTGCCGTACCCCGATGGAGACGTCAATGAAGCTCCAAGCGGCCAAACCAGACGACAAAACTGACGTTTCATTTGACTATCGTGCAGCCGTCGGGAGTTTAATGTACCTCGCTACTACAACGCGACCTGATTTGGCCTATGTGGTTGGCCAGCTGAGCAGATTTGTATCCAAACCTACCGACAAGCACTGCGGGGTCGTAAAACGTGTACTACGCTTTCTCGCTGCGACCAGAGATCACGGAATATTTTTCGACCGAAAGATGGCTGATAGTATGTCTGGTGCTATCACCATCAACGGATTTTGCGATGCTGACTGGGCAAACTGTCCAGACACTAGAAAAAGTGTCTCGGGTTTTGTCCTGAAGGTTGCCGGTGGTCCAGTGTCTTGGTCAGCACGCCGACAGTCTGTGGTAGCGCAGTCCACTGCAGAGGCTGAATATGTGGCTGCCTGTGAGGCGTGCATGGAGGGACGTGGACTTGCTAACGTGTTGATGGAAGTGATGCCAGATGCCATTCCAATTCACTTCAACCTTGGAATTGATAGCCAGTCGGCAACAGCCCTTGCCACAAGTCCGACTTACAGCAGACGGGCACGACATATCGAGCTACGCTATCATTATGTGAGAGACCAAGTTACGAAAGGACAAGTAGTGCTTTGCAAGGTATCTGGATTGGATAACCCGGCTGATGCTCTGACAAAGCCCTTGGCACTCCCAAAGTTCGCCAAAACCAAGTCTCTCATGGGCATGGTACCAGCCACTGCTTTGACTCCGCGCGAATTGAAGCGCAAGCAGTACTTTGCTGGCAGGTGCCCCACGGCGATAAGTATGGACTTGCTGGGCGACACGAACGCTGGACGCACGGCGCTTCTAAAGGTTCCGAAGAAGTGATCTTCGGAGGACGGCGTGTTGGAAAGCTGTTCGCTTTCCCATGTGCGTGACTGCAAGTTGCTCGTTGACAATGTTGGTTGCTGTTACGGGGCGCGAGTGCGACGAGGTGGGACGAGGAGGAGAATGCATTAGGCTTAAGAGCTCAGAAGGCAAAAGATCCAAGCAGTATCGAAGTAACACGACTGAGTTGAGCTAAGCTTTGTCGTTGCTGAGGCCTCCGAGACAGATTGCAACACGACGCTCGGACATTCGACACGATTCCCAGTTTCATGACAAAGAAAACAGGCACCCTCCGCTCTGTCCTTCTGTCGCTGCAAGGCTTTATCGCTCATCAGTCTCTGCTTCTTTATCAATTGTTCGCCTGAGTCGGTTGCGGGGTCAAATTCAGTGCCTCCATTCTTCACCAGCCGAGGAAGTCGTGCTACCACGCTAGGAGCTGCATCAGAGAAGGTGACAATTGGGAACCCAACAAGTTTTTACTGTGAAGTCTCTATGCCGGATCGGTGCACTCTCAGTGGTGAAGGATACAGCTGCACTCAAAATCCAAGAGCGGAAAGTGACTGCAGTGATGTACCGAAATGTCGTCAACCAAACACGGGCGGGTTGCCTTCGCAGAATTCTGCAGCAAGCAGACAGCGCAAGCGTCGGCCAGGATTGATTGAGTATGTGCCCCATAAGCGAGACAAGCAAGAAGAGTTTAGTCTTTATGCAGCGCTTGCGGAGATTTTCGATATCGACGAAGCTACTCTAGCAGAGATTGCCGATCTCGCGGATGAGGTTCACGGTTTGGGGCTTGCGGATGATAATAACGAAACTATTGCCGCTCTTTATACAGCATATGCAGAATTTCTGGAATCCGAAGTTGAAAATGAAGGACGGCGCTGGCACGAGTCCGAAGTACAACTTCCGAGATCACCGAGAGACGTTAAGGCATCTCCTCAACGTAAAGAGTGGTGGAAAGAAATGGAAAAGGAGATGTCCGCCATGGAGGAGAAGGACGTGCTGGAACTGGTGTCTGAAGATGAAATGCCTGCTGGAAAGAAGCCGCTACATGCGATGTGGAGATATCAATTGAAGACTGACTTACTTGGATACATCATTCGGTTTCGATCGCGGCTGGTGGCTCTCGGAAACATGCAGGAGCCGGGAATTGATTTTACGGATACTTTTTCTCCGGTGGCGAGGATGGCATCGTTGAGGCTCTTCCTAGCCCTCTGTATGATTCTTGAGCTGACGCCGTACCAATGTGACGTCAACACAGCCTATCTCAACGCTCTACTCAAAATAGTGCACTACATCAAGGGTATTCCTGGTTTTCCGTGCCCTAAAGGAATGGTGTGGAAAGTAAAACGAGCGCTCTACGGACTGCACCAATCGGGCCTGGAGTGGAATGAGCTAATCACCGAGTGGTTGGGAAACGAAGGCTTTACGCAGTGCACAACAGAACCTTGTCTGTACGTGTATTGCAAGGACGGCGTGACAGCTCTCCTGTTGTTGTATGTAGATGACATCATCTTAGCGTCGAACGATGAGAACTTCAAGATTGCGATGTTCCAGAAGCTAGATCAGGCCTTCGGGATCAAGGATCAAGGGATCTTGCACGACTTTCTCGGCGTTCAGGTTGAAATTAAAGAGGAGGGGATCAAGCTTCACCAAGCCAAGTATGCACAGCAGATCCTGGACCGGTTTGGATTCTCAGAAGCCCAAGGCTGCCGTACCCCGATGGAGACGTCAATGAAGCTCCAAGCGGCCAAACCAGACGACAAAACTGACGTTTCATTTGACTATCGTGCAGCCGTCGGGAGTTTAATGTACCTCGCTACTACAACGCGACCTGATTTGGCCTATGTGGTTGGCCAGCTGAGCAGATTTGTATCCAAACCTACCGACAAGCACTGCGGGGTCGTAAAACGTGTACTACGCTTTCTCGCTGCGACCAGAGATCACGGAATATTTTTCGACCGAAAGATGGCTGATAGTATGTCTGGTGCTATCACCATCAACGGATTTTGCGATGCTGACTGGGCAAACTGTCCAGACACTAGAAAAAGTGTCTCGGGTTTTGTCCTGAAGGTTGCCGGTGGCCCAGTGTCTTGGTCAGCACGCCGACAGTCTGTGGTAGCGCAGTCCACTGCAGAGGCTGAATATGTGGCTGCCTGTGAGGCGTGCATGGAGGGACGTGGACTTGCTAACGTGTTGATGGAAGTGATGCCAGATGCCATTCCAATTCACTTCAACCTTGGAATTGATAGCCAGTCGGCAACAGCCCTTGCCACAAGTCCGACTTACAGCAGACGGGCACGACATATCGAGCTACGCTATCATTATGTGAGAGACCAAGTTACGAAAGGACAAGTAGTGCTTTGCAAGGTATCTGGATTGGATAACCCGGCTGATGCTCTGACAAAGCCCTTGGCACTCCCAAAGTTCGCCAAAACCAAGTCTCTCATGGGCATGGTACCAGCCACTGCTTTGACTCCGCGCGAATTGAAGCGCAAGCAGTACTTTGCTGGCAGGTGCCCCACGGCGATAAGTATGGACTTGCTGGGCGACACGAACGCTGGACGCACGGCGCTTCTAAAGGTTCCGAAGAAGTGATCTTCGGAGGACGGCGTGTTGGAAAGCTGTTCGCTTTCCCATGTGCGTGACTGCAAGTTGCTCGTTGACAATGTTGGTTGCTGTTACGGGGCGCGAGTGCGACGAGGTGGGACGAGGAGGAGAATGCATTAGGCTTAAGAGCTCAGAAGGCAAAAGATCCAAGCAGTATCGAAGTAACACGACTGAGTTGAGCTAAGCTTTGTCGTTGCTGAGGCCTCCGAGACAGATTGCAACACGACGCTCGGACATTCGACACGATTCCCAGTTTCATGACAAAGAAAACAGGCACCCTCCGCTCTGTCCTTCTGTCGCTGCAAGGCTTTATCGCTCATCAGTCTCTGCTTCTTTATCAATTGTTCGCCTGAGTCGGTTGCGGGGTCAAATTCAGTGCCTCCATTCTTCACCAGCCGAGGAAGTCGTGCTACCACGCTAGGAGCTGCATCAGAGAAGGTGACAATTGGGAACCCAACAAGTTTTTACTGTGAAGTCTCTATGCCGGATCGGTGCACTCTCAGTGGTGAAGGATACAGCTGCACTCAAAATCCAAGAGCGGAAAGTGACTGCAGTGATGTACCGAAATGTCGTCAACCAAACACGGGCGGGTTGCCTTCGCAGAATTCTGCAGCAAGCAGACAGCGCAAGCGTCGGCCAGGATTGATTGAGTATGTGCCCCATAAGCGAGACAAGCAAGAAGAGTTTAGTCTTTATGCAGCGCTTGCGGAGATTTTCGATATCGACGAAGCTACTCTAGCAGAGATTGCCGATCTCGCGGATGAGGTTCACGGTTTGGGGCTTGCGGATGATAATAACGAAACTATTGCCGCTCTTTATACAGCATATGCAGAATTTCTGGAATCCGAAGTTGAAAATGAAGGACGGCGCTGGCACGAGTCCGAAGTACAACTTCCGAGATCACCGAGAGACGTTAAGGCATCTCCTCAACGTAAAGAGTGGTGGAAAGAAATGGAAAAGGAGATGTCCGCCATGGAGGAGAAGGACGTGCTGGAACTGGTGTCTGAAGATGAAATGCCTGCTGGAAAGAAGCCGCTACATGCGATGTGGAGATATCAATTGAAGACTGACTTACTTGGATACATCATTCGGTTTCGATCGCGGCTGGTGGCTCTCGGAAACATGCAGGAGCCGGGAATTGATTTTACGGATACTTTTTCTCCGGTGGCGAGGATGGCATCGTTGAGGCTCTTCCTAGCCCTCTGTATGATTCTTGAGCTGACGCCGTACCAATGTGACGTCAACACAGCCTATCTCAACGCTCTACTCAAAATAGTGCACTACATCAAGGGTATTCCTGGTTTTCCGTGCCCTAAAGGAATGGTGTGGAAAGTAAAACGAGCGCTCTACGGACTGCACCAATCGGGCCTGGAGTGGAATGAGCTAATCACCGAGTGGTTGGGAAACGAAGGCTTTACGCAGTGCACAACAGAACCTTGTCTGTACGTGTATTGCAAGGACGGCGTGACAGCTCTCCTGTTGTTGTATGTAGATGACATCATCTTAGCGTCGAACGATGAGAACTTCAAGATTGCGATGTTCCAGAAGCTAGATCAGGCCTTCGGGATCAAGGATCAAGGGATCTTGCACGACTTTCTCGGCGTTCAGGTTGAAATTAAAGAGGAGGGGATCAAGCTTCACCAAGCCAAGTATGCACAGCAGATCCTGGACCGGTTTGGATTCTCAGAAGCCCAAGGCTGCCGTACCCCGATGGAGACGTCAATGAAGTTCCAAGCGGCCAAACCAGACGACAAAACTGACGTTTCATTTGACTATCGTGCAGCCGTCGGGAGTTTAATGTACCTCGCTACTACAGCGCGACCTGATTTGGCCTATGTGGTTGGCCAGCTGAGCAGATTTGTATCCAAACCTACCGACAAGCACTGCGGGGTCGTAAAACGTGTACTACGCTTTCTCGCTGCGACCAGAGATCACGGAATATTTTTCGACCGAAAGATGGCTGCTAGTATGTCTGGTGCTATCACCATCAACGGATTTTGCGATGCTGACTGGGCAAACTGTCCAGACACTAGGAAAAGTGTCTCGGGTTTTGTCCTGAAGGTTGCCGGTGGTCCAGTGTCTTGGTCAGCACGCCGACAGTCTGTGGTAGCGCAGTCCACTGCAGAGGCTGAATATGTGGCTGCCTGTGAGGCGTGCATGGAGGGACGTGGACTTGCTAACGTGTTGATGGAAGTGATGCCAGATGCCATTCCAATTCACTTCAACCTTGGAATTGATAGCCAGTCGGCAATAGCCCTTGCCACAAGTCCGACTTACAGCAGACGGGCACGACATATCGAGCTACGCTATCATTATGTGAGAGACCAAGTTACGAAAGGACAAGTAGTGCTTTGCAAGGTATCTGGATTGGATAACCCGGCTGATGCTCTGACAAAGCCCTTGGCACTCCCAAAGTTCGCCAAAACCAAGTCTCTCATGGGCATGGTACCAGCCACTGCTTTGACTCCGCGCGAATTGAAGCGCAAGCAGTACTTTGCTGGCAGGTGCCCCACGGCGATAAGTATGGACTTGCTGGGCGACACGAACGCTGGACGCACGGCGCTTCTAAAGGTTCCGAAGAAGTGATCTTCGGAGGACGGCGTGTTGGAAAGCTGTTCGCTTTCCCATGTGCGTGACTGCAAGTTGCTCGTTGACAATGTTGGTTGCTGTTACGGGGCGCGAGTGCGACGAGGTGGGACGAGGAGGAGAATGCATTAGGCTTAAGAGCTCAGAAGGCAAAAGATCCAAGCAGTATCGAAGTAACACGACTGAGTTGAGCTAAGCTTTGTCGTTGCTGAGGCCTCCGAGACAGATTGCAATAGGGTTATGAGCCCAATTTGTCTCTCGCCTAATTTTCCGTCGTATTATTTGTAGCCTTCTCACATAAATTATTTATCAAGCAACATGCACGTGAAGAAGGGCTCGCGCCAGTCGAAACCGCGCCGCGACTCCGTCGACTCGGACGTGGCACCTGCGGAGGATCTGAGCAATAACGAGACGCCCGTAAACTCCGTCACGACCGGTATTTTGTCTCTCGCCTAATTTTCCGTCGTATTATTTGCGTCATGTTTTGTCTCTCGCCTAATTTTCCGTCGTATTATTTGTAGCCTTCTCACATAAATTATTCATCAAGCAACATGCACGTGAAGAAGGGCTCGCGCCAGTCGAAACCGCGCCGCGACTCCGTCGACTCGGACGTGGCACCTGCGGAGGATCTGAGCAATAACGAGACGCCCGTAAACTCCGTCACGACCGGTATGAAGCGCAAGCGCGACACCCCGGAGAGGCTGACGCAGAGCAAGAAAAATTCAAGAAGGATGTTAAATGGGACGGAAACCCCGCTAAATGAGGACAACTCGGTTGAGGACGAGGCGGAACTGCAATTGCTGGCCATTGAGGCGCGCCGACTGGACTTTGAAGTCGCCAAGTGGAAGCAGCAGCAGGCGCTGCGCCGCGAGACGCTGCAGCTCAAGGCCGAGGAGATCCGACTTAAAGAGGCCACCACGAGGCAGACCCAGAAGACGCAGCTCATGGAGCTAAGGGCCAAGCTGCTCAAGGCGCTGGACGATGTTGGCACGGCCCCGGCTGAGGCGAAGAAGTATATCGCGCTGCTGGAAGGTTGAGGACAATGTGGTAGGAACTATACTTTTAGCTGACGATTTGAATATTATTTCGGCCGCAGCATTGAATAATTTGCTAGTGCGCCTACGTTCACATTGAACTATTGTCGATAAGTTTTACACTAGACAAAGGGGCTACAGGTCTCTCTGGTTGCTGTTTGAAGCTTAGTAGTTGTAGCCATAGCCATAACTGTGCTTCTTGTGACCGTGGTGGTCGTTCTTGCAGTCGTCAAAGCCATAGTTATGACCATAGCCGTAGGGCTGGCCGTAGAAGTCCCCATAGTCGTAGCCGCCGTATCCGTAGCTGTAGGGCTGGCCGAGTCCGTACGCGTAGGCATAGTTGTAGGCGCTGGGGTCGTAGCCGTAGTAGCCTCCAGCATAGCCGTACCCGAAATCGTTGCCGTACTTGCCGTAGCCGTACACGTTGTTGTCGTTGCCGTTGCTCGGGTACCACCCGCCGTAGCCATGTCCATAGTCGCCGTAGCCTTTACCATAGTAATCATCGTGGCTGTCGTCGTCGCAGTCTTTATCTTTCTTGCCGTAGTGCTCTTGGTGCTCGGCACCTTCGTGCGCAT
The DNA here is from genome assembly GCA_016169955.1 of Phytophthora vignae f. sp. vignae. Classification (NCBI taxonomy): domain Eukaryota; phylum Oomycota; class Peronosporomycetes; order Peronosporales; family Peronosporaceae; genus Phytophthora; species Phytophthora vignae. Next base: position 960,373 of record JABJUM010000009.1, on the reverse strand, counting down.
CGGTAGATCCAGAGCTGCTTTTGACGAAAGTCGACTCGGTCGGAACTGGTGTCGGCTTTGGATCGTCGGCCTTTGCGAAAGCTTGGTTCATGGCCACGATCGTGCACACAGTGACAGCAAGCTTCGACATCTTCATGGCTGGAGTTGCTCAGGGTGACTTGGTTAAAGTTCTTGGTTGCTGAAGAATTGCAGAATGGACAACCTCGGAGGAGTTTTGTGCGATAGTTGATGGACTTAATTAAAAGCTATGTGAATTGAAAGATCGATGGTCTCGACCGGATTCGCCTTCACTCATGGATGTGGCAAAATGAACTTCGTAAGATTGATCGATAACTAGTGATTGACGATAATAACGTTGCTGATGAAGAATTTGGGGACCCGGGCCATAAGGCCCGGGTGATTCGCAGTTCTCGATAAGCGAATAAAAGAAGAAAAGGGTGTAGCATTGCTCGTGGAAGAAGGAGATACAGAGGCGAGCGCTCCTGTAAAGCTTCAGGGTTAAAAGTTAGGCATGTATGTCGTCCACAAAGGAAAAAAGAAACGCGAAGCAGGCGCACTCTTGACGTCTGGGAATTGAGTTAGGCGTGGGCAAGGACGTGACTCGGCAACAACATCGCACAAGACTCTAAGTGCGCCGGACGAGACAATGTACCTCACTTCAGGTACACCAACAATGTTGCCAGCGATGTGTTGCCAGCGATGTTGCAGGATGTCAATGCATCAAACATGCCTACCTCACTCAACTTTAAGACGCTGGCCATTTATGTTGCAGGTTGTCAATGCTGCAAACTTTTCTGGGGCCGCCTAACACAGTTCTTCGAAGTGCGAATTTTAACTCGAGCGGGAGTGCCTATTTTAGTTTCCGCGTTACCGTTCTTATGAAAGAATACTCATTGTGATATCGCAAACGAAAAAAAAGCTGCATTCACCACCTCGCACCTCATTACCGTTGCAGTTAAATGCATCACACTTCAAGTAAAATGCATCTCATTAGTCAAGACGAGCACGTTTCTTCTCCGCGCCATCCCCACTCGCCTTGTTGAAACGATCCGCCAGGCGACGCAGCTCCTTCTTGTAGAGCACCAAGTTGCTCTGTTGCTTCAAGAACCAGTCCCGAGTCTTCGAAATCGTCACAAAGGCGACCCCGTTCGTGTCATGACCTTCCGCCTCGAACGAGCATTTCGTTTGCTTCTTTGCCCAATTGGCCGCGTACTGCTTCGCATTCTGGAGATCCGTAAACTGCTTCTTGCCGCCTTTAATCTCCATGGAGACTTCCGCACCTCGCAGAAACGACTGAATATCATCGTTGTCGGGAAACTCCGCTTCACGCATTTCCCACGTAAATGGCTTCTCTAACGATTCAACTTGGTCTCGGAGCCACTTGATTCGCTTTGGAGCCACACACGCCACTATCGCAGCTTTCTCATCCTCTTCATCAGCAGTGCTCATGTACTGGGAGAGGTACTGGATGGAAGGTCCGAGCAGACTCGGGTCTGCATGCTTGAGCCTCTTCACCACAGTGTCAAACAACGGCTTGTCGGCATAGTCGATAGCCACCTTCCACAGCAACCCAATGCAGCTTGACACGAACAAATCTTCATCGTTGGTAGACGTTGCCATTTGCAGTGTCTTGTCGATCAGAGCCTGCTGAGCCGCACCACTGTCAAGGCCATCAATCACGCGCAGAACCATTTCCAGCGCCGACAAGCCGCCCTTGCCGCCACTATCATCCAGTGCCTTCATAACACCTTCGGCAACTTGATCCCAGTCGTACGCACGCAGGATCTTGATAATTGAAGGGACGAACGCCGCATTCCCTTCCAGACCGCCAAGTGCCCCACTGTAGCCGTTGAAGAATAAATTCACCACGTTGATATCGCCGGCGTCAACGAGAAGGTCGCACACCACCTCGCGCAACTCCATCGACCATGTGCTAACTCTTCCTTCCCAATATTCCCTGTCCATGTTTTCCGCCTTTATTCTGGCATCGGCAGTGTCGAATAATTTACGAAGTGCTGCTCCGTCCACCGGTCGCTCGGCGCGCAGAGCCTCCGCAGCGGCAACAATCGGCATAAACCTCAACGCCTTCTTCGCATGATCCACCACTCGCCAGGCAACGATCGCATATCTCGAATACGTCGTGATTTTAGTCGAGCCTGCGTTGCCAGTGTACCCTCCTTCCTTCGTTAGAATCCCATACTTCCACCAGAGATCCTCAAGTGTTTTCGTTGCCAGGGTTGAGCAGGTTGAGCTTTTGCTTTGAGTTTCTCACTCGCCCCAGATCTTCCCCCGCCATCGAATACCACGTCATCGACTCGCGGTGGGCGTCTTTCGTGCTGCGGCCGCCATCGTCGTAGTATCGGACGTCATGCGCCAACCGAGCAAGAAAGAAGAGAAGCTTCTTGTCGGGAGCGACCAGTGTGTTGGCCTCTTCGAGCGCGTGGAGTCTCGCGCGATCGATGCCTTTCAATGCGCCGGAACCGAGATTTTGGATGCTTTTCGTGGTGTATTCATGAGCCAGCAACAGCGCAAATGAGCCATCGACATCGTCGTCGACGGCGTATTTTATCGTACCGTCGTCCGACAGCTTCCGTGTGGCTGTGTAACCTTTTGTCGTCGTCTTCTTCTCCGGCTTGGTGTCACAACCGGTAGCGTCAGCAAGCTTCTCATCAGATACACCCCCTTCGCCGTCGCTCTTCGTGGTCGCGCTGTTCATACTGGAGATCGCCTGCGCCAAATCTTCGCTCAGACGTTTGTCCTCCGTCCTCTTCAAGTGCCGCATCGTGGCCGGCAGACAGATGGAGTACACGAGAACGAGACGGAACCCTTTCGTCACTTCCTCCAGAGCATGCTCAGCGTCTGCATAGTGCACAGCGTAATGCGTTGTGAAGGCTGCACTGCCGTCAGCCTTGCCGAAATCGTGCCGATGCGTCAACTTCCCATCTCGATACACGACCAGGTCGCCGCCTTCGTGGGCACTCGGAGGTTGCACCACCAAGGTCGCGATCATCCCGTCCTCCTTCTCCGTGTCCTGGTGCTTCACGAAGTGACCTCCTTCCCCGTACACCAGCAACTTGTACAGAACGCACTCCAGTGGGACGTTCGTGTAGCCCAGGCGATTCGCGATCACCTTCTGCAGCTTGTCCATGCCGACTTGCCACAAGGGGTTCTTGAACTGGACCAAGTTGGCCTCCAGCTGCCAGCTCTTGCGGACGCTCTCGTCCATCTTGGTGTCCAGGTTGTGGCCGAAAGGGGACTTCTGACACAGAGCGATCAGCTTTTCAGCTTGGTCGGCGACTAACGGTGTGTGAATGGTGCCCACGCCATCTACAAACAGGCCGGATACGGCGGGTAACGTATCTGCGAGTCCGCCGAACGAGTACTCGCCTGCGTGTTCGTCTGCACGGGCAAGTACCTTGCTCACTTGAGCACATGCAGCCCCTTTGGGCTTCAGCACATCTGCAAAGTCGCCTTCACCAGTAAACGGCCACTTGCCATCGTCAAAATCTTCTCCAAGTGACTCGGATTCCATTGCTGAAAGGGTTTGCTGCTACACTCGAAGGATCGATAATGAACAAACACTACTCTAACTCGCGGAAAAGTTGTCGAGCAGATTTCTATCAATCAATCCGTGTGCAGCATTATTTCTTATAAACACTCGCGAGAGGATTCTACTTGAATGATGCAAATTCCTGGGCTTTAGATTGCAGGCACCGACAAGAGCTTCGCGTTGGCGTTGCTTTGCTTTTATATCGCAGTCAACATGAACAAAACAGGTGTTTGGCATCGCTTTGATACTGCCGGCGGCGCTATTACGCATTTGTTCTACGAGAAAAAGTAGTACGAGTGGGTCGACGTGAGGAGCGACATCTATATATCACTGTATGAAGCCAAGTGCTTACAGTGTACTGGCAACTTCCGACCAAATCGTCGTACACGGGGAAATCACGCGCAAACGCTCTGTCTTGTGTCACTGGAAGCCGAACGACTTGGAAGATCTTGCCAGGAAGCTTGGGTCTCCGATCAAGAGCGAAATATCCGTCACTTTTTGAATACTAATGGCAGGAAATTCGTCAGGTTGTCGTTCGAGGTGCTCGCAGGGCGAGAGGATGCGGAAAAGCTGCTCACTACAATCCGCAATAGCTCCACGGAGCAGATCGACTATATTCGCACATGGGGAGTGAAAGATGCTGAGAAGGTGGAGCAAGCAGTACATCGATCCAGAATGCTGGGTATCTTGTGTTTCTTCGATGCTCATGCTCGAGTACCTGGCAGATTTGGTGGAGCCTAGCTACTACGAAAATCTCATTGAGATCGCCAAATTGCTGAAGGACGACCGCCTTAAACGTGTTGCGCGCAACTTCGCATTTAATGCAGCTACAAAATGCTTATGCTTGGAATACAGGAAGTATGGCAATGCTCAGAAGCTAACTGGTATGGGGGGGGGGGGGGGTAGCACCAAACGCGGGTAAATTCATGGGCGATCTTTTGCCCCACGAAAGGTCGGGGGCACTTGACCACTCTACAAGATGAGGCTTGCGTGGCTCGGTGGCATCTTCGCCTTCGTGCTCGGGGGCGCTGCTGCTAGTGATAGCGGTTCTGGGTCTGCCACTCGTGCTACTACTGCAACAGCTACTGCAAGTTCATACAGCTCGGGTTCTGGATCTAGGACAACGACCACCATCATTGGTACTTCATACGGCTCGAGTACTGTCCCCCTTAAACGGTTGTCACTGTCTATGACTCGAACTTCTGCTCGCAACCAGCCAGTAGCGTCGTCATAACGAGGGAGCTTGAGTGCTCTTATGCGGATACCCAGCCATGCCAACGCAATGCTGTCGTCAGCACCGTCACGGGCTGCTCGAAGTACGATTCAGTATGGGACTCCAGCGAGTCGATCGGGAAGGCTTTTGGAGACTTCCCGTATCTGATCGTGGAGGAGTATGATCCAAGCGCCAGGGTCTGTGGGGACATTTACGGGGTACTCAATGTCACTGCCTATCTCCTTGACGAGGAGTGTCACGCGGATCGAGACGGCGCAGAAAGCACCAAGATCACGCTTGGACGATCACTGACAATTGCGAAGTACAGTGGCCCGAATTGTGAAGGACTGGTCAGCGAGACGGAGGTGCCCTACAGAAACTATTACGACAGAGCCTGCACGAACAACGCCACTAGATACTTGTACAAGGGCCCGACGCCGCCAATGAGCACGGTCGCAGTGTACGAAGACAGCTCATGTTCTCAAACGCCCGTGAAGATGATTGTGACTCAAGGCTTCGTGTGTGAGGCTGAACGAGACCCATCCAGTGGTGACTGCCAGCCTGACGGCGATTCGCACTACTCTTTGTCAAGCTGTTCAGACGACTACACAGAGCTTGCGGCTAGTATATTTGGTGGCGGCACCAAGTATGTGATGGTGGAAGAATACCTGAGCGATTTCTGCAGCAGTGACCCAGATGCGGTAACGATTTACGTCATGGATGGCGCCTGCCACTCCAACTCGGACGACGGGACGAGCTTTCGAGCGACTTTATCGTCGAACGGATCGGCCACGATCGCTACCTACGACGATGCAAACTGCCAGGAGGTTTCGAGTTTCACCGATTTCACGAAGCGCGCACAGATGTGTGTTCCACAGCGAAACTGCGCCGATGGATCTATCCGAGGTTGTGCCAAACGATTCTCCCTGGGAGACGACCCATTCGCGTTTACTGTAAGTGCAATGACACTATCAGGATCGGCCGGCCGAATGACGTCTGTGGCGATTTATGATAGCGGATCGTGTTCAGCACCCGCAGCGACGCTGACCTTGACGAGAGAGATCACCTGCACGCCACGAATTAAAGACTATGGCTCGTACAGCTCTGGTTCGCTTAACGACAAGACCGCAGATTCTGCTTGCGAGAACAATGGAATAGTCAACACCGTATCGGACTGCACTAACTACGATTCGGGATGGGACTCCAGCGGGTCAATTCGCGAAGCATTCGGATCTTATGGAGATCACCCTTACCTGATTGTGGAGGAGTATGATCCAAGCATCAGTCCCTGCGAAGATAACAGAGGCCCACTAAATGCAACCGCATAACTCCTGGACGAGAGCTGCCATGTTAACCTCGATGGCACAGAGAGCACAAAGATCAGGCTCGGGCGCTCACTGACAATCGCGAAGTACAATGACCCGAATTGTGAAAACCTGGTCAGCCAGGCAGACATTCCCTTCGGAGACTCCTACGACAGAGCGTGTGCAAACAACGCCACTAGGTACTTGTACAAGGGGCAGACGCCGCTAATGAGCGCGGTCGCAGTGTACGAAGACAGTTCGTGCTGTAACGTGCTGGGGCTCTGCACGCGAGAGTTGGTCGCCCACGTGCTGATCTTCAGCCAAAGTCCGTCAGGCCGAAGGTACCAGAACTTCCGATACCCCGCCGGCGCGTGCCCAGCTGGCAACGCAACCTATTTTATTTACTAAGACAAACTCGTAGCAGCCGACGCTGCTGACTAACTAACAATACACGCACTTCCTAGACACGTACGCACTGAGCAACTTCGGCGCCCTCTAAACCACTTGGACGTACACCACCGCTGTGTCCGTCCTCACTTCGCAGTCCACAGAAGACTCGGAGCGCCACTCGCCCTCCTGTCCGTCACTCACCACGTCGTCCAGCAGCACGTCCACCGAAGCAGCCGTTCGTTCGTCCTGCAACTCGCTCCCGAGTCGCGTCTGTCGCCGAGGGCTCTGCGTCCTCGCCGTCTATTTCAAGAGTGAGCTCGACGCTCGAGTTCGTGAGGCACGCGCCCGCCGCACACGTGCTGCCGATCCTGGCGACACGAGGTCTCCAAGGTCTGCAGGGGTTCAACGTCCCACTCATTCCTACTCGGCCGCTCCTGTCCTCCGTCTATCACTGTCACGTCGGGGTTCGGGCCGCTCGTCTGACCCAACTCATCACACGACTTCCTCATCAGAAGGGTATTCCACGACCCTTCCGTCAACGAAAAGACGCTCGTACTCGTTGACTGACACCCACCGAGTTGTGGTGCGTCCGTCCTTCGTCCTCCGCAGGTGTGCGTCTCCCGTCGTCCACTTGGCGACGTCACCTCGGGGTACAAGCTTGTACTCGAGCGCATACTGCCCAGCGCGATTCCGTCGTCGTCTACGTCGTCGCTCCACCAGTAGTCCACGTTCGTCGTTCTCGTTGCCCGTGCTTGCCACTGCAGCGCGACTTCGTTTCGCACCGCTAGCAATCGTGACTCGTCCAGCAGCCGGCGCCGTTGCTCCAATAGGCGTCGCTGCCTCCGTGCCAGGCTGGGGTCGTTCGCGCTGATCTTCATCAGCCAGCTGGTCGTCTACGTCGTCCGCGATCTGCTCGAGTAGGCTCGTAGGATAGTGGTAGCTCACCATGAACGACTCGTGCGCTATCACTGTCTCCCTCTCGCCGCTCTTATCCATTCGCTCGAGCACGTGGTTCTCATAACCAGCGGGCTCCACCACACGCAGCGGGTCCATCCATTGGTGTACAAACTTAGTCGCCGTCCGCCCACGTGGCGGGTTGTGGACCCAGACAAGATCCCCAGGTCGAAACTCACGTCGTCGTCGCACCTTCCTGTTGTAGTAGCGCGTCTGCCTCTCCTGCTCTCGCCGCCGGGCCTGTTCTGCACACTCGTGACTCTTCCTCATGGCCATTAACAACTGCTCGTGGTACTTCTGCAGGTCGCCAGCTTCTCGCACTTCTGATCGCCTCAGTAGCTCGTTTGGGTGGCGCAACTTACGCCCCATCATCAATTCGTTCGGCGAGAGCGCCACAGTAGAGTGTCTAGCACTGTTGTACGCGTAGACTGCGAATTTGACGTACAGGTTCCAATCGTCTTGCCGCTCCTCCGTCATGAACGTACTGACACAATCTTTCCAGGAACGATGGAATCGCTCGACAAGGCCAACAAGCTGTGGACGGTATGGCACTGGGTTCACCTGTCGCGCCTGAAGCAACTCTACCAACTGGTCGATCACCTCACCCGCCATCTCTGGTGCTCCATCTGTCAATAGCTCCCGGAACGCGCCAAATCTGAGGACAACCTCCTCCATCAGGAACGTCGCCACACTCACCGCAGTGTGCGTCTCCACACAACAGGCCACTGCATACCGCGTGACGTACTCGATCGCGGCGATGACGTACCGATCGCCTCCTGCTGCTATGGGGAACGGTCCGGCGACGTCCAACGCCCACCGGTCTCCAACGTCGCCACCACGTATGCTTCTCAAAGGCGGAATGACCTCTCGTGGTCTCGACTTCCTGCTGCCGCACTCAGGACAGCCTCGTACCCATCGCTTCACTTCGGACTGTAATCTAGGCCACCAATACAGTTGCGAAACTCTACCATACGTGTGAGGTCCTCGTAGATGCCCACTCCATACTGATCCGTGCATTTCTTTGAATACAGGCGCCCATAACGCAGGTGGCAGCACAACTCGCCAGCCATGCGTCGTCGCCACTGTGACCAAGCCGAATCGCCTCTCAATTTTCATGCCACGGTACGCGCCGTCCGTTATCAACTTCTGCACGAACTTGCTGTTCTTCTGAGCCGCCACGATCTCCGTGTCTGTTACCTGCAGCGTGTACGGTACGGCGGCGTCCTCTTCGTCGTCATTGTCAAGTCCGTCACCCGCCTCCTTGCCGCTACGTGCTGTCGGTTCACCACTCCTGTCGCCGCTGCCAGTTGCCGTGTCTGGCGCCTTCTGCGTCTCTGGCAGCTGGGTGGCCGCGCTCACTGCTCGCTCTGTCGTCTTCGTAGGCTTCGCGCTGCCCATCGTCTTCGTCGTCGTTGCGGGTTTCGATCCACGCTTTGTCGTAGGTGTAGTCGTTACCTTGCTGCGTTGCACCGGCGTCTTGGCCTTCTCGGGGGCCACCTGCACCGACTCGTTTGGCTGCACCGCCGACGTCGAGCCGTTCGTCATCGCATTCACGCCGTCTGGGCTCGTCATGCCCTCGTTCATCGCCACCGCGTCCTCGTTCGTCACTGACGCCGCCCTCGTTCTCGTCGCGCCCTCGTTCGTCATCGGTGCCGTCGCTGTGGTGCCCCCAGCTGTCGATTGCCGCACTGGGTCGTCATCCCCACTCACAGTCGCCACTGCGCGCTCACCGTGCACTCGCCGCTCGTCTCGCTCCTGGATCCGTGCACTACGTCGTAATGTCGGCACTGCCGCCGCTGAGCGCTTTCTGCGTTTACTTTTGCTCAGCGTGCCACCCGTGTCCATGCCAATCACGGGCTGGGCCGCGTCGTGTTCGTCGTCAGGTGTTGGCTCGGCGCGTCCAAGCTCGTCACCAGTGGCGAGCTCTCGACGTCCGCGTTCGTCATCAGAGGCAGCCCCAGCAGCGGGTTCGCTGTCAGCTCTGACTCAGTCGTCATCAGGGGCTCTGCTGTCTGTAACAGGGGCTTCTCCACGGTCGTCGGGTACTCGTTCGTCGCAGTGTTCGCCATCGACACCTGCCGCGTCGCCAACAGGGGCTGCACGCTTGACGGGGACTCGCTCAGCTGCACCGGGTCCGTCATCATCAGCGGCTGCGTTCCCGATAGTTGTGCACTCGTCGGCGAGGGTTCTACTGCCGATGCTGACTCCGTCGTCAACAGGGGCTGCTCTACCGTCACCACGGGCTCGTGCACTGGCTGGTACATCGTCGTCTGCAGGGGTTCCAGCGGCGTGCGCGCCATCTGCACGTCGCCGTCACCGCTCACGTCCGCCGTGCTGCCGCTGTTCATCACTGCATCGGCACTCGCGTCGTCACTTACGTTCGCCTCGTAGCGGCTGCTTGTCCTGTCCGCCGTGGCCGTCGAGCCGCTATCGCCCATGCCGTCGTCCTTGGTCACTTCGTCGTCATTCTTCGCCTCCTCCGTCACCTCAGGTGGTGTTAGCTGCTCACGTCGCCCAACTGCTGCTCGAACTGCTGCTGGCGCTCTGGAGAGGGCGTCAGCTACGACATTCAACGCACCCGGCCTGTACTTCACGTTGAACTCGTACTCCTGCAGCGTGAGGCTCCATCTGTGCATTCTGCCCGCCAAGTTTGGCTGCCTCATCAGCCACCGCAGAGCAGCATGATCGGTAATAATAGTGAAGACGCGCCCGTACAGGTACGGCCGAAATTGTTTCACCGCCCACACTACAGCGGAGCACTCTAACTCCGTGATCGAGTAGTTCGACTCAGCGCGGTTGTTGACCTTGCTCGCGTAGGCAATGGGCTGCCACCCACGCCCGTGGTCTTGCTGCAAGCACGCTCCAAGGCCGACCTTGCTGGCGTTGGTCACAAGTCTGAAGGGTCGCTCAAAATCTGGGTACAACAGCACCGGCTTCGTAGTCAACAGCAACTTAATCCTCGAAAATGCGAACTCTTGCTCCTCCGTCCACTGCCATTGTACATCTTTCTTCAGTAGACGAGTCATAGGCTCTGCGATCGAGCCGAACGCAGGGATGAATCTTCGGTAGTAGCCTGCGAGGTGCACGAATCTACGCACTTCATCAGGGTTCGTGGGTCGTGCGAACTCCGTGACAGCCGTCACCAATCGATCCAGCGGCTGCACGCCGTCTGTACTCAGCATGTGACCCAAATACTCCATCGCCTCGGTCGCAAACACACATTTCTTCAGCTTGAGCGTCAAGCCAGCAGCCGACAAACGCTCCAGCACGCTTGCCAACTTGACCACATGCTCACCAATGCCGCCCTTCGAGAAGACAATGATATCATCAAGGTAGACTAAACACGTCGTCCAGGTTAGTCCTCGTAGTACGCCGTTCATCAGGCGCTGAAAGGTCGCAGGGGCGTTCGATAATCCAAACGGCATCCGCCTAAATCTGAACAGCCCGCGCTTGGTGATGAACGCGGTCTTGTCGCGGTCACCTTCTGCCACCATCACTTGCCAATAGCCTGCACGTAGATCTAGCGTCGTAAAGAGTCTAGCACCGCCGAGAGACTCCAGCGTCTCGTCAATTCGGGGAAGGGGGTAGACGTCCTTCTTCGTAACAGCATTTAGGGCCCTATAGTCGATACAAAACCTGATGGATCCATCCTTCTTGCGGACAAGAACCACCGGGAAGCCCCAAGCACCTTCGCCTGGCTCAATGACTCCTGCATTCAACATCGTATCCACATTCTCGTCAACAACTGCGTCCTCCGTCTGCGCTTGTCTGCGTCGTCTCATCATGATCGGTGCTGCGTCACCGGTGTTGATGTGATGCTCCACATTCAACGTAGTCGCTGGCGGACAATCTCCCTTCGCGTTCGTCAATTCACGGTAGGCTCGTAGCAACTTAAGAATCAAACCACGTGCTTTTGGATCAGTCGTTCCCATGTTCACGTTCTCCTCGTCCTCTAGTGGCGTTTGTTCGTCACCGAGCTCGCCTATCCACGCTCTCAGTCGGTCCTCGCTCAGTTCGTCATGCATCTCCAACACGGCGATGTCGGAGTCCACCGGAATCCACACACCCAACTGCTGCTTGTTCGGCAACCGCACGTGGCCGCCATGTACATTGATTACGGGAACCAGAGCCTTACCTCCCTGCGCCTTGGTGACTGCCGCCGCCGTCAGCACCGAACCAAAGTCGCCCGTGGGCAAGAAGATGCCCTCTTCGCCGTCTGGTGCTGCCACTGACACCTCGATCGGCTGCACGGCTCGGCGCTGCAACTTCGTGGCGCCTATCAGTCTCACTCTCGCCCTGTGGCCGTCGTCGTTCGTGTTACTCGTCATGAACGGGATCACCACGAGCTGTTCGCGCTCATTGTACCTTACCTCCTTGCATTTGAAGTCAATGTTGGCCCGGTGTCGCTCGAGGAAGTCGACGCCGACCAGGAACTCGTCACTACAGCCGTCGATGACGCACGCCTCCATGGTCACCACCTGACCGAACACCGTGCGCATCTCGAATGACCACACGCTCACTACGTCAAGCAGGAATCCACCGATGCCCTCAATGAAGTCAACAGGGGCGGGCTTACTCATACGCTCGCCCCTCATCATCCAGTCGGTCCCAGCGACCGTGTACTGCACGCCGCTATCAATCTTGATGGCCTGTCGTTTGCCATCCACCAATACTGCCGCTGTCGGGAGTCCGTCACTCGCCTCAACAACGTCTGTCGTACCCGTGGACGTCACCACGTCTCGACGCTGTACCAGCTTGACACTGGCCCCGCCGCCTGCACGTCGTTCGTCATGGCCACGACGCTGCTGTCGCCGCCGCTCCAGGTCTCGTCGCGCCTCATCTTGGTGCTGCTGTCGTCGCACCCGTAGCTCTTCGTTGAGCTGGGCGACGACTCGCTCAACGTCGCCACCCTCGTGTGCTGATCGCGCTGCTCGTCGTGCAGCACGGCGCTGCTTGTCCTCTCGGCGTGACTGCTTGACAGCAGACCGCACCTTCGCCACCGAGCCGTACGCCGTCACCACGTCGCTCGTGAGCTCCATGCCGAGCTCCATCATCTCGCCCTTCGCCGTCTCAGGCGGCTCCTCGTCGCCTTCCTCAGTCTTCATCTCGTCCTCCATGCGCCGTCTGGTCGCCGTGGTCGCCGACACCGCTCCCGCAACGTCCACCGAGGACACCATCGCCTCATCTTCATCTGGCTCGTCCTTCTTGTTGCTCTCGTCCGTCTGGTAACAGTAGCGTAGCGCCGCCATGCTGGGCCGCACTGTCGCCACGTACCGCGCTGCTCGCTCACCGTCTCGGGACTTGAGCTCACCGTCCAATTGAGTCATGGTGGCCAGTCGCACAGCCGCCACACTCCCGTCGATAGACAGCAACTCTCCGCCGTCATTTACTTCACCATTGTCGGTTACCGCCGTCACCGCTGTCGCTGACACGTTCACTCCGCGCGCCGTGTTCGTCTCCGCCGCTGTCTCCAGCTGCTGGGGAGTTCGTCGCGTCGCCGAACGACGTAATCCCCCTACGCCGTTCGGTCTCCATTTCCCGGGGGGTTCTGCTCGCGGCGACGCTTCAAGTACTCCTCGTTTCGGGTACGGGCGTCGTCGTCTGGGCACTCGACAGCAATGTGCCCAAAGTGGTGGCACACGTAGCACTGCACGCCAAGTTGTCGTGCGGCGGGCTTCTCGTCCGTCGAAGCATCACTAGCCTTGGCCATCCGTGTCGTCGCCTTCGGCACCGCCTTCGTCCTTCGCACCACACTTCTCCGCTTCTTGGCAGGCGCCGGCGCATGGGAGACAGCCGTCTCCTCGTCCTCGTCGTTCTCCTCGTCGTACTCGTCGTCGGCGGCCACTGCCATGTTGATCTTGGCCTTCTTATCGGCCTTAGCCGGCGCCATACGTCTCGCAGCAGGCGGTTCCGCAGCGCGTGCTGGCCGGTCGCGCTTCCCGCTCTTCTTCACCCAGTAGCGTCCATTCCACTGCCGTCCGGCGGGTATGTCCCACGTGCCCGTGAACTTGTTCCAGACACCCTGTGGGTTCGAGAAGTGCGCCAGATCCAGCTCTTCCATGGTCGTGCCAGCCGCCAGGTCCGTGGGGCCAGTTGCTCCAATGCCAGGGATCGCCATCAGGGGTCCCGTCGTACCGCTCATTGGCACCATGTACGGGTTCGGGGCCGTCGCCCATGCTTGTCCGATGTTCAACATGCCACGCGCTACGTTGTCGATGGGGTCGTCTATTTCGGTGGCCTTGTCGACAGCTTCCTCAAGTGTTCGGGGCTTCGGCTCCTGCTTTACCAGCTGCCTCGTCGTCTTCTCTAGGCTGCGGTAGAATTGGGCGAGCAACACACGCTCACTCACTCGGTTCTGGCCGCACAGATCGCGCAACCCAGCTGCGAAGTCGGCGAAGGTCTCGCCAGGCATCATACGGCGTTGGCTCACGCGCCACTCAGCGGCAGAACGATCGGGGCGCTCTCCGTACCGCCGCACCAGCGCCGCCTTCAAGTTCGTCCATGTCTTCTCTCCATCGCGTACCTCCTGATCCATCTGCACCCACCAGCGTGCAGCGTTATCTTGTAGCTTGTTACCGAGGATGTAATAAAGCTCGTTGTCGGTCCAGTCTCCGCTTCCGGACAGTCGTGCACCTTGTAGGGCCAGATCGACACGTGCGATCCACGTGGATACAGACACCATCGGCGAGGGCTGGAACGTCGGCAGCTCCAGGTCACGAATCGCGCGTCGTCGGTTTCGAGGGGTTCTGCGAGGTGCAGCAGCTGCGGTTGGTGGTGGGGCTTGGCGGGGCGGTCCGTCGTTGCCACCGTCGTCGTCGTCAGAGCTGGAGTCGTCGGGGTCACTGCCGTCGCCGCCGTCCGGATCGTCGCCGTGCCCGTTGCGTCGCCCGAAGACCGTCGGTGTCGGGGCTCGCTGCGCTGCTACCATGGGTGCCGTGGCAGACGGAGGAGCACTCCGTGCGCGAGTACTCGGTGTCGTCTCCAGCTGAGTGTTCGGGGCCGGGCGCCCGCTCGTGCCCATGCTCCGCTGCGTCTCAAGCTCATTCACGCGTGTCTCCATCCTGTCCATGGACGAGACCAGCTGCAGGAGCGCCGTCGTGAGCGTCGTCATCATGGCGGGGTTGGTGGTGTCGGTCCTGGTAGCGCTCCCGCTTCCACCGCCTTCTCCGTCAAGGGTCACTTCGCAATCTTGGGGCGGGTTGCTGCGGTCCGAACCCGACCCGTCGCCGTCGCCTTCGTCATCGTGGCCGTCGCCCTTCGTCTCTTCGTCGCCGCTCTGCACCCGAGCTCTGCGCGTCTCTCGCACACCTGGCGTTACAGTAGTCGCCATGCTGCCCGTCGAGCCGTCACCTTGGGCCGTCTCGGTCGGCGCTGTTACCGTCATCGTTCTCGCCATCTCGCGGGGCGTGTTCGCCGAGGTCGTAGTGCGGTCTCGCTCGTTCACGTCTTCAATCGAACGCCCCTGTATGACCACCATGTAACGTGCTGGGGCTCTGCACGCGAGAGTTGGTCGCCCACGTGCTGATCTTCAGCCAAAGTCCGTCAGGCCGAAGGTACCAGAACTTCCGATACCCCGCCGGCGCGTGCCCAGCTGGCAACGCAACCTATTTTATTTACTAAGACAAACTCGTAGCAGCCGACGCTGCTGACTAACTAACAATACACGCACTTCCTAGACACGTACGCACTGAGCAACTTCGGCGCCCTCTAAACCACTTGGACGTACACCACCGCTGTGTCCGTCCTCACTTCGCAGTCCACAGAAGACTCGGAGCGCCACTCGCCCTCCTGTCCGTCACTCACCACGTCGTCCAGCAGCACGTCCACCGAAGCAGCCGTTCGTTCGTCCTGCAACTCGCTCCCGAGTCGCGTCTGTCGCCGAGGGCTCTGCGTCCTCGCCGTCTATTTCAAGAGTGAGCTCGACGCTCGAGTTCGTGAGGCACGCGCCCGCCGCACACGTGCTGCCGATCCTGGCGACACGAGGTCTCCAAGGTCTGCAGGGGTTCAACGTCCCACTCATTCCTACTCGGCCGCTCCTGTCCTCCGTCTATCACTGTCACGTCGGGGTTCGGGCCGCTCGTCTGACCCAACTCATCACAGTGCTCTCAAGCTCCCGTGAAGTTGACCATGACGCAAGGCTTCGTGTGTGACGCCAAGCGGGACCCGTGGATCGGGGGTTGTCGACCTGCCGGTTATTCGCTCTACTCCGTGGCAAGCTGCACCACCGACTACAAGGAGCTTGCGACCTCCATATTCGGTGACGATACGCCGTACGTGGTGGTGGAATCGTATCTGAGCAACGATTGCGGCAGTCAAGCAAACTCGGCGACAGTATACGTCTTGGATAATGCCTGCCACACGGACCCTGAAGACGCAATGAGCTTCCGAGCCACGTTAACGTCGGACGGATCGGCGACCATCACGACGTATGCTGACGCGAACTGTAAATTGGTCGAGAGCAGTACGGATTTCTCGAAACGGTCGGGCATGTGTCTACCGCAGCGGGATTGCCCTAATGGATACATCCACGGCTGTGCCAAGCGGTTCACCGTGGGTGGGTTGAAGGGCATGGCGTCGTCTCGACTGATGACAGCCATTGCGATTTATGAACGATCTTGTGCGGAAGCCCCGTTGCAGGTTATGGCGTTCCCTGACTCGACTTGCGAGGCTTCTGCGATGGATATCCACGGGTGCAATGATTGGTCCGACCATTGGTTCTACTACAATGGCAACTGTATCACCGATTCTACAGCTTTCACAGAGTCAAAGTTCGGTGACACGCCTTACTTGCTCATGGAGAAATACGCCGAAGGGACGAATTGCGGCGCTCACGTGTATACTGCTGCGTACAGATCCGACAACAAGTGTCACCCCGGCATTCTCGAGGGGACTCACTTCCGAGTTTCTCTGGGTGACGACGACTCGGTGACGCTGGCAACTTTTCCAAGTGGACTATGTCGTGACTCTGACTCCGGTGCCACCATCGTCTCGGTTGGAAGCTCGTACATCAACACGGGCGTGTGCTACAACGGAACCGCCAGGTTTTACGCCAACCTGGCGGCGTTCTCAGCGCCAGTCCCCAGCTTGGATGAATACAAGACGCGAGAGCAGATCATGTTCCCCGATTGGCTGTGGGACCCACGTCCGAGACGCATATTCGAGAGCGACTAAGGAAGAATACAGAAGCAGAAGGCTTGCGGCTAATGAATGGACTGAGCTCGCAGCCAGGATGAGAAGGATGGCCATACATCTCGATACGGCTTGAAATATGTGAATACATTTTCTCCAGTTTTCATTGATGATGGCGCGTGTTCCAACTATATGTAGGCAGACAATGCTATACAACAGCAACATTCGGGGCTTCCACTACGCCGACGCCCCCCTTACATCTCCTTGGCCATGAACTCCTCGTAGCTGAGACCGAACAACCGCTGCACGTCGCGCTGGATGTCGCTCTTGGACACCTTCCAGCCCGTCGCGAAGAGCTTCTCGTACATGTCCACGAGCACCTCGCCGATGATGTCGCGCGAGTGGCGCCACTTGTAGATGAGCTGGTCCAGCACGCGCGCGTCCGAGTGCTGGCTCGTGAAGGCCGTGCCCAGGATCTCAATGCGCATGCGCGTGAGCTCCTCGATGATCGACGGGTTGTTGCAGTACCACCAGCAGCCGTACAGGTGCAGGTTGCGGAACTTGTTGGCCGTCACCGTCACCTCGTGCTGGTTCACGCGCGACAGGAACGTGGCCAGGAACTTGACCTTGGGGAAGTTGCGGCACAGCTTGATCAGGATGTCCACGTCGCAGGGCTTCACGCCGTCGCCGGCCACGCCCAGGCGGGCGTTGATCGGCCGCACGCTGTCGAACTTGAGCGCAATCGGCAGCTTCTTCTCCTCGGCCAGAGGCAGCAGCACCTGCAGCAGCAGCTCCGCGCCGTTCGGCAGATCGCCGGCGCTAGTCGCAGGCGCGTTCTCGTCCGGGTACTCGAACGAAATGGGCACGCTCGACATGAAGTACTCGGGCTGCATGATGTCGATCCACTTCTCCAGCAGCGCGCGCACGCCCGCCAGAGTGTGCGGCAGCTTGAACACGTCCAGCGTGGGGGCGATGGACGCCCAGTCGCCCAGCAGGATCTGGTCCACGCGCAGCGCCGAGCGGAAGTACTTGCGCGACCACGCGGGCGGCGGCGTGTTGGTGGCCGGGTCGCCCAGCCAGTGGCGAGCCTCCTCGGGCTCGAACGGGATGTTGGTCATCACGGCGTACTTGAGGCCCGACAGGCGGAACACCGTGTCCACGTACTCCTCGGCGTCCTGCTGCTTGAACCACTCCTGGATGGCGCGCAGGTCGCGCTTGGCCACGAGGTGGCCGAGCCCCAGCAAGTGCAGCGTCGTCAGCACGCCGCGGCACGCCTCCGACACGGGAGACTGGTCCACGAACAGGTGCTGCCAAATGAGCCCGGCCTGCTGCTCCTTCGAGTACGTGTTGAACTCCTCCACCTGCATGGGCGCCGTCTGCAGGAACTCGGCCACCAGATAGTGATACGTCAGCAGCTCGTTCACGCCCCACAGCATGAGCTTGCCGTGGCTCGGGGGGAACAGGTGCGTGTGCACGTCGATGATCTGCACGCTGGCCACGGCCTCGCGCACGAACGTCGCCACCTCCTCCTTGGTGGCCAGGTACTCGCTCGTCTGGTGGTTGCGCAGCACGTCCTCGAGGGTCTCGAGCGCGGTCTGCTTGCCCGACACGAGGCGCTGGTAGAGCGCGGCCACGTCGGCGGCGAACGAGGCGTAGGCGTCGTTGGTGAGGTCGAAGCCCTTGACGGAGCTGAGCACGCTGGCGACGGCCACGCCGACGCCGCTGGAGACCTCGGACGAGGACTCGGCGCGGTCAGACTTGGGGAAGTCGTAGCTGCTGCTCTTGCTGGCTTCAAGCACCTGCTGACTTGCGCGCCAGAGCAGGCGAGACACTCGGCCATTCTCGCCGTCGTCGAACTCGTACTTGCCCGTCGAGAGGTTGGCAGTCAGACCAGTGTCGTAGTTCCAGGTCCTCTCGGTGAGCGAGAAGATCGGCGCGCCGTTCTTGATGGGGTCCATCTGGCCGACGAACACGGTGGGGGAGTCACGCTTCGAGTCGGCCTGCCACGGCGTGAGGAAGCGCAGCGCCGCAGCAGTAGCGAAGGCCATGAACTTGCTCGGGTAGTAGCTCTTGTCGTTGGCGATGTTGATGTTCACCGAGTTGAGCAGACGCACGTAGACCCGCAGCAGCGCGTTCTGCGAGACCCAGAAGTTATCGAGGCCGAAGTGCGGGTGCTTCATGCGCACGAGCCACTCGGCGTAGAACTTGCGCGCCTCGGCCTCCGCCACGTCGCCAGCGACCAGAGCCGGCAGGATGTCCTGCTCGAACAGCGCGTCCAGGTACTCGCCGATGATGGGGAAGTTGACGAACTGGTTGGCCGTGCGCTGACGCGAAAGCGCGAGCAGGTACACCATGGCCGAGTTGACCGCGTTGCCCAGAGAGAACTTGAGTAGGTAGTCCTTGGCGATCTCCGACTTGTCGGTGCGCACGTGGACGCCGGGGATTTTGCGCAGACTGTCGGCGTCCAGAGCGCCACGCAGGTCTTCGATAGCGATGGCCTTGGCCGGCAGGGGCTCCGTGAGAGGCACCAGCGAGTCACCAGCGCGGTGGTTAGTGATGCGGTCCACCATGGTGTTGTGGAAGTGCACCTTGGCGTCCAGGTAGGCCCGGAACGCGGCGGCGTCTGCTGCCTTGACCCAGTCCAGCTCCAGAACGAGCTTCTTGATGTGGTCGCCGTTGTTGGGGAAGTTGTCCGTGTTGATAATGGACAGCTCGTTGTCTGCAGTCAGAAAGAAACGTCAGACCCGCACAATCGGGTTCAGTACTAGGGTAGATTGGTACCTGGAATGGCCTGGAAGACGCGCTGCAAGAACTCCGCCAGGTCCTTGATCACCTGAGTGTTCGACTGGAGTCCCGCCTCCGTGACGCCGAAGCCAATGTACTTGAGCTGCGGCAGCTTGGCCGGAAGCTCCAGGAACGCCGCACGGCCCTCAGCAACGCCCAAGGACCCCACCGCTGTTTGTCAAAAGCACGCTCAGCCACAGCCTCACAGATTGATCAAATTGATCGGTCGCAGCATTCTCTCTTTCTCTCACTCTACCTTCCAGCTCGATGGTAGTCGTGTCCACGCGTTCCTCCGCGTCGATGGTGTCCACCTCGTACTTGCCCTTGGCAGCCGCACAGGCAGTGGCAAAGCTCGTGCCGCGGGTCTGCGCCACCACAACGCCCGAGTCAAGCGCGCGGAACACTGGAACCAGCACGGCGCGCTGAGCAACAACAAAAAGAAGACAAGCAAAGCATCAGCGTCAAGATTCGTGGCCATCTGCATCACTTGTTGCACATCGCTGCGCGTACCATGAAGCGGCCGCTGCCGATGCAGACGGCGCGTGTGTTGCTGGCGAAGGTCGGGCCCTGGAGCGGCGTGAACATGGTACTGCTGGTCTCTCTTGCTGCGGATGCGATCTACGGCGACGATCCAAAAGTGAGGACGTGGGGACGCCACGTACACTTGCCAGAGCCCCTGCAAACATGTTATCTGCGACGTGTGACGAGTATCAAAGCTCTGGCTGAAGTTTGAAGCAGATGATCGCCTCGGGAGCAGGTGTGAGCGTGTTGGGATGGTGTGTTTCGTATCCGCTGATTTCGGCGCTTCTACAGGCGAAAGACGGATCGGATCGCAAACGCGGAGACTCCGCGGCGGAGTGAATGAGAGACCCTTGCTGGTTGCACTGTAAGACGAGAGCATCCTGAGAAGTGCAGACCCCGTGTTAACTCGGCCGGGCTGCCGATGGCAACAACCGATGGCGGCACGCCCAACTTCCATCACTCATCACAGCTACACTGCGCGACAAAAGGTTTGGGACACTCACGTCCGAGTCCATATCTCGGCTTCTGGAACGAACTACGGGTTGCTATTTAGATATGTTCGTCCAATCACATAGCTGAAGAAGGCACTTGTGACAACGACCTAGATTTCGCAGTATATATATAGGCTGCCATACAACTATCTAGAAATCGGCCCGCGACAAAACTTTGGGACAAAAAATGACTTGATTTTTGTATTGGGTAGAGTGATGGTCACCGTCTATCCTTCGAGAACTGTGCTTATTACCCTATTTTCACTATGGGGCGCGGGCCTCCCATCTCCGACGAGGAGCGAGGCCGCATGAAGGGCCTCCACGAGGCAGGTACGGGGGTCCGCGAGATAGCGCGGCGCCTCGAGCGCTCTGCCAACGGCGTCAGCTATGCCCTACAAGCTTCGGAAAAGCCCAAGAAGAAGGGGGGACGCCCGCGCAGCCTCACCGATCGCCAAGTTCGCCAAGTTGTTCGCGCTGCCGCCACGGGAGACTACTCTGCGTCCGAGTTGAAGGCTACTTACGGCTTGTCATGCACGGTGCGTACGGTCCAGAGGCTATTGTCTGGGGTTGATTTCCTAGTCTACGCTAAAATGGATCGTACGCTACCTCTGACTAAGGAGCACATGCTTGCCCGACTGGAGTTTGCCGAACGGCTCTCAACGGCGGCCCAAAAGGAAGTCGTGTGGCCCATGATCATCTTTTCAGATGAGAAGAAGTTTAATTTGGACGGACCTGACGGCTACAAGCACTATTGGCGGGACTTAAGGCGCCCGCATCGGCGCTACAAGTCCCGCCAAAATGGCGGAGGGTCGCTGATGGTGTGGGGGGCCTTCGGAACCAAGGGGAAATCGGAGTTGGTGGTGCTGGAGGGGCGCCAGAACTCTGGCCACTACATCTACACTGTGTCGGAGCATCTGCTCCCGTTCGCGCACAAGCACTATGGTACGGATTTTGTGTTTATGCAGGACAATGCATCGATTCACGCGTCTAACGAGACGAGATCGTACTTCCAGGAGATCGGGGTGCAGCTTCTGGACTGGCCAGCGCGCTCACCCGATCTCAACCCAATCGAAAATGTCTGGGCTATTCTAGCCAGGAAGGTCTACGGCCATGGAAAGCAGTACAACTCCGTGCCAGAGCTTACTGCCGCGGTCATGCAAGCTTGGGCTCGCTCACGATGAAAGAGCTGCAAGATCTTTTGGACACCATGCCAGCTCGTTGCTTCGAAGTCGCGCGCAAGAATGGAGACAAGACCCACTACTAGGTACATGGCTACATTTTGATAATACAAAAATCAAGTCATTTTTTGTCCCAAAGTTTTGTCGCGGGCCGATTTCTAGATAGTTGTATGGCAGCCTATATATATATACTGCGAAATCTAGGTCGTTGTCACAAGTGCCTTCTTCAGCTATGTGATTGGACGAACATATCTAAATAGCAACCCGTAGTTCGTTCCAGAAGCCGAGATATGGACTCGGACGTGAGTGTCCCAAACCTTTTGTCGCGCAGTGTACATGTAAGGTTGAAGCCCACCTTGCAGCCGGCGCATGCGGGCGCAAGCAAATCGTCACCTCAGGAGCATCCCCATTGGGGATGCTCCTGAGGGTGTTAAATGGGGAACCCCCATTTAACACCGCCCAAGTACGTCAGCGCCGTACGCTGTTTGACCTCATACTATTCCTCATTGATGAAACTAGTTATTAGAGGTATCAACCGACAGCATTGATACCAGTATCACGAATGTATCCATCTTTACAGGAACGGATTAAAAAGGTGATTCAGTGTAACAGTAATCGCTACGACGCATGAGAGACGGTACGTCGCGATCCTTGCTCGTGGTTGAAGCTCGCCCGCCACCATTGCTCAGTTTGCGCCGCAGACCTCAGAGCTCCCCAAGAAGATCGAGACGCGCAAGATGTTCCAGCCACTGCGAGGCCAGGCCACTTTCTCGGACAGCACGGACGCCATCTGCATCGGCAGCGGCCGCTTCCTGGTACGTACCCACCAGCTCTGCAGCTCTCCACCTCACTCCCCTCTCCTCTACTGTGCGTGCACTAACCGGTCCTTCTCCTTGCCAGCGCTGCGTGCTCGTGCCGACGCTGCGCGCGTCCGGTAGCTCCGTCGTCGTGGCCCAGATGCGAGGAACGAGCTTTGCGACGGCCTGCGCCAAGGCCGAGGGCAGCTACGAGGTGGACACCATCCAGAAGGACGGCAGCGTGCAGACGGAGGTTGTCCAGGTGGACGCTGTGGGGTCCCTGGGCGACGCCGAGGGTCGCAAGGCCTTCATGCAGCTGCCCGCCAAGCTGCCCAAGCTCAAGTTCATCGGCTTCGGCGTGACGGAGAGCGGCATCGTCAAGGGTGGCCCCGCCATCGTGGACCTGACCGAGCTGCTGTTCCACAGCTTCCAGGCGCGGCCCGACGCCGTCCTCTCGGTCGTTAACACGGACAATCTGCCCAAGAACGGAGACGTCATCAAGAAGCTAGTGCTGGAGACCCAGTGGCCGGGCCAGCCCGGCGACCTGGCCCCGTTCCACGCCTACGTGGAGACCAAGGTGCACTTCCACAACACCATGGTGGACCGCCTCACGTCGCACCGAGCGGGCGACGCGCTGGTGCCGCTAACGGAACCGTGGCCCACCAAGACGCTGGTAATTGAAGACCTCCACGGAGTGCTGGATGCCAAGGTGCTGAGCGCGCTGCCCGGCGTGCACATCCGCACGACGGCGGGCCAGCTGGAGCAGGACCACCTGCTCAAGCTCAGCATCGCCAACGCTGTGCACACCGCCATGGTCTATCTGCTGGCACTGACGCGCGTCAAGACGACGAGCGAGGTGTTGAAGATCCCGGAGATCCGGCAGTTCCTCGACCTGCTGTACGCCAAGGA
Organism: Phytophthora vignae f. sp. vignae; assembly: GCA_016169955.1. Taxonomy (NCBI): domain Eukaryota; phylum Oomycota; class Peronosporomycetes; order Peronosporales; family Peronosporaceae; genus Phytophthora; species Phytophthora vignae. The sequence continues at coordinate 937,152 of JABJUM010000009.1, read as the reverse complement.
TGTCGCTCCGTCGCTGGTGGCTCGCGGAGTCAGCAAGGAGGAAGCGCAGCACACTTATGACGAGTGGATGGCTCGCGTGGGGCACGAGCACTTCGGTCTGGACAACTTCTGGGTCGGTCAGAATGCTATGCTCAAGTTTGGCGTCAGGCTCTTCAGCAGCGTCGAGGCCAACGTGGACAATGACGCAGCATACCGTCCCAGTGTCTTCATGGCATTCGCTACGGCCGTCATTCTGCGCTACTTGACGCCGACGCAAGCGGACTCCAGAACGGAGAACAGCAGTGGGCCCATCGTTTTCGTGGGTGCGATGGACTCGATCCAAGACCGCACGCCCATTTACTCCGCGAAGGAGAAGACCTGGGTCTACGCGAACGGCTTGACTGCGAACCTCTCGACGGGCAAGTACGAGTTCCTGGATGGTGAGCAGGGCAAAACTGCTAAGCTCCTCTGGCAGACCTGCCAAAACGTTTTCGGTGCCAGCAAGAGCAGCAGCTACGACTTCCCCAAGTCTGCGCGTGCGGAGTCCTCGTCCGAGGTCTCCAGCGGCGTCGGCGTGGCCGTCGCCAGCGTGCTCAGCTCCGTCAAGGGCTTCGACCTCACCAACGACGCCTACGCCTCGTTCGCCGCCGACGTGGCCGCGCTCTACCAGCGCCTCGTGTCGGGCAAGCAGACCGCGCTCGAGACTCTCGAGGACGTGCTGCGCAACCACCAGACGAGCGAGTACCTGACCACTAAGGAGGAGGTGGCGACGTTCGTGCGCGAGGCCGTGGCCAGCGTGCAGATCATCGACGTGCACACGCACCTGTTCCCCCCGAGCCACGGCAAGCTCATGCTGTGGGGCGTGAACGAGCTGCTGACGTATCACTATCTGGTGGCCGAGTTCCTGCAGACGGCGCCCATGCAGGTGGAGGAGTTCAACACGTACTCGAAGGAGCAGCAGGCCGGGCTCATTTGGCAGCACCTGTTCGTGGACCGGTCTCCCGTGTCGGAGGCGTGCCGCGGCGTGCTGACGACGCTGCACTTGCTGGGGCTCGGCCACCTCGTGGCCAAGCGCGACCTGCGCGCCATCCAGGAGTGGTTCAAGCAGCAGGACGCCGAGGAGTACGTGGACACGGTGTTCCGCCTGTCGGGCCTCAAGTACGCCGTGATGACCAACATCCCGTTCGAGCCCGAGGAGGCTCGCCACTGGCTGGGCGACCCGGCCACCAACACGCCGCCGCCCGCGTGGTCGCGCAAGTACTTCCGCTCGGCGCTGCGCGTGGACCAGATCCTGCTGGGCGACTGGGCGTCCATCGCCCCCACGCTGGACGTGTTCAAGCTGCCGCACACTCTGGCGGGCGTGCGCGCGCTGCTGGAGAAGTGGATCGACATCATGCAGCCCGAGTACTTCATGTCGAGCGTGCCCATTTCGTTCGAGTACCCGGACGAGAACGCGCCTGCGACTAGCGCCGGCGATCTGCCGAACGGCGCGGAGCTGCTGCTGCAGGTGCTGCTGCCTCTGGCCGAGGAGAAGAAGCTGCCGATTGCGCTCAAGTTCGACAGCGTGCGGCCGATCAACGCCCGCCTGGGCGTGGCCGGCGACGGCGTGAAGCCCTGCGACGTGGACATCCTGATCAAGCTGTGCCGCAACTTCCCCAAGGTCAAGTTCCTGGCCACGTTCCTGTCGCGCGTGAACCAGCACGAGGTGACGGTGACGGCCAACAAGTTCCGCAACCTGCACCTGTACGGCTGCTGGTGGTACTGCAACAACCCGTCGATCATCGAGGAGCTCACGCGCATGCGCATTGAGATCCTGGGCACGGCCTTCACGAGCCAGCACTCGGACGCGCGCGTGCTGGACCAGCTCATCTACAAGTGGCGCCACTCGCGCGACATCATCGGCGAGGTGCTCGTGGACATGTACGAGAAGCTCTTCGCGACGGGCTGGAAGGTGTCCAAGAGCGACATCCAGCGCGACGTGCAGCGGTTGTTCGGTCTCAGCTACGAGGAGTTCATGGCCAAGGAGATGTAAGGGGGGCGTCGGCGTAGTGGAAGCCCCGAATGTTGCTGTTGTATAGCATTGTCTGCCTACATATAGTTGGAACACGCGCCATCATCAATGAAAACTGGAGAAAATGTATTCACATATTTCAAGCCGTATCGAGATGTATGGCCATCCTTCTCATCCTGGCTGCGAGCTCAGTCCATTCATTAGCCGCAAGCCTTCTGCTTCTGTATTCTTCCTTAGTCGCTCTCGAATATGCGTCTCGGACGTGGGTCCCACAGCCAATCGGGGAACATGATCTGCTCTCGCGTCTTGTATTCATCCAAGCTGGGGACTGGCGCTGAGAACGCCGCCAGGTTGGCGTAAAACCTGGCGGTTCCGTTGTAGCACACGCCCGTGTTGATGTACGAGCTTCCAACCGAGACGATGGTGGCACCGGAGTCAGAGTCACGACATAGTCCACTTGGAAAAGTTGCCAGCGTCACCGAGTCGTCGTCACCCAGAGAAACTCGGAAGTGAGTCCCCTCGAGAATGCCGGGGTGACACTTGTTGTCGGATCTGTACGCAGCAGTATACACGTGAGCGCCGCAATTCGTCCCTTCGGCGTATTTCTCCATGAGCAAGTAAGGCGTGTCACCGAACTTTGACTCTGTGAAAGCTGTAGAATCGGTGATACAGTTGCCATTGTAGTAGAACCAATGGTCGGACCAATCATTGCACCCGTGGATATCCATCGCAGAAGCCTCGCAAGTCGAGTCAGGGAACGCCATAACCTGCAACGGGGCTTCCGCACAAGATCGTTCATAAATCGCAATGGCTGTCATCAGTCGAGACGACGCCATGCCCTTCAACCCACCCACGGTGAACCGCTTGGCACAGCCGTGGATGTATCCATTAGGGCAATCCCGCTGCGGTAGACACATGCCCGACCGTTTCGAGAAATCCGTACTGCTCTCGACCAATTCACAGTTCGCGTCAGCATACGTCGTGATGGTCGCCGATCCGTCCGACGTTAACGTGGCTCGGAAGCTCGTTGCGTCTTCAGGGTCCGTGTGGCAGGCATTATCCAAGACGTATACTGTCGCCGAGTTTGCTTGACTGCCGCAATCGTTGCTCAGATACGATTCCACCACCACGTACGGCGTATCGTCACCGAATATGGAGGTCGCAAGCTCCTTGTAGTCGGTGGTACAGCTTGCCACGGAGTAGAGCGAATAACCGGCAGGTCGACAACCACCGATCCTCGGGTCCCGCTCGGCGTCACACACAAACCCTTGCGTCACGGTTAGCTTCACGGGTGTTTGAAAACACGAGCTGTCTTCGTACACTGCGACCGCGCTCATTGGCGGTGTCGGCCCCTTGTACAAATATCTAGTGGCGTTGTTTGCACACGCTCTGTCGTAGGAGTCTCCGAACGGCACCTCGGCCTCGCTCTCCACGCGTCCACAGAAGGAGTCGCTGTATTGTGCGATGGTCAGTGAGCGCCCGAGCGTGATCTTGGTGCTCGCGGTGCCGTCACGATTAGTGTGGCATGTTCCATCAAGGAGGTACGCGGTGGCGTTGAGTACCCCGCTGTCGTCTCCACAGAATCTGGCGCTGGGGTCATACTCTTCCACGATAAGGTAAGGACGCTCCCCGTAGTATCCAAAAGCTTTGGCAAAAGACCCGCTAGTATCCCATCCAGAATAGTAGTTAGTGCAGTCAGTCAAGGTGCTAACGATCCCATTGTACTCGCAGGTTGAGCTGATGGTGTTGGCGTCTGAGGCGTACGAAGCAGAACTGTACGAGTTCGAGCTCTTTGCTTGGGGTGTGCACGTGAGCTCTCGCGTAAAGGTCAGCGACGCTGCAGGTGCTTGGCACGATCCGTCATCATAAACCGCCACGGATGTCATTCGACCGGCGATAGAGTTGTCTCCAATCGAGAACCGCTTGGCGCAGCCGCGGACATACCCATCGGCGCAGTCTCGCTGTGGAAGACACATCTGCGCGCGCTTCGTGAAATCCGTAAAGCTCGAAACCTCTTGACAGTTTAAATCGCTGTAAGTAGAAATCGTGGCCGACCCATCCGATGCCAGTGTCGCCCGGAAGCTCGTTGTATCGTCCGAGTTGGAGTGACAGGTGTTATCCATGACGTAAATCGTTACCGCATCTGGGCTACTACCGCAGATATCGCTCAGAAACTCTTCCACCACCACGTACATCGTGCCGTCGCCAAATACATTAGACGCCAGCTCCTTGTAGTCGCTCGTACAACTCGACACGGAGTAGTGCGAGTTGCCGTCCGGGCGACAGTTTTGGCTCGACGGATCTCGCTCAGCTTCACACACGAAACCTTGCGTCATGGTCAGCTTCACGGGCGTTTGGGAGCACGAGCTGTCTTCGTACATAGCGACCGAAGTCATTGGTGGCGTTGGCCCATTGTACACGTACCTAGTGGCGTTGTTTGCGCACGCTCTGTCGTTGGAATTCCCATAAGGCACCTCTGCCTGGCTCACCAGGTTTTCACAGTTCGGGCCATTATACTCTGCGATTGTCAGGGAACGACCGAGCGTTATTTTTGAGCTCGCGGTGCCGTCTCGATTCACGTGGCACTTTTCGTCGAGGAAGTACGCATTAAGGACCCCGCTGTCATCTCCGCATCTGGCGCTGGGATCATACTCCTCCACGATCAGGTAAGGGCGCTCCCCATAATATCCAAACGCTCTAGGAATTGACCCGCTGGTATCCCATCCGTAATAGTAGTAAGTGCAGTCAGCCACGGTGCTAACGACCCCATTGTACTCACAGGCAGAGCTGATGGTGTTGGAGTTTGAGGCGAATGAAGCGGAGCCGTACGAGTTAGAGCCATTTGTTAGTGGTGTGCACGTCAACTCTCGCGATAAGGTCAGCGTCGCTGAGGGTGTTGAACACGAGTCGCTATCATAAACTGTAATGGGCCATTCGACACGGGACCTGGAATGCCTCCAATCGAGAAACGTTTGGCACAGCCGAGGATGTATCCATCGGCACAGTCACGTTGAGGTAGACACATGCCCGAGCGCTTCGAGAAATCCGAACTGCTCTCAACCAATTCACAGTTCGCGTCAGCATACGTCGTGATGATAGCAGATCCGCCCGGAGTTAATGTAGCTCGAAAGCTTGTTGCGTCGTCTGTGTTTGTATGGCAGGTGCCATCCATGGTGTACACTGTCGCGGAGCTAACAGGGTTACCGCAAAAGCTATTCAGGTACTCCTCCACCATCACATACGGCATCTCGTCACCGAAAACAGCAGCCGCGAGTTCATTGTAGTCGCTCGTACAGCTCGACACGGAGAAGTGCGAACTACCATCTACTCGGCAGCCACCGATCCACGGGTCCCGCTCGGCGTCACACACGAAGCCTTGCGTCACGGTGAGCTTCACGGGTGTTTGAGAGCACGAACTGTCTTCGTACACAGCGACCGCACTCATTGGCGGTATTGGCCCATTGTACAAGTACCTAGTGGCATTGTTTGAGCACACTCTGTCAAAGTAGTTGGCTCCGAAAGGCACCTCCGCCTCGCTCACCACGCGTCCACAGAAGGGGTCGCTGTATTGTGCGATGGTCAGTGAGCGCCCGAGTGTGATCTTGGTGCTCGCGGTGCCGTCACGATTGACGTGGCACTTCTCGTCTAGCAAATATGCAGTGGCATTGATCACACCGTCTCTGTCTCCGCAGTATCTGGCGCTTGGGTCGTACTCCTCCACGATAAGATACGGGTGGCCTCCAAAAGCATCCGTGATCGACCCGCTCGTGCCCCATCCCGAGTAGTAATTCGTGCAGTTTGTCGCCACGGCAACGCCACCATTGCCACTGCTCCCGCATGCCTGAGCTTCGTCGAAACTGCACTCGAGCTCCCTCGTTATGACCACGCTGCTGGCGGGTTGCGAGCACGAGTCGTATACAGTGACAACAGTTTGCATGCCGCTTCCGCTGCTGCTCGAACCAGTGCCGCTTCCCTCTCCATACGCGACGACGGCAGGCACCAAGACGCCAATGAACCACGCACGCTTCATGTTGCAATGTGCCCAATCCCGACCTTTCGGGTGAAGGATAAGTTTGATGTACATGCACACACTAGCCCGCTTAGACGACACAACGGTGCGTTGAAGCTGAGTACTTCTAATACTCGCTCTGATCAAGGCTGGAAGCACGAGCAATGCAATTCGATCTACCAACGCACAGCCAACAAGAAGTATTGCTACAGCTACGATCGACTACGCTGAGCATGTAAAAATGGAGCAAAGAGTGAGGAAGCATCCCAAGTCAACAATTCCCGTGTTAACGGGGTCGATCTCCTCAGGTCATCTTACATCGTAGGGGGGGGGGGTATTTAATCGACAGATTCCAATATTCCGAAGTATTCACTGTTCGATTCCTTTTCATTTCCAAAGTCTTCGTGTTGGGGCAAGGCCGTTTGAAAGCATGAGAAAAGTGTGGAAGCGAGTTTGAAGACAACAAGTGGTCGTTTACTGGTGAAGGCGACTTTGCAGATGTGCTGAAGCCCAAAGGGGCTGCATGTGCTCAAGTGAGCAAGGTACTTGCCCGTGCAGACGAACACGCAGGCGAGTACTCGTTCGGCGGACTCGCAGATACGTTACCCGCCGTATCCGGCCTGTTTGTAGATGGCGTGGGCACCATTCACACACCGTTAGTCGCCGACCAAGCTGAAAAGCTGATCGCTCTGTGTCAGAAGTCCCCTTTCGGCCACAACCTGGACACCAAGATGGACGAGAGCGTCCGCAAGAGCTGGCAGCTGGAGGCCAACTTGGTCCAGTTCAAGAACCCCTTGTGGCAAGTCGGCATGGACAAGCTGCAGAAGGTGATCGCGAATCGCCTGGGCTACACGAACGTCCCACTGGAGTGCGTTCTGTACAAGTTGCTGGTGTACGGGGAAGGAGGTCACTTCGTGAAGCACCAGGACACGGAGAAGGAGGACGGGATGATCGCGACCTTGGTGGTGCAACCTCCGAGTGCCCACGAAGGCGGCGACCTGGTCGTGTATCGAGATGGGAAGTTGACGCATCGGCACGATTTCGGCAAGGCTGACGGCAGTGCAGCTTTCGCAACGCATTACGCTGTTCACTATGCAGACGCCGAGCATGCGCTAGAGAAGGTGACGAAAGGTTTCCGTCTCGTTCTCGTGTACTCCATCTGTCTGCCGGCTACGATGCGGCACTTGAAGAGGACGAAGACAAAATTCTGAGCGAAGAGTTGACACAAGCACTAGCGGGCATGGGCAGTGAGAAGAAGACGAGCACAGAGACCGTGTCGGACAAAAAGCCTGCAGACGCTCAAGACGAGATGAAGGGCGCGGGTGATGACACCAACCGTGAAGAGAAAGATGATAACGATGAAGAGAGTGATGAGAACAATTTAACGTATGGAGAAGAAGACGACGAGGACGATTCCTTCGCGCTGTTGCTGGATCATGAGTACACTATGAAAAGGATCCTGAGTCTCGGTTTTGAAGCATTGAAGGGGATCGATCGCGTTCGACTGCACGCCCTTGAAGGGGCCAACGCTCTCGTTGCACCCGAGAAGAAACTCCGCTTCTTTATTGCTCAACTGGCGCATGTTATCAGTTTCTACGACTGCAGAGACTATCCGGATACGGATCCAACGAAGAGCTATGCCACCGCGAGTGGATGACTTGGTACTAGATGGCGGGGGAAGATCTCGGCCGAGTCAAGAATTCAAGGCAGAAGCTCAACCTGCTCAACCCTGGCCACGAAACACTTCTGGATCTCTGGATGGACAGTGGCGTCCTAACCAAAGAAGGCGGATACACCGGGAATGAAGGCTCGACTCGAATCACGACGTACTCGAGGTACGGGATCGTGGCGACTGGTGGATCTTGCGAAGAAGGTGTTGAAGTTTATGGCAATTGATGCCGCTGCGGACGCACTGCGCGAGCAGAAACCGGTGGATGGCGCAGCAATTCGCACGCTCCTCGACGGTGCCACGGCCAAGTTGAAAGCCGAAAACCAGATCAAGGAATCCTGTGAAAAGCAGGATGAGTTGTCTATGAAGTTTCGTGAGGTGGTGTGCGACCTTCTCGTTGACGCTGGTGACCCGGTCGTGGTGAATTTGTTCTTCAGCAATTACTGCGGTGCATCTAAAAAGCAATAAAGCGTGTATCTGCGATTACGAAGATCTTGCGCGTATATGACTGGGGAAACTGTGATGAAGGCACCGAGTGATAGCGACTACTTGGTCGGGTTATCGACGCTGGAACTGATACTTCGTGTGGCCGACGGCGTCGATGGCGTGTGTGGCTCCAAAGCGAATCAAGTGACCCGAAGCCAAATTGAATAGTTGGAGAAGCCATTTACGTGGGAAATGCGTGAAGCGGAGTTTCCCGACAACGATGATATTCAGTCGTTTCTGCGAGGTGCGGAAGTCTCAATGGAGATTAAAGGAGCGGAGAAAAAGTTAAAGGATCTCGAAGAGGCAAAGTGGTTCGCGGCCAAATGGATGAAAAAGGAGCGGACAAAGTGTTCGTTTGAGGCTGAAGGGTCACGACACGGACGGGGTCGCCTGTGTGACGATTACGAAAACTCGCGACTGGTTCTTGAAGCAACAGAGCAACTTGATGCTCGACAAGAAGGAGCTGCGTCGCCTGGTCGACCGTCACGACAACTCGAGTGGGGATGACGGTGACAAGAAGCGCACTCGTCTTGACTAATGAGATGCATTTTACTTGAAGTGCATTTAACCGCTACAGTAATAATGTGCGAGGTGGTAGGCAGAAGGGAATGCAGCTTATTCTTCGTTTGCGAATATGGCAATTCTCTATTAGAGACCTTTCGAAGCCAGTGTTGTTTGTGGTTTGCGGGATACGCGTATCCCACAAACCACAAACAACAAAGCCCCGCGATTTAATTTCGAAACTCCGAGTATGTTGGATGTGGGATACGAACTACTCGCTACATTTATATCACAGCTCAAAAATCAGTCTCCCCATCTAAGATCGCGGGGCATCAAACGGAGGCAAATGGAGGCAAATGGAACCGGGGGCTGCTACTGCTCCCGCTCGGCGACCTAGATGACGTCGAAGACGCCCCACAGCACGTGGGGAGCCCTCTCATCCCCGATGTCCTGCACGACTTCGCGACGCACCGAGACGCTGCCGCGCGCTAGGACTTGAGTTTGAGCTGTGATGCCTGACTGACCTTCGCGGTCTGGATCATCTTGAACGACAGCCGTAGCGCCTCCGTTCTCGGATCCGCCCTCGCCACAGCTGCGGCTTGATGTAAGGCTACTTGAATAGGCTGTGGCATCGGCACGTAGATCCTCCACAGCGAAAGGTATAGCTGTCTGCACACGTAACGTGCACGCCTCGCATCGGCGAGGTGTTCACCAAGCGTCGCCGCAAGATAAACTCGAACAACCTATAGCTAGACTACCAGTGGTGATATTAAAGATAGGAGTTCAGCGACCTCAAAGAGGATCCCACAACCAACAAAGATGTTGGAATCCAACATCTCTATCATAGAGTGGCGTCCAAGTCGATTTATCCCGTGCCTTTGTGGGATAGGGACACAAAAAAAATCCAGGCGACGCTTCGACCCCGATCGTAATGAGCCGTTTGTTTTCTTTCATAAGAATGGTAACACGGAAACTAAGTAGGCACCCCCGCTCGAATAAAATTCTGGGTAATTATCGTCAATCACCAGCTATCGATCAATCTTACGAAGGCATGCATGAGTGAAGGACTTACCAAGACAATCGATCTTTCATTCACATAGCTTTAATGTCCATCAACTATCGCACAAACTCTTCCGTAGCTGTCCATTCTGCAATTCTCCAGCAGCCAAGCACTTCGTACCTTCCCAACCAAGTCACCCCCAGCAACTCCCGCCATGAAGATGTCGAAGCTTGCTGTCACTGTGTGCACGATCGTGGCCATGAACCAAGCTTTCGCAAAGGCCGACGATCCAAAGCCGACACCAGTTCCGACCCAGTCGACAACTACTGTCGAAAGCAGCTCTGGATCTACAGACGCACAGGAAGGAGCCGAGCACCAAGAGCACTACGGCAAGAAGGATAAAGACTGCGACGACGACAGTCACGATGATTACTGTGGCAAAGGCTACGACGACTATGGATATGGCTATGGCGGGTGGTACCCTAGCTACGGCCATGACTACAGCGTGTACGGTTACGGCAAGTACGGCAACGATTTTGGCTATGGCTATGCTGGAGGCTACTACGGCTACGACCCCAGCGCCTACAACTATGCCTACGCGTACGGACTCGGCCAGCCCTACAGCTACGGCTACGGCGGCTACGGCTATGGGGGCTTCTACGGCCAGCCCTACGGCTATGGTCATAACTATGGCTTTGACGACTGCAAGAACGACCACCACGGTCACAAGAAGCACAGTTATGGCTATGGCTACAACTACTAAGCTTCAAACAGTGAGCACTGTGCTCACTGTTTGAAGCTTCGTAGTTGTTGCAAAGAGCACGCGTTGTAGCTCGCCAGCAAGCAAGCAGCATAAGTCAGCCAATTGTCCAGTGTACACCCCAACAGTAAATGAATGTGATCATACGAATCTCTTAAAATCAAAGCACAGCCGAGTATAACTTCACTCCGTAGCTACACCTTGCACTGCAGCCCCAGCAACCGGCAGCTTGGCCCACAGCGCGAAGCTCTGTAGGATGATGGACGCCGCCACCGTCACATTGAGCGACGCGGTGCCGCCTCCGTACTGCGGAATGTACACAAAGTCGTCGCAGATCGCCACCTGCGCCGCGTTCATGCCGCTACCCTGCAACACCAGACACACACACGTCAACATCAGTAATTCCTCCTCTCCAGCCAATAGAGCGAGTAGACTGCGTAGTGCGTACCTCGTTGCCCATGATGAAGGCCGTGTCGCCGCTGAACGGCTGGTCGGCGATACTCTTGGCGTCGTGCATGATCTCCACGCCCACGATGCGGATATTTCTCTCCGTGCAGTGCGCCCTGCAGTCCTTGAGCGTGGCCAGACGCGTGACTCGACAGCTGAGCGAGCGCAGGAACGGCTCCTGCTCCTGCAGGTCGAACTTCTTCTGCCCCACGACGAAAACCTCCTTGACCCCGAAGGCCGAGGCGCTCACCAACATGTTCTTGATGTTCTTGTTCTTCTGCACATTGTTGAGGATGAGGAAGTGGCGCGGCGTCTCGGTGGCAGCGTCGGCCATGTTGCTACACACTTTAGCTGCTGGTCCACCAAAGGAAGTCGAAATTTGAGTATTTATTTGCGTAGTATCCGAGATCAATAGGCTGTATCAAAGGGTTACACAATGTACCGTGGTTGTGGTACCACTGACACGCCTGAGTGTAGCCATATCAGGGGTTGCCGTTTTGCAGTCGAATAGACCAGCCAGAGTGCAAGATCCCCAAGAGGACGCAGCCACTTCCCCACCATGGCGATGGCGTCGCCTCTGGGCAGCGGCAGCTCCAGCGGCAGCAGGCGCAGCTCCGGCAGCGACAGCAGCTTGGCGTCGCCCTCGCTGCACTTCGCCATGGACAAGAAGCGCAAGCTCGCGACGGTTGGGGTCGTCGGCTCCACCTTCGGCGCAGCAGTGCACGGGCAGCACCTCGAGCTGCAGGCCGCGCGCAAGCGGCGCAGCATCCTCAACGAGGACGTGGAGGACGACGAGAGCTTGGAGGACGCGGCCTGGGCCGTGCGCGCGCCCAGCAAGCAGATGAGCATCGCCAACCTCATCAGCTCGCCGCCGACGCCCACGACCAGCGACGACAGCTTCTGGGCCGCCACCTCGGCGCTGGCCGACGTGACCATCAAGCCTGAGAAGATCGAGGTCGACGTGGAGATGCGGGAGCCGCCAAAGGCTGTCGCGCCGCCGCCGCCGTCCTCCTCGAACATTCCGGCAGCGTTCCTGGCCACTCGAGCTTTCGCCAGTCCGCGAGATTTTTTCGTCGCGCCGATCGTTGTGGCGGCCACGAGTCCCGGCGGCGGAGGAGGAGCCAATGTCAATGCAGGTGCAAGTACAGGTACTACAGGTGCAGGTGCAACGACGACGACGTCGGAGAAGGCGCATGTGGTGTGCACACTGTGCCAGGTGACCATGGGCAACAGGGTGTACAGTCTCAAGAGACACCTGTTCCGCCACCACCCGCAGGTCTTTCGCGTGGACAGCCCCGTCAAGGGCAGCAGGAAGACGGAGTCGCCGCCGGCGATCAAGACCCAGGCCTTGAAGAACGACCCGGAGCTCGCGAGCTGGAGGACGGCGACGACGACGACCAACGACCAGCCTGTGGTGCAGCTCAAGGAATCGTACGTCCCTCATGGACCGTCTGGTGGGGCCATGAAGCGCTGCAAGTTGTCGGCGGAGGCGGCGTTGGATAATCCCGGTAACAATGTTAGCAGCAGCAGCTCGGAGTCGAAGCACAATGACGCGTTCGTGGGCTGGCTGCGCTCGGATGTGATCCCGATGCAGGCGCTGCAGAGCCAGCTCTTCCGCGAGTTCTTGGCGCTCGTGAACCCGAGGTTCAGAATGCCGCAGGTGGTCGTGCAGCCGCAGCAGCTCCACAAGCTCAGTATGTTGGGGTCAAATCTTGGGAAAGGTGATAATTCGACAACCAGTCGTTCCGTTGATTTGGGTGCCCTTGGGTCTGGTACAGCCGCAGCCACGCCGCGCGTTATGAAGGGTCTGTGTCTGCAAGGCGACGGGCTGGCTCCACAGCTGGTGAGCGATCTCGCGGTGCCCACGCCAGCGCCGAATGAGGCGCTGATCGAGGTCTTACGCGCAGGTATTTGCGGGACCGACCTCCAGATGATCGACAATTACAAGCCCGGCTTCAAAGGCGCGCTGGGACACGAGTTCGTGGGCATTGTGCGGAAGCTCGGAGCGCAGTACGCGAACGACGAGCAGACACAGCGGATATGGATCGGGAAGCGCGTCGTGGGCGAGATCAACATTCCCTGTGACGCGTCCAATTGCGCCACGTGCGCGCGCTGCAGCTTGAAGCGTAGCCACAGCGGCGACTCGTTGACTCGGGAGGAGGTCATGCGTCGCAATCACTGCCCGAACCGGTCCTGCCTCGGCATCGTGCGGAAAGATGGTGCCTTTGCCGAGTACATTACGCTACCGCTGGCGAACCTGTACGAGGTCCCGGACGGAGTCGTGGACTCGCACGCGGTCTTCGCTGAGCCGCTCGCAGCCGCGTGCCGCATCCTCGAACAGCAGGTCATCGAGCCGTCGGATCACGTCGTGGTGCTTGGAGATGGCAAGCTCGGCCTCATGGTAGCAGAAGTGCTGCATGCCACGGGCGCGGCCAAGACCGTCACACTCGTGGGAAAGCACCGCGAGAAGTTGACGCTGGCCAAGCATTTTGTGAACACAGTGTACACGCTCGAGAGCGGAGAGGACGCCGAGATGGCAGCGCTCGCGGACCGAATCGCCAGCGAGACAGCGCCGTTCGATGTGTGCGTCGAGAGCACAGGAACTCCCGGCGGCATCGCGCTGGCGCTCAAGCTGGTGCGTGAGAGGGGCACCGTGGTTATGAAGTCGACATGTTCGGCGAAGAGGTCGTCGGTGGATGTTCGGGCAGTGCAGAGCAAGCGACTACGAGTGGTGGGCTCCCGGTGCGGCCCCATTCCATGGGCGCTGCGACTGCTGCGAGACCGCAAGATCGACGTGCAGAAGTATATTCATGGCGTGTACCCGCTGGAGCGAGCCGAGGCAGCATTGGCTCACGCAGCGCAGCGCGGGACACTCAAAATCCAGCTCGTCATCAGGTGACGTATATATTCCACTCATGCGAGCTGGGGTTGCAGCGCGGACGAACGGAAGCAAGCGCGCGACGACGGAAAACAAGTTGGCCACGAGAAGTACAGCACGCACGGTTGAAGTGCGGCACCGTGGTGGCCAGAATACATTTGTGAGTTTGTGTCATCTCTAGCCTGCTCGGTCGGAATCGCTCCAACGCAAGTCAAGGCCAGCCTTGCATTGCATGGTGTGGTGCCGGCACTGTTTGCCGTCGACCAAGAAGTTTCCCCTACAAGTGTCGGAATGTTCCCAAGGCGGTGACAAGTATCCAAGATCTTGTGTCACAAGTGGTCAAAGGATTCGTGCTTGGCTATCTAACCTTCACCGGCTCCAGGGCCAAGACACACGATCCAATCGTGACTCCGCTGCGCGAAGCTTCACGGATCAATTATTTTGAACTGCTCAAGAGACCGGGATCTCGCACTGATGGATGCCTTTGCACCGTACTTCCGGGATGATCAGTGTTTGCCTTGGCGGTTGCTCAGTTGCTGATCCAACAGAGGATAATACTGAAGCGTCCAGGACGCTGAAGCAGGCTGTGAGTCATTGATGGACCAAAAGCGAGGCAATCAGCTGCAAAATCTCGCAGATATTAATAACATCACGATAAGTATTGAGCGTTAAATACATTCCGATAGAGCGCGATCGGGTGACTCGGAATGCGCCTTGACGGGGTAACACCTTGCCTTTCGTCCACAGGAGTTGCCCATGAGTCAGCAGCACTCATGAGCATCCTGCACGTGGATAAATGCTGGCAAAACCCGATAGCCCGGACGCTAGGACCTGCTGAGTTGCTGTGTGTGCTGCCAGCTTCCTTGCCGACGCTGGGCTGACGGAACCGACGGCGCGAGCTTTGCTAGCTCCAGCTGGCGATGGCGTGCTGCCTGGTGCCTGCCTGGCGCGAGCTTGCCTCACGTAAGTATCCAGCACCGGCGCGGTGCAGCGGAGACTGTCTCCGAGACACGCCGCGGCTCCGGTGCCCCGTCTGCGGTCGCCGACGCTATGTCCGAAAGGGAACCTTGAAGCGTGGCACGCACTTGGGCCAATCAGAGGCGCCCCAAATGGTCACTCTCGTTGCCCAAATAAGGGGCAGTGAGTGCCGCTGGAAGAATGCAATTACAGGTAGGTCACGACTGCATAGCGCTAGCCGGCAGAAGACAGCACGGCCGTGCTCAGTGAGCTGCGAACAAGCCACCAGGTAGAGGAGGCTTTGGCGCGCAGCCGTTGCGGTGCCTCCTGCGTTCCGAAGCGTTCCACAAATCAATGGGCCACGACACTTTCCCGAATGTGAGGCATTTTTGGCTGCGGTGTGAGTGCCTGGATGGCGTTACAGATGTCAAGTCTTAACTTTGTGCCGATGCGGTGCACGCGCGGCGACGTCGGCGTGTACTTCGCTGCAGGATACCGCCGCTGTATATGATAGCTATTCGCTCATGGCGCTATGTTGCTAGCTTGCTAGCGTGCTAATAGCTTGTTCAGATTTGGCTGCCCAACTCGAATATTTTTTGGGGGCTGTCGGTGCAGTATTGCAATAGTTTTGAGCAGTACCGGATTATCGGATAGCCCCGAAACTGCCAGTAGACTACCATCCCGTGCTCGCTCCCGCGTTGATAAAGCCTCGGGAGCGGTGGCCATCGAAGGCATTTGGCTCTGCTGCTGCTGCTGCTGGCCGCGGGCGCTGCCGCCGACGCGGGCACTCGTGCCGACCATGCTGGCCAAGGGGTCGATGGGCTTGCGGCGGCCGCTGCCTGACTGACTGTCCGAGGACGACGTCCTTCGCTGACAGCATCCAAAGTGTCGATATCGCCGGCGCGTTAATCCAAACAGACGGGAAACAGATGCCCCGCGAAACCGAGCGCCGCGCGTTCTCCCGGAGACGGGCGCGGCTCGCTTATTCCTGGCGCGCCGCTGGCCGCGTGGCGAACGTGTGTCGAGGCCGCCGCCGTGCGAACGCGGGCTGGCAGCAGACCACCTCGGTCTCCGCCATGGCATGGTCCTGCATTGCGGAATCCGCGCGGCGCGGAGCGCGCGGGCACTGCGCGGCGAACGTGCAGAGGTCCGGGGCAAAAGTATGACCAGGAGGAGAGGGGCGAATCGGAAAGATACGCGATCTTCGGGCGGTACCTACTCTACGCTTGGTGCTTGTATGGCGGCCGTTACAGAGCCGCTGAAACGGCCAGCCTGGGGCCACAGGCGCGCGCGCGGAGCCGGGCCACATGGGTTAGCTCGGCCGGCAATTTTTGCGGCGCCGTCGGCGGGCAAATCGCGCTCCGCTCCGAGGCCTCGGCTCGACACCGGCGGCGCCCGGCCTCTGCCGCGCAGTCTGCCTGCCTGCCCGGAGGTTTCGTCCCCCCTCGCGGCTGCGCGCGCTTCCTCAAGACCTCAAGACCTCTCTGGTTAACACGGGCGCCGCGCTCGCCGTGTCTCGGGCCGCCGCAGTGCCCGCAACTGATCCCGGCGCAGTTGCCGTGACGATTTGCCGCAGCAGCAGCAGCAGCAGCAGCAGCAGCAGCACTGCTGCGCTGCCAGCAGAGCTCGTGGCGGAGCATCCTTTCACGCGCACCATGAGGAGTGCGTCGATGGTCGCCCGGTGCTGGGGCTAGTCGGAGTCCGTCTCAGAGCCCACTTCCTGCCCGGTGACACTGCTATGATAAGTAGCGCCTCTCGGCTAGATAGCGCCCCTCGCTGACACGCGCGTGTCAACTTGTTCCATCGTTTCAGAAACTTCTGCCGGAAGGGTAGCCATGTCTGCCGAAAATGTCTCGACGATCCAACAGCAGCACTGCCAGCAGCCGGCCTCGCGCAACTCGGCATCTCAAGCAAGGCAGGACGCTGCGCCCGCCCCGACACGCGGCGCCCCGGCCGCTTGCATTCTACAGCAGTGCAGGTGCTGCCATTTTGGCGCTGGTGCAGTCGGCACGCAGCCTGCAATCGCGGCGTCTGTGACCGCCAGCGGCCCAAGTTGAAGTGCTTGTGCAAATCGGATGGCACGAGTCGGACTCTGAACAGTAGCGCTGCTCGAGTCTCTTCGAGGCTCTTCGCGCACGAGGTCTCTCAGCCTTTGCATGTCCAAGTCAAAATTGCGTTGCCCTTGTTAGATTAGCTTCGTAGCAAATGCAACACGCGATCCCGTGCGCACAACTGGTACCGGTAGAGTTAGACTCTCTACCTCTGTTGGTCTCCACAGCCAAATACTCAACACTGATCGCCTCTTTCTGCAGCTCTGTTGACCACCAACTGGGTGCTCGATGCGAAAGCTTCATTCCTCTTTCTACAGGCTTCCTCACTGCTGTCCTATTTCTCTTGGCACGGCGAGACAGGTTAAGTGTACGCTACACTACGTTTCTAATTCGTTTTTAAATGGCCGGGCTGTACCAATTGAAGCTCAAGGGCCTTGGTGAAAACCACTCACTTCTCTTCCCAGCTGCAACTGGTACAGCTCCATATTTTGGGATGAATCTCATTGGCCGAAAGAGCCACTTAAACGAGTGACCTGTGTACTTTAACAAGTGAGGTGGGTGCGAGTGACCCTACCGCAGCACACCGTAAAAGTGTATTTCTATAGTTATATCCACAATGGCGGTAGCAAACCATTAACTTTAGCCGGGGTAGTACAGTACCTTGCTGAAAAAATATGCAAAAGTAAATGGCTTCAAAGCGAGAGTCAATCGAGAGGTGGAATTTCTGAATCTGCCAATTCACAAATATGAAGGGTCGTCCCATGGAAGTCTTCCTTACGGGTAGACCATACAAACCTTAAGACAACGAAAGAAGATGTGTAGACGTTTTCCGTATTTACACGTCCAGATTTCACAAATATCCAAAAAAGCTTCCTCAAGTTGAAGAAGGGACGTTTAGAAACGAAAAGTGAGCGGTATACTCTCAGCCCTTCAGGCTGAGAGAACACACCAGTCCGGCCACACTGCTCACTTTTCCACCACATCCTTCAGTCAAGCCGCTGCATCATGACGTCTATTGCAGCGCCATCGCTGCAGGGGTTGAGCGACGGCCCGTAATGCATCTAAGGCACATGTAGCTGCACTGCAGTGGGATTCCCGAGAGTGTTTGAGCTTGTCCGTCTGGAAGTTGCCGTTCGTCACGGTTGCGGTGCCCCCCCCCCCCGACGTGACGTGTACTATTGCACCCGCGTTGAAGGGCATGTTTTTTTTTCTTAACTGTATCGATGCTACCGGTAAGTTAGTGAAATGGGAGATTGATCGTTGCGGGCCCTAACATGTCGAACATGTTGCAGCCGACAGCAATTGGTTGAACGAATTGTTATGCCAGTGTTGTGAATCACAGTGCGATGGTGTCTTTGGTAAATCATCCCTTATTGCCATCCACCGCGTCGCAGGCTCACAATGATACATGTAGTTGCCATGATGATCATTGACCATTTGACTACAGAAATCTGCCTAAATACCGAACGGGTATACAATACATAACCTCATATAACTAATACTTCAAGGTCCAACGACTGGTCGAACGGAGATGGGCAAAGGTACTGATGTAAAAATCCAGGATACCTTTGTTTGGCCAGAGGTACTAAGCTGTGCAGTTGAAAATTGGCGCGCTTTTGATTGCCTGTGCGGTCTTCTATACCTTTCCACTTTCACATGTTCAGTCAATGGACCATGGAATAATCTACTTCATCAAAAGGTATGTGCTTTTTGAAAAGATGATGCATGCACTAGATCAACTAGGAGAGGGAGCAGATAGTCCTTACAAATTAGAGCTACTAACCGCACTGATGTGGTGCGAACACGTTTGGTCAAAGGTCAGCGCTGAAACAATTCAGCACTTCTGGCTTCGCTTAGGCTTGATTAACAAAGCAAGCCTCAAAGTCCTTCTAAACTAAACTAATTCAGTACAGCCTTTTTTATGGTAACGCTGAGATCACTTTATAAACCTAGAGCCCTTATATATATCAGGCGTTCGGTACTCAGGCAGAGTTCTGTATTGATCAAGGCATTGCTTGCCAGCCGTCCTTGGCGAAGCTTGGATCGTCCGATTAGGCTCGCCTCGTTTGACAACAAATATTCAAGATGAAGCAAAAACTGGATGAGATATCTCGGTGTATGCGAGACTCGCAATACTGTTGTACTGCTTCATTGCCAAGATGCCCGCGGGGCCTGCTCAGGTGACTCTTGCCGCTTGATTTACGCTGGGCAAACCGTGCAAGCTTGAAGTGGATACCGGGGCGAAAGAAATCCTGGATCGCTTCGAGTCGTAACGGAGCTCAAGCCCTCTCTCGCCATTACAACATTTGCTCCGTCCAACGCAATGGACTTCAACAACTTGTACCTGTTCGTCGGCCCACCCATGACCCGTGGCCCCCCGCCGGTGCCTCTGGCGTCGATTCCTCTCCTGCCGCTGGCAGCGCCTGCTCCAACGCCCCCACCATCATCGCTTCCCCCCACGCTACCCCGTCCGCCTTCATCCCGGACCAAGAACCAGCAGAAGCAGCGACCGCAGCTCAAACCGTATCACCGCCCCAAGTCGGAACAGCGGTCGATGGCGAGGCATTTTATGCCAATGCAAGGCGAACCACAGCCTCAGGCTCGAGTTCAAGCTCTACCCCAAGTAAACAACATCGCTGGCGAAGGCCAAGCGTACCGATATGACTACGGAAGCACCCAAGCGAAACTGCAGGAGAATGTCGACGACGCCACCGACCTTAGCAGGAACTTTGAGCCAACGTCAAGTGGCTTGCGCATGAAAATGTCCGAGCTGGACCACGCGTACTCGTTGCCCATGAACGCGCGCTGTTCTGGAGATCCAATGTGGACGACGGTGTTGGATATGTGCCCACAATTTCTCGTACTCGACCCAGTCACGAATGACTACTACTAAGTCAACCAGCGAGCTAGGCTAGGGATGGCTTGTAGACGCTGTTGAGCAGGATGGCACTGCCAAGCAAAGCTAGCCTAAACGTATGTATTGCATGTATAATAGAGTTGTATTCGACTTTTCTCTCAGCGGCAAAATCTGTGCTTTCATTTCACCGTGGTGAGTTGGAACCAGAGGTCCGAAATAATAATTGCGATACAATAAATAATTGGTTTTTGCCGTACAAATTTTTATTATTGGAGATCACGGACTCCAATACAATACAGTATTGCACCAATTATTGACAATTAATATGAGAAAAGGTTGCCTACGCCCAAACTAGCAAGATACGTCAGTAAATGAAAGTTAGATCTCCTCACGCAGCCACTTCTTGCTTACATGCTGATATGGAAATAGGGGGCAACATGACACATTGGGTGCCATTAATTTATTCGTGTAAGATAGAAATATCCAAATTTTTATTATACCATCTAACTAAACCTGAATTATGGATGTCAAATATGTTCTGGTTTGGGTGAATATTTGCGTCAAATATGTTATTTTGTCAGTATTCCACTCACACTATCGCCTTTGTTGGCTCCGAGTGTTTAATGGAGGGTGACGTCACTAATACGGTGGCGCGGTTTACTTGCCAGAGCTGAACGCTAACAAACTAACTACTCTGCCAAGGGCTATGTAGAGTGCCGGAGCTTCGGCAAAAACGCTTAACTGCATGTGTTAAGGTGTCTGGAGTAGTGCAGCCACTCTTGTTTATCGTTGATCCACTTAGCAATCAGAGCTGGGCAAAATTGTATTGCGATTGTAAGATTGAGGGATATTGACGCTTACAATCTTCCTGTCCATATTGATTGCAATCTCCTTCCGTGATTGCAAAGATTGTCCCCGGTAGAACTCGGAGCCAATCAGCGCCGAAACCAATTGATTCCGCCAATAAGATTGTCACAATCGAGCCAAAGAAAGAAAACCAGTCGTTGGTACAGCGGTATGGTGCAATGCGCGCCAAAAGCTGAAGCATTCCCGCGCGCTGCAAGCTTAAGCCCTCTTCTAGCCCTGCATCATTAGCCTATTCACTCCCTGGTCCTCCATCAGAACTCCACCGACATGAAGAACGCCGACATCGTCAGCGTCCTGTTCAAGGATCCCACCACCACCAACCGCACGTGCTGCGTCTGCGGTGCCGTTGTAGCGCAGCTGAAGCACGCGGGCTACAAGAACCTGTATCGCATCTTCAATGCCACCACCACGGCTACAAGGAAGCCGCAGCAACGTGCATCAAGAACGCTTGCGCCCCCACGGCCAGCATGTTTGCTCACAAGGATGCCGCCAACTCGTACGGCTGGATCAAGCTCGTGGCTCTGAAGAACTTCCCCTTCGCGCACGTGGACGACCCAGTGATTCGCGATGCCGTCCGCTTCAAGCCAATGGATAAGAGGACGCTGTTGAAGCGGATGGTGTCGCTTGTTGGTGTCGTTGACGTTAAGGTCTGTGAAGAGCTCGCAGGGGAGAAGTTTGTGCTTGTCTTCGATGGCTTTACTGACGCCGCGGAACATGCGATCGCCATTTTTGCCGCCACGAGGAAGGGCATTCGGTTTCTCGCGTTTTCGCCTTTCCAGGACGAGGCCTCCCAGACCGCGTCGGAGCACATCGCCTTCCTAGACCTGGTCCTAGATCACTACGGCTTGGATGTAGCCAACCTGATTGCTATTGTGGCGGATAATATGGAGACGAATAAGACCATTGCACGTCGCATCAAGGCGCCAATGATTGGCTGTGCTGCCCACCGCTTCAACCTCGCGGTTCGTCAATGGATCGAGCCACACATGGCTCTTATCAAGAAGGTGAGCTCGCTGATGAAACGACTGAAGACAGTGAAGCGTGTAGCCAAGTTGAAACTGAATGGGTGCAAATACAAGCCCCTCCCGCTTCACGAGCTGCGCTGGAGTGGCTGCTACCGAATGCTGAAACGCTTCGAGGACCTGCAGCGCTTTCTCCACTTGTTTGTGGACGACTGTGACATTGAACGGGAAGAAGAGGAAGACGGCGAGGCTGACGAGATATCCAGCAGCGACAGCAGCACCGGGTTGCGCCGGATCCCGATGGTGGATCTGATACCTTCGGCAGGAGAGCAGAGGAAAATTTCTGAGCTACTAGACGAAATGACGGCTTTCGACGTGATCACGACTCGCCTTCAACGCCAGGACGTGACCATGACAACGGTTCGAGATATGTTCGACATTGTTATGGAAGGGCATGGGGGGTTGGATGGCTATCTAGCTGTCAACGGGCAAATTATTGAATCTCCCGACTTTGAAGCTGGAGTTGTAAAAGTGCAAAGCGGCTCGGAGAAGTCGCTGCTCGCGGCCGAGCGAAAGGCTGTCTCGCGCTTGTTGCGTTCGCAACACTCGACAGCCCACCAACCCAACGACGCGCCTCCGGTAGCTCGCTCGAAGCGCAAGCGCGCTGCCCAAGCGCTCGACAATGCGCTGTCCAAGAAGGCCCGCCAGCGAACTACCAAGGCGTCGAAGTACGTTGAAACGGGGTGGATTCCTGCTACTTCAGTGGTGGCAGAGCGCTTCTTCTCCATGGTCAAGAGCTCGGTTGGATACCTGCGCAAGAGCATGAGCGCGTCCACGCTGGAGACGGTGATGTTTTTGAAGTTGAACTGGGACTTGGTTACCCTGGGCTCGGTGTCGACGGCGATCGAGCGCTCTAACGAAGCCGAGTATGTAGTTGACAGTGATGACGAGTAGCAGCGTACAATATATTGAAGACTCGCAAGCTTTGAGATTGTGAGTTACAATAAATACCGTAGTATTGATTGTTGTCCTCAATCAATAATACAATCGAGATTTCCCCAGCTCTGCTTAGCAATATCGGTGTGCGTAAGTGAGGAAATGTCCGTAAATCGCCACTCCTGGTCCGCTTTATTTGGTCTCTGCATCTGTCGTCTGGTTCGGGTGTTTATTGCCGAGCTCGTCAGGTTGTCAGGAAGACTCACGGGTGTTTACTTACTCTATAGATGCCTCAGAATTGGAGTCGAATATATTGAGATTGCGGCAATTTTTATTATTGCTCCATACTAAATTGTAATTTTTTATTACGGTCTGATTGTGTACTCAATACAATATAGTACTGTATTTTCGGACCTCTGGTTGGAACAGTCCCTCATCTGCATAAGAAAAAGAAAACTTGTGGTCAATTCGGCGGTGATGCTCAAAGCAGTGCGAGTCTGACTACCGCA
Source organism: Phytophthora vignae f. sp. vignae (assembly GCA_016169955.1). Taxonomy (NCBI): domain Eukaryota; phylum Oomycota; class Peronosporomycetes; order Peronosporales; family Peronosporaceae; genus Phytophthora; species Phytophthora vignae. The sequence goes on along the minus strand of JABJUM010000009.1, from coordinate 914,273 downwards.
GGCCAAGATTCTCATGGCGCTCATGGGCGCCGATATCACCGCGTGTTGCGGTGGATGGCAATAAATGACAATTTACCAGCTTTAAGCAACTTAAAAAAGTTGCGCGCCGCACACTGTCGCAGTGTACTTCACAGTGGCTGAACAACTCGTTCAAGCGATTGCCTTCAGCTGCAATATGTTGACGCAGGGCAATCAATATTCCATATTTCTACGCGCACTAAAACTAAGTACTTCATATAAGCTTATAGAAAATAGTTAACTACCATCCGCCCAATGCTCGTGCAAGGCGAGTCGAGCCACCGCAACCGTTATGCACGGCGACGGTATTTTGCCCTTGGACATCGTGCCGTGTAACACGGCCCGTGTTGGGCTGGAAGTGACCTCCACCGAAACCAACGCGACCCAAGCAAGGCCATTAGGCAGGTAAGCTAGGTAGCCACACAACCACTTACATATGAGGCTTCATTACCAAGCGGTGGGCGCGGCCCGAGCAGTGCTCGGCGAGCACCCCGCATTGCCGCTGTGGTGCCGTCCGCCTTGTTTTTAAAAGGATCTCAGCGTCAACTTCCAGGCGGACAAGCACAGACTCTCTCAGGCCACTTACACTGTCCACCAGCCGCCGCGCAGCACGAGACACGAGATACCTTACACGCACCGCTCGACCTGCAGCGATGGCGCTGCAAATTGCAATGGCCGCGCTCGACTGAAGGATGTGGTGGAAAAGTGAGCAGTGTGGCCGGACTGGTGCGTTAAGAGTCCGACTCGTGCCATCCGATTTGCACAAGCACTTCAACTTGGGCCGCTGGCGGTCACAGACGCCGCGATTGCAGGCTGCGTGCCGACTGCACCAGCGCCAAAATGGCAGCACCTGCACTGCTGTAGAATGCAAGCGGCCGGGGCGCCGCGTGTCGGGGCGGGCGCAGCGTCCTGCCTTGCTTGAGATGCCGAGTTGCGCGAGGCCGGCTGCTGGCAGTGCTGCTGTTGGATCGTCGAGACATTTTCGGCAGACATGGCTACCCTTCCGGCAGAAGTTTCTGAAACGATGGAACAAGTTGACACGCGCGTGTCAGCGAGGGGCGCTATCTAGCCGAGAGGCGCTACTTATCATAGCAGTGTCACCGGGCAGGAAGTGGGCTCTGAGACGGACTCCGACTAGCCCCAGCACCGGGCGACCATCGACGCACTCCTCATGGTGCGCGTGAAAGGATGCTCCGCCACGAGCTCTGCTGGCAGCGCAGCAGTGCTGCTGCTGCTGCTGCTGCTGCTGCGGCAAATCGTCACGGCAACTGCGCCGGGATCAGTTGCGGGCACTGCGGCGGCCCGAGACACGGCGAGCGCGGCGCCCGTGTTAACCAGAGAGGTCTTGAGGTCTTGAGGAAGCGCGCGCAGCCGCGAGGGGGGACGAAACCTCCGGGCAGGCAGGCAGACTGCGCGGCAGAGGCCGGGCGCCGCCGGTGTCGAGCCGAGGCCTCGGAGCGGAGCGCGATTTGCCCGCCGACGGCGCCGCAAAAATTGCCGGCCGAGCTAACCCATGTGGCCCGGCTCCGCGCGCGCGCCTGTGGCCCCAGGCTGGCCGTTTCAGCGGCTCTGTAACGGCCGCCATACAAGCACCAAGCGTAGAGTAGGTACCGCCCGAAGATCGCGTATCTTTCCGATTCGCCCCTCTCCTCCTGGTCATACTTTTGCCCCGGACCTCTGCACGTTCGCCGCGCAGTGCCCGCGCGCTCCGCGCCGCGCGGATTCCGCAATGCAGGACCATGCCATGGCGGAGACCGAGGTGGTCTGCTGCCAGCCCGCGTTCGCACGGCGGCGGCCTCGACACACGTTCGCCACGCGGCCAGCGGCGCGCCAGGAATAAGCGAGCCGCGCCCGTCTCCGGGAGAACGCGCGGCGCTCGGTTTCGCGGGGCATCTGTTTCCCGTCTGTTTGGATTAACGCGCCGGCGATATCGACACTTTGGATGCTGTCAGCGAAGGACGTCGTCCTCGGACAGTCAGTCAGGCAGCGGCCGCCGCAAGCCCATCGACCCCTTGGCCAGCATGGTCGGCACGAGTGCCCGCGTCGGCGGCAGCGCCCGCGGCCAGCAGCAGCAGCAGCAGAGCCAAATGCCTTCGATGGCCACCGCTCCCGAGGCTTTATCAACGCGGGAGCGAGCACGGGATGGTAGTCTACTGGCAGTTTCGGGGCTATCCGATAATCCGGTACTGCTCAAAACTATTGCAATACTGCACCGACAGCCCCCAAAAAATATTCGAGTTGGGCAGCCAAATCTGAACAAGCTATTAGCACGCTAGCAAGCTAGCAACATAGCGCCATGAGCGAATAGCTATCATATACAGCGGCGGTATCCTGCAGCGAAGTACACGCCGACGTCGCCGCGCGTGCACCGCATCGGCACAAAGTTAAGACTTGACATCTGTAACGCCATCCAGGCACTCACACCGCAGCCAAAAATGCCTCACATTCGGGAAAGTGTCGTGGCCCATTGATTTGTGGAACGCTTCGGAACGCAGGAGGCACCGCAACGGCTGCGCGCCAAAGCCTCCTCTACCTGGTGGCTTGTTCGCAGCTCACTGAGCACGGCCGTGCTGTCTTCTGCCGGCTAGCGCTATGCAGTCGTGACCTACCCGTAATTGCATTCTTCCAGCGGCACTCACTGCCCCTTATTTGGGCAACGAGAGTGACCATTTGGGGCGCCTCTGATTGGCCCAAGTGCGTGCCACGCTTCAAGGTTCCCTTTCGGACATAGCGTCGGCGACCGCAGACGGGGCACCGGAGCCGCGGCGTGTCTCGGAGACAGTCTCCGCTGCACCGCGCCGGTGCTGGATACTTACGTGAGGCAAGCTCGCGCCAGGCAGGCACCAGGCAGCACGCCATCGCCAGCTGGAGCTAGCAAAGCTCGCGCCGTCGGCTCCGTCAGCCCAGCGTCGGCAAGGAAGCTGGCAGCACACACAGCAACTCAGCAGGTCCTAGCGTCCGGGCTATCGGGTTTTGCCAGCATTTATCCACGTGCAGGATGTTTGTTCTCTGAAAGCCTGTTCCACTGGGGCCTGCTGACTCATGGACAACTCCTGTGGACGATGGCACAAAATCAAGACAAGGTATGTACTTGTCAGAGGCGTCATTTCGAGCTGTGCATCCGTGGTCTCCAACACTGAGAGTACAATGGATCTATGATATACCTTTAGTGTTAAGGTCAATCACATTGCATTGTGAATCTAGCTCGATGAGGTTCACGTGTACTACATGTACAGTACACGCTACATGCAGGGCGAAATTGAACACCATGCATTCGGGCGAGAACTTGTAGGGTGGGGTGTGCTACTTATAGGATGACGATCTGCGTGGCTAAGTAACCAGTACCACGGTCCTCGTCTATGACGGGCGGTGGTGATGATACGGGAACCTTCGCGGCTTGCACCGGTGCGCGAACGCGCGGCTCCGGCACCAAACGCGTGCAGCTGCGTCAAAATTCGCCCAGGCTCACTTCTCCCGCCTATGGCAGTTCACTGGCCTCGGGGGCGCCTGTTACAGTGCCAAGTTGCCTGCTGCGGTTGCCATGGTCCGGGCGGTGGAGCCATTTGCGATTTTGCGTCCGAACCGAAACCCCACCCCCCGCCCGCCATGGTCTCCACCACGACGTACTCGAGCGGCGAGCTGCTGTCCTCGTTCGCGCGGCACTCGGCAGTGCCCCACCCGCCCGCGGGTATGCTGCAGCCCATGCCGCCGCACGTGTCGCACCTGGCCATGCAGCCGGCGCCCGCTCTCCTGGACCCGCAGCAGAAGCGCTCGCCGCTGCTGTGCGGCTACCCGAGCAAGAAGTGCTGGAGCTGGCGCGTGGAGAAGCGCAACGGCGAGCTGCACAAGTTCTGCGAGTACCACCGCCAGAAGGCCAACACGAACCAGCGCCGCATGGAGCAGCGCCGCAAGCAGGGCCGCTCGGCCTCGCCCCGCGCCAAGAACAGCGGCGGCGCGCGCCGCTCGCACAAGGTGGCTGCCGACGCCGGCAAGCGCAATGACGTGGTGGTCAAGATGGAGCGCCCCACCGCCGCGCCGATCCCCAAGGCCATCACGCACCCCAAGGCCGTGGTCGTGCCTGTGCCCAACTCGGGCAGCCCGCGCGGCATCGACTGCTTCGGCAACGGCAGCGCCGTCATGGACGACGCCGCCATGTTCTCGTGGATGGACGCCGAACTGGACATCGGCATCGGCATGGACGCGGCCGTGGACTACATGATGGTGGACACACCCGTGATCGACATGGAGCCGTCCGACACTCCTGTGGACCTGTTCGAGGAGGACCTCTTCTTCCTCGAGCACTTCATCGACGAGATCTCGCACAGCGCCGTGTGAGCGTGTGAGTGAGTGAATCGAGCCTGGGTGCGTGCGTGCATGTCACGCCACCCACCATCTAAGTTAATGAGCGCCTGCCCCCCCCCCCCCCCCCAATTGCCGCGCGCGTCGCCCTACTCCACGCGCGGCCTGCACCCCCAAGTCCGTATTTTGAAAACAAAGTAGTAGAAGTAGAAGTAGAAATTGAACAAAAGTAACGTAGACGCTGTAGCAAATTGAAATGCATCGAGTACTGTGCATCCGACTTCAGCTAGCAGCAGTATTTATTCAACGAGAATAGATTGACCCTTAGAGCATTGTTCCCATTCCATTATGACTTCCAAGGGTGGGTGGGTGGTGGCATCGACGAGTCGTGACAATCGGTCCAGCGCCGAAGACTGTCACCAGCGACTTGGCCGTTACTCCACCCTGAGAAGCAGCAGAAGCGGCAGAAGAGTGTCGAGGAAAGCCCCCATCGGATGAGGTGGCCAGAGCTGGCTGTGTCGGTGGTCGATGGCGACGGTAGCGCATTTTGCCCTGCTGGCAGCCTGCTGAACTGCTGGACTCCAGCCTGGAGGGTGTTCCGCGCGGTAATGGACGCGTTGTGAGACAGCGTGCGGTCGCCCCATCGATTGCACACGGCGTGCGATCGCGATTGAGTTATCCGCCCTCCTCGACACACGCAGCGTCGAGGCCGTCGTGGAGGTACACAGTGTACTACACCGTCCAAGCAATGGCTTCGGATACGTGCGGCGAGGGAAGCGTCCAGGCTCAGAAACTGCATCCATGCACGACAACAACATCCGCGTGTTGAGCCGTTTACGCACAGACGCGGATTTGACACGGTCATCGCACTTCAACATGGACCATACATTTTCCACGGCAAAGAGGATGAAGCTGCTGTTTCTGAGCCATGCTTCTCAAGTCCAAAAGCGTGGTGGCCATTACCCTCGTGTCGCAACATTCTTTCGCTGCCAGCACGCATTTTCAGTCATCACGGAGCCAAAGGCGGCGCTGCAAGGCTGTCAGCCTCACCGATGCCACGCTCTCGCTGCTCGAGCTTAACAAAGCAATCGTTATAGCACTCCTACAGCAGCGCCTCTGCTTGGAGCGGACGCCCCGCAGTTCGGTGTCTGAGCAGCATCGACAGCCAGATGCAGGTCCTGCTTCAGCCACGATATCCTTTCAAGATCGCAACAAATCTCCGTAGCAGCCCTCGACAATTGGCATCATCTGTGGGGAGGAGTGTCACGGCACTTCCTAGCATTTTCACTGGCTCAACAAAACCTTACGTCGTGCCATCCGTCCCAGATTTTGGAAGCTATCATACTGTAGCACCGTTGTCACACCAAGCAGCACGTCACGGGCAGCGGGCAGCGTCGTACGTGCGTGCGTGCGCTGCAGGCTTCCATCGGAGTCTATGCTGTAGACAGCCCGAGGCTCTTCCGCTTGGATTCCTTCTCCGTCACTCTGCAATTTGCCGCGTCGAGCCCACGTCTCTCAATCAAACCGCGTCTCTGAAGCACAACCACGACCGCCACTGCAACAACAACGACCACCACCACCATGGAGACCCAGACGCAGCAGCACCCGAACACGCAGTGGACCACCTGCGGCCGGAAGCTGCTCAAGGACGGGCGCAACTTCTTCGTGCGCGGCGTCAACTACGCGCCCACGCCCATCGGCCGCCCCGGGCGGCTGGACATGCTGGGTGAGCCCACCATCTTCCTGCGCGACCTGCAGAACCTGCGGCTCATGAACGCCAACGCCGTCAAGACGTACGACTTCTACAGCCACGTGCAGCACAAGGACTACCTGGACGCCGCCTTCAACGACAACGTTGACCCGGTCTACACCATCTTCTCCATCTGGATCGACCAGAGCATCATGGAGCCCGCGCTGCTCGAAAGCAGCCCCGAGTTCCAGCACTTGGTGCGCGAGTACTACCTCATGGCCAAGGAGACGGGCGGCCACCCGGGCGTCATGGGCTACTCCATTGGTGGCGAGATGAACAGCATCACCGTGATCCAGGACAAGGCCTTCTGGAGCAAGTTCTCCGCGCTCACGAGCGCCGTCCGCCGCGGCCTCAAGGAGAACAACAACGCCCAGAAGATCATCACCACAACGTTTGTGGACGATGGAGGTGCGAGTTTCATTGCTGGCGAGAAGTTCAAGGCTGATGTCGACATGTGGGGATCCAATGTCTATCAGTCGGACTACCCGGGATCCGTGATTCCCAAGTTCCAGGCTGTGCCTGGCAGCAAACCATTGTTGGTGTCGGAGTACGGATATCCGTATAGTACCGGAACTGGCGATGCAAGCTACATGCAGCTCAACTACGTCGCGGATCAACTGACGCAGCAGACGCTGGCCATGCAGAACAACTTCCAGCGTGCAGACGGCGTGGGTGAACAAGTTATCGTCGGTGGATTCGTGTTCGAGTACAGTGACGAGTGGTGGAAGGCCGGCAACCCCGACGAGCACAACCTGGGGCTCGTCAAGAACAGCCAGTTCCCGCTCGGATACCTGTCGGAAGAGTACTTTGGTCTCTTCAGCGCATCGCGCGCAACGCCCGACGATCCGGAGGTCGACGCCTCGACGTTGCCCAATGTGCTCAAGGCGAGACCGACCGTGTCACTGCTCACAGAGATTTGGGGCAACGGAACCCTGGCGACGGAGGGGAAGCTGGTCACGGACTGCAAGGCCCACGTCGAGTCGGTGACCATCGCCTCCACCTTGAACAATGTGGCGTTCAATGCTGATACTGCGTCCTCCGCCTCGTTTGGCGACTTCATGGTGCTGGGTTTGCTCGGTGGCGTCTTCTTCTTCTTGCTGGTTGCCATCCGCACGAGTGCGCGTCGCATGAAGTACCAGAAGCTGTCCCCTTCGTCGCCGACCCGCATGGTCTGGGGGTCGCCGCGTTACCAGTCTGGACCCGCTACGGAGTCGTCGCCGCTGGCTCATGACATTGACAACCAAGTGGTTTAGATATTGCTTTTTGAGATTTTTGGTGGCTTTCGTAGGCCATCGGTATGTATTAGGACGAGGAGACACGGGTGGTGCTAGACTGTGCTGACTGGCGATAGTAGCGGGCGATGGTGAATTGCTAGTCTGAAGGCGCCGTGAAAACTATTTGGTGAATATAAAAGGTATATGGGGCTTCAGCAAGATGGCATTAATACTTGGTTTGTACTCAGAACTGTTGGGCGATGCTGTTCGTTCTGCACGACTGTGACGGCAAAGTTGTCCCCGTGAAGCGGGACAGCAGCTGAAAAGCCTCCGCGTTTGGTGTGCGCCAGTCCGCACGTAGCAAGCCGTCAGTGTCACCACCGTTCGGGTTCACACACCAGAACACCACGCCACTGACGCCAATCTGCTGCGAGTACTCGGCAAACCGGGTCTGCCAGCTCCAATCTTTCGGGTTCTCGTGGCGCCCTCCCCACTCCCCAATGACCAGCGGAACTTCCGACTGCTGCTTTAGAAAGCCAAAGTGAGTATCCCACACGTGCGGCATGTTGTTCGGGAAGTCCGCTACATTAAAGTACGGTTGACGCGACACAGCGGGGCCATAAGTGTGCGGGCAGTACACAAGACGATGGCCCACACTCAGCTTCACGGGGTGCTTCGCCGCCGCCTGCAGGTTCTCTCCCCAAAAGCACGGCATCTCGTGTCCTTTATCGCAACTCGTGGTCTGCACTCCTTCCACGAATATCAACCACCGCGGACACACTGCTAGCACCGCCTCAGCCAGTCTCATTGCCGCAAGCCTCCAGTCCGTCCTGACATCGCCCGAGCCCCATGTGGCTTCTCCATGAGGCTCGTTGTTCAAGTCCGCGCCCAGCACGTTCCATTGGTCGGCGTATCTCGTCGCCAATGTCGACCACATCTGGATGACCACAGACTCCGGACACCCCTGTGCGTCGTCGTACCACAGAGGAGTAATGGCCCCCGCCGGCTGCATCACGTGAGCGTCCAGCAGAACCAGCAACTCGTGGCGCGCCAGCTCGCGCACCACGTAGTCCAGCACGTCCAAGTACCGCAGCTCCTTCCCCTCGAACGCCTGCAGCAGCGCCGTCTCGTTGCCCATCTTATAGCGGTCCACTGTGATGTTGTTGGCCGCTGCAGCTACCGCGAGCGGAATCCGCACGAGGTTGAAGCCGTTCGAGCGCAGGAGCTGTGCCACCGCCGCCAGCGTGGTGGAGTCGTCGCCACCCCACAGTCCGTGCGGCACGCAGATGTCGCTCTCCATACCGAATAAGCTCGCGCCCTTGAGGAAGAACGGCTTCCCGTCGAGCCGCACGCCCCCGCGCGCGGCCTCAAAGCGCAGCGGTGTCCGGCGTGCAGTCATCCGTGTCAATCTGAAAATCTGAATATGACGTCGAAGCGGGGTTCTTTCTTGGCCAGAACTTCTGGGGCAGGGGATACGCATACAGTCTCGGCAAGAGAAAATGCGAGACTGTTTGTTATTCATACAGTCCTGGGTTGTCTGGGACTGTATGCAGGTAAAGATCTGCATATGGCACGCATAGGACGCTCACAATTGCACACAGCGTGTCCATTACAGAATGTGTGTCATGCAGAAAAACTGCGAGCGTCGCATCGCCGTGGCTGACCACCGACGTCATTTGGCATACACTAAGTACGTGAATCTGAAGCCCCCAAGGTCTCTTTCCTCGCAAGTGGCATCGCTATGAGCTCGTCCGGAAGGCACACTTGCGCGCGAAAGGTAGCACCAACCGCCTGTGCGACCGCGGCATCACAATCAAGGTGCCAACACCATAAAGGGCGAACTCGACTCGCCACGCGCTGCAGGACGCGAACCGGACCTGCAGCCGCCTGCCCTAGGGCGTCATCTATCGCGCCTTGATTCCATCACCCCAGCAAAGATAGCCATGGCAAACCATCGTAAGTGTTAAACAATCTCAGACCTAGTGGTCACGTACAGTATGAAAGTGTTGAAACGATGGAAAAGAAGTACAGCCAAGCGCTTGTGCTAAACGCGTTTAAAGATTCATTTACATTAACCAGTTCTACCTAAGGTTACCAGCCGCGCTCCGCTTGGCTGGGCGCCCCTCCGGCGCCCCCGCGCCTCGCTTCGCTCGGGATAAAAAGATAGTATGTACTGGCGAGCGTGGTGCTCGGCTCGCTGGAATGCTCGGCGCTGGGCCCGCCTCCGCAAATACCGCGCGGCCCTGCTTCGCGGGCACCTCGCAACCGCTCGCCTCTGTTGGTCCTGGGTGCTCGCTCCTGTGTGCCAGCGCTTTCTGTACAAAATATAGCAACTCAAACGCACGTTAGTCCTTCTTGCCATCCCCGGAAACCACGCGCGAACGCCTGCATTTACCATTCCTCGCACGCCGGCTTCCGCTTCCCTCCTACTCGTCCTTTTCGCGAATGAGGAGTGGTGAGGGGAGCTCGCAGCCTGGTCCGAGAGAGTGATTGTCATTTTGTTCGGACTATTCACGTCCCATCCCAGATGGTATCTGCCCATCACCCTCTCATCACCTTTTTCGAGACTGTATGCGTATCCACTTCCGAACTTCTGGCGCACAACAGTAATTGGCAGATTCCGGACCGGAATCCGGAATCCTGTCAAACCTGCAAAAGAGCCACACTGGCGACGCATAAAAAACCTCGTACCAATCAACGTCGACTTATCCATTCCGGACGGGAGCGTATAGGGCTGGAATTCGTACTTAGAAGGGATGTGTAAATCCTCTCCACTTCTTTCTCATTCGGCGTTCTTGGAGACAGCGCGGTAGTGCGGCAGTACGGCAGGCAGCGGACGGCACAGCAGCACGGCGGACAGTGCGCGCGCGCGGTTGCACGCCAGGCAGTGAACGGCAGGCGGCGACGTGGATGATAGGCGCGCGTGTGGCTGCACGGCAGGCGGTGGACGACAGGCAGAGGATGGCAGGCAGAGAACGGCGGGCAGGTGGACGACGAACAGCGCGCGCGCGTACGCAAGCAGACCCGATCAGCGCCAGTGCTGCAGACGACACTGGACTCCTTGAGATAGGTCTCTCTCTTGTCCACGCCCCCGTAGCTCAGCGGAAGAGCAGAAGGCTACGCCTCCAGGCCGCTGGTTCGACTCCAGTCGGGGGCAAATTGTCTGTCTGTATTGCGTATTGCGTATTGTGTATTGTGTATGGTGTATGGTGTGTTGTGTATGGTGTATGGTGTGTTGTGTATTGTGTATTGTGTATGGTGTGTTGTGTGTTGTGTATTGTGTTGTGTGCTGTTTGCATGCGATGATAGCTCGGCTACGCGGTCACGATGAACGCGCAGAGCAAAAAGGGAGGCGTTGAGATGACTGAGGCGAAGAGTGACGAGGAGCAGCAAATGCAGACGCGGGAGCAGCGCGTGCCCGAGCATCAGGTGGAGACGGACGCGCCTCAAGAGTGTTGTGCGGCCTACGAGGACTGGCGATGCGGTTGTGCCGAACGATGAGAGAGGAGGTGGGAAGAGGCAGAGGACATTAAAGGAGATGAAGCGGTCGAGAAGGAGCAGGTGCGCGCGGAGCTGCGCTCAGCGGTTCAACGGGATGCAGTGCAACTATGCCAGGTAGAGCATCACACGGATAAGTAGACGCAGCATCAGCAGCAGAAGGACAAGCTGGAGAGCGCCGAATCAATGGCACTCAGCAGCAGGTGGCACGCAGCAGCAGCGGTCATCGCGACGACGGAGACGGGTGCGCCTCCAAGGTAATGACCGGTTCGATTGAGGTACGACCGCTACTTCCCCTCCTTCACTATCGCTGGTGTAGCTCAGCGGAAGAGCAGGAAGTCTCGCTTCCAGGTCGCCGGTTCGATCCCGGCCTCCAGCATCTTGGTTGATTTAACCTGTATGTATTTGTATGTGGTTTGTTTCTACTATGCATGGTATGGATTGTATAGGCGAAGCGCTACGCAAGATCGTTGGCCGTCCACTGATGCGTTGCAGGTGTGTATTCGTCGGAGATGCAGCCGCTCGCCTTCAACGCAAGATACTGTGCAACGAGTGCTTTGTACGCCTCTGGATGCGATGATCGCAATGCTCGCCAGCGCTTGCGGAGCGACGAAGCTTTGGTGGTCGGCTTCTTGCCGTCGAAGCTGCTAAGACGCTCGTTGGCAGTGCGATCCAGCAAGAGCGCCAGCTCCCAGAGGTCGTGCTTCCAAGTCTGGTACGCGTCGCCGTTGGACCGATGCGGTGGCTTCGGGATTGTGCAAGGAGTCTGGTACAGTACAAGCATGATATTCACTGCAGCTTTTGCGTCGGCCCGCTTGTTTTGTTCCTTCTTACCTTTCACAGATTCCCATATTTGGTGTATGTACCAGTTGAGCGCGCAGCCTGCCAGCGTAGAGGCAGTAGCTGGAGCAGGTGGCGGAGCTGGGGCAGCGGGCGAAGTTGCGCTATCATCTGCAACGAGGGCTGTTGTCGATGACTTGGTGGCTTCCAGACGCGCAAGCCGCTCATTTATCTCGACCAACTGCTTCAGTATGTTCTCCATCGTCGATGCGAGTAACGTATCCCCTCCACTAACTGTATTGCTGACTTGTGCGTGGTTCGTAGCTCGCCAATGTGCAGTGAGATGATCGCCCCATTCGCAGCACGTACTAATGCCGATGTGACAACCAAGAAGCGCGTTTGTCGATGCGATCGAGCGATGCAGCTGGTACTCATAGCGCGTAAGCTGCACAGTTGGGTCAGCCGGTGTACTGTGTGCGGCATCGAGGACTGTCTTCAGGTGGATCAAGAGGGCAGCGAAGGTGGCATCTACTACCTCTATGGCCACATTGTACCGCACGTCCGGGGACCCTAGGACATGCTGATACAGCTCGCCCCGCAATGTGACGACTTGGCCAAACTCGGACTCGGAGAGACAATGCTGCAGATCGCCAATAGTCGGCGTTGACACAGGTAAGTCTGGCACCTTGTACCCTGCTAAAACTTTACCCACACTTTGGTCCTCACGCGTCGTCGTTCCAATGTAGGCAATGGCCTTCGTCAGCGACTCCAGCAGCCACGCACCCCTCGTAGATATCCACTGAACGGCAAGTTTGGGGCACGCGTTGGCATACGCCGCTGCACCGCGCCGCAGAGAGTGGCTCGTCATATTGGGAGTCACAGCCTGAGCTGCGGTAGGCGACATCTTGTTTACGGTATCGCGGATAACCTCAGAAATATAGCTAGCCACACTAGGTCTTTTGCGCTCTTTCTTGAGAGGTGGCTTGGCTGCTTCATCGTTGGCCTCCTCCAAGCTTTCCCAATAAATTACAGCTTCCTCCTGCGAGTACGTGCGACCTCCAGGTAGGTCCGAATCGGCAAATCGGGGCACCAAAGGAAATAGATATTCGGAAGGCTGGTCGTAGCACACAAAGAGCATCCCAAATGCATGCAGCATGCATTGCTGCCATCGCTCGGGGGAGTTGTAGATCGAAACACCTTGAACTACGGAGGTCTTAATTCGCGCAATATTCAGGAAGAGTTCTCCTGATGCTGCGACCGTCAACTGCTGCTTCCGGGCGAAGCAAGTGTCAATAGCCCGGCCGAATGTGTGCCACATCATCGTTAATAGAGCTGCATCATGAACATTCTTGAGCCCACCAGCAATATCGGCGTGCATGACTAGGTGCTCGACAAGTGCACACAGGTCATCGACTTTGCACCCAGGTGCATCATGCTTCTGCACATTTGCGCGTAGGTTCCGCTCTTCAATAGCGCTGGCCATTTTGTCGCGTATTTGGGCGATATGTTTGGAGTCGGATAGAGAAGTTGGGTAGCGTTCACGGAGGAGGTTGAGAACTTACGAAAAGTAGCCCAGCGCGGTTGACTGAGCAAGTAAGCCATCCGCGGCACGGGCCCTATTGCTCTTCTTCGTCTGTAGAAATATTGAAAAAGCTGTGAGCAATGAATAGAAGTTTTGCGTCGGAAGGCTAATACCGTTTGCTAGCGAACTATGCATGCTATCTAACATCGCCTTCGACAATCCTGTTGAAGAGAGGAACTCCCCAAACACTTTTTCTGCGGCCAGTTCTTGGCCAATTGTCCCAGCCGGGGTGTCGAGACCGCGAGAAGCTCGCTGCATCTCCTTTCTCTGTCTTGATGCAAGTCCGAAATTGACTCTAGCGCTTCTACGTTGGCCATCTATATATAGCAAAGCATGCTCTCTCGCCTGCTGGGATGCAAGACTTCTGTGGGCCATCATTGAGCGTTTTGTTCCGGCACGTAGTGCACTTATCTGATAAGAACGACAAACATCTTCAGTTTTGTATGACTACTTATTTGCGCGAAGAAGGAAATTCCGGATGATTCCGGAATTAAGACGGAACATAATAACCCTACCCCTAACGAACAGTGATTGGAGGAAAATAGGTCGTTGAGCCTCAAATTGTAAGGAAGATGTCGCTGATTGGCTACAGCGAGGTGGCAAGCTGTTCATAGGGGTCGGGTGTCCGGCCGAATACTACTTATCCTACATTAAACAAAAAAAGGAGGTGTTACTCCACACAAAGAAAAGTTGGTACCACACACAGAAAAAAGGGACCACAGCCCCCCCCCCCACACACACACACAAAAAGCAGCACCACACAAAATCACTAAAATATCGCCTCATGGAGCTTGCCGCATAGAAAGAAATTTATACTTTATAGATCCACTTTGCACATTACGGCTAGCGCCCTGTTAGTTCTGCTCTAGCATCGATGGACGAGGAAAGTGAGCACGAAGGCAGCGATTTACAGCTCGGAATGTCGGATTCAGAGGCTGAGGCCGGTCCTCAGCGACAACCGCATCGTCCATGGACCAAGATTTGGAAGTCTACTGCGGGAGATGAAGGTTTAGCAGTTCGAAAACCGTTTTCACGGCCATTACCATCAGATTTGTATTTAAAACATAAATTTTCTCACTCTGCCTCGTCATTTTCTGGTGGAAACAGCAAATGTACGGATTTTACGGCACTACCTTTACCTCACCACTGCCATCCATTTTGAGGGCTTCAGTGCCCAGGATCCCCCTTTGACTTGTCATTTCTTAAGTTGATATGGCGGAATCAACCAAGCGCAGAAACTTTTCAGAGGAGGAGGACGTGATGCTCCTCAAGCAAGCCCTAGCGAACGAACCCTTTCGTCACGAGCATGGCAAGGTGGTGGACGCGTGGAACGCCTTACGCTGGCAGCTTGGCCGGATTTCTTGAGAAAGAATCTCAGTGGCAAGACGGCTCAAAACCGCGTGAATGCCTTACTAGGTAGGCTACTTAATTAACTCTTAGTTGCGAGGTAAGACATATTGCACACTAACTGATAACTACAGCTATTGCGCTGAAGAAAAACGCTGAGTCAGCTCGCCTGTCAGGTGTGACTGAGTCGCACACCGAGAAGGGCTTTCTGCTCGACGAGTTGCTGTCGAAACTCGAAGACAGCAAGATTGAAAAAGCAAACAAGAAAACGATCAAGGCAGAAAAAGCTGCAACTCAAGAAAGCGCGGGCGAAGCGATTCGGCGTTTGGCCGTTGAGCGACTCAAACGCAAGCGAGATGATGAGCACGATGAGGTAAGCGATAGCCCTTCAAAAGGCAACAAGTTTGCCAAGCTGGTAGATCTGCTTCGTGAGCAGAAGGAGCAAGAAATGGCGGCTTGTCAAAAGAAGTGGAAGCAGGAGAGGCTCGACCGTCAAGCTACGGGGACACGCTTCATGCAGTTGCTGGAGATGCTTGCCAAGAGAATCTAGAAAGCTTAAAATTGAGGAACAATAAACGTTTGCCTTGCTTACAGGGCAAACGTTTATTGTTCCTCAATTTTTCTATTACTGTTCATTTGCCTCTAAGTACTCTCGTAGTGTTGGCGGGGTCAACTTGAAGAAGGAACTAATCTGATTCCCTCCGTAGTAGCAGCACTGACAGTTCGTCAGCAGCATGGCTACACGGACAAACTTGCCCACGGGACTGAGGCGAAGCTTCAGATTCTTCTTAAAATCTATGAAAGCCCACCCTCTTTGCATAATTCCAAAATTCCACTCCACCGCCGTACGAATAGCACTCATCTCCTTGTTGAAGACGCGTTCATGCGTCGTTTGCACAACGCTCTTGAACCGAGTCACCACATACTTACTTACAGAATAGGCCGGGTCACCGAATATCGCCTTGCCTTCAAAGATGGGATGCTTGTCGAAGTATTACAAAATACCGCTCCCAACAAACACCGTTGTGTCATGCCGCCGACCTTCGTACGGCCCAAATTAGTGGATGCAAAGGCCGTCTGGAGTAGTTAAACCTGCACGCAATATTATTAGGGTAAGTCGATGCCAATAAAACACCTAACAGTACATTAATATTACCTTGAAATAGTATACAGTAGACACGCTTGTGTCCGCTGTATACTTGCCGCTGCAGATTTTCGGAACTGTGACCACGCCTCGGAGACGGGCGGCATTTTGGTATCTTGGTTCCGTCGGGAAATGCAAAAACCCCATGAGCTGAGCTTCGGCTTTTAATTGCGCTGCAGTGCTCGTTCATCTTTGCTTGCACTAGCTTCAAGTTAACATACATCTTTTCCTGGTATCGTCGATCTACATAGTCAACTGCACCGACATGTCAGTTAGTATCTTGGTATAGCAATACAGAATCACCCATAGCTTACGTACTCATCCACAAGAAGATACGGCTGAGCGCCGATGTGGAGCGCGCAAATTTGACCATCATGTCGTGGAGGGGGAGGGTAGGAAAAGCGGTGCAACATGATCGCCAATGCCTCCTCGTGGCCGCAGCGGTCGCCCTCGTCCGTGATCACTGTAGCTGGAAGCGCCAACAGGTTGGCCAGGAGCTTGACACCGTTGACGTCGAAGCGAAAGTCCTTGGTGGCCTTGGCGTCTCCGTATGAGCTCAGCTCGAAGCGCACGTCTTGTATAAGGGGTCGCTCTGGAGTGTCGAACAATCCCGCCTCCTGCATAGCAACCCATGCATCCTCCTGGTTGAATGCTAGTAGAACCTTGAGGATCTCTAGAGCTTCTTCCTGGGTTATCTGCATGCCGCAGGAAGACGTACGCACGGTCGCCTCCGTGTCTTGATGCTGTGAGTGGTGCTTGGTGCTTCGCGCCGCGTTGCAATTCTCGTATTGACCACAAACCAGTCGTTGTCCGGGGGGGGGGGGGGTATGCGTTTTCGCGGGATTTGATACTCGAAACGTCAACTGCATTTTCACTAGCCCTACCCGTGCATTTTACCGTGTGAAGGAAAAGTGAAGGTAGTGCTGAGCTCGAAACCTTACTAGTGTTTCGACAGTCCCTACCATCACATAGCACCGACAAAAGTAGTCAAGGTGTATTCCCGGGGCGAAGCCAAGGAAAGTATCTTTTCCACATAAAATAGTAGTACCGATATACTGGTACATCTACCGGTTACGCATTGCCTGCTAAGGCCTCTGGGACCACTCGTCGCGAGCTCTCCCTCCTTCACTTCGCTTCTAGAAGAACAAGCATCAAGCCGACCAAGAAAAAGAGGGGTTCTACTCCACCAAGCCCCAACATGATCACCCGTGGAGCTCCTGAGTCCGCCAGCGCGTCTGCCGCGCCTTCATCCCGTGCCCCCGCGGCTCCCTCGGATAGCGAACCGCCGACCGATACCGCCGTTGTCGTCGACGTGACCGGCGGGGAAGAGCCCTGGACAGCGACCTCCGCGAGGCGCACGTCAGACCCTCCCCCGCTGCGATCGAGTAAGCGAGCGTCGGTGCGGAACGCTCTGGACACGGCGCCGTCCGAAGCCCGCACGGGCAAGAAGAAGGCGACCAAACGGCCAACAACTGTAGGGTCCGCTGCAAGGCCCCTGGGCCGCGAGGCGGCGTGTGACTCTGACAGCGAGCTGGAGGAGAAGACGGCGCCTCCTCCGACGAAGACGACTGCTGCGCCAAGCACTCCGGCCCCTGCGGAAGCCAAGCGTCCGGTTGGTCCCCGCTCTGGCCAAGGGTCCGACCTGACGACCTTCCTGGCGTCGTTCCAGCCCGGGCGCGGCGGCAGTGGTGAAGGTCCCTCACAATCCGAGCGCGGCGCAACCACGGCACCGCCCGGCCGTGATGTGGCCTCGGAGTTGCAGGCACTCCGCGGCGAGGTGGCGTGCCTACGCGGGCTCGTTGGAGGCCAAGGCCCGCCTGCTCGAGACCCTACACGCGTCGGTGCAACGACGGAGCCCAACGTCAGAGGCGAGATGCCACCGGCGGAGCTGTGTCAGCTGACAAGCGCGAGCTTCCCAGAGTGCGTGAAGAAGGCCAAGGGAGACTACAACCCGCCGCAGGCACACCTACTTCCCGCGAGCCGCATGTTCCGTGCCTTCGGGACGGAGACAGGTAAGCCCCGGTCTGCTATGTCCTTTGTGCTGTGGTTGCGGGAGCTGGAGTGCGTCATGTTCCCCGTGACGCCCGCCGTGTTGATGGCGGTATTGAGCGGGAGGCTCGGCTCGCGCGAACTTACGGTCATGCACTCCAAGGAATCGAGCGAGATGGAGACACTTGAAGACGGATCTACAAACGCCAACTACTCGAGCGACTTCAGCGCTACGGCCGCTCTCCTGACGACCTCTATCCGTTGCTCCACGTACGAAGACATCCTGGACGCTATTCACGGTCTCAGCGCCCTCGGCCAAGAGGTGTGGTATGACCACATGCGCAAACTGACGTTTCGCCTGCGCGTGTTCGTGGCGAAGAACAAGTCGGCAGACCCTACCAATGCCCCTGCGCGCGTCCGCCTAACGCTACCGTACGTGAACAAGTTCGTGGGCACCGCGCTGGGCCACATGCAGCGATCGGTCGCGCGATCGGAAAATTTTCCGTAAGAGTAGCCGTTTTAGCCCTCGACCGGTGCCTCCGGACACCGAATCCTCAGACGGCGCTACTCATCGCCCAGTCGCATCCGGCGCTGGCTCTGAAGTAGACGCAGTAACGACCTCGCAGGCTACGACTATACAGCCACTTCAGCCCTTACGGTCCGGTTCGACTATACAGTCACCTTCGGCTATACAGCCCGCGCTCGCTATACAGTCGGCACTGACATTAACGCGACCCAAACAACTGGGTCAGCTGACGCGAATCTCATTGCGTCCTGCGTACGAATGTAATATTAACCCACTTGCATACACATGTATGACCAATGTAATGGCTACATCCTCAGAAAGCCGGTCAGAGCCTACCGTGCCACCAGCCCAGGCGGCGCCCGCTACTGCGACGCGCGCATCTCCAAGTGTCACGCCCAGGCAACATCTGCGACCAGTCGTTAGTAGTACAGTCGCACAGAGGATGCACACGAATGCGGGCGTGCGGCGCGGTCTAACGCATCGGGCGCGTAGGACCCCACTGGCCACGACAATGGCAAGAGCTGGCGTGCCGCTACCGCGTGATACCTACCGAAAGTCTCGCGGATCTGGTGCCGCGGAAGAATTTCTGCTATACGTACCTCTGAAGCACGCGCTTTCGGAATACGTCCACCGGACGGGTGTTTCGTTACCAGCATTTGTAGAGCTGTTCAGAGGCCAAACAGCGGAAGACTATCGCCCAAACAAGAACCTAGTCCCCACGGTGCTCGACGAGCTCTGCTCGGGCTATCGGTACCTGGACCAACTACAAGAAATTATGTGAAAGTGCAGCTCAAGGATCCACCGCCAAGACAACTACAACGACCACCAAACCATGCCTCAGCGCGCGACCGCATCAACGTTCTGCGCAAAAATATCCGCAAGGAGCAAGATGCCTGGCGCTGGCTAGTCCTAGACATGGATCTGCTGGACCTGTGGCCCGAGATCGTCATCAACCCCTTCGGGGTAGTCGACAAGGGCGGCGAAGATTCGAGTGTTTCCGGTCGTACGATTCACGACCTTTCGTATCCGGAAGGCACCTCCATTAACGACTGCACAGACCAAGAGGGCATCCCAAGACCCGACTACGCTCACTGCGACGCCGTGGCTACTGATATATCTTGTGCGAAGCAGCTCCAGCCCGGTGTCGAAGTCAAGCTAATGGCTGGAGATGTAGCATCGGCTTTCCGCAACGTCAGCATCCACAGCAAGAGTGTCTACCTCTTCGCTGGGCTGATTGAGGAGGAGAACGTTTTGGTGATCGAGCTATCCGCGCTGTTCGGAAGGACAGGCTCTCCAGGTTTCTACGAGATCGTCGGCGGCGCCATATCTTACGTTCACGTCAAACACACCAACGCCGCGTACCCGGACGGCTTCTTTAATTACCACTGGGTGGACGATCACATCAATGTCGCCGTGGACGTTGGGCTCACGTGTGACGACGCCGAACGGTCGCTTCGGTTCGCTATGGTTGCCGTGCTAGGCGCTGACGCTATCAACGACAAAAAGTTTACGAGCTGGAACACCCGCCAACGCGTGGTCGGTTTGGAATTTAACTCAGTCGCCGAGAGCGTTGCCATGCCACCCGAGAAAGTGGACAAAGCCCGTCGAATCGTCGCCGCGGCCTACATCGCGCCACATCTCAACCGTAAGGCGTACCGGTCACTCATGGGGAGCCCCCGTCATGTGGCTACATGTATCCGCGCTGCCCGGCCCTTTCTCCAGCGACTCCGAGTACGAGAAAGCCAACTCCATCGCTTCCAGCGCGTTTCAATCACGGAGGACATGAGGCAAGATCTACTGTGGTGGTGGCAGATTTTACATACTCCCCATCTCAATGGCGTTTCGTTGGAGTACTTCAACGCACTTCCTCCGCCTGATACGATGGTCGAGATGGACGCTTCCGACTTTGGTCTATGCGCCTTGGATGTGTCATCTAGCTCAGCGTTAACCTACGCGTTCTCCCCGGATGAGCTGGATCATATTCAGGCGTTCAAGTCCGGCGTCGCTAACGGGTTCGGCATCAACTTCCGGGAACTGCTGTCGTGCGCATTCGCGGTTCACGCCTGGGGCCAACGGTCGTCTATCCTCGCAAGGCAAAACGGCCGACCTCATCACATGCACTTCCGGATTGACCAGAACAAAATGGCATCACGGAACCCCCGCGCTCAGCTTATCATCCGGCTCCTTAGCTGGTGGGAGGCATCATATCATCTCCGGGTTTTCAGCGTCCCACGTCGCCGGGTCCGACAGTACTCGCGCAGACGCCGGCTCCCGCATACCAGCTAACTCGTCTTACGCAGAGCTGTTTGATTCACTAACTCCGGGTTGGTCGCAGATCACTCCGACGGTGGACATCCAAGGGCTGGCCAAGGTCTGGCAGCGTATCTCCGAGCTCACTCCGGTGCAGACTCCACGTTTGATCAATATAGCCGATCTCTAGGCAAATGGACAGCTTGGTCTACCCGCCGGGGAATTCCTACTTGGCTCTCCGGCGTTCCGATTCAGGAGCAAGTCCAACACATCTCCGACTTCGTGCTTCACGGTTTCCAGTACGCTTCGGGCGGCCCATCCGCAGTGAGTCGATCATGGGTGTTCTTCAAGGCGTTCGGCATTTCTTCGCTGCGTCCGGCTACGAATTCCCGGTTGCATACCCGCACATTCGCATGCTGCTCAAAAGGATCGGCCGCTTGGACGTCGCCCGTCATCACAAGGCGCCAGTGTCGCTGGACCTGCTGGAAGCGTGCTTCTACAGACTCGCATTCGACGATCCCTTTGACCAAGCCCTCTGGGGGGGGGGGGGCTGTGCTTGGCGTTCTTCTGAGGCGTGCCGAAATAGCGGCGATCAGCAGTCGCTCTTTCAAGTGGTTTGCGCTTCGAACCCAAGATATCGTCGTTCTTGACTCGACGGGGAATCCGACGCTCTCTCCGCAGCTTGCCCAATCCGTGTGCCTGCGTCTGATCGGGTCGAAGATGAACCAAGGTGGCACGCCCACGATAAGGATGCTCCCACGGTCCGGACATCTATTTCTCTGCCCAGTGTTTGACGCGCTCATCCCTCTTCAAGCACGAAAGAGCCCCCCCCCCCAGTATCCCAGCGGTGCCATGGTGCATGCGAGGGACATGGATAGAACAGTGCCTTTCGAGCAGCAAGTGGTTGACTTCGTCAAGAATTGGCGGCGTGACAATCCGACGAATTTTATGGCTCCGTTGTTAGCGCTTTGTGAAGGGAGTATCTATGAACAGCTGGATCTGGATGTGCTTCCTGAGCGTGACATGGTCGTTCTGTCCAATGCACAACCGGATTCTCGTCCAGGAGCTACTGGAATTGTCTCCCATCTTGGGGATAGATCCACTGCATGTCCACTACGAGTTGGAATAACCTGCGCACAGCTCATACGGGATTACGTTGCCATCCAGACCCGTTCCGAGTGCTCCACAGTCTTTCATATTGACAGCGCACACAGCATGGCGATCAACGGCTACGTTGTGTTTGCTTTCGGCTACTCTGATTGCAGTGGGCATTTTTCCTGCTTTGCTTTTTTGCACATCTCAAAAGTGTGCCATCAAATTTGGATGGTGCATTCGCCACTTAAATCGACTATGTGTGGATCTGTGCAATGTGCAATTTCTGCAGAGGGTATGCCGGTCGGTGGGTGGATTGTGGACACTCGGCGTAGGGCGTGCTCTTGCGCATACAACAGAAAGCATGGTATGTGCAGCCATGTTTGTGCTTGTGTGTAGGGAGGCGTGCATTGTCCAGGTGTTAGCAATACCACGCGTCGGTTTGTTCGGCCAACAAATTCCCGTCGGCAACCTGTGAGAGTGTGGCTGATTCGGATGAGGAGCAAGCCCCACTGGACAGTGCTTCCCAGCCTATTTATTACTTTGTATAGAGTGAACAATATACCATCTGAGAATCCAGACCAGGATGGGGCCGCATCACCGTTGATACACTTGTGGATGCTGTATTGAGTGGCGACTTGGTCGCCCCAGCTGGAAATACAGAGAGCAGACCTGCAAACGCAGCAGGAAGGATAGTCGGCTCCAGTACCGGATTTGCATCGGAGCGGCCACATCTCCATCCTGCCACCAGCGCTACTAGCCCAATAGGGTCCGGCATCAGCGATTCCGACACGAAGGTCTTGGAGTACGAGCCCACTACCAACCCCACCACTCACATTGCGGTGGGAAGCGATGCAGCACGCGCTAGGCGGGCCATGGCCACCAACACTGCGGCAGACAGCGACACAGCACGCGCACGACCAACCACGAGCACGTCGCATCACGCGTCAAATCTTCGCCGATCATCTAGAGCTAAGAAACCTACGAGGCGCGCTGTTAAATCACGGCTGCATTCGACGAAGCGATCACGGTGCGGATGAGGTATGGTTTCTCCATGTTGTGTCGGCAACCTTCAAACAGCCATTATTACTTTCTACTTCTCCTTTAATTTAGCCCACTGAATGCATTTCGTTTTCGAGGGCGAGTATGTCTGTGTTACTCGTCACTATTGACGGTTTGTATTTATTACAGCTCGCATGATTGTGCGGTAGCTGAATTCTTGGAGGACGTACGAGCCACCGCGAGACCGAGCTGCACATCACCAACGGCGGCTACGGAGTGTGGCGGTGTTGCAATCGCTCGCGAGTTGGTGGTGCTGATGAGATGTAGCCCACACTCGAACTGGTTCGAAGCGCAGAGACCACCGGCCCTTCTCGCCCTCTCGATCGCCGTGGCTGAGTCTGGATGAGTTGTCGCGCAGACGCCTACCGCGGCGATTTCCACATCAGAAGAGGTTTGTACATGTACGTCAATTTCTCGTGCACTGCTGTAGCTATCGGGTCATTTGAGTGGGAAGCGTTATACGAATGTACCGTATTTGAGATCTCCTACTTCAGACAGATCTCCTAATTCATACTAGTGATTAGCCAATCATATCGCTTAACGGTACCAGCTCAGCATCAGAGATCTCCTAATTCATAGTGTAAAAATAGGGCTAACCGACTCTATCATTGCAAGAAAAGCGCCATGGGGCGCACCCCAATGCAGCGAGCACCCGGGCAGCAAGTAGGAAGAACGAGGACGTCCGGCACGGGAAAAGCCCCCAAGCAGTTCAAGCGCGTAGCGATCACCTACAACCACAAGCGCTCTGTAATAGAGTTTTACGATGCGATCGTGTCGAAGACTAAGATGCATACCACAGTACAGTACTTCTACCCAGAGCTCCTGAAGGACCTGTTTCCTGCCAAAAAGCGGCAATTACACAACTGGCTCAAGCAGCGCGAGCTGATCGTGGAAAAATGTGAGACTGGATGTGGCTCTCACTGCAACGATCGACAACTTGGCACGTCAACCACGCTGCCGCACGAAATTGAGCAGCAGGTTGTTCTTTGGATCAATTCTCTGCGCAATGAAGGTGTTCCTGTGACTGGGTCTATGGTTCGAATTCAAGCTAAAGACTGCTATGATAGCACGGACCTCCCTCGCAACAAATTTGCAGCCTCCCAGACTTGGCTTCGATCTTTTCTGCGTCGCCATAAATTCAGCATCCGGCGGCGAACCCGACAAAACCAGAAAACCCCCCAAGACGCTGAAGAGCAAGCTTCAAAATTTGGCCAGCAAGTGCGGAAAAAGATGCAAGAACTCGGGGTCGACCATGTTTTTAATGCAGACCAAACAGGTTGGTTTACTTGATTTTTACGTGGTGCGTACTGCGTTTTACTTTGTATTGTGCTAACTATTTGGTGTGTTTAGCAATAAATTATGAATATTTGTCCAGCAAAACTGTTGCCTCCACCGGTGCGAAGACGGTTTGGATGAAAAGCGCAGGTAAAGACAAGGACAGAGTGACGTTGATGCTTCTTGGAGACAGTAAAGGGCGGCGCTACGATCCGTTTATGGTTTTCAAAACGAAGCCATCCAACATTCCCGAACGGGCGTTGGAGAATACCGTCTTCCAACATGGATTTGGAGCGCAAATATGGAGGCAACTGCGCGGAGAACAGCATGAAGTGCAGTTGTATGGAAACGCAGCGGGCTGGCGGAACGGGGACATGACGATACAATTTCTACTGTATCACTTTTGGCCCCGGGACAACATGAACGTCCCCATTTTGCTTCTTTTAGATGACTTTTCTGGACACTGGAGGCGTGATGTTCAAATTTGCGCTCGCCTTTTGAACGTGGAGCTCATGCCAATACCGGCCGGCTACACATTTGCGTGTCAGCCGGCTGATATTTCGTGGAACAAGCCTCTGAAAGATTTAATGCGGAAAAATTGGGTTGACAACATGCTTTTACAGCTACGAAACTCGACGGCAACAATCCCGTTTAAATTGAAGCCCCCGACCAGACAGCAACTAATAGGTTGGACGAAAGCCGCCTGGGCGACGTTGTCTGAGGGTGTTATCAAGAGCGGGTTTGCCAAGGCAAACATCATTGACTCGGATCCTGTTGGAGAAAACGTGGGGTGTGGACGGGAGGTTGCGATCGCAGAGCCAGATTGGGATCTCCTGAGCAGACTACTAGAGGAGGTTCCTGTAGTACGTCATGTTGTGGACCCCCGGCACGATATTGATACGCTAGAGAGAGAGGACGATGCATTCTAAACTCCTTGATAATACATGTACCCATTTCTTGCTTTCGATGGTCCAAAAATGCGTCGGTACATGTACATCTCGTGTTCACATTGCAACAACACAACTTCAATAATTTGCAGTCTGAAGTAGGAGATCTCAAATACGGTAATGTTATTTGTTTGTTAAGCTGTCGCCGCCTCGTGCTTCCAGGCCGCGCCTGGTTCCGCCTAAACCTCGCTCGCTCCAAGACAACAGCGTGCGTGACCGTCCTCCAACAACGGCGGAGGACTCGAGCTGACCAGAGCTCCCGTGCGACACGCACTGTGTGTACGAGACCGACTTCAAGTACCTGTACAAAAAAATAAAAAAAATTAAAAGTACTGCTGCGCTCGAAGATGGCGTCCCCCACGGTGCTCGAGCCTTTTTGTAGGACCCGGATACCCACCAGCTCTCCAAGAACTGGTGGAAGGCCATCATCAAGATGAGCGAGCGCGGTCTGCATACCTCCCCTGACTGCCGAGAAGGATGACTGAGAGCCCCAAAGGTCTGTTGAAGGGCTTCACGCCCTGGGTCGTGCACGTCGTTCTCAAGTATGACACGCGCTTCTACTTCTACACATCTTCCGCTGCATGCTGTCAGACAAGAACGGCCAGGTGAGCGGCGCCATCGAGTACACAGAGAAGTTGAAACAGTTCAGAGAAGGAAACCTGAGCGCCCGGCTTCTTGATTCCCTTTATAACATAAAATGTAGATCCGCGTCAATCGAGAACGGGTTGCCTAGTATTGCTTGTCTTTGGACGATATAAATCGTCAGCCTAGCTTCTGACACATTGTAGCGACCACTCCATTTGGCGTACTTCGTGTAGATCCGTGTTTGGACTTACAGGAACTCCAGGAGGCAGTGAAGGAGCAGTTTGGCAAGAATAAAACAGCTATAATAAAACCGGAATATTCATAATAATAGATTGTGGGTACAAGTGGTTAGGGTAAATGTTTATTAAATTTGAGCCCGGTGAAAGGCACAATAACAATTATACTATCCGGACATGGTCGACCTTAAGCCCGCCCAAGGCCCGCGACGCTTGAAGCATCACCGGCGGCTATTCATGTCTTACTCCCATGTTGCCACTGGATAGCGAATCCACCGCCCAATGTCCTGGTAAATGCTGCTGGGCGTGAAGTGTGCGTGTGCCTGGTATCTCCTTTTACAAGAAAACTTGGGACCTTATAAAGAGTGCGAGGGATATGTCAGGCCGGTGTACCACCACACAACGCCGGGGGAAGACCACCCTCACAATCAGGAGGCAACACACAGCCCGTGCGTTGCAGGCACATAAATTACGAAAACAAGATGCCCACTCAAACAGAGGGATTCACCACAGTGAAGGTAGCGAAGAACCACACAACTTTCGACTATACATATCGTTATGGAGCATGTACTAGCTACAACATCGCTACGGTATCTGCTACTCCCGATTCAACACTGATGATACTAATAGCGTCATGAAATAGAGCCGAAGCAGGGGAAGCTGACCGTACTTGTCCGGTCTAATATCGTCAAAAATTGAATGAGCTGCGAAATAAAACCTCATTATCCTCCATGCAAGCCCCTATTCTTCGCCTCTTAATCGCTCTTTATGTAGTGATTGGGAGTAGCAAAATATACACCAAACGCGCCGAGGCGCAAGCTTTCGGAGGCTACTTTCAGTTTTACCAAACTCGATCTACAGGATGAGATAGGTCCCAGAAACCTAAGTGGACATATTCAAGTGAAACAGAGAAATATTCCTATCCAGTGCCCACCCCACCCCTCCCGGAAAGTATTTGGTAAGCGTTCAACATTATTTTGAACACAAAAAAACCAAAATAAAATTGAGCATTGAAATTATTTTATAAATTCGAAATTATTTTAAAAATGCGAATCGGTTTACCTATCAAATTGCATTCATACAAACTTCAAGGTTTTACCAATGCCCACACTATTTCATATTTTGTATGAAAGCTGTTGGCTGAAAAGGGAGGGATATAAGAAAAGTTGGCTTCATTATCTGACAAGTATGAGCGAGACCGAAGCCAAGAAGGAGGAAGTGACGGCGGCGCCTGCGGCCGAGGCTGTGGTCCCGGAGGCGGAGAAGAAGGAGGACGCTGTGGAGGAGGTCACGCAGTCGCTTGAGGAGATCCTGGCGCTGGGCCAAGGCCTGGACGACGAGGACTACAAGGCCGAGCTCGAGGTGCTGCAGAACGACCCCAACTCAAATCTTTACTCGGCTGTCACCTTCGAGGAGCTCAACCTGTGCGAGCTACTATACTATGGGCTTATTAGTCGTGTAATCAGTACTAACGTTGCTATTGGTGCACAGACCGGAGGCCCTGCTCAAGGGCGTGTACAACATGAAGTTCGCCAAGCCGTCCAAGATCCAGTCGGTGGCGCTGCCGCTCATCCTCGCCGAGTAAGTCAAGTCGCCTTTTAGGATGCTATATATTCCATATTACTTTGCTAACTAGATACTATTGTGGCTATGCAGCCCGCCTGAGAATCTGATCGGCCAGGCGCAGAGTGGCAGTGGCAAGACCGCCACCTTCGCTCTTGGCATGCTGTACCGCGTGGATGTGAACCTGAAGGCCCCGCAGGCCGTGTGTGTGGGCCCCACCCGTGAGCTGGTGCGCCAGATTATGGCCGTGGTGAACGCCATGGGCAAGTTCATCGGCGTGGACACGTTCCTGGCTATCCCGGGCAACGACCTGGCTCGTGGGGAGAGTCTCAAGGCGCAGGTGATCGTGGGCACCCCCGGCAAGGTCGAGGGCATGATCAAGAAGAAGCAGCTGGACACCCGCAACGTCAAGATCTTTGTGCTTGACGAGGCCGACGTCATGGTCGCCGAGGACGGCATGCGCGAGCGCTCCGTCGCGATCAAGCGTCTGATCAAGAACCGCGCGTGCCAGTACCTGCTGTTCTCGGCCACGTACGCTGACGACGTGCGCGACTTCGCCCAGAAGATGGTGCCTGACCACAACATTATCACGGTCAAGAAGGAGAAGCTGACGCTGGACGGCATCAAGCAGTTCTGGATCGACTGCAAGACTCGTGAGAACAAGTTCCAGGTGCTGTCGGACATTTTCGCCATCCTGTCTATCGGCAAGTGCGTCATCTTCGTGCAGCAGCGTGACACGGCCAAGGAGCTGACGCGCTCCATGCGTGAGAAGGGTCACTCGGTCGGCATCCTGCACGGCGCGGACATGGCCAAGGAGGTGCGCGACCAGGTCATCGACGAGTTCCGCGCCGGCACGACCAACGTGCTGATCACGACCAACGTGCTCGCTCGCGGTATCGATGTGGCGGGTGTGTCTCTTGTGGTGAACTTTGACATCCCTCTCACGCGCGACCACCGTCCCGACCCGGAGACGTACCTGCACCGTATCGGTCGCACGGGTCGTTTCGGCCGCAAGGGCTGCGCCATCAACTTCGTCTACGACAACAAGAGCAAGCAGGACCTGGCCGAGATTGAGGAATACTACGCGCGTCCGATCACGCAGGCCCCCGCGGACGACATCGAGGAGCTCGAGAAACTGCTGGCTTGGGAGTAAGCTGCCAGTCGTTAAAGCAGAACCAAAGTAGAACGCCAGCGATTGATCGAGCCGTGGAAGGATCTCGCCTTGCAATAGACCAGAACACAAGAAGGTGGTGACGTAGGAAGTAACAAGACGAGAGAGAACCCAGGCCGAGGGTCGAAACAAGCAAAAACATGTCAGTCTTTTTTTCTATCTGCCTTACACGCTGAAGAAGTTGAGCTTCTTGTCCTCGCCACCCGTGACGAACGCCACGTTGCTGTCGCCCTCGCCCTGGTTCCGCCATGACAAGTCCAGCAGCTTGCCTTCGTGTGCGCTGACAGTGTGCAGAGGGATCGTGCTGCGCGCGTCCCAGACCTTGGCTGTGCCGTCGTATCCACCGGAGACAAACAGGTGCTCGTTGTTGGAGCTGTCCGGGTGCCAGGCCACCGAGCTCACCCACTCCTTGTGAGAGCGGAACGTGCGCTGCACAATGCTCTCGCCGCTCTGCTGCGCGCGCGGGTCCCACAGACGAATGCAGTTGTCTGGGTGAGCCGTCAGCACAAGTCCGTTCGTGTTCACGCTCAGGTCCGATACAGCGCGGTTGCCCACAAGCGATTGCGAGCAGGACTGGGTCACCAGGTCCCACAGACGCACGGTGCGGTCGCTGCCGGCCGACACGACCACGTCTTCGTCGTGCTCCGAGTTCTTGGGGCGGAAGGCCACGCCCGTCACGTAGCTCGTGTGTCCGACCAGCACGATCTCCACCTCAAGCTGCTGGAAGCTCACGGCTCCTGCGCCGTCCTCCGTCTTCTTGTGCTTCTTCGCTGACCGCTGCTCACCTGCGTCCTCCGACGCGCCAGGAGCCTGCCACACACGCACCGTGTTGTCCCAGCTGCCGGTCACCACACGCTTGCCGGACGCGTGCATCTGCACGGTGTCGACGCTATTCAGGTGGCCGGTGAGCGCCGCAACGGGCGCCAGCTTCGCCGTTTTGGTGGAGAACCGCCACAGCTGCGTGAGCTGGTCCTTGCCGCTGGTGGCAATGATAAACTCGCCGTTCTTGTCAGCACTGGGCGCCACGCTCACCGCCTTGGCCGCACCCTGGTGGGCCTTCACCGAGGCCTTGCAGTCGCCCTGCGCATCGTACACGCGCACCACGCCGTCGTAGCAGCCGGTGACGACCAGCTCGTCATCCAGTGCCGCCACGGCGCTCACCCAGTCCGGGTGATCGCTGCCGCTCTGCTTCTGCGGCTCGGGCAGCGCCTCCACGTACTCGAGCGTCAGCAGCGCCTCCTCCGACACGCCGTTCGTCTGCAGGTACTTGTCCAGCGACGAGCGCAGGAACAGGCCGTCGATGAGGAAGTCGAAGGGACGCGGCTTGTCGCCCGTGGCCAGCAGGTGGTTGACCACCTGCGAGAGCCCGCGGCGGTTGAGGCGCGTGGGCACCGCGAACGGAGTCTCCGTCACGCGGATGGACGCGTCCTTGGTCACAAACTTGACGCGCACCTGGCCATTGATGCATATAATACATTAGTGACGGGGGTCAGGAAAATGGTGCAGCCAGGTTGACGAACCTGGGGTCCTTCCTCGTCCATTGTTGCGTGCGGTGTGTGTGTGTGTGGAGTTACGGGCCGAGCGGGAGGTGATGCACAAATTGACACTTTGCAATGCCACTTCGAGCTGGTTGGTGGCTTTGACTGGAGGCGCAGTAGCTCGACACTGAGGGTCGTGATTGGATGATATTAGGTCCATCGGGTTAGATGATTGGTTGGTACCACGGTATACGGAGTATCCGATGCCGACCTACAGTACAAGTACGTGTTCAACTGGCGAACGGCTGGGTGCTGAAGCGGATATTTAACCGGTCGACTCTCCAAGTACAGCTAAATCTGCTCTATACTCTGATCCATTGCCCATTCGATACGGCTGTGCCGAAGACTGTAGTGCTGGCTGTGGACGTGGATGCTCTGCCGGCGGACGAATACGACTTGCTGCATCGGCTTCCGATCTGATTCATGTCAAGGCGATGGTATATCGAACTCTGTACACTCACGCACTCGACGGGCACCCGGAGCTTTTTGCGATTATCGAGGCACATTAAGATCAAATTTGCTGGGGAACTTGATGGAATGTTTCAAGCTTGAGAGTTCTCTCGATGCTATCAGTCGAAAGACTGCTCGCCAGCTGCAAGAAATGGAAGATTTATATTGTGACCTACTTGGTAAATGGGACTTTCTGTCTGACGAGAGATTTATACAGAGCGTAGATCATCACTCGCTCGAGAAGGCTAGCTACAACCCCAGTTAAGGCTGTTGAACGAATATCGAACGAGATTCGTGCATGTTGCTTCGCTTAGCTGTACACATGTACTTCGATAATGTTCAACATGCAAGAGAAGAAGCAAAGGGGGTTGTCACATTAATCTTTATTAACGAGCAGCTTGTGGTAGAACGCGTTCTGCATCTGGAGAAGATTCCACTCGAAGGTTTCTTTTTGCTGCTGAAAGCGACAAGTTGACTCTGCTTCTACTGCAGCGATTGATCTTCGTTGCTCTTCAACTCAAGAATCCTTGACTCTGGCACACCATCGGCCGACGTAGTAGAGCTGGAATGGCCAGAAACCTGGCGGGAGACATAGGCCGCTTATCCGACTCATCGGCAGAGCTCTTCTTCTTCTTGGACGAATACAACAGCTCACCGACGGCATCTTCCAGCTTTATCATTGTAACTTGTCTTGGGTACGTCTCGAAGGTGAGTATTGACCCGCGTAGCGACTTTTTGTTGAAAGATTCTTCTTGCCACGGACGTGCCACCCAGCCTTGAACATGTCAATAAAAAGACCATTCCAGACCGTCCTGTCATGAAATGATGGCCCTTTGTTTCCAATCATCAATACTAACGTCTTTGAAGTATTAGTTAAAATCGGGAATTTAGGGGGTCCGAAAATGGAGATAATTTTACTGAGATAGCAAGTGTACCGTTAGATATGCTGCTGGCGCAGCGGATTAGCCGTGCGTGTTACGTATGCGTTAAGTATCCATTATATATTGACATATTATGAAAGTAAACTTAATATGTAATCTGAATAATTACCTAGTCGGTTTCTATCAATGAAGAAGCATCAATCGCATCATCAAGCTCATTTCATTCGAATCATTTCCAGTTCTCGTCAGCAGGGCTCCCGATTATGGCATTTTTATTTATGGATGACTCATCTGGCTCATAAATAATGGCAGCAGCCCTACAAATCGGAAGCATAAATAATGTAACTTCAAAAACGGTCGTAAACAATTATTTCTTGACTTATAGATATAATATTACTTGATGTTTGTATGAACATCTCGATATTTAGAGAAATATTTTCAAGAAACAGTTATTGTTCGGACCTCCCGACATAAATAATTTATGGTCGAGCCCAACCGACTGCCATAAATAATCATTAAAAAAATGCTGACATCATTGTTTTACCTTGGAGCCCTGCTCGTCAGTACCCATTGCTCAAGATTGCTCAGAATCTGGAGCACTTACAATGGGTCAGCGCTGCTTCAGATGCTCTTGCTTCGTCTCCTGCCGCTTCGCCGTCCAAGAAGACCGACGTGATCGTTCTCGTCTCCAGCGGAGCGTACAACCCGATCCACATGCTCCACATTCGAGCTTTCTACGTCGTCGAATCGAACTACAAATTCCCAGTCGTTGGAGCGTTCATCTCACCGTCACACGACACTTATGTGCGCGTTAAGAACCACCGCAACCCTCGAGAAATGATCACCAAGCGACATCGATTGGCGCTGATCGAGACTGCCGTGGCGTCCTCCTCTTGGATTGAAGTCGACAAGTGGGAGATCACTCGACGACGAGTGCTCGACTACCTGAGCACGTTAACCCACATCAAAGAAATGTGCGAGTCGCACTTCCCACGGTACCGATTCCATGTCATGTACGTCTGCGGATGCAACACGGTGGTCAAGCTCAGCCACTCTGCACTGCGAGAGGAAGGCTTCGGGTGCATTACGGTGTGTCGACCCACACAAACCGATATGGTGATCAAGCACCTGGGGAAGACACGACGACAATCGTTGAAGACACAGGCTTTCTCCCCTGCGACTTGGAGCGAGCCACCAGCTCTCGAGTCTGACAAGCACTCGCCAATGCTGACGCGAATTTCAACAAGATCGAAGTGATGGTGGGGAAACCAGTGTTTCAATATTTTATGAGGCACGAGATCGGCGTGAAGATCGCTGGCAAGGTGAGCTGGACCGAGGAGGACAGGCAGTGGCGACAGGAAGACCTCACCTATGTAGAATACACCGAGGGCTAGCTAGAACAAAATGTAAACGTTGATTTTTTGGGGATTAAACTCAAAACGAAATTGCATGCATGGAGGGGCTTATCTATATGAAAAAAAAGTTTCGTCTTCAACGAGTCTTGTGTCGCTGTCAACCGCTATCAGGCGCCGTTGGCGACTCGTGGCGGGCGATTTCCTCCTCTCCCGAGACCCGAATCGTTCATCGGGCGTTTGGTCGTGTTGCCTTCAGAGTCCATTCATTCGGCTGTTGTCTTCAGCGTCCAGCCAGTCGCATGGCGGGGCCCCGGTCGTACGCGGGATTCGAGTCGATGTCGGGGCTCGAGTCGAAGTCGGGGCTCGACTCGATCTCGGGGCTCGGGTCGGTCTCGGGGCTCACGTCGAAATCCGAGACGGTAGATGCGATGACTAAGTTTTGAGAAGAAGAACAACAAAACCAATCTGTTGTTTAGTTCCTGCAGGTAGGCAGGCACTAAATTTGGCTCGTTCGTCGCTGTTACTGCAACGTTGTCATTGCAAGATTGAATAACAACTCATAAAAATGCTGAGTAGCGCTCGCCAACGCGCGGCGAAGGCATGGATGTCTCTCCAAGTAGAATACCAAGGAAGCTACTCGGACCAGCGACTTCACCAACTCGCCCACTACATGAAGGAACTGAGCACTCCGCGACTGCTTCTTGTCTGCGTGCTGACGCCCCTACCATGCCTCTTCCTCAGTCTGATCAAAGAGGTTCCGCCTATGGCCCCACCTGAAGCCGGAGTCTACGGGAACAGCGTCTTCTTCGCTCGATCGTGGGTGGTCATGTGCTTCATGGGGGTCTCGGCGCTACTGCAGATGGGCCACGGCGCTCCCAAACTCAAGCTGTCGAACCGGCAGATCGCCGTCGTCTCGATATTGGCGGCGACGGTGTCCAGCCTCTTCATCTTCGGCCTCTGCGCGCTGACCTACTTCCCGCTTCCGTTCGGTCTGCTGATCGTTGGCCCACCGTTCGTGCTGGTCATCGGCGGCTGCTTCACGTACATCTCGGGGCCTCGGTGGCGGGCCGATCCGTCCTTGTTCGTCGAGGTGCAGCGCCAACTCGTCGTGTACCAGTGCCAGACGACGCTGCCCTTCGTCTACCCGCTGTACATCCTCGGCTTCGTGTCGCTCACAGGCTGGAACCAGGTCATCTTCGTCGCCGTGCTGCCGATAATCCAAATTATCGCAAAGAACTGGATCAGTCGTGCCCTGGGGGATGACGACGACCAGAAGCCGCAGTGCGTCATCTTCGTCGTGGAGGTCTACAACGCCCTCTACGTATCGAATGTGCTCCAGACCGCATCCTCGTGGACGTCGTCTGCGGCTGTGATGGTCGTCGACTTGGTGCAGTTCTGGGTATCGATGCTGGATATCGTCGAGATATTCAAAGACGTGAATGCGCTCATGGGCAAAATCCCGCGTGATCACCCGCTGGCGACAGAGAACTTCGTGCAGGTGGCTGCTCACTTGATGGCCGCCGAGGCGCAGGCAAAGGCTCAGAGCGGGCAGGCCGAAGTGAACCCCGACTCGTGTTTGGCGCCAACTACCCCGACGCAAAACTCAACAGAAGCTCCGGAAGGCCCCTACGTTCCTAAGATAAAGGACGCCGTCATGAGTCGACAGTGGCTTCTGTCGCAAACAACGCGAGTATTTCCGTTCCACGCACTGAATCGCTATCGTGAACAGCCAACGAACCCTGGCAAGGATCTGAAACTGGACGACATTTTTACGACCACCGAACGAAGCATGTTCATTCGAAAGACCAAGCACGTGCTCTTTATCGCAGAGTACCTGGTGCTGGTGGAGTACGTCGAAGCGGTGCTGCCATTCGTCTATTGTAAGTTTGATACGGAGTATTTTGTTTCGACTTTTAATGAACCTGCTAGAGTTGCGGTTATTGATTTAAGTACGTTGTTTTCTTCATGAGAAGGCCTACATGAGCTCATCTTGTTCCAGATGCCCAACGGGGCATACTACCCTTCGCTGGCGGGTTTATCAAGTGACCAGGTCTCGGACGGATTGCGAAGCACCCTGCTCTACAGCGTGTTGCAGCTCGGCTCGTTCATGACGCTGCTGCTTCTGCTCAAGATGAAGCTGGGGTATTCGCCATTGCAGCACTTGGCCTTCGTGTTGGATGTGCACGGAGGCGTTGTCCAGACCAAGCTCAACTTGATTTTCGTCTACATCATGCAGGTCTCGCTGACGCACCTCGGTAAGTAAGACCCCACCTACCATCTTTTTAAAGCGAATTGCTGTCTGAACTTCAGCTTTGGTGCTGTTAGGCGCTGATTTTAGCTTCAAGTTTGCATGGCTGCATCCACATAAGGATTAACGCCTGAAATGGAGAGCGTAAGGAAATGCGCGGCAAGCAGAAGGAACTCAGAAATGGCACTCGGCTCGTCGATTCAGAAAACAAACATTTAAATTCTTCAAGTGAACCAGACTTACGTAGCGTACATAAAGCACTTTGATTTGACCTTCCCTACCTGTAGTCACTTTTGCACTCTCCTTACTACAGCATCCGATACTAGCGTACCCCCAAACACATGTGATTCTCCTAACACACTAACTCACTGTAAGGGCGCTTTGCAGACGCGTTGTATGTTCGCTACTCTAGCACTAGCATGTCAAATAAATGGCCCCTCACTAGGACTTTTACCAGTTGTCGAACGAACATGTTATGTGCGCATCACGGCGTAGCCAGGGTAATCTAGCTCTACGTAGTTTAGCGAGATCATGGTTGGTGTAAATAAGAAGAACTTCGCGTCAGCTTACGACAAGCAATAAGAAATTTTACTCTTTTTTAGTTAAAAAAAAGCCTTCAAGATGAGTAATTAAAAAGTTTTGTAATTCCGCAAACGTTTTGGCCCGACTCACTAACAAACACTTTGCAAACAGTAGTGTCAGCTATACGCTTAGTGCTTGTGCGAATACTTGTTGGTTCTAGGCTGATACACACACAAAACCTCACCCCGGTGATAGTACAATCGAATATTCGGTTGCTCGGTGGTCGCCCAAGCACGCGATGTAACCTTTTGCTGTCGATATACAGAGAGGACGAAGGCATACGATCGATTGATCAGCAGATCGTCTGATTTAAGCTACGCCTTGGTTCCAGCAAAGACATGACCCCGGAGACTCTTAAGGTCGTGTAGGTCTGGCATAAAGAAAATAAGGCACAGGTTAGTTCGATGAACACAGTTCCGAAAAAATAAAATCCAAGAAACTCGAGGCGTACAGTAGACGAATTGTAGCACCACCTCGACCACTAGCAGGCACTCTGCG
The DNA here is from genome assembly GCA_016169955.1 of Phytophthora vignae f. sp. vignae. NCBI lineage: Eukaryota > Oomycota > Peronosporomycetes > Peronosporales > Peronosporaceae > Phytophthora > Phytophthora vignae. Next base: position 878,393 of record JABJUM010000009.1, on the reverse strand, counting down.
ATAAATAGCACACACATTGGCCTTCTGTATACAGCGACTGCGTTATTTCTTGTCGGAATATGGCCTCAATTTTCAGAGTCGTCGTAACCGTTGGGACACTCGAGAAGGTATGGATCACTCAAAGTGGCAAAAATCTTCACAATGCCTATTTTAGATTCGCAGAACTACAGTACATGCTTACTGACTCATGGATGTACACCAATAGCGCGCAGCATGAATCAACGGCAACCGCATAAAAATATCTAAAGCTTTCATACCAATTCCAGCTGTAGTCATAGCAGCTCAGACAAATTTGGAGCTGGACACGCCATTAAAATTAGCTCGTCGTTGCAGTTGCAGTTGATAGTACTATCAACGACGCATCGGCCATTGCCCAAACATCAACCACGATGATAGCAATTGTTCTACGCCGCGCGGTAAAGGCATGGGTGTCCATTCAAGTGGAATACCAAGGAAGCTACTCGGACCAGCGACTTCAGCAACTCGCCCACTACATGAAGGAACTGAGCACTCCTCGACTGCTTCTTGTCTGCGTGCTGACGCCCCTACCATGCCTCTTCCTCAGTCTGATCAAAGAGGTTCCGCCTATGGCCCCACCTGAAGCCGGAGTCTACGGGAACAGCGTCTTCTTCGCTCGATCGTGGGTGGTCATGTGCTTCATGGGGGTCTCGGCGCTACTGCAGATGGGCCACGGCGCTCCCAAGCTCAAGCTGTCGAACCGGCAGATCGCCGTCGTCTCGGTATTAGCAGCAACGTTCTCCATCCTCGTAATCTTTGGTCTCTGCATGATCGCCTTCCCTCTTCCGTTCGGTCTGCTGATCGCTGGACCTCCGTTTGTGCTGGTCATTGGCGGCTACTTCACGTACATCTCGGGGCCTCGGTGGCGGGACGATCCGTCCTTGTTCGTCGAGGTGCAGCGCCAACTCGTCGTGTACCAGTGCCAGACGACGCTGCCCTTCGTCTACCCGCTGTACATCCTCGGCTTCGTGTCGCTCACAGGCTGGAACCAGGTCATCTTCGTCGCCGTGCTGCCGATAATCCAAATTATCGCAAAGAACTGGATCAGCCGTGCACTGGGCGATGACGACGACCAGAAGCCGCAGTGCGTCATCTTTGTCGTGGAGGTCTACAACGCATGTGCTCCAGACGGCGTCATCTTGGGCGTCGACGGCGGCTGTGATGGCAGTGGATTTGGTGCAGTTCTGGGTTTCTATGATCGACATTGTAAGGATTTTCAGGAGTGTGAATGCGCTGATGACTAAAATCCCGCATGGCCACCCGCTGGCGAAGGAGAATTTCGTGCAGATGGCAGCTCGTTTGATGGAAATTGAGGGACGAGTAGCAGCTCGAGTTGAAAAGAACGAGGGTGATTCACGAGAACAGGAGGGAGCCACGAGCCTGAAAGGACCTACACTGGCTCGACATGCAGACTTGGCCCCAAAGTTGACAAGCTCGCTCTTAACTGGACCAAGGTGGTGTCGGGAGTGGCTTTCGTCCCAGGTGCTTCCGATCCACCAACTCACTCATCACCAGAAGGTGGCAACGAACTGTGATCACGAACTTGAACTCGAGGCCATATTCTCACGAGAAGAGCGGGTCCGATTCATTCGGAAGGCCAAGCGCGTGCTGTTTATCGCAGAGTACCTGGTATTGGTCGAGTATGTCGAAGTCGTGCTGCCATTCGCTTACTGTACGTCTTCAGTTTCTAAATGGTTAGAGCTGTGTTCGTACTAACGTGTGCCTGCTGACTCTTCCACGGCAGGTCTACACCAACTGATATTGTTTCACATGCACAACGGAGCCTACTACGCTTCGTTAGCGGGCATCTCAAGCGCCCAAGTTTCGTCCCGCTTGCTGAGCACTCTGTTGTACAGCCTACTACAATTCATCTCATTTCTGATGCTGCTGCTGGTGCTGAAACGGAAGCTGGGGTATTCTTCACTACAGCAGTTGGCATTCGTCCTGGACGTGCATGCGGGCGTCGTCCAGACAAAGCTCAATTTGATATTCGTCTACATTATGCAGGTCTCGCTCACTCACCTCGGTAGGTCAAGCGATTTTGTGTCTAGTTTTTGAATTAAAAGCTTGACAGCGTGGCTGCTCTTAGGCGCGGACTTCAGCTTCAAGTTCTCGTGGTTACACGCCACCAATGATTCGAAATCATGAAGAAAAGAGAAGTCTACGGGCCTGCTCGTTGGAACTTCTACTAAGAGCTAAACGCTTTCGAGGGTTGGTATATTTTCATAACAGGCTGGTGACACCGTCCAGGACCTACAAACGATGGCGGTAGAAGAATCAAAACTCGATCTACGCACACAAGTAGGTGTGCACAGCTATTTAAAGGGCACATGAGGCGGAGAAGACTCACACAGAGGTGATAGCTCAGTGGGCGCCTTCCAAAACTCTCACCAAAAGTCGCGAATAAAAGTTTAATCACGGGGAGCTGTTTGGTGAGACCACTTTTTGGTCTCATCAAACAATTCTAATGCGACTCTTAACTAGCAACGTGATTAAACCAGTGACTGAACTTCATTATACCCGAAGGTCGCGTTCCAGCAACCGTTTTGGGGCGCATTAAACGCTTCCGTAATTTAAAATAAATTACGGATAAAACTGACCAAACGGTTTTATATGGGTTTTGGAAGGCGCCCAGTGTGTCAGGTTGGAGGATCAAACCACTATACAAATACCGGAGCCGAAATATGCATCGTTAGTCTGGATTCGAGACACTTGATGCATCTCGAAAGTCTCGAGTCGAGACCCTCGATACATGTACAGTACATGTATTCAAAAATCAAGTCCTTGTCTGCCCGACTTGTCGATGTAATTTCCACTGTGATGAGTCGAAGACTCAAGAGACGACTCAGAATCAATATCGATAAATCGTACGTGAGTCTTGGACAACGTGTACGACGTACAGGTATTAAAAAGAATAGTACCGTATACTGTACCCTCATCCCAAGCTGCAGCTGTTGCTACTGTTGTGGCTTGCAAGCTCCAGAGGAATATATGCGTACGTATGTGTACCACCAGCTCGACAACCTGAACAGTCTGTGGTACGTGTATGTACGTCGATATCCGGGTTGCATACGATATTAATACGTACTTAAAGTAGAGCACCGTTCATCACTTATCAATTCCGTGTTGGCATGTGGTGACCAACAGTTCAACTGCCGGTACAGTGTAGGGTGCCACACAGTTCATTATCGATTTCACCTCCAGCCCCGTCAATCTCGACGCGCCGACCGCCACCCAAATGCATTGCCACAACTTTCTACTATTACTCCTCGTTACCGCGTTCGTCGCATGTTGCGATGGTCTCGTCGGCGCCAAGAACGTTGCTCCGATGACCAACTCCAACCGCGCGATCACGAGCGATGGCACCACCTATCGGAGCATTAGGAGCCTCGAGGCACTGTCGGCTCGCGACGAGGCTACGAATGGTGCTGAAGCGGAGGAAAGGCTGAAAGTGCCGAGCATGCTCAAGTCACTTTTCCGGAAAAAAACAAGCGCAGCAGCACCGTTGGAGAAAAACTCGGCGATTGTGAAGACGCTGCAGCAAAACCTGGCCTGAGCAAGAAAGTCGAAACGCTGACCAAGGACGGAGAGTTTGTCAAGAGCGTGGTGAACAGTCCTCAGCTGACGAAGGTCCTGTCGAAAAATCCTAGCACGTTGACTGAGCAGAACATCAGAAGCATCGGGGCGGAAGTAGCCAAAACCACGTCTAAAGCGGGCCGCGCGAAGGATTGGGTCATTTTTGCAGCCGTGATGCTCGTTATCAGTGCGTTTCTTGGAGGCGTCGTGTGGAAGGCATATCAACACCAGCATGGCAATTAATGTGTGTATCACGTTGTTGATTGAACAGAGTGACCGAATGTTCAAATGCCACTGTATGATGTTTCTCCTCTTGTAGTTTGCTCTGTTTTGTCCGTGGCGAGGAGTGGGCTCCCGACTTTTTAATCGCTGGTGGACTTTAACCACGAGAACTTGAAGCTGAAGTCCGTACCTATTACGAGCAGCAACAGGTAATCCACGCAAGTATGAGAAAATAATTGAAATACACACACAAACGCGATTGCGTGACCTACCGAGGTGAGTGAGCGAGACCTGCATAATATAGACGAAAATCAAATTGAGCTTGGTCTGAACAACACCCGCGTGCACGTCCAGTACGAAGGCCAACTGCTGCAGTGACGAGTACCCCAGCTTCCGTTTCAGCACTAGCAACAGCAGCAGAAGTGAGATGAACTGCAGAAGGCTGTACAGCAGAGTACTCCGCAATGTGGACGCGAACTGATCTCTTGACAGGTCCGCTAGCGAAGCGTAGTAGGCACCGTTGTGCATGTGAAATAGAATAAGTTGGTGTAGGCCTGTCATGGAAGAATCAATAAAAAAACTGGTACAGATTAGCTCTGATAAGTACAATTCCAAAGAAAAAGATATGCTCCAGACGTACAATACACGAATGGCAGCACGGCTTCGACATACTCGACCAATACCAGGTACTCTGCGATAAACAGCACGCGCTTGGCCTTCCGAATGAATCGGACCCGCTCTTCTCGTGAGAATATGGCCTCGAGTTCAAGTTCGTGATCACAGTTCGTTGCCACCTTCTGGTGATGAGTGAGTTGGTGGATCGGAAGCACCTGGGACGAAAGCCACTCCCGACACCACCTTGGTCCAGTTAAGAGCGAGCTTGTCAACTTTGGGGCCAAGTCTGCATGTCGAGCCAGTGTAGGTCCTTTCAGGCTCGTGGCTCCCTCCTGTTCTCGTGAATCACCCTCGTTCTTTTCAACTCGAGCTGCTACTCGTCCCTCAATTTCCATCAAACGAGCTGCCATCTGCACGAAATTCTCCTTCGCCAGCGGGTGGCCATGCGGGATTTTAGTCATCAGCGCATTCACACTCCTGAAAATCCTTACAATGTCGATCATAGAAACCCAGAACTGCACCAAATCCACTGCCATCACAGCCGCCGTCGACGCCCAAGATGACGCCGTCTGGAGCACATGCGTTGTAGACCTCCACGACAAAGATGACGCACTGCGGCTTCTGGTCGTCGTCATCGCCCAGTGCACGGCTGATCCAGTTCTTTGCGATAATTTGGATTATCGGCAGCACGGCGACGAAGATGACCTGGTTCCAGCCTGTGAGCGACACGAAGCCGAGGATGTACAGCGGGTAGACGAAGGGCAGCGTCGTCTGGCACTGGTACACGACGAGTTGGCGCTGCACCTCGACGAACAAGGACGGATCGTCCCGCCACCGAGGCCCCGAGATGTACGTGAAGTAGCCGCCAATGACCAGCACAAACGGAGGTCCAGCGATGAGCAGACCGAACGGAAGAGGGAAGGCGATCATGCAGAGACCAAAGATTACGAGGATGGAGAACGTTGCTGCTAATACCGAGACGACGGCGATCTGCCGGTTCGACAGCTTGAGCTTGGGAGCGCCGTGGCCCATCTGCAGTAACGCCGAGACCCCCATGAAGCACATGACGGCCCATGATCGGACGAAAAATACTCCGTTCGCGTAGACGCCGGCTTCGGGTGGAGCCATAGGTGGTAGTTCTTTTACCAGACTGAGAGCGAGACATGGTAGGGGCGCCAGCATGCAGACGAGTAACACTCTTTGGGTATTTAACTCATCCATGTAGTGGCCGAGCTGCTGAAGTCGCTGGTCTGAGTAGCTGCCTTGGTACTCCACCTGAATCGACACCCATGCCTTGAGCAAACGTCGTCGAGCACGAGTTAGATGTTCCGCCATGTTGGTTGATGATGAAATGCCAATTTTAGTGGGAGCGACCGGCTCCAAAATTGTCAGCTCACCTGGGAATTAGAGAGAGAGAGCAAGCAAAACTGGATAATGTTAGCTGATTCTACGGACAGCACGATGCACGAACGATGAAAGATCATTTGGGCTCAGAAAGAGATGAGTATGAGTTCAACGTGGGGATTAACCCGACAGACGGCCTTGTTACAGCTTAAGTACTTTGGGAGTAACTAAAGCCACAGTCAGAGCGATCACGAAAGAGCACACGATAGAAGAGCAAAAGGTTCCCTGAATCAGCAACGAGATTCAACTCAGTTGCCCTTGTTCGTCTTTGTAGGCATTCCACGCAACGCCACCGATGCCAGCGCTGATAATGAGCATCACAGCTGCAAACACCACCCAGCGCATCGTGTTTTCCGTCTTCTTTAAAGAGGTTTTCGCCACCTCCGCCCCGATGCTTCTGATGTTCTGCTCAGTCAACGTGCTAGGATTTTTCGAGAGGATCTTCTTCACCTGAGGATTGTTCACCACGCTCTTGACAAACTCTCCGTCCTTGGTCAGCGTTTCGACTTTCTTGCTCAGGCCAGGGTTTTGCTGCAGCGTCTTCACAATCGCCGAGTTCTTCTCCAACGGTGCTGCTGCGCTTGTTTTTTTCCGGAAAAGTGACTTGAGCATGCTCGGCACTTTCAGCCTTTCCTCCGCTTCAGCACCATTCGTAGCCTCGTCGCGAGCCGACAGTGCCTCGAGGCTCCTAATGCTCCGATAGGTGGTGCCATCGCTCGTGATCGCGCGGTTGGAGTTGGTCATCGGAGCAACGTTCTTGGCGCCGACGAGACCATCGCAACATGCGACGAACGCGGTAACGAGGAGTAATAGTAGAAAGTTGTGGCAATGCATTTGGGTGGCGGTCGGCGCGTCGAGATTGACGGGGCTGGAGGTGAAATCGATAATGAACTGTGTGGCACCCTACACTGTACCGGCAGTTGAACTGTTGGTCACCACATGCCAACACGGAATTGATAAGTGATGAACGGTGCTCTACTTTAAGTACGTATTAATATCGTATGCAACCCGGATATCGACGTACATACACGTACCACAGACTGTTCAGGTTGTCGAGCTGGTGGTACACATACGTACGCATATATTCCTCTGGAGCTTGCAAGCCACAACAGTAGCAACAGCTGCAGCTTGGGATGAGGCGACAGTATACGGTACTATTTTTTGTACATGTAATACCTGTACCTGGTAATAATATACTCATCGTGAAAGTTACTAATGCCACAAGTGTGGGTACAGTCCGCCCCGGCAAATCAAGAAAGGTCGGACCAATAAAAAGTGCGAGGTTGCGAAACTTGCGAAGGGCTTGACAGACGCGCCAATGTACTGAATTACTCAATTATTGGGAAAGTAGCGCCTCGTCTTGTACCGTCGGCTCAGTTTTCAAGCAGAGCGCGGTCGAAGGCATCATTGAAGGCCCTTCAATGAAGGGGGCCAGCGATATAATACAGATGTATTGCTGAATACAGTATCGCCGATATTCTTATGTTTGTACTTTGTACATGTAGTGGAGAGTTTATCTGGTTACGGAGCATCGTGTCGCGTAGACCGCTGCCCGGACGGTCTTCTACGGGAGTTCTAATGTCCGTACTGCCCCACAAGGCACTGCCGCTCCTGCCGCCTGTCGTCATGATCGCATCTCGCTACAGCAATAAATAATCTAAAGTTCATTTTTATCCTTTCATTTACTCTAACGAGCAACTTGCACTTGCATGTTGCTTCCCGCTGGCTAGACATGTTCCCTCCCGTTTAACTAGAATCAGTATATATCATACAGGGAGCGCAAATCTCGACTGCATGGCTGTACTAGCTCTGCGAGGTACATTCGACATCGCTATTCTTGATTTGCCGGGGAGATCTGTAGCTTGATGTGAACACTACTCGTCCAACACCCAGATACGAATCATCAAAATTTAAAGCCTGATTCGACAGGACGGCGTTACTGCAACATAATTTCGACAACACGACGGCTCTTACAGCGACACCAGAGCAACACATCACGTTCAGAACAACACAGCAAGGGCCCAAGCAACACAGCACACTCTATAATCTTATATATTGCGACTTGAAAATTAATGGCCGGGACGGGTGTCATGGCCATCAAATCCTTGAAAGATAGTGTCAAGCTCGGGTTTGAGGCGCCATGGCGCTTGGAACAAATAGCCTGTTGCCCACGACACCACCCCGAAAAGCGTAGACCATGATCCATCTTAATGATGCACCCCTTTGACCCGGCCACTTGTTGGAGCTTGCCATGAGCAAGGTTCATTTGGCTTGGTATCATGGGTCTGGTTTCACCCCTCCCCAAAACCCTAACCCTGCTTATGTTGCGGTAACGTCGACACCTTAGGACCCATCGCACCTTTGTATACTACTATGTACTACGTGTACAAGACGTCACTAACAAAGACAATCAATTCATTGTCAGCACTAGCCGGGCGCCGCCGCTACGCGGCGGAGAATTTAAGTTGACGCTGCGCTCGCTAAGCTTGCTCCGCTATTGAAGCAAGCTGCCTACGCTTCAGTAGTGGACCCGTTCCGCTCGCTTTGTCGGCTCGCTGCACTACTCTCAAAATACAATACCAGGTTTGTAATACAGAGGCTGGGGCGGGTCCTGCGGCCCCGCAATATCCAATGGTGGGGTCGCCTTCGGCGACGAAACCGCCTTCGCTGCGCTCGGCAGCTAATCGTACTTCGTGAATTTCGTTTGCTATTGCCAATGCTGTAGATTGGTATTAATACCTCTTGCGAAAACCCGTCCAGACTAAGCGTTACCGTACGCCAGTCGACCTGTGACACATAATCCTTTTGAGAGGTCTCGTACATTGACTTCTCGGTTTCGAATTCGTACATACCAAGTACTCACTCGTTGATCGATCGGAGAGCTTCACTGTGAAAGATTGCATGTTACCTGCGCAATCCAATATATTCAATGGTCGACGAAGCATGAAGCAATGACAACGATCGCGACGGAAGTTGCCAGCATTCCGACCAAATCCACACCAAAGCTAGCAGTAGATAACCACGCTGTGACCTTGTGGACTATGAGCACCACGAGCGCTGCTCTCCAGTTCTTGATACCGCTCTGAACTCCATTTTGCTTGAGGAGAACATCCACCGCGTCCAGCAACGTGGAGTTTATCTTGATCGTTCTCGACAGTAGCACGCGCGTAATTACTAGCCGTCCGCCTCCAGCGTGTTAGCTCTTGGTCCAGTCGAGAGCGTTGATACTCGTACATATCCTGCTTCACGCACTCCGACAATTCCTCAATACTCGATAGCGCTGCTGCCACTTCACTTGAGCAAACCGCCATGCGCTCATCAACAAGCTGTTCATGGCGCTTGTGCAGAGATGTAGTGGCCGTCCGGTGCTCCCTCAATCGGTTCTGGAGCTCCTCGTCTTGTTGGGTAAGTTGATACTCAAACGCATCCTTCTGCTGCTGGAGCTGGTGCATCATCTCATCGTGTTGCCTGTTGCGCTGGTTTTCTGACTCCACTTCCATAGCGAACACCTTCTCCTGCAGCTCGTGAATACGTTCGTACAGACTCGACACATTGCAGTTCATTGGCGCGTCTTCGGTAGACGCTTTCAACGCTTCACCGACTGGTAAGTCGTCGCGAGCAGCAGCTCTGGCAGTGGCCAGCATCTCGTAGTCGCCCGAGATCTCCTTGATCAGACTCCTGACCGAGTTGTCCAGGTTGGTGCATTGGAAATGTGACGGGTATTCCGCTGCCAATAGATCGTACACCTTGGCGTCTCGATCTCGAAAGCAGTAGCACTGCACGCGCCAGCCAGCCTCGAAGTACTTGTCCACGCCATGCAGCACCGAAGCCGCCAGTTTGCCAGCTACAAGCACCAGCGTCTTGAGTTCATCCGTGTTATCATTCCGCTTGGGCTTGGGTAAATAGCCGAGGGTCCGGTGCTTGGACGCGTTCTTGGGTCTCATATCCCATCCAGCAGCTCGGAAGGCCTCCACGTCCTTGAGCTTCAAATGGTAGTAGCTCCCGTGGAGATACTTGATCGCTCCGGCAGGATGCGACAGCAGCTCCGTCAGTTTGTACGCACTGATGGGGGAATGCTTGGACAGCTCTGCAGACGAAAAGTCCTTCGAGTGCGAGCGCATGAAGGCGCACACGTCCTGGTTCAATGCATCGAGGTCCGCGTAAATATACCGAGTCGACGGCATGGCTCGGTCTCTCCCGAGGAATATGGCAGTGTCTCTAGGCGCCGAGGCCTAGTGATGGGCTCCAAGAAGCTTAAGAGCCACGAGACTCGAGCATTTGTCGCATCCGCCAGAATTCCCACCACTGGCAGTTTGTCGCTCAACAGCCGACGCCTGAAAGCCTACCAACTGGTGGGCACAGTGAACAAGGGCCTACAGGGTATGGTCGTGAGTTCATCATGCATTACGATACCGTTGCATGTAACGGGGGATTGAAACCTCCTTCTGTGTGACTGTCTATGATCTGCTTCAACATTAAATGCGGGAGTTAGGTGAGCTTCTTGGCGACGCCCAAGTCAATATGCACCAGACGCACACTGCCGAAAAGCCTCTCGGGGAGCTCCTCCGGGTTCTGACCTTCCAGCACAAAGCCCATGTCGATCACGAGCTTCTTCGTGTAGCCGGAGACGAGTCCGACCACGCGGTTTGCGACCGCCGACGAGCCGATGTCGACGTCCAGCTCGAAGTACTGCTTGCCGCGGAAGTAGGGCTGGCGCAGCTTCTTGCCGATCAATGCTGGGGTGGAGCCCACGGCCTGGCGAACGATGAAGCTTCCCTCCACGATGCAGGGAATGAGCTTGAAGCGCTCGTTGCGGAACTCGTCCGAGCCTTCCAAGAAGTCGGCCATCAGCTCGGTGGCCGGCGAGCCGTCCGTCAGCACGGAAGGGTGTGGCACCTGGTAGTACAACACCAGGTTGATGCGTGGGTTGCCGGGCACCACGAAGTTGATCACGAACGTGAAGGGCATCTCTGTGCCCTGCTCCTCGTGACGTTTCAGCTCGCGCTGCACGGGGTTGTCCACGCGCGAGGCAATGTGCTCAACAGCCTCCGACGACTCGTACAGGTCCATGCCGACGAGGCGGAAGTACGGCGACTGCGACGGGATTTTCCGGCGGTCGGTCAGGTAGTCGGGGCCACGAACCATCATCGCTCCACCATCCGGCTCTGCCCACATCGACCGCGGTACGTTGCTCGGGAACTCCTCGAGCTGCGACACCGGCGCTTCAGCATCTCCCGCAGCACCAGCGGCACCTTCTCCCTCCTGCGCCGCCGCGATCGCCTGCTGCTCCTCCGTAGACGCCGCGAGTGCAGCCGAGAACTCCTCCGGCACATTGGGGCACACGTACTTGCGCGCCTCCATCACGTCTCTCAGCCCCGTGAGCGACAGCACTTGCGGTCGCACGTACAAGTGCATGACGTTCAGGCGCTGCAGCAACTGGCCCTCCCATCCCTGTGGGTCCAAGTGCACCACGTTGGTCACCATCGACGTGAGCTCGTCGCCTTGGGTCACGCTCAGCGCGCGCGGAGAGATGATGAAGCCGCCGCCCTTGCACGTCGCGCGCACCACGCCGTGCGTCGGCGGACACTCCGGGTGCAGCGCGCTCTGCATGCAGATGACGTACGAGCCGTCTTCGGCGCGGCGCCAGTACCGCAGCAAGCACAGATCCCTCGGCGCCAGCCAGCTACAAGCAGCAGCAAACACAATACCGTAAGCATTAATTAATCAACAACCACAGTAAATAACTCAATGCTCTTTGCAGCTTACATGGGCCACATCCACACGGGTCTGTAGACGATGTGGATGATGTCCGAGTGGTCGTCGATCGTGTGCACGACCTCGGCCCTCTCGACGGACGCGTCCCACACCGGGTAGTTCTTGATGCCCATGAGGTAGAGGAAGATCTCGGACGGCGAGCCGTCCACCACCTGAAGCGTCTTGAAGCACGGCACAGCGCTCTTGGCGCGCGCGTTGGACAGCGTCCAGAGCGCGGCGGCCACCACCAGCAGCGTGAGCAGCACGGACACGACGAAGCCGCCGCCGCCGATGTGACCCGCCAGGAACGTCACAAGCCCCGCGGACGCCGTGGACAGCAGCACGTTGTTGAGCGGCTCGGAGGACGACGAGGAGGAGGACGAAGCGCCTCCCGTGTCGCCGCCGTCTTGCTCCTGCCAGATCTGCATGCCTGCGAACAGGTCCACGACCTTCCACGAGGCGGCGAACATGGCCCAGGACCGCTCCAGCTCGCTCAGCAGCTTGACGGTGCTGGGGACGTCGGAGGACGCAGGCTGGCCGCCAAAGTCCGCGCGCAGGATCGGCACGGACGCGCGTTGAGGGTGCAGCACCGGCCGGCCGCCTCCTTGGGGCAGCAGCGTCGCGCTCGTGGTACGCGGCTCCGTTGCGGTCTGCGTGGACGTGAGGGAGGACAAGGAGCGCATGGCGTCGGGCGGCTCGGGCGCGGACACGGACGACTTGAGCGCGGGCGGCGCGGGCACGTTGGGAGTGGAGCGAGGGGAGGACGAGGCCGACGCGGACTGCGCGGGGCGGCGGCGGGCCGAGTCCTCGGGGAGCTCCATGTCGGTCGGGCGCTACGTTTGCTGACTGATGCCCGCGAGCGTGAATGGAGACGAAAGTGAGAGCGGAAATGAGAGTTAATGTACCTGTTCAATCGGATAGAAGAAATGGTAAAGCTAATATAGATTTGACCTGGAATATGGAATAGAACTGCAGAAACCAGTGAGATTAAACCGCTGCAGGTTCGAAGCGGCGGCGCCTCGTCGACGTGAGGATAGATGGCACTCGTGGCATCATCAAAAGCGGAGGATTGCTTCAACCAAAATGACTTCAACTTTGCCACATGCACTCCGCACTACTAAGTATTCATTTATTTATTTTGCGTTGGGCGATGGTCAACTCGACGTCAAGTGACCAGCGATTGATCTTTAGAGACGCAATGCTGTGGTTGCTGCCCCAATGGTCGCTCACTTTTCCTTCTTCACCCCGGTCCACAAGCATGGCGAAAAGCAATCGACAGCACCCAGCGAAGGCGGTGAACCAGCGCGCTGAAGCTGATACAACGTCTGCGCTGGAAACGAGAGTAGCCAGACTCGAGGAGCTCTTGCTGGCGCACCAAGAGCAGTCGATGGCCCGACTTCAGGCGCTCGAAGAGAAGAGCAAGACGACGCAAAAGGCTCTGAAGAAGCTCGGCTGGATGCTGGCGGAGCTGATGGACCGCCTCCCGCGCTCTCATGACGAGGTTCGGTTTAAGATGCTATCGCATTATCGCGACTTCCTTCTCCGGGCAGCGTCCGCTGATGATGACGGGATGGTGGCGCAACGGCTGAGAGGCCTTCACACCACAGAGCTTGATTGCGATGATAACGAGGATGCGCGGAGCTTGGAGGACTACTGCTCGCTCTCCGATGGCCTCCCGAGTATTGAAGCAGCACGAGAAGCCGTGGCCTCTGCGCGATCGGCCAACTACGACGAGCTCTTTCGTCGGCTTTATAAACAAGAGCCACCAAAATGGCAGTGATGACGAGTTATCGAAGAGAAATCCTCTATGACCATTATAACCTATGCAAACTTCAACCAGCATCACTTCCACTTTGCTACATGCACTCTGCATTAGGCGTTAGTTAGGACCACACCATAATGCCATGGTCTCTCTATGGGCGTCTACAGGCGTGCGGCCTTGCCGGGGCTGTTGGTCGGGCGCTCTGGGAACAGCGGCATCTTCTGCTTGAAGGCGGCAACGTCGCCGATGAGCTCGACGCGGCCACTGGTAGCGCTACTAGCCGAGGCACCAACGTCTTGGAACTGCTGCTGCAATAGCATCGCAGCGGTCAAGCCCGTAGACGTGACGGTCGACGCGCTGGAGCTCGAGACCTCGTCCACCGCAAGCTCCGGGAACGGGTGCTTCGCGCCGTACAGACAGATGCTGAGCTTGCTGCGCCGCTCGCCGCCCACGCCGATGTACGAGTCGAAGAACGCCAGCAGGTCGTGCGGCTGCAGAGTCGACACCACGGCGGCTACGCGCTGGCGCCGGTCGAACACGAACGCCTGGTTCGCAATCTCGCGCCACGCGCGCATGGACTCCTCCATCTCGTGCTTGGGCTTCTCCAGCAGCGCCTTGACGACTGCGTTCACCTGCTTCTGCCACGTCGCTGCTGGCATCTCCGCGATGAGCGAGCGGAAGCGAGCCACAAACAGCTCAATGCGCTGGTCCAGAAGCTGCGGCGACGCCACGTCCGACTGGATCAGGATGCGGAAGTAGTCGACGCCTTCAGTGCGCATCATACCGGAGAACACCAGGTACCCGAGCTGCTCCTGCGTGCGGAGCTGGTTGAAGCACGGCTCCTTGAAGATGTGGGCGAACAGCTCGAGACGCGCGCGGAGAGCCATGGTGCTGCCTTCCGTCTCGCATTCCAACTGGTACAGGGTGCAGATCGCCGAGTTGAGGTTGGCCTCGTTCCATTCACGGCGCTGGAAACGGTACTCGCTTGCGTCGGCGAGTTGCACGATGCGCGGCTTGGTGATCTGGCTGGGGAACAGCGGGAAGCTGCCGCCACCGGCGCTGCCGTCTTTGCCAAAGCCGAAATGTTGCAGGACTTGCTGCATTAAAGGCGGTGCCGCGCTCTGCTGAAGGTTGCCATAGAAGAAGCCCTCCACGAACACCTGCTGGAAGATGAACTGACTGTGCGATGCCAGGTCGTTCAGAGTGAGGTACTCGATCGCGCGGATCTTGTCGTCCACACTCCACTTGGAGATCTCCAGCAATTGGCTACACACATGAACGGCGTGCTGGTACGGTTCCTCGAGGAAGAAGTTCTCGTACATGCGCTTTGTGCGGTCCTTCACGCGCTCGAAGACGGCGTCCTCGTATTTGTACTCGGGCTTGGTCATCTCCAGCATCTGCTCCAGAACCTTGCCGAGCAAAATGGGGAGCTTGTGCGAGTAGCCACCCACGTGCAGTTCTAGAGCACGCGAGTTGAAGCCGATCTCGTACTCCATGCCTGCGAGTTCCGCGTCGTACGAAACCTCCGTGAGTTTGTCCTTCAAGTAACGCACGAAGAGGCTAGTGAGCACTGCGTGGTACGGGGTGGTGGACTGCGACGGCGAGTACAACAAGAAGTGCAGCATCAGCTTTGGCTTGCGAAACTGCACGTCCGGCTTGTACCATAGGCGACATTGTTCATCCTGCTGGAGCAAAACTGGCGGAGACACTGCAGTAACCTCAGCGCTGGCTCCCAGTGACGAGGAGTCTGGGCGAGGTGGTGTCACGATACGGAAGTCGCTGCAGATGAACTCGTTGCGATGTGGAAGCTTCAAAGCCGCATTCGGGGGAGGTGACGTCCATCGCTGAATCAGCTCAGGGTCAAGAGGTCCTTCGGAGTACGGCGTCTTGTACCACTTCTCAACACTCTGCGTCTTGCCTTCGAACGTCTTGCTTACCACAGTGAGGCGCATACGCTGCGGGGTCAGCAGATCCAGCACCTTCTGGACCTTGTCCGCATCGTACTCGTAGAGAACGTAGCCACCGGAGAGAATGTACTTGGACGGGTAGCGGTGCATGACGTTCGCCAAGTGGCTGGTGTAATGGATCGGACTCTCCTTGCTCTTGAAGCGGAAGTCCTGCAGCGCCAGATCCTGCGTCTCACGGAAAATCCACGGCTCGAACGGCGCTTCGCGCTGCAGAGTCTGCACGTACTGGTACACTGCTTCCACGACGTCGTTCACCTTCTCAATGCCGGCGTCCGTAACGTCGACCTTCACGCAGAACAGCCCCCAGTCCTCATTATCACGGAAAAGTCCAGCTGACAGACCATTTGCCCACTTCTGCGCCTTCAAGTAGCTCAGAATCGATCCAGGACCTTCGTGCCCCATCAAATGCGACAAAATCTTCGTAGGTTTCGTCAGGAAATCCCAGTGCAACGAGGGCAGCGGCCACGAAATATCAATAACACGGAGGTCCTTCACGGGTGCCACATGCACCACGCGCTCCAACCTCGACTCATCAAAAGGCACTGCGTCTCCGAACGTCGGGAAGCCGCGCCCCGTGTTCTTGATCTCGGAAAACAGCTCCACCGCCCAGCTCTTCAGTGTCGCCAAGCTCTCCTTGCCACAGATCACGAGCTTCATGATGCTCGCGGAGTAGTACGTGGCGTGGAACTCCAGCAGTGCCGCTCTTACATCCACGCCCTTCTCACTCGGGATCGTGCCCAATGTCTCTATGTTCCCCGTGCCGAACTTGTGGAACGGGTGATCAGGGTTCGAGAGCGACTTCTGCAGCTGATACAGTCGTCGGTGGTCGTTCTGCAGGTTCTTGGCGTTCTCTGAGTTGACGGCGTTCATCTCCCGTTGCGTGGCCCCAGGAGTGAACAGCGGGGCGATGAAGAACTGCGAGAACCGGTCCAGCGCCTCGTGCAGGTGGTCGCTCAGCACGTCGAAGTAGAAGTTGGTGTGCATCTGAGACGTGGACGCGTTGCTGCGCCCGCTGTGCGCGCTCAGGAACTTCTTGTAGCTGTTCTCGTCCGGGTACTTGGCGGTGCCCAGGAACAGCGTGTGCTCCAGGAAGTGCGCGAGACCCGGCAGCTCCTCCGGGTCGCTCTGATGCCCCACGTGCACGTCCATGGCGGCGGCCGCCTTCTCCGTCTTGGGGTCCGAGATGAGCAGCACCTGCAGCGAGTTGGACAAAGTGAAGGTCTCGTACTCGCGCTCGTCCAGAGCAGACACGTCCATGCCGTTGAGGGTCACGACGGACGCCATGGTGCAGGCAGGCTAGCAGGATGGAGGGTTATCGAGTGAGTAGGTACGTCATCAGCAGGGTTTTTGGTAGTACAGTAGTCAGCAGAGTAGTAGCGATAATAGTAAAATCGTTAATATTAATGTATCACTATGTACCACTACTCTTAACACTGGAGAATCGACACCCATAGTAAGTACAACGTCGGCTTCGGTCCGTGTTCTTTGCTGCACGAAATCGTACAGTAGATGACTACAAACGTGACATGGCATCTGCGTTAGATCCCCTCACGGAAGCCAACCATGGCACACTTGCTTTTTCTAGCTATTTAGTCAAATTTTCTCTACTACTACTTTATCGCACGACTATTACTAGTACTACTAGTATTATTATTAGTAGTAGTACCCAAAACACTGCTACTACATTAATGTAGTGTTTAAGTGCCTTGCACGCATTTTGCCCCCCTGATTTAACCGTCAAATCGAAATGGCTTCTCAAATACTACTAGTAAAAAATACTGTAAAAACAGGCCAGCACCCATAATCGATCCTACTACACCATTTCCCAATCAAGTTGCCAAGTTTCCCAGCCAGGCTGCAAAATGCCCCGTCCGTGGGATTGCTAATTCAAGGCTGTGTGGCGACACACAATTTTTAATTTAAGGCTACAGAAAGTGGCGATTGCGGCGCTTTTCCCAGACTTGCAAACATCGCCCCATCGTCATCCCACCGTTTTGCAAAACTCTCCAGATGCATGACCGCCCTATGGTATATGATGTGGCGTATTAAATAGCAGACTGAGTCTCTGATCCAACAAATCAGGGCCGATGCATGGATCATGTGCTCGATTTAATTTAAAACGATCTCACTTTATATTAAATCGACGACACTTACTATGGGAGTGGACATTTTCGGTACAAGGCACAATAACTAGGTATTGAGTTAAGATTTAAATCATTTGCGTGAAAGTAGTGGTTATACCCTGATGCCCCAACACAAAAATACATTTTTCTGGGATAGCAGTATACCCTGGAGGGTATGCTGTGGCCAGTCCAAAACACAGGTTAATTAGGCGGCACCTCGGTACCTGAAGCCAGTAATACTGAAGCCGGAAAACTGGCCCCGGTAACTGAAGTTTACTGCCTATGCTCGCAAATCCGAGACAAGCTCGAGCTCGACATGGATGGAAAACATCTCGAAAGTTCCGAGTGCTCACTCGTATGCGAGCTGTAGTTACCGTTGAACATTCCTAATAGTCTGGTCAGTGTAACTAGGTTGTCGCCGCGCGCGGCGAGACCGTCGGCAAAGCCAAGTCAACTATTTTTCTGGGATAGCAGCATCACGAAATACAACATTTTACATAGCTGTGGGTTGTTGGAATATGCAATCAGACAGTGTCAAGTCCCAGCCCGAAGAGACGACGACCGGGGCGCCTGTATGGTGTAACGGTCTAACGAGCTATGTTCTACAGGTATGTCATGAGTTCAATCCCCGCGGCGCCCTACCTTTTCCAACATGGGTGCGTTCAATCCTCATAATATATTTATTTTAGCGAACCAAACGTCTGATGATAGGCGGCAGCGTGCTGTAAAAAACGAAGCGCCCTGGCCAAACTCGTGCAATTAACCCCTTGGGTAGGCACTGACCGGTAACACTAGTGAAAATTCAGCACTTTGTAGACAATGTCTATGCATGTTATTCACAAGGTTGGTGCACTTTGGCTGGGAGACTATTTTTTCTACTAGCCTTTGTTTTATCCTGAAAGTGCAAGTTCTGCATTGGTTGCTCTCAGACAGTAAGAAGACAGGCAGTTACAGGTAATCTTCAGGAGACATCGAAATCGCAATTAGCGAGTGTGAAAACTTCTGAATAGCGAAATATTTGTTTGTATTGCACAGCACGCTGTACATATAGACGCTACAACACCTGAAAACGTTCAGTCTGTCTGTTTGTGTATTTGTGTTCGTTCATACGACTCATCCGCTGTTGTAGGGCTGGTCACAGTTGCCAACGTGCAGTCTGGACGAGACTATTAATAGAGAACCTACCTGCTTCCGTCGGACATCGAGCGGGAATGCGCCTGTGTTGGTTGGTAGGTGGGTTGTCAAGACCACGATGTCATGCCAAAACATATCATATCTACCGGAACCGAGCTGAGCAAGAAAGAACACTCTGAAACCCAGAAGAAGTCCGGCCGGAAGGGTTGGAGGAAGACCTCGAGGAAGGCCTTGGCGATGCAGGTCTCTTGGCTGTGCCACATCATAAATGTGACGCGAACCTATCATTAGGATTTTCATGTGAATTTGCATACTCGGCTGCTTCCATTAAAGTAGAGAGCGGATCGGACTGTGTAGATATGTCATGTTGCCTCCTATACATCCCACGACATAGAGATCGGCTCTACAGTACTCGATAGAGTGTGGTTCTCTGCGCCAGTCCCACCGTACCGGATTAGCTCAGTGAAGAAACGAAGATCCCCGTGTAGCTCAAGTGAGTATTACCCTTGATCGTACGAATACTATGTCATTGAACATATCGCAGTGACCCGCGTCAGTCATAGGAAATTCTGATGATCGAGTAAAATCGAGCTGTTAATTTAGTTCTTTGTTCTTTATGCATCTTATGATGATTCGGTGGCATCTTGTCGTAACTGTGGCTCATCTTATGGCGATTGCGTGTGGGGTCTGAGGCGCTACCACACCTCCGACTAAAACGATTAAGTTATCAATGATCTCTCTACGTGTAGGTATTGCATGACATCGTGGTTTTGACAACATACCTACCTACCAACCAACCAACACAGACGCATCCCCCCTCGATGTCCTACGGAGGCAGGTAGGTCGTCTAGTCTCGTGCAGACTGCACGTTGGCAAGTGCGACCAGTCCTACAACGGCGGATGAGTCATATGAACGACCACAAATACAGGAACAGACAGACTGAACGTTTTCAGGTGTTGTAGCGTCTACATGTACAGCTAGACAGTAGATCTACCGCATTTGTAGTGGGAGTGCGTGGTATGACGGACCACAGCGACTTGGTCGGTCTTGCTGCCGAGTATGCCAATTCACGGGAAAATCCTAATGATAGGTTCGCGTCACATTTATGGTGTGGCACCACCAAAAGACCTGCATCGCCGAGGCCTTCCTCGAGGCCTTCCTCGAGGTCTTCCTGCAAACCTTCTGGCCGGACTTCTTCTGGGTTTCAGAGTGTTGTTTCTCGCTGAGTTCGATTACGATAGGTACGATATGTTTTGGCATGGCATCGTAGAATGCGCCTATCACATGCAGGTTGAAGACAGAGGGATGTATTAGGTGCAATCGTGATATCATTTTTTGTTAGTTTACTTGCCTAAAGTTGGGCACAAAGAATCGTGTTTCATACAAATCACTGATGTTGGAGTTTTGTCCAATGAAATGTGGTATAGCAGGGTACATCGACCAATCAAAAATCGAGGTTTTTCATGAAAAACTTGTTAATTCTTTTCCGGACCGGAGAAGTATTGTATATTTTCGTGTACATCACGCTTCTTTTCCTTAAAAGGAAGTGAACCCTATTTAAGTTTTATATTAGGTCATATAAAATTGGAGGCGCCATTTCGTGTGTAACCAGTTAGATAACAGTCGCAAAAAGTCTGTCTTAGCGGATGGTGCCCAGTTTTTCAAAAATCCTACTTTACAGCGAGTTCAGCCATGTTTTCTATTTATTTGTATTTTATCTAAATTTGTGAATGGTACGTTGCATTGAGACGGTCGTTTCGAGTAAATGTTCATCTCGGGTCCAAATCACAGCTTCCAATCTTGCTGTCGGCTTGTAAGGATTGTGAAAACACATTAAGGCTCCTAAAAACATATAATTATAGAGAATTTCTCCATCGGCTGTGTGACTTTTTACTTCTTCTGGACGTCGATAGCAAACGCGACGCTATCACAACCTAGGGTTTTGATGAAAAAGAACCCATCGAGAATGGCTAGAACTTGTCAACTGGGCTCCAAGCTCGATTAATAACGAGTGGCCGTATCAAAACTGTAGTGAAACTAGTGTATTTTATGGACAAGAACGTGTATCACTATGTTCAGACGGAGATAATACGCAATGATTCGTATTTATTCCATTTTACTGACATGTGCTGCTGCATGTCAGTTCCACCGAAAAAGACCGAGTTAAATTCAAACATATTACTGCTTAGACAAATTACGTCGAAATATCACAATAACTTAGGGGTTCGCAACAGCCAGAATTGTCCAGGAAATAGCACTGGCATCTAAATTGCACAGTAGTAACTCGCGAATATTTCACGTTTTTAGACGGTGGTCTAGTCTAAAACTAAAAGAGTAAAGAATTGTTGAGCTAACTGCGCTAAAATTTTACGAATCATATTTTCAAATAACGAAAAATATCGAGTTGAGTAAACTTACTTTATGCTTTTGACGAGTTTCCAATACTTTAAGTACCGGCCTCATACGAAGATTATTTTTAGTCTTTCTGATTTGGCACTCAAATTACCGTTAAAAGGCTCTCATTTTCTTCAAAAATGCGTCATTCTTGTTAATCTTTAGCACTTAACGCATTTTAATTGGCTAAAACATACGTTTTAATCTCAAAAGAATTCCTAAGTTTTTGAAATGCAATCTAAATATTAACGATTCTTTCTGTGAGGTGCGGTAATGCAGAACAAACTAAACGGAAAAGAAGAAATTACACGCTCCAAATTTTTCTCAGAATCATCGCAACGTTTTGCACTTTTAAACTTGAGTGATAGATTCGGGAATAAAGTGTGATTTCCGTTAGTAAATTCCGGTCGATTTTGTAATCATGGTCCGCTTATCCTGTTAACAAGAAAAAAGTTTTTTTCGCTGAATTTGTCGGTGGGGGGGGGGGGGGTACAGAAGATTTTGACTTTACATGTTAGAACTGCTTTGTCTTGTTTTTTTTACGAAAACTCTAAGACTAATGCAGTGGTATTCTGCTTAATTCCATTCGTGCTTCCTCGCCCGAGGAAGGACATGTCCCTACGATGCCTACAGTCATGTATTCTTCTCCTAGATAAGTATCGCTGTATTCGCTACGCGCCTGGATAGATTTCCTTTTACTGTAGGCAGTTTGCCCAAGGAAGGACGTTTCGGTGGACAATAAGCACGATGCAAATATTGCCCTACCCCATCGTAATTTTTGCCTGACTCTTTCGCGGCGTGCGATTCGCACCAGGCTTCACGCCTGGGGGGCGAGTACAATGTCTGTAGCCGAAGAAAAATCAGTTCTGGATGCACGGCGTGCAAATATGTAAAGAGACGCCAAGCTGTCGCGAAAATGGCTTCCATTCAGGATGCCGGCGGTGTTGTTGCGGTACGGAGTGCGACCCCATCACGGCGTCAATCACGGCGACTTCGCAAATCGAGTAAGGGTAGCCATCCTCCCAAATGGCAGGTTATGCGTTCCTAAATTTGCTTACCAGTGAAACCAAGTCTCTTACAAATCGTGTGGTATACATAATCTAAAAGCATCATTTCATAAAGGATTTTTCTCGCGTTTTGGCTCCCCTCCCACATTTTCCCCATTTCAGACTTGGCCTTGCGTTGGAGGAAACACAACCGCACGACCCCGCGAGCAAGACTCGTCTCTTAGTGTCGTTGCCCCAGTCCCGAGCCAGACAGACAGACAGCAAGGCCAGCTCCTCTCAAGCCAGGCAGGCAGTCCGTCAGTAAAGTCACCCATGTCCAGTCGGAGGCCGTCGTCGCGTACGTCAGCGACCACTCTGAGCCCCTAGCGCTCGACCGTCTTCACTAATGTTTTAATTCTTTATTTTATTCTACCTGTTCGTCCAGGCGCCGCAAGTCAGAGCCAGAGCCAGAACACCAATGGCAAGACGCGCATCAAGGCCAAGCGGCGATACCTGCTGAAGGTGACGCCCATCGAGGCCTGGGACCTGCTGCCCGCCGAGTCCGGTCGCGCGCGCAACGCCTACTGCACGATGGTGCTGCTGGACGAGAACAAGCGCGAGATCAAGGGCGAGAAGCAGCGCACGCCGCCCATGCGCCAGTCGAACCCCGTGTGGAGCCCGCTCAAGGCCGCGGTGCTGCGCTCACTGGAGAGCAACGTCGAGTCGCACCAGCCGCTGGGCATCGGCGCCGCCGCCGCCTCGGAGGAGTACACGTTCGGCATCCAGACGAGCCTCATGAACGCCAAGTACGTTCTGGTTAAGTGCAAGGACAAGGGCCGCGTGGAGAACGAGGACCTGGGACGACTGCTGCTCAGCCTCGAGGACATGAACACAAGCGGCGAGGAGCGCGTGGCCTGGTACGACCTGCAGCTGCGCCCCGGCGGCAAGATGAAGCGCGTGCAGGGCAAGGTGCGCATCTCTAGCCGCATTATGCGGGAGCCCAGTCTGTGGCAGCTGTGGACGTGCGCGGAGCAAATGCGCCAGGAGCTGCCTGGTAAGGACCGCAGTTTGTACCTGAAGCCACACCCTAACGTCATCACGGGCAAGGAGGCGGTGGAGTGGATGCTGTGCCACGGACTGAACCGTCCAATGCAAGGAGGAGTGACGTGTTCCACTGCGGAAGAGGCGCTGCTGCTGGGCACAGCGCTCATCCGTAACGGCGTCATGATGCACGTGTCGGGAGACCGCAGATTTACTAACAGCACGTGGAAGTACTACCGCTTTATGGTGAACCATTTGGACTCGTCGGTGCAGAAAGAAGCGATTCGACAGCGCGATATGATTCTGTCGGGCGAAGCTGAGGAAGTGGAGGACACGGAGGAGGAGGTTCTCACGCGCACGATGATGGCTTCGTCTGTTAGCAACGAGGAGGAGAACGGATTGGGCTCTACCCAGGTGCGCGGTGGCGTTGCTGGAGGATCCGGAGCCAACGAACCGGCGGGAGACTCGAACAGAGGTAAGTCCAAGTCGACGCTAAAGATCGAGGACTTCGAGCTGCTTAAGGTTCTCGGCACCGGAACGTACGGTCGTGTGTTGTCTGCCCGCGGACCGGACGGGAAGGTCTACGCCATTAAGATCATCACCAAGATCGGCATGGATGAAAACATGCGAAGAAACGCCAAGATCGAGCGCGACATGCTGCGTGAGGTGAGGCACCCGTTCGTGGCGTCTCTGCTGTTCGCTTTCCAGAATGAAGATAAGGTGTACATGGGCATGGAGTTTTATAATGGTGGCGATCTGCGCCACCACTTGACGATGAACCAGAACAACGAGCTGAAGCTGACTCCTGGACGCATCAAGTTTTATGCGGCTGAGCTGGTGGCTGGCCTGGCACATTTGCACAGTCTCGACATTATCTACCGCGACCTCAAGCCTGAAAACATTCTGATTCAGAAGGATGGTCACGTGGTTCTTGTGGACTTTGGCCTCTCGACCTACGCGCGCGACGAGACGGATAAGAAGGCCCACTCGCTCGCTGGCTCCCCGGAATACATCTCGCCGGAAGTGCTCGCTGCGGCGAACCCCAAGAAGGGCGAGCCCCCTGCAATTTACGACAAGACGTGTGACTGGTGGAGCTTGGGTATCCTCATCTTCGAGATGTTCATCGGCCGCACGCCGTTCAAGGACGACAACAAGGCCATCATGTACCGCAACATCGCCGAGGGCTTCCTGTACATCCCGCCCGAGCTGCCGGAGGACGTGCAGTCGCTGCTCGCTGGTTTGATCGAGCGCGACCCGTCCAAGCGACTGGGCGCCAACGAGGCCGTGCCCTTCTCTATTATGAAACACCCGTACTTCGATGGCATCGACTGGGAGGAGTTGCAGCAGAAGAAGGTGCAGCCCGAGTGGGTGCCCGACGTGATCGACGACGCCGACGCCAAGTACGTGGACAACGAGTTCATCAACCAGGTGCCGGTGGACACGCCCGAGTGGCGCATGCTGGACTCGGTGGACCGCGAGCGGGAGTACTTCGACGACTTTACGTATCGCGCCACGCGAGTTATCCAGAAGTAAGGGGGGGAGTGCACAAGAGGCAAAGCTTGTCAAGTAACGGTTGGGAGGGACGGATTTGACGTCGTTCATTAAGGCAGGACCAAGAAAAGCAGATGGACTGCATGTAGAGCAGCAAGAGAGTAGCAGACCTTGGGATCGAGAGTGCGTGTATCCTTTTGAGTTGAACACTCGCCGTTGTGTCGGTTGTAAATGAAATGCAGAGCATGAAGCCTGGCGCGAGCGCGACCCTCTAGGGGCGATTTCACATTTTGAGTACTTTATGGCGTGTTCGAGTCCTTTCTCAAAATTCCACAACAATTTGTCCGTTGACTTGGCCTCAGTATACTTTTACATCTCACACGGAGTCCCGTGCAAAAACACAAAATGTCCCATGTGCAGGTAGTTGTTCACATGCCAAAAGAAGTTATCATCGTGATACCCTGGAAGATCAGGCGCACCTGCTCCGTGTCCTCGTCGTTGAGCTTGTTGCGGCGCGCGAGGATCTCCAGAGGAATTTCCATTAATCAGTGATTTTCACTGAGATTTTTCAAAATGATTGTGATCGTTCGCCCGAATTCACTGATGAAGGCATAGTAGTATAGTACTAGCGTGGGCATACAAATTTCAAGTTAATTGTAGAACTATACTAGTACTGCAAATAGTAGTGAGGATGGCGTGTTATCTACTACAATACGACATCAAATTATCACTGACTGTATTACTATCTACTCCGGTTGCTATGGCACTATAAGGGCAGAAGACAGGCGACCCAATTTACATGGCACTTCCGTATACATGACATCTGAGCTACGCTTGAAGGCCCCTTCCTAGTGGGTAAGGTGTGGGATGCTCGCAACTGGTAGCCATAAACTGGGTTCCCGTGTGGGGTTTGCTGCGCTTAGTATCCGGTGGTTATAATGGCTTTTGCAGCCTTCCACTGCCAATTTTAAGAGGCCAGGAGAGAGTAGAGACTTACATATACCCAAGCGTAGAAAATATAGACGCACACAGCAGCGTTTCGCATTCATCAGTCTTTTCTTAACAAAAAACTCAAAAATACGCGACACTGCACGTGCTGCATTTCTCTAACATTCTGCAGGTGGTGTCTTCCATCGTCCATACAAAGGCTATGCGAGTGGAGTACATGTATACGACTTGGCTGGAGTACTATCGTGACCTCTGCACTAAAATTGTAGCAACTGTATTCAGTGTTTGTCTTGATAAGGACAAAATACAACGCCCAAACCCCCATTATTTTTTCGCATCGGTCACTTCCGCCGGCATAATCCAGCTTTTTCGCGATCGAACAAAGCGTATGAGCTCAGCGGATCCAGAATACGGTGCATTTCCTAGAATAAATTGTCGTCTGCACTATGCATTGGCTTTTACGCATGGGTAGCAGCTTTAGATTAAAAAAGGTTTATGTAAAGCCAAGTATAAAGGAGACAGAGTAGCAATGAGGACAGTGCTCAAAGCAGCAAATACTGCGAGTTCAGGCGCACGCATTTATTTATATTGCGCAAACTTTAAAAATATGACGCCAATTAATTATTTTAGAGAGACTGTCAGTGGTTCTTTGATTTTGCTGAGCCCGGATCGTTAGCTTCGTGATTAGCTCTTGAATAAATATCTACGAACCAGCGCCTTACAGTAATGCAATTATAAGTGTTGCGATGTGGTGACTGGTAGTAGTATATTGGCGACTCAAAATGTGACGAATTCCCACAACGTAGAATACGCTGCCTTTAGGATATCGAATCCCAACGTTACTCTGTTCTCGTAAGTCTCTTACCGCGGCCCTCTGTTCGGTTGTGAAGGGGGGCGGGGTCCTTTCAGCGCTTAAGTGGGTTACAGCCCTCGTCGTGATGTCTATCGACTGGCGCCTTACGCAACGAGATTGCATCGGAATAATATATTAATCTGGCTGTGTATAGAAGCACTCTTGTAGTATTACTATTTACCCAAAACACTGAGTCGGTAGTAGTTTCACGCTATCACAATCATTTTGTAAAATCTCAGTGAAAATCACTGATTTACGGAAATTCCTGGTTTTATATCTTAATTCAGTAAAATGGAGCCCATATGTATGTTAAAGTAGTACCTTCTTTCTGCCTCAGTACGCGACCGTGGCTTCACTTTATCGAATCCAGAGCTCAGACGCCCCCATGTTCGGCTCCAGCGATCCCGACGCCCAAGAGCGCCTGCTCCGCGCGCCGCTCAACCCGCAGCAGGCGGCCGTTAGCAACGCTGGCAACCCTGGTGGCATCCGGCAGCAGGAGATCGGCAACGTCAGCGGCTTCACGTCGCTCTCGAACCTCTCGGCGCCCGCCACTTATTGGCAAAAGTGCGGTTAGAGAATTTAGATAGAGTTTTCTCTAAACGGATTGCTAATCATTCATTTTCTTGCAACGATATGATATGACGCGCGCAGGATGAAGATGATGGAGGCGGCGACGCTCATGCGCTACCTGCGCTACGCGAACGTGGTGCTGGCGGTGCTGCAGGCGCTCGCGGGCTTCCTGGGACTCTTCAACCTCGTGGTGCTGGACATCACGTGCTTCCTCATCTCGGTCTACGCCATGTGAGTCGTTATGATTTCCTCATATCGATATGATATTTGCATGCTAATATGACCAAATATCCCGCCATAGCATATTCGCGCTGCTGCTGCTGGCGTTCGAGTGCCGCTTCAAGCACATGGAGCCGTGGATTCGCCAGCAGTTCGGCTTCCTGTTCACGTACCGCGGCCGCACGGCCTTCATCTTCATTGTGGGTTTCATGGACTTTGGCATGGAGGGCTCGCTGCCCTACTTCGTGGGCATCCTCATGTGCGGCAACGCCATCCTGAGCCTGCTCATCATGCTCTTCCACCCGCAGTTCCGCGAGGGAACGCTGGACATGGACATGGACCCCACGGTGACGTACCGCCCCGCTGCCGAGGAGACGGAGACGCTGCTGCGCCAACACGACGGACTCGCGTCCAAGGCGGGCGCCTTCGTGCTGCATGAGGCGGAGGAGCACCCGGAGTTCATGGCCAAGGTATTATATCATATCATATCATGTCATATCGAAAAGGTCATATTGTTGCTCATATCGGACTAACTGTTGTCTGGCTTCCTGTTGCGGTGCGTAGATGGCCCAGTCGTACGCGTCCAAGCACGGATACGTGCCTCCTGCACAGAAGTAGCGGCCGTTGCGTGGTGTCAAGCCGTGAGCTCGCGTGGTTCAAACCTCCTTTTTTCCCTATGTATTTGTCAACCTTACCAATTAACCACGGGCGCAGTGAACCAACTAATACGGCTTTGTAAATCGTTATCGGCCACCGTTGAAGTTGTCGACGCTCAAGCGAATGCTTGATATGTTTTCATATAGTTCATCTACTATAGTTATTCTAATCCGTGCTGTCTGCCCCAGTGCCGAAGCAGGTCGCAGTGGCTCGTTGGTGTCGAACCACCAGCTCCGTCAAGAACGACAACACGCGGTCACAGCCGGTGCTGCTCAGCTCTTCTAGCTCGGGGACTGCGAAGGTGCTGACGTCGCCACTTGCCTTCTCGGCTCCTGCCTCCATTAGCTCTGCGTCGACAGCACTCGAGCCCATGTGCACTGCTACTCCAGTGGGTGTGCGCTGGGCTCCAATCAGTTTTGATAACGGGTGACTCCAGAGCACCAGCGGCGGCGGAATCGACGTGGACGACATGAGGGCCGTTGTCAACGTTGCCAGTGTTCCTTCTGAAGCGAACTCAAGCAGGAGAAGACGCAGTGAAGTCGCCACCAGGATGCGAGCGTTTGGCAGGAAAATGTGCGCGTCGTACAGCTCGTTGGGGAGCTGCAGCTTGAACTTCAGCGGCAAAGTCAGCAGCAGTCGAGACACCAGCGCGTCCGCGGGCGTGTACACTCGGACTCGCTGGTCGCTGGTCACGCGGAGCAGTCGAGGCTCTCGTCGACGGTAAACTTCTTTGCCCAATCCTGTACGACGGTCTAACGCTGAAGTCGTTGCGGTGATTCCCGCTGCTGTGGTGGCTGCTAGGTCCAGTACTCCGGCTGCAGGTTTGACCGCGACTCCAATGAGCCCCTTGCCAACCCCCTCAATGAACCCTGGGAGCCCACCGTGGATTGCTCCTTGTGTAGGAGCTGTAATGACGCCCGTGACGCCTGCGAAGATGCCCTTCCCAAGCTGCTTGGTGCCGTGGATCAACCCCGTTCCGATGTGTGTGGCGACCTGCTTCCTTGGTCCTTGCGCGCGGCGTTCAGCCAGGTATTTGCGGTCCAGCGACAGCGTGGCAATACCTTCAGACAGCGTCCCCGTCACCTTACTCGCGGCATTGAACGCTCCGTAGAGCGAGTGGGTGAAGAGACTGGTGGTTCCACGCGAGAGTCCAAGCACAAACTCTTGTGGAGATGTTACGAGTCCCGCGGCGGGTTCGTAGAAGAAGTCCTTCACGCCCACGCCAAGGTTGGTGACGAGACCCACAGGGTTGCCCAGAATGTCGGCGGCACCTACTAATGAGTAGATCTGACGCATTCCCTGCAGCATGTAGTGCTGCTGCACGGTCGACATCAAGAAGGCGCCAGAGGCGAACGCGTGGTTCAAATGCAGCGCGTTCAAGTACAGCGTCGCGCTGTCAATCTGCGAGAAGGTTGAGCTCAGAAGCGCCTTCGTGACCGCTATCGGGAGTTTAACGAGCGAGGCCAAGCCCGTCGCCGACTCGTCCGCCTCCCCGTAGTGGTTGAGGATCGTGATGCTGAGCTGGACCTTGACTGGATGCAGCTGCAGCGTCTCAATGTAGATCCTCCGCTCCGAGTTGGCAGTGAATCTTTTCTCGGGCGAGCCTCTGGACTGCACCTTGGACGCTTCACTCGTGAGACGTCGTCGCTCGGGAGGATAATTCCTCTCCAAGGCTTCGGAGCAGTCCGTGACAAACCCAGCGATGGCGAGCAAGAAGGCCTCGTCGATCTGGATCCGAGCGGGCTGCATCATGGCCGAGAAGTACTTGATGTAGTCCATGTTCTCGTCGTAACTCAAGCGGAGGATGGACAAGTGGAAGAAGTGGGGCCTGTTCGACCGCGCTCCAGACTTGGCGTCGCTCTTCTCCCCGTTGTCGGCTTCGTCTCCATTCTCGGTCCCTTGAGCAGATCGGACTTCAGCGCTCTTCTGCTTGTCAGGCGAAGGTTGCGAAGCCTCGTTACGGAAGCCAACACACCCGCTGCCTTTCTTCAAGATGGGCGCGACTACGACGGGGTAAATGGCGCCAGTGAGCTGGTTGTCGAGCTGGAAGCACCCGATCTTGACCTCGCACTGGTCGTGGTCGTTGTTGATGTTGGCGTACGCGATGTCCACGTCCTGCCCCGAGAACAGCAGCAGCTCGTCCGGTGTACTCGTCACGAAGGACACCCCAAAGTGCGGCAAGCGGAAGTGCGCGACCACCTCCGACGTGAATCCTGGCGTCGTGGACCTCTCGGTCTCTCCGTGTGCTGCCACGAGCTGTCGCGTCTGCTTCCCTGCCCGCTCCTTCCGGTTAAGAGGCTCGTCCTGAGCCACCATGGTCTTGGTCAGTCCCTGCAGGTGCCAACGCACGTACACTCGACTCGGAGCTTTGGGTAAGGCGGACTTTGACGGGATCTCCACCTGCTGCGACTCTCCTGGCTGGTCCAGCAAGATGGAGCTGTGGTAGTCGGACGAGGTCGTGCCGTCTCGCGGTGCGTACCAGACGCTGATCTCCCGGTTGGGGGTGCCCAAGAAGTAGGCTTCGTCCCAGCCGAAGCACACGCTCTCCCCCGGCGCCAAGCTCTGCATGACTCCACGCTGGAAGGCCGACGCGTCCTTCTTGACGCCGTCGAAGATCTGCTTGAACCAGATCGTCTCGCGCGCGCACGAGTTGATGATCCGGTACAGTGGGAACTCCGCCACGTCTTCGCTGGTCACAACGACGCAGACTTGAACCGCTGCTTCGACGCGGACCTGCACGCGCAGGACGCAAATGCGAGAGGCGCCGGGGGTGCTGACTTTCAAGGCCGTCTCGCTAACGTCATGCAGCGAGAACTTGCCGCTCCACTGATAGTCTTCCGCTTGATTGCTTGGACTACTGCGGACTTTGAGTCGGATGCAGGTGTCCGAAGGAATGGACGAGTGCGCCCACCAGCTGAACTCGGACGTGGAGTGAGGTGGCGCAACGAGGATCTTCTTGTCGTCTGCTGGACCCTTCTTGGCAGCCGAGATGTCGTACACCGCAGAGGCCAAGAGCTCGTGATCAGTCTGGTTTAGCAGCAAGTATCGCTCCACGAACGTGACGACCGTCGAGCTGGAGCCGCCCACTTGCTTGAAGAGCGCGACGATGTCGTGGTAACGTTTGGTGGCCTCGTTGTACACGCGAAGTGAAGTGTTGGCCCCTACTTCGAGGCTGATGTCCTGCGCGCTGGACGACTGCTGCGTGTTGCCCTCCAGCTGCACCATGATGGCGCTGACCTCCGAGTAATAATGCGCCTGCAGTTCGTCTTCATCGATCGCGTCTTCAGACACGGCCTGGTCTTGGAGTGCGTTTAACTTTGCGTGGATTTTCTCCATCTCGGGCGAGCCGCAGCATTCCTCCGTCTGCTTCTTCCTGGACGGAGAGAACGGAGACTTGGCGAACCGCGCCATCATGGACTTTGTGCCGGGGATCTTCTCGATCAGCTTGATCTGCGGCGAGAACACCAGAGGGAGGGACGTAGCGTTCCGAAGCAGGAATCGCGGCTGCACCACCATGAAGTGGCCCGCGTTCTTCTCCCGCGTCTCCTTACTGTCGAATGACACATTCAACGTCGCTGTCCTCGACTGGAAATCCAAGAGCGACAAGACGACGTTGTTGCTGTTAGTTCCGGGCTTCAGAGGCAGTGACGAGATGGCTTTCAGCGCAGAGGCGGGGATCGTGGGCTTTGCCGCCTCCTCCGCTGCATCCAGAGTACTGGGGATTCGGAAGAGCCGACTCCAACTGGAACCGGTCATGGATATCGAGCAGTACGTCTCGTCTTGGAGAGCGGACGAGAGCGTGTCAACTCGACCATGCGGAGGAATCACTTGGGAGGAGACGACATGCGCGTCTTCACTATCGGCAGCAGCTCCCGTAGTACGCCGCACCTTTTTGAGGGCGAACAACACTGCGATGATCGGCACGCCGCAGTTGTTGACCAGCGTGAGGGGGGACATCAACTTGAGCTGCGCGTACTGCAGACTGCTGGCGTTCGAAGACGTGAAGACGCGGCTGTGCGCGTGGAAGAAACTCCCGTTGGCGTTGCAGATGTGGCTCGGGTGGAAGGGGATCGTGCCGTCGATCATCTTCTGGCACTTGCACGCGTAGTCGTCGAGCACGAGCGAGCAGGACGCGGTGTGCAGCGTGCTGTCTTCTTTCTCGCTGATGAACAACTCGTTACTCCAGCGATGCTCCCTCTCAGCTGATGGCGGTAGAGCGGAGAGCTTCGAGCTGCTCGTAACCGGAGCAGGCGAGTGATACAGATGCGGCTTCATGAAGACCCGCACCGACCAGATCTGAGGGACGAAGCGGAACGGAACGCTGCACGCGCCCTTGGGTTCGATCGTCCCGATCTCCGTAATGGTCTTCCCGTCAGCTTCCAGGACGCCACAATCCACCGCAATACTCGTCTCATTGAACAGCCGAACCAACGACGAGATCGTGAACGTCCGATACCCGGTACCAGCAGAGATATCAAGCAACGCGTGCAGTAGCTGTGGCCTCGGGGTACTCGGAGGTGTGGCCGGACGAGCTTCTCCGTTCTCCTTGATACTCTCCGGATCCCCCTCGGTATTCGCATTGCGTGGTCGAACTGCGTAAATGTACTTGCCCGTGTTGCGAATGGGAATGTCCGTCAGCGGGTGCCATTCATTGTCATCCCAGCAGAAAGACACGGTCTGCTCAGCTCGCAGAGACGGAGAGATGGACGTCAGCAGCTCAAGAGGAACCTTGGCTCGGTTTGCCAGTATTTCACGCTTCGGTTTCCGTCGAGACGCGTACGTGAAGCCTCGAGATGCTGTTCCGATATCGTGCGTGACCCAGTAAGTGATTGGAGCCCCCGTATCGTTCACCAAGTAGCAGTCAGATGATATGACGTTCGTTGGGGAGACGTAAGGCGCGCGAGCACAGTTCAACGCTCCGTCGTACGCTTTCGCCGTCAAGCAGAAGGAGTCAATCATAGCGGGTGAGATGTTGATGTTGAGGGGGTGGCCCTCCTTGCCCGTAAAGTCGAGGTTGGCGGTCATCTCCCCCGTCTCGTCGCGGATCAAGGAGCCTTTCAGGTCGAACATCCAGGGCTCCACTATGGGCTCCCACGAGCCTAACGCCGTATTGAACCCCCAGATGCTGACTCCATCGTCAGCACAAGGCTCGTTCAGACTTTCATCGGGAAATTCCACTGCCACCTCGGTCAATGTGGGAACGACGCCATCAATCCGCTCTCCAACCTCGTACGTCGCCTTGCACATGGCGCGGAAAGTGTACAGCCGCGCTATCGGGGATAAGTGCGGCCCACTTTGTCGTAGGAGTGTGATACTAGTATCCTCCAGCAAGAACTCGACCATACTGATGCTATCCTCGCGGAACTCGATCTCCGGTGGTGCTAGAGGCCGTGATGGAGCTTCCGCGGGCTTGGAATCGCCGTCTTCACCTTCGGAAGTTCCTGTTTCTTCGGTTTTCTCCTTGTCGGAACTGCTATCGTTCACGTCATCGTCCGTTCCGAATACTTTTTGGGCCTGAGAGAAGAGGAAGAGGTCGAGTGTACACACGACGGCGTGGAAATGCGTGAGCGTGACCGCCATCGTGGCTTCGGCGTCTTCAGCGGTGACCAACTCGAGATCGATGGTGAAATCGTCACATACAGTGCGCTCGTATCTCGATAGATCTAATGCTCCAGCCATGTCCGCCTTGGTGGGCGACTCGGACTGAGAGGAGGGCGAAACTGGCACTGCTACTAGAACTGCAGGCTGTGGTGGCCATTGCGAGCTCACCTTCACGCACATATTCCTCCCGTACAGTTGAGTGCGCGAGTTCTCAGGCTCGTCGCTGTGGTACCGCCCGACAATGCACCCACTCGCGATCATCTTCAGCGTTGCATCGTCGGAGTGAAGGCGTTGCGAGTCCTCGTCTTCACTTCCGAGTTCATCCACGCTGTTTGGAACGCATTCAGCCGCGAGATAGTGCACAAAGCCCGTTGTAATGGACACGTCCAACGAAGTCTCCGCGCGTTCAATCTGCTCCGAGAGGTCGGATTCAATGGAGGCGAAGTACCGAAGTCGCTGGCCGAACTCGACGATTAACGGGAGCAGCTCGCAGTTGTCCAAGTGAATTCGCACCTCTGTGGGGGGGATCGGAACTTCGGGCGATGGAGCTCGTCGATCCAAGATGATGTCGATGCCCTGCTTCGATACGTCTTCTGATAGAGAGAAGATACTGCCACAAAGTGCCCTCACTTCAGACTTTGGAGCGTCATCGTGGGCTTCGTCCTCACTCCAATCGATCTTCCACAGGGCGCCTTTGGAGGCCGATGCGCGGTATTGAGACCGCAGTGACGCGAACCCGTCGGCTGCGAGTTGAAAGCGCTCGAGACACGCGCGAGCTATGACAGCGCCACTCGATGGGTTCTCAGAGCTGGTTTCGTCCACAGATGGGTCCAGCGGATCGAGGAGATCGACGGCCAAATCCCCAAAGTCGAACTCCATATCGGAAACTTTCGTCTCATCGGCGTTGACGAAGCTGCAAACTGGAGCGGGTGGTGACCCGACAAAGTTGTTGTCCAGAACGCGAGACAGAAGCTCGAGCTGGTACGGATTGAACGCCAGAGTCGCTATAGATTTTGTCACTGCAGGCGGTGCAGCAGTTTCTTCTTGAGCTTCTGCTACCGACTTCATCCAGTTGTTCGTCGACCACAATTCCAATTTCATGCGGCTGCACATTCTCTCCATCTCGGCAATAACCATAGCGAGATCTAGTGCCGACTTGTTTACTTCCCCTTCTTTTCCATTGTGTGTCAGTGGTAGGGCGACGTACTCGATGAACAAGTCACTGAACTCCCCCACAGAGTAGCGACATACAGGAAGCTCAGCCTCCTGTTCGTCAGTCTTGGA
This sequence comes from Phytophthora vignae f. sp. vignae, assembly GCA_016169955.1. Classification (NCBI taxonomy): domain Eukaryota; phylum Oomycota; class Peronosporomycetes; order Peronosporales; family Peronosporaceae; genus Phytophthora; species Phytophthora vignae. Next base: position 843,773 of record JABJUM010000009.1, on the reverse strand, counting down.
CTCCTCATTGCTGATAGCTTGGTTAGGACGTTGAGGCTTGGCCATCACGGTGAAAAGTTGAACGCTGCCAGCTTGGATTCCAATCTGCTCCTGCGTCGTGTCCTCCGGGTAAGCTCGAGACGCGGCGGATACGTTCCGAACGTCAATTTCGATGCGATCGGATGGCGACTTGTGCTTGCCCTCGGCCTCGCAGGTCGGCAGCTTCAATGTCACGTGAGAAATGTCGAGTTCGAGGCTTACGCGGTCGTTTAGCGACGTCATCCCGGGAGGCATTCGCAGCAGATCCGTCCACCGAGAAAAGCCACCAATCTCTCTCGTAATATGGTCCAGGAAGGGCGACCAGTACGCGTGCAAGTAGTTCATCTCCACTTCTTCGCTCTCGATTCGGTAGTACGAGGCAGCTCCCCCGCGATGCGCCAACGAGCTGAAACCTGCCGACTCGAGCAACACTCGCACTGGCGTCCGGGTTTGAAGGAGTACGTTAGTTTCCTCCGAGAATTCCACGCTGTGAGTTTCAGTATCGGTAGAATCGTTCTCCGACTTGAGCTGGTTCAGCCGAGACGCTGCCAATTGGATCTCGCCGATACCTTCCAGAGTAGCGCAGACGCACTGCGTTTGCAGCGTCGAGACATCGCAGCGCAAGTCTGAGCCACAAAGCCCAAACGAAACCCGCTCCTGCCAACACGCCTTGGGCATGAAATACGCGAAATAACGCTGGACTTTCACTTGGAGCGCGAAACGAGCAAGAGGTTCGAGTGTATCGCTTTCGGGTATTACTCTCGGATCCAACTCGGACGTCTCTGCACTCGGAGCTTTCGAGTGATAGCGAACCAGAGCCACCAGCAGCTCGTGATCCCAGTACAGAGCGGCTTGCTCGACGTTAATTTCACCCATAAGCGGCTCCGAGCTGGATATCATGACACTCGTCTTGCCGCTTAGTTCAAGGAGCTTGCTAGTGCGATGCCCCGTACACCGGTCGAACACTGGGTCCGCTGTAGTTTTCGCCATTGGTAGTGGAGGAGGAATTGATGAGGGCGTTGGGCCATCAGAGTTCTGAGCGCTAGCGTCGTCCGCGGACGTATTATCTAGTGCCATGCTGTACTTGACGCACTTTACGAGCGACAGCAAGCCCATGTCGACAGCAGCAGCCTGGGCGGCGGAGGAAAACCTCGCCATCACATTCAGGTCTCTTATGTCCAGCTCAAAGCCCGTGATGTCTTCCGACGCGCTAGAAGCCGCACTCAACGCGGTTTGGATCGGGCCTTCACCGTTAAAGTCGATCAGGATTTGAGGAATGGAGAAGCAGACGTTGAGCCGCTCGTCTTCCGGTATGAACGACGCAATCGACCCAGACTTTGCAGCTTCTTGCCCCTGTTTCGGCGACTGCCACTCGGCCGACGCTTGCAGAAGCTGCTGATACTGCTTACTGGACATGGAGAACTGAATGGGAGGCGCCGTGCACTTCATTTGCCACTTGGGGACGAGGTACCCTTCAACCAGTTTCTCTCCGTAAAATACCAGACGAGTGCTCTGCATCAACGTCGAGCGCTTACGCTGGGTAGCATCAGTTTTATCCGCTTCACCCGCGTCTTTCTCCTCTTCTGTGCTCGCAGACACTTCGGGCTCTAAGAAGTAGGTTTCAGCGCCTTCAATCGACAGCTCGAATGTGTTGTGAGCTGCCCCATTCTGGAAGTGTGTCCCCACCAATCTAGCCTCCACCTCGGCTGAGGCGTCAGTAGTATGAACAAACACGTCGATCTCGGGAAGCTTGACAGAAAACACCACTTCTCGTGTATGAACTGCGGCTGTGTCGCTCTTTCGTCGAGCTTTGGCGGTTCCAAACGCGTTCTCAATGGACGCTTTTCGCTGCATGTCGACGGGAAGTTTTGATACTTTTCCACCGGTTTTTGTCGGCGTGGCAGCTTTGATCGCTGCTGGTTCATCAGGCTCATCCACGCGCGCTATGAAATACGCACGGAGCTTCGACGTCGCGTACAGGTTGTGGATGTAGCGGAACCGCTCGAACACGCAGTCGAGTTGGAATTTGTTCTCGGACGACTCGATGTTCAGCTCCACGAACGGGTTCTTGCGAGTCACCACCTGTCCACTAGGCGACAGGGTGTCGATCATGGACAAAAGCGCTTGCGGCTCCTTCTTCTCCAGCCTCGTAGCAGCCTCGTACGTCTGGCGGAAGTCGAGGATCTGGACAGATGTGATTCGAGAGGATACAGTGGAGGAGCTCGTCCGCTGCAGCACCGTCACCACGAACTCGTTGAGCTCGAACCGTAAGAAGTCCCTCGTGTCCGACTTGTCTCCGACCTTGTACTCCTCAACGAGCACGACCTCGAAGCTGATGACCACCAAGTCTAACGCCATAAGCAGCGCCTCCACGTTCCTCTCCTCGCAAAAACTCGCCGTTCGAGCCTCTGACGACGCGTGCATTCGGTCGTTCACCGCCAAGTAAACCTCCAGCTTATCGATAAAACTCTCACGTGTAGACGCGGATCCGTTCGAACTGCCGCTTGACGTTCGTCCAGAGGAAAATCTGGACTTCCATTGGGATAATTTCCGTGGGGAATCATGGCCCTGACCTTCGAGTTCGAGCTCTCGGGCGGCACAGAGTCGGAAAAAGACGATAGTCGGCACCTCTAAGACGTCCTCGAGGGCGTTTAGTCGAGAGCGATCGGCCATGACGCTGTCGATGTCGAGTTTCTTCTTCTTGGCGGCGCGCAGCATGTTCTTGTGCAGGTGGATGTACTCCTTCCGAGCGAACCAGAGCGTCGCGAAGAGCTTCCAGCTGCACCGACGATGAACAACGCTCGACCGTCGGGCCGGCGTCGCTGCTGTTGACGCTGTTGTGGTCTTTTGACTCGATAATGAGTGGCGGTGCAGTTCCAGGACGCCGTGCAAGGCGTACTGCCACCATAATCTAGGGTTCGAACGCACTGGGACTAGTGGGCGCTTGCGTTGGAAGTGGAGACGCTTGAGGTACATCTCATGGGCAGATACAAAGTCCGCGATGCTGATGAGGAACGTGCTCTGCTGTGGGGTCAAACACGCCCGGATCGCGCTGATCTCAGCGGAACATCGCAGCTTCGGGATGGTGGACGCCGTCCGCTCGTCGTGGTTTCGAGCCAAGTTGATGCGCGTGCTGAACGGGTGAATGACATTCGAGCCCGACGTGGACGGACCCTTTCGGGACTGCGCGCCGTTCGCCTCGATGTGGTCGCTGTAGACGCTGGCCTGCACCATCTCCAGCCGTCTGTGCACGAACGCAGTGCGGGCCTGCGCGCGATCCACAAACTCTTCCTGTCCGTTCGCGTTCGTCGTGGAGATGACGATCGAGTCGATCGTCAGCCCCAGAGCCAAGGGGATCGACGACGCCAGGTGCTTCGAGTCCTCGTATCGGATGTGGATGTTGGAGAACTCGAACGAGACGTTGTCCAGGATCGTGTTGAGGATCTTCTTGCGGTAGCCCCAAGAAGCAGTCGGGTCCGAGTCCCCCGCTCCAGCTCCAGCTCCGCTTCCACCTCCGTCCCCTTCACTCTCACTCGCCGTACTACCGTCGTTCTTCACCGTCTCCAGTAGCTCGAGCATCCGCACTTCCTGCTGCTTGGCCCAGCGCGTCCGCAACGCGTACGAGTCGTCGTCCTCCTCGCTCCTCCGCGCCTCGCCCTGGTCCGTGGGCTCCACCACGAGGAAGACGTCCTCCACCTTGATCTTGACGGCCTGCGACGTGAGCCGCTTCCACGGCACCTTGATGCTCAGCCGGCCCACGCTGCCCGACTTCATCTTCATGGGCAACTGGAACTTGTCGAGCGCCGCGCCGCGCATGCGCAGGTCCCGGAACTCGACTTTGCCCGCGAAGAGCGCCACCTTCATCTTCTCCGAGTCGAGGCCCTCCACCCACTCGCTCACATACTCCTCCAGCACCGACTCCACCACCTTCTCGAACATGACGAAGACAGAGCCAGCGTCCCTCTCCACGCACTACAAAGGGAGGGTAAGATAATAACCAACAGACAAGTAAGTCGTTACTAGAGTTTGTAGGGGGCGTTTGGAGCCGAGAAGAGCATGGGTGGATGCAGAACTGAACGAAGAATGTCATGATGTCGTAGAAGATGTAGATAAAGCACATGAAAGCCTACCTATAAGCCTGTTTGAGGGGAAGAGGAAGCCGCTTGATCGGACTCTCGACTCTCTGCGCAATGAGCCACTTCAACTTGGCGCCTTGGCGGTTGGTAACGGCTCGAAACCCATCTTCCGTCATAATATAGTCTCCTAAAAATAGAATGCCACATCTCAGGACCATGGGCTCCGCTCGCACGAAGCGCAAGAACCTGCAGAAGCGTCGCAAGCGGCGGCTGTTTGCGACGCTGGCAGCGGAGATACAGGCGAGTGTGAGTGCTCATCGTGACCGCCGTGGATTTTTCTTCATGGTGGTGTGGGTTTCTCCACTTGAATCGTTGTACATACCGAGATATTCACAGGTTAATAAATACACTACATATGCAGGAGGAGGCTCATTGGACACTGCAACGACAGGAGCTCGAGCTCATGCGCAACGAGGAGCAACGGCAACGCGTGCACGAGCAGTGGGAGAAGGCGGTGGCCGAATCCGCCGCAAAATTCCATAAGAAGAGGAGGATCCAGGCCCAGAGGCAGCAACTTATCCTCGCACTTCGACAGGTACATACATGTACTAGCGAGAGGATAGATATGCCCTCCATTTGAGACGGTGTACTGCATGTCGTGCTGACTTAACTGCTTTTTTTATTTTCGTAGAAAATGCAAGAAGGGGATGCCAAGTGAAGCGCTGCATGTTCATTAGAGAGGGCGCTCGCTCTCACAAGCTGTTGTTCTCCTACTAGGAGTCCTAGTATTGACATGCCATGTGTGGAGGGACCGCGTCCGTCGACAAGAACCGTGAGCAGGTACATCGAGTGGTTTTCTTGGTCTTGAAAAATTTGTGGAGTTTGTGCTTACGCGACGCTGGTTCTCGCTGCATTCATCGTTCGCAAGCACAACCAACTGCGGATCTGATTGGTCGGCTGAACGTTAGTCCAGTCATAACACTCTTGTCCGGTGATAATGAACGCCGCGAAGCGCTGCAGACGCGGGTCGAGCAATCACAACACTCATCCGTTCGTTCCTGTGTATGGATATCCCTTGGGGGGTGCCCAGTACTGCACTGTAGCGTGGCCATGATATCACGAGTCAAGAGCTCACTTTCCATTTGGAGCTCAAAGACTTTTAGGTCTCACGAACGTCCTCGACAGAGTTCGTTGGCTCGTCATGAAAGCGCAAGAGAAGGAGAAGGATCAAGCGGAGATCGGATACGAGAGCGCCAATACATTACTGGCTCAAGGGACTCTCGAGTTGCACGACCACGTCGCCTCTCGCATGATCAAGGGCTATGGGGGCGTTTTACCACAAATGGAGGTGCGCTTCACGAACGTATCCATCTCGGCCGACATTACAGTCAACGACAAGAACGAGGCCAAGACGGAGCTCCCGACACTCCCCAACGTGGTGGTCAAGACTGTCCGTGGGCTGGTAGCCGAGAAGCACACCGTGAGGAAGCAGATCCTCAAGAACGTGAACGGCGTGTTCAAACCGGGCTCCATGACGCTCGTGCTGGGCCAGCCTGCGTCGGGCAAGTCGTCGCTGATGAAGCTGCTGAGTGGGAGATTCCCCGAGGCGAAGAACGTGTCGATCGAGGGTGAGGTGACGTACAACGGAACGCCCGCCTCTGCGCTGCGCAAGGTCTTGCCGCAGCTCGTGTCGTATGTGTCGCAGCGAGACGAACACTACCCGACGCTGACGGTGAAGGAGACGCTGGAGTTCGCGCACGCCTGTTGCGGAGGGGACATGAAGAAGTTCTGGGAAGGAGGCCTCGTCCACGGCAATTCCTACGAGAATTTAGAGGCGCTCAAGGCGGTTCGAGCCATGTACCAGCACTACCCCGACCTCGTGGTCCAGCAGCTCGGTCTCGAGAACTGCCAGAACACCGTCGTCGGTGACGCGATGCTGCGTGGCGTCTCTGGAGGCGAGCGGAAACGTGTGACGACGGGCGAGATGGAGTTCGGCAACGTGTACGTCAAAATGATGGACGAGATCAGCACGGGACTCGACAGTGCTGCTGCTTTTGACATCATCTCGATGCAGCGCAGCATTGCCCAAAAGTTCCACAAGACGGTGGTCATTTCACTGCTGCAGCCGTCGCCGGAGATTTTCGAGCTGTTCGACAACGTCCTACTTCTGAATGAAGGACGAGTCATGTACAGCGGCCCGCGCGCAGAAGCACTAAGCTACTTCGAGAGTCTTGGGTTTCAGCGGCTTCCGCACCGCGACGTCGCGGACTTTCTCATGGAACTCGGCACCAACAAGCAGACCCAGCACGAGATCCCCGGACACAATGCTCCTCGCACTTCACTCGAATTTGCCGAAGCCTTCGAGGCCTCTTCCTTCTACGCTCAAGTGGCGCAGGACCTTGCGAGCTCGTTCGATAGCGATTTGGTTCAGGTAGCGGATATCCGCCAGCCTGAATTCTACCAGGGCTTCTGGGCCAGCACTGCGTTGCTGGCGAAGCGCCAATTCATCATGATGAAGCGGGAGATATCGACTCTCATCGGACGGTTGGCGATGAACACGGTCATGGCGTTGCTGTACGGGTGCGTCTTCTTCCAAGTGGACCCGACGGACCCGCAGTTGGTCATGGGAATCATCTTCGAAGTAGCGCTTTGCTTGTCCATGGCTCTGTTAGCTCAGGTTCCCAGCATCTTCGCAGCTCGCGAGGTCTTCTACAAGCAGCGTCGTGGCAACTACTTCCGGACGGCGTCGTACGTGCTGAGTTACTCGGTAAGCCAGATGCCCCCGATCATAGTGGAAACAGTGGTGTTCAGCGCGGTCGCGTACTGGATGTGCGGCTTTGTGAGCTCGGCCTGGGGGTTTATCCTGTTTGTGGTGATGCTGTGCCTGATCAACATTTCATCGTCCGCGTTCTTCTTCTTCGCGGCATCCGCGTCGCCTAACGTGAACGTTGTGAACCCAATCGCCGGCGTCGCGGTGGAGATCTTCATCCTCTTCGCTGGTTTTACAATTACCAAGGACCAAATTCCGAGCTACTTGATTTGGTTGTACTGGCTTAACCCGGTCGCGTGGGGCGTTCGAGCTCTCGCCGTCAACCAGTACACCGATCCGCGCTTCGACACGTGCGTTTACGAGAGCGTTGACTACTGTGAACGATACGGCATGAAAATGGGCGAGTACGCGCTCAGCTCCTACGAGGTTCCGTCGGAGAGACACTGGTTGTGGTATGGGATGATGTACGCGGCGGCCTCCTACATGCTCTTCATGTTTCTCTCCTTTATCGCGCTGGAGTACCACCGCTACGAAAGTCCGGAACACGTTACCTTGGACAATGCAGACGCAGCTACTGAAGCCACCAACGAAATCGACCTTGCGAATCAGGATGAGTACGCTCTTGCAACGACCCCACGCAACATGTCAACGGCGATGGATACTGCGGTCTTGGTGGCACCTGACGATACCGAGAAGTTTGTTCCAGTACCCGTCACGGTGGCGTTCAAGGACTTGTGGTATACTGTGCCAGACCCGACCGACTCGAAGAAATCGATCGACCTGCTCAAGGGGATCAGCGGCTACGCTCTACCAGGCACGATCACGGCGCTCATGGGCTCCTCGGGTGCGGGTAAGACGACGCTGATGGACGTCATCGCTGGACGCAAGACGGGGGGCCAAGTGCAGGGCCAGATTCTGCTGAACGGCCATCCCGCTACCGACTTGGCTATTCGTCGCTCCACGGGCTACTGCGAGCAGATGGATGTCCACTCGCAGTCGTCTACTATCCGAGAGGCGCTGACTTTCAGCGCGTTCTTGCGTCAGGGCGCCAATGTGCCCGATAGCTACAAGTATGAGTCGGTTGTCAACACGTTGGAGCTGCTGGACCTGACTCCGATTGCCGACCAGATCATCCGCGGCAGCTCCGTGGAGCAGATGAAGCGACTGACCATTGGTGTCGAGCTGGCAGCGCAGCCGAGTGTTCTCTTCCTAGACGAACCCACGAGTGGGTTGGACGCTCGATCGGCCAAGGTGATCATGGACGGCGTTCGCAAGGTGGCCAACACGGGCCGCACCATCATCTGCACGATCCACCAGCCTTCGGCCGAGGTGTTCCAAGTGTTCGACAGTATGCTTCTGCTCAAGCGCGGTGGCGAGACCGTGTTCGCTGGCGAGCTGGGCAACAACGCGCAGAAGATGATCGACTACTTCGAGGCGATCGACGGTGTGGAGAAGCTCCGGGACAACTACAACCCAGCCTCGTGGATGCTGGACGTGATCGGCGCCGGTGTCGGTAAGAGTGACTCAAACAGCACGGACTTTGTGGCGATCTTCAAGTCGAGTGCGGAGTTCCGGTCTCTGCAAGAGAACCTAGATCGTGATGGCGTATCATGGCCGTCCCCTTCGGTCCCAGCGCTGGAGTACGCCGACAAACGCGCCGCGACGGAGTTGACCCAGATGAAGCTGCTGCTGCAGCGGTTCTGGAACTTGTACTGGAGGACGGCGTCCTACAACTTGACTCGCTTTGGTGTTGCTCTTGCCATGGGTCTTCTCACCGGAATCACGTACCTGTCCACCAACTACGGCACGTACGCGGGCATCAACTCCGGTATGGGCATGGTCTTCTCCATCATGGGCTTCATGGGAATCACCATGTTCAACGGCATGGTCCCCGTCGCGAGCAAGGAGCGGGCCGTCTTCTACCGCGAGCGAGCGGCCCAGACCTATTCAGCGTTTTGGTACTTCTTCGGCTCGAGTGTCGTGGAGATCCCGTACACGTTCGCGTCGGTGTTGGTATGCATGGCAGTCTTCTACCCCATCGTGGGCTTCACCGGTGCCGAGGCCTTCTTCACGTTCTACCTCATACTGGCGTTCTACATCCTGCTTGCTTGAGTACATCGCTGAGCTGGTGGTCTTCGTGATCCCGAATGCGGAGATGGCCGAGATTTTGGGCATGGTCCTGAACCTCATCACCTTCCTGCTGGCCGGCTTCAGTCCTCCAGCTTCGGCGCTACCCGCGGTAGTCAAATGGTTCTACCACATCAACCCGCTCACGTACACGCTGTCAGCGTTGGCCACGGTCGTGTTCGGAGATTGCCCTGGTCAGTGATTGGAAAAAATGTATTGGCAAGCATTGCAACTGTACCGTACCATTGCAATATAGATGCCAATGTGACCACCCGGTACAATCGTGTCTTGCAGTATTGCCTGAGCTTCCAATTGAGAATTGCAATGCTCCAGCACTATCCAATACTGAATTTTTATACCAGCCGGTTACTGGCTATCTATTGCTACTAACGTTCGCTACCAGGCAGCGCTGCCAACCGTCGCTGTCAACCGCCACTGCCAACCATTCTAGTTAAGCTCAAACGCCTGCGCTCCCCCTACTTCCATCCTCACTTTCCGTTTAGTTCTCCGACTAGCAACCACTTCCGTAACCGCTGCACGCATGGCACGCACTCGAGTTCCCGACGTAGTTCGATACTACTTCAAGATCAACCCCGCTGGTGGCGACCGTGCCTACACATGCAACAAGTGCAAGGCTGCACCCATGAACAAGCTGAGCACGGGCTACACCAATCTGCGGAGACATTTGGTGTCTTGCATCGGCGTCGACTACAACGAGAAGTACACGGCGGCACGAAAGAGCCAAGCCAACACACTGGGGTTTAAAGTGATCGACTATATCAGTGAACGTGAGTATGTAGTCTTCAAATGGCTCACGTGGCTGGTCATGCGCGACATGCCCTTCTCAGAAGTCGACAATGATCTCACCCGTGAGCTGGCGGGCATGCAGAAGTCCGCGCACGTGTCAAGCCGCTCCATCAAGACGTACGCGTATCATCTGGTGCCCCTCGTTGAAGCTGTCATCTCAACCGAGCTGCCGCACAAGTTCGCCGTTATGTTGGACGGCTGGAAGCATGGAACGACCCACTATGTTGCCGTCTTCGCGGTGTACGTCAAGGACAACGAGTGCAAGGAGGTGTGGTTAGGCTTTTCGCCCCCGCTGGACGAGAAAATCTACACCGCGAAGGCTCACCGAGACTTGCTCGTCTCAATCTGCGGGGTGTACGGTCGGTCGCTGGCCGACATTGTTGTGTTGGTAGGGGATAACTGCCCCACCAACAAGGCAACCGCCACTTTGCTCGGTGTGCCCCTACTGGGCTGTGCCTGCCATAAGCTGAACCTGGCCATAACGCATTTCATCAAGGACCAGCCGGGGGTGAACGCCGCCATCGATAGCGTGAGCTCGCTCGCGTCTAAGGCGAACCATTTGAAGGCCGCAGCTGCGCTTCGAGAGCTGACCGACCTTGTCGCGATTCGAAACAACGATACACGATGGTCGTCGACGTACCACATGCTCAAGCGCTTTTTTAAGATTGAGGGCGAGCTAAGGCAAGTACACGAGGTGGAAATGCCTCGTCGGTCGCAGCTACAGGTGCTGAGAGAGTTGATGCCCACGTTGACCAAGTTCGACTCCGTCATGGTTGGACTTCAGACAAAAGGCGTCACTCTAACGGCCGCCCGAGCCACGACCGACGAGATGCTGGAGGATTTTCCCGAGCTTGCGCGCTACATGGCGCAGGATGCGCACATCGTCCACAACCCGGTGTTCGAGTCTGCCGTTATGAAGATACAGCTGAACAGAGTCGGCGAGCTCTCGGAAGCTGAACAGGCGGAGGTGAAGGTGTTTGAAGCTCCTAGTCAAGCTCCAGTAAGACAGGTCGCTCAGCTGGACGATTGTGACTACTTCAAGCAGTTACAGGAGCGCATAAAACTGAAGCGGCAGCGGGTTACGGCGTACGAAGACTTGAGCTTTCTACTCGGCACATCGGCTTCGGTAGAGAGGCTCTTTAGCTCTGCCAAATGCGTGATGACGGATCGTCGTAACAGGTTGGGCACGATCTTGTTCGAGGCGATCATGTTCTTGAAAACAAATAGGTCATTCTGGGACAGCCGACTTGTTGCAGAAGCTGTAAAGCGTTCTCACAGTACTGATAGCGAGAATGTGCTGTAGACTACTACCAACCAGGCAATTTTATCTGCGTTTCCAATCGAGTATTGCAATATGTCTTGGGTCTGCAGTTCAGTATTGGTATTGTATTTACTTTGTCAATAGTGTCCTGCAGTTTAAATTTTTATCCGCAATAAAATCCAAGATATTTTTTCCAATCACTGGCGCTGGTAATGGTGACAGCGGCGCCATCGGCTGCAAGCAAGTGGCGAACGTGCCGCCGTCCCTGCCGGACGGAATCACCGTCAAGGAGTACCTGGAACTCAACTTCGGCATGAAGCACGACGACATTTGGCGGAACTTCGGCATCCTCGTGGGCTTTGTCGTCCTTGTCCGCCTGCTGACGATCCTGGCCATGCGGTTCCTCAACTTCCAGAAGAAGTAGGCTACCGCACTGTTCTTAGTCTCGTCAGCTCGGCATATATTTTTTTTTCAATCGACTTCACTTTATGCAATCCAGTCTTTGTTGTTCCTGTCCCGGGTCGGTGATTTGTTCGACGTGCTGACCTCTCGTGTATAACTAGTGCGTCGTGCGCAGCGCACCTTAAGACGAATAACGTTGCGGAATACAGGGGGTTGTTTGTGTGGCTTCGGCGAGCGATGGTCATGAAATTTATTTAACGGGGCTTCATGCGGCGCATCAAGAGCAACGACACCCTCCCGCGAGTCAGCTCTAGATCATATCTTGAACGCCTCACCTCCGATACCGAAAAAACGAAAAAAACTGGCTAAATATTGCGATGGATACAAACTTGGTATTGCAAAGCGAAGAATTCAGATGCTCGATACTCACATCCACCCTCTATGGCAGCACGATGGTTGACCAATAAATAAATAGAAGTAGTTAGCAAGCTGACAAAAGATCAGGCGTGACAGTAATGTGCCTCGCCAAAAACTAAACGTGGCGGGCGCAAAATCCGCTGTATTGCTCTGTATAAGGTGGATACTACTTTCGTCACCCCTCGGCACAATCATCTACACGTTCATTAACACGAACCAAACTGATAGTTATAGCACCCTTCGCATCGGCCGCCTACCGTCGAGGAGCCGCTGGAGTGTCCTCGTCATCATCGTCCTCACTGTCGCTCAACTGATCGAAGCTCTGCTGGATTTGGCTGAGCGTGTGCTGGAATCCGGGGCGGTTGCCGCCGAGGCGCGACAACTGCTTCGTGTTGCCGAACTTGCCGTAGAGCTTGCGCGCAGACAGCAGCATGTTCTCGTCCTCGCTGTCGTCATCGTCCGACATCGAAAGCCTGGCTGTATCAGGGACTGTGTCTAACACTGACGAACCAACGGATTGATAACGCAGCACTTGCACATCGTTGCTGCCGGTGCTGCTCGCGGTGCTGCTCGCGCGGTTCCGATCGTCAGCAGGAGGCGGCAGATGCGAGACGCCATCGACGATGCCACAATCACTGGGGCATGGCTTCTGCTCCTGGTGGGCATTGAAGGATGCCGAGAAGTTGAGCTGGAAATCATCCAGGGTCCCATTGCTGTCGGTGCTCTGTCTTGGGGTGCTCGATGCCGCACGCTCCTTCTTTTGTTGCTCTTGCTGCTGCAGCTGCTGGAGCTGCTCCATCATCCGGAACCGGTCGGGAACGTACGCGGGCGGTGCACCGTTAGAGCTGGGCGCTTCACTGGAACGCGCGGGATCCAAAGTCTGCGCAACGGGGGATGATGCCGACGTAGCCGACAAGCGACCGATTGCAACTGGCGATGCGGCCGGCGGAGTCGCAGGCGGTGTAACGGCGTCAAGCCCCATGCTGCACATACTGCTTCTGCGCTCGTCGCTGCTAAGGAGAGACGAGTAGGACGCTCTGCTGGAAGTGCGCGATCGGCTTTCCGAGACATCGTCGCCACTTGTCTGCACGATGCCATCGTCGTTGTGGTTACCGGCCAACGCTACCGGAATAACAGGAGGGGGCATGGCCGCATCTTGTTCTTCGTCAGCACCAACCTCGCTCGGACGTGGGACTTCGCTCTCACGATGGAAGACGAGATCCTCGGCAACACTGCTCACAGGACCCGAAACAAGGTCGGAGTTGGTAGCAAAACGGTCTTCGGTGCGCGTTGATGAAACATCCTCGATTGGCGCCGTCTGCTCGTCCAATGCTACGTGGTCCGCAGAACTGTTACGGGAGTTCCACGATTGTAAGCTGCCGTCCGTGCTCATAAGGTCGAGGGCAAAGGTGCCTTCGCGGCTGATAGTGGGCTGCGAGGGCTTGGCCAAATCCACGACATTGGCGCTCTCTCCCTTGGGCGACGTAGGCATACGCTCATACGGAGGCGTCACTCCATTGACATCTACACTTGTAAGGCTTGATCGACTCGACGGGGTCTCACTGGGAGTCGACAGGGCAGACATACCGGCCTTCGCTTGGGACGAGGAACTCCGCAAGCTTGGCGCACCTCCATCACGGCTTTGACGAATGAACAGTGACTGGTCATGGAACTGGCGCATGTCGGCATCGAGGTAGTTCATATCACAGCCAGCCGTGTTGAGGAGGTCCGCGTCGGTCTCCAGGTGGCCGTAGCGCTCTTGGAACGAGTAATTCTTCGAATCCTTCGCAACCTCCGATACTCGCTGTTCGGAGCTAGTTAAGACATCATTGGACGACTGCTGATACTCGTGATCGATCAAGTCCTCCACCTTCGATCGCTGCAGTTCATGGTCAATCAAGTCCTCCACCTTAGAGCGCTGCAGTTCATGGTCGATCAGGTCTTCAACCTTCGAGCGCTGTAGATCATGATCAATCAGATCTTCTTCAACGGCCTCGGACTCCTTGGGCGCGATAACTTCCACTCCCGCCTTATCCTCAATTTCAGCTGGCACTGCGTCCCCTGGTAGCGAGCCTGCAGTCGAGATCGCAATGGATGGACGCTCTAGAACCTGCCGTGTCGCGGTGTGTGCAGACGGAGACGGGGGCGGCAGCGCTGGAGTTCCTGCAAATTCGTGAGCCTTTGTCTCCTCTGCGCTATCGTCAAGCGGTCTTCGAGGCGGCAGCCTGCTAGGCGATGCCGCAACCTTGGCACTCACGCGACGCTCTTCTTCATCGTCTGAGGCGCCCATGGATGCCTCCGAGTCTTCATCGGTATCGTGGACACGGGCCTTCGCACTATTTTGCACTGATCTCGCATCCTGCTTCTGCTGCTCGGCAATTGGCTGGACCACAGCAACACTCGTGGGATCGTCGTACGTATCGATGTCGATGGAGCTCGCAGAGGAATCCGAGCTTGTCGAGTCGCGCCGCTGTTCGATCTCGCGTTCACGTCGATGCAGCACCTCGCGCTCACGTCGACCATCCCGTGATGATGACGCAGGTTCGGCAGGCTTTTTAATGCCGGTACTGCTATTGAGCTCAATCGGGATAGCTGACATGGACGTTGTAAGGGCGCTCATGTCCAGCGGAGGCGCCACGTCCGGCTCATCCAATGATGAGGATTCGTACGGACCAAAGTCAGGAGGAGTAACCTGCAGATGCGCGCCATACGCACCAAAATCGCTCGGCGGCGCCGCATACATCGGAGGAGCCGCGTCGAAGTCGCGCTTGTCGCGGCTCGCTTGCTGCAACGCGGACATGTAGGCGTCAGGTGCACGGAAGTCCATACTGGAGCGCGACATGTAGTTTCCTTGGCGCTGTAGCTGCTCCAACCGCTCCCGGCTGCTCAACTCCTGTAGTCGACTGAAGTTGCTCATGTTGCGACTCCCAGCTCCCAGTAGCATGTCACTGCTGTTGCTGCGTGGGAGACCGTTGGGTTGGCGTCGCGAAGACGACGGAGCAGGCCGGTCAAAGATGGATGCAGGGGACTGCACCGGCGGCGGTCCCGGCATCTGCAGCGTGTAGCGTCCTTCACCTCTAGCAATAGGGTCATCCAGCGACAAACTCTGGCTTGGACGGAAGTCCGACGGACGCATCCGCTGGCTGGTACGGTGGTTGTGGGATCGTCCGTGGTCATGTTGCTGCTGCTGGTAGCGTTGCGAGCGCTCGTACAGGTCCGAGTCTTGCTCTCCCCGCGTGCGATGCCGGGAGGTCGAAGGCGGCATATCCGCGCCGAATCCAGGAATCGGCGACGTGCTGGACATGCGCCGACGTGAGGGTTTCTCCCGCCGCATGGACTGCAGGAAGATCTTGGGTGCTTCATTCTCCCCTTCCCGGTGTCCGTGGCGACCTACGCGCGACGTCATGTAGGACGCGCGCCGGTCGTCGTCGTGGTAGCCCAAGAAGCTCATGGACATCGTCGACGAGTGCGGCGGCTCCACCAACGCCGTCGTCGGCTTGGGCGCGTTCGTGATCGTCTGGAAGCAGTGCATACAGATCCGCAGCTTGCGCACCTCGTCTCCTCCGTTGGTCGCGGCAAAGTTGCGGTTCTCAATGGGGAACTCCTTGCTGCAGGCGGCACAGACGACTTCTCCACACTTCCGGCAGTTGAGCTTCCTCAGCAGCAAGAGCGAGAACGAGTCCTGACACACTGCGCACCTGGCGCGGTACTTCCTGGGCACGAGCTCCAGATCGCTCAAGTAGCGTTGCTCGTTGAGCCTCTTGCTGCGCAGCATGTTGCGCACCTGCGCCACAAACAGCACGCGCGCGCGCAGCAGATTCATCGGCACCTGCGTGTGCTCCTTGAGGTTAAGTTGCACCAGGTGGATAACGTCCACATGGCCCGCGCGCTCCTCGCTCTCCACCACCACGAAGCCCGAGTGGTACAAACTGCCTCTCACCAGTCCGAACTCCCGCTTGAGGTCGTCGCAGCCTGGCAACTTGATGGAATGTTGCCCCAGCACCCAGCCCTTGCGTCCGCGCGCGTCGATGAACTTGTCCTGGCACTCGAGGTAGCAGAAGTCGCGGTGCGGGACGCCGCTGGGCATCTGCACGACCATCCACTTGGCCGTGACCTGGTGTAGAGGCTTCTCCTTGGTGCGCGGCGCCAGCGTGTGTAGAACGACGCCGTCGTAGAACCACTCGCGGTGCGCGCGCGCGAACTCCTTCATCTGGCGGGTAGAACCGAGCTGGAAGAGCGACGCCACCTCCTTCACCGTGCCCGGGACGCTGGTCACGCCGCACATGCTGGCGGCGCTCGCGGCTGAGCCCGACGCCGACGCGCGCGGAGAGCCCGCGTAGATCTGCACGCCGTTGTTCTTCTCCACGTGGCGCCAGGCGATGGGTCCGCCGGCGCTGCGCGCGCGCTCTACCAGCTCCTGCGCCGCCTCGCACGCCTTGCGCACCAGGTAGGCGCGTTCCCTCGAGGAGAGCAGCGGCGGTTCGAAGTGGTTCTCGCGCAGAGGCGTCCACACGCGCGAGGCGCCCAGCGACTCGCTGCCGTTGGAGACCGAGGAGGCGGACGGGCCCGCCACGCGCGAGGAGGACGCGCCGAAGCCCCGCGCCATGTCGAGGCGATCTACCTTCGTTCTACCTACCGTGCGCGCGTGTGTCGCGTCGTATTGGAGAGTGTGAGGGAGAGCGGACCGGACACGAACGCTCGGTTCTGACTCCTATCCGTCCGGCTACAAGTGACACTGTTAAGAGAAGGGGCGGCGCCGCCTACGCAACGTTGTATTGTGAATTTGTACAGAGACGGGGTATGGGGCACATTTGTTGGAACAGATATTCTGGCTCCTGGTTTTCACCGAAAAGGTTAAGAATTTAGGGATAAGCGTAGTCAGGTGTAGGAACGCTTCGGAGTCCGGTAGAGTGCGGTGTGCTGGGGCCAAGGATACTTTCGCCTGACCGGCGAAATGTCATGCTGATGACAGTTGATGCTGCTGGCTGGCTGGCGTGCACCCAGCCGCTTTTTGATGAGCATGGCGAAAAAGACGCGGGGGTTGTGGTGCCGTCAAGTGTGTAACCTGCCAAAGACGAGCAGATACCTATGATTCAGCACAGTACGACAAGCATTGAGCTGCTCAATTGGAGCAGCAAGAGGAGCCCTCTTGTCATGAGCATGGTGATGCAACTTATCCATCCATCGCGCTCCATGCCGTGGTCGCATTCGATGCCGAGTTCTCCACGCGACTGACGATGTCGCTTCAATCGGACACTGTCCAAAGTTGGACTTCAACTGGGCGACGTCGGAACTCCGTGGTCGCGTCGTCGAGCGGCCCGTTCCGTGCACTCGGTGCAGCACTCTCTTTTCCTCCCCGGGGTGCCGACTCAGTCCGCCCGTCCCCTTCAGTGTTTCTTTCGAGCTTGCTCAATCGCTCGCCACCTCGCGCCAGTCCCAGCATTGCTCCGGCAAACACGCGCGCATTTTCGATTCCCTGCTAGCTATACTAGCTTGGTTCGGGTATGGCGTACAATGCAATGCCTACTTCGGCGCGATCGCCGCAAACTGCGGTGTACACAAGAGTGGTCCTACATGTAGCATGTCGAGTCCGCCGTGGCCTGACGACAACGCGGTCGGTGCATCGTAGTGGTTGTCGATCGCGCGGACACTCACGGGCACGGCCGTAGGCGTGGCGTATACATGTAAGTAGTTGGGCGGCAGTGCCGTATAAGCAGGCATGTCCGGAGGGGGTAGTGTGGACAGAAAAAGAACGAAATACCCCTTTTAAATGTTGCCAAGAGTGCCCCCTCTTAACCAAGGAAATCCTGGTGATGAAGGGAATATGCGTACCTTATGTCACATTTTCGACCTGGTACCTTGTGTTAGGACTACAGGACATGCCTGCAGTAGCAAATAGGTCACCAGAACAGGCACGGTGTCATTACCTCGCTCATAATGTTGATCTACTTCGGATTAGTCTCTGGAATGATCGACCAGCCATACAATTTTTCCTACTAGATTAGTTGTTTTCTTAAGCTATTCGAATCAGCGCTCACAGCGCGAAGCAAGGTCCGCAAGCACAATACTCACTCTGGATGAGTTTGTGAGAACGATACAGTCTAAACACGAGAGGAACACGGAAGACGGCTCTATGAATGTGAACACGATCAAAACGGCCAACCACCTTAAGTAGTGCTCATCAATTCAAGTGCTATTTAACAGCATGGACGCCGGAGAGCAGAGAAATGAGACCACCACACAGGACCGTTGCCATAAGATATGCTTAGAACGTTCATACCGCTTACCTTCCAGTCGACTGACTCCTGATGGTGAATAACAGGCATCTTTCCCTTTCTCAGTGACGTGAGGATGATAGCCTTGCTGCCCCCTGGAGAATGTCAGTATCGGTTGACGTAGGTTACTGAAGTCACAGCGTTGGGAGTACGGAACCTAGAGCACGTCCCAAACTCACTTGTGGAGGTTGTGTACGCATGCCGCGTACGATGGGCTTAGCAACGACGTGATGGAAGGTAAATAGCAATCTTGACAATACGTTGAGCCCATGCGTTTGACAGACGAGCCGTCCAGGCAGGTAGCTGTCTAGTGCTCGATAGAAGGGGGTTTCTACCGTAGGTACGGGCACGCCATCTATAGGCGGGATTGCAGCTGAGCACGATCCTGGGAGTAGATAGCCATCTAAGCCGCAGCAAATTCAAATTCAAATGTCTAGTGCTCGTTGTCCTCCAAGCCGAGCACTCTAGCTCACTACCTATACATTCTTTTACATATTCGTAGTGCCTCGTTCTGGTTTTAATATACAAACATACAATACTGATCGGGCTACCCCTTTGAAAAGTCCCCGGTGTACCCCGTAGTAGCAAAAGGGGCATGATTTGCAAAATGCCCCCTGCGGACATGCCTGCGTATAAGTTGTTGGGCGGCATTGCCGTATCCGATATGACGGGGAAATTTTACGCCGACTCCTTGGTCATTTTCGCTGCGAGGCGGCACCATGGCTTTCCGCAGGGATTAATGCCCGTGCTGCTGCTTGAAGCAGCCTGCGTCTCACCTCGCGCAACGTCATTTCACCATCTTTCGCAGCGCTCACCGATATGGACAGCCGCTATCGCTTCAACATGCATGTTTACTGCCGACGGCAGCCGATATACCGTACCGTACTTTAGGCACAAGTTTGGGAGTGCGATAAGCCGTATGACGACACTTTTTTTTAGCTGACGACACCCCGGAGCCAAAAGTTCGGCGTCGACGCTTAAACTTGAATTGGACCCACAACGCGGTCGCTATTTGCTCATCAAGTCTACTGGCGGTGCGAACATGTCCACCTGATCTCGAGTTCGTTAGCTGGGGTGCGCAGAAAATCATACCCTCGAAACGAACATCAACACTTAACTTCGAAGGTTGTTACTGTTGGCTGCATTGGTTATGCTCTACGACGCGTTGCTGGGAATTTCACTGGTGTTTCCCTCCTGTAAACGATCCAGGTACCCGCCTTCCTCCATGAGATCGAAAAAGTGGCCCTTGCCTTTCTGGACAAGCGCAGCTGGGCTGGCAAGCTCCGTGACACGGCCATCGTCCATGACGAGAATGCGGTCCGAGTCAAGAATCGTGTCGAGACGGTGTGCGATCGTCAGCACGGTAGACTCCTTGAAGACCGCTCGGATAACGCGCTGCAACGCTTGGTCGGTCGCGTGGTCTATAGCGGCGGTGGCTTCGTCAAAAATCACGATACGCGACTTCCGCAGCAACGAGCAGACCATGCGCAGCATCTGCCGCTCGCCCACGCTAAAGTTCTCTCCGTTCTCCTCCACCAGAGCATCAAGCTTCCCGTCCTCGGCTTCAATGCGTGGACCAAGTCCCACCTGACGCAAACACGTCCATAGTTGATCGTCGCTGAATTCACCGAACGGGTCCAAATAATTGCGCAGAGTGCTTTTGAACAGGACGGGGTTCTGCGGGATAATAGAAAGCTTCTCGCGCAGCGTCGTCAGTCCAATTGTACTGGCGTCTACACCGTCGATCACAATCGATCCGCCCGCCAGCTCGTTGATACGGAAGAGGGCATAGTTAAACTGGACTTGCCGGCCCCGGTGCGACCGACAATACCAAGTTTCTCGCCGCCACGAACAGAAAAGTCCAAATCACGCAACACCAACTGGCCTTCGTCCTTGTATCGGAAGCTCACGTGTTTAAACTCTATGGTTCCGTCCGATGGCCACGCTTCACGATGAGTCATACTCGGAGGGTCAAGAGGAAGGCGCGAAGGAGCCTCCTGGATAATATCTGCGTACTCCTGAAGCCGCTCTGGGCTCACCATCATCGGCTCCACTTGTGATAAACTTTGCACCAGCCTCTCTAGGTTTTGAGACACCTTCAGGGCGTACGAGAAGGCGAGACCGACGACAGCAGCTCCCAGTTGGTGACGGAGCAATACCAGAGACACCGTCACGACGAGCACCAGCAGACTGCCGACGAGCTGGATGTGGAGGGAGAACCACTGGGACACACAGAGCTGTCCGTACCAAATCTTGTTGTTTTCGTCAAGTCTGACGCTGTTCGTGACCTGAAAACGATTCACTTGGCCGCGACCGAAAGCACGAATTACCGCTCCACCATCCACAGCTTCAGATAAATGGTTCAGTACCGGAGCTTGCGTTGTCTTCGACAGCCGCTGGAGCTCTCGAGCCGGACGAATGTGAAACGACCCAATACGATAGTAGAGATATACCACCGGCAGGAGGAAAAATCCCTTCCAGCGGATCACGATTGCCGCGGTGGCGGCGCTGCATCCGACAGAAAATATCGTGGATGACATTCGGCTAAAGAGCGGAGGAATGTTCGAGTCCACGACAGACACGTCACTGCCATATCGCGTCAGAATGCGACCGATTGGATTGGCATCGAAGAAGCGCATCGGCGCGTGCATCAGCGCGTTTGTCATGGCGTCAAACATCCGGCGTGCCGCACGTAGACCGTAGATGGCCGTCATGAACATTCGCGCGAACACCATCGAGGCCGACGCAATGCCCAGGATTGTGTAGACACCGAGTCGATACGAGGTTGATTCCCCACTGTTGACGCCGTCGCTCGACCACGCTCCCAACCAAAAATCACTCGAAATCTGCAGCGCTTGCCAACAAGCCGAGGTCATCAAGAAGACAAAAACAACGGGAAACCCTCCAACTGCGCGATAATACGCACTGAAGACATGGTTGCTCACGTTCCCGTCCACTCGCTCCTCCTCCTCGACGAGTTTTCCCAGTTTTTCAAGCTCCGCGCTGTTATCACCAGCCACGGAGGACATAGTCCTCGCTTTTGCTCCAGCGCACGGGGTGCACGGGGATGTCAAGGCCATCTCGTCTTCACACTCGATCATTTCTTCCTCCAGGTCGAGGATATTAGCGCGATCGCTATCGTCATCTGTACGGGATTTTTTACTGAGGAGAACGTCAGTCTCAAGATTGTCATGGTCGATTCTTCTTCCGAAGCTCAAAGACCCGTACGGATGAGCAGCAAAAGGTGAAATGAGTGGCATTTCCGGCTTCAGCGGGTTCTCCACGTGATGAGTCTCCACTACCGTTCCCAGTTCGTCGATCGTCACTGCACGCGTGATATGCGGCGACTCAATAATATCGGGGTTGTGCGTCACGAGAATGATCGTCTTGTTCTTGAGCAGCCCCAGCATACACTTCTGGAAGATCTCATTCTGAACAATCGCGTCCACTGCGGACAACGGCGAATCGAGGAGATACACACTCGCATCGCTGTAGCATGCTCGGGCCAAGGCAATTCGCGCCTTCTGCCCACCAGAAAGATTAATTCCGCGCTCGCCGATTTCCGTTGCATCACCCGCAGGGAGCGACTGCAGATCGGTCGTCAAGGCACAGGCGTCCACCACTTTTTCATACTTCTTGCGGTCATAGAGAAGTCCAAAGAGAATATTGTCTCGGACCGTCATATTCTGGATCCACGGCTGCTGAGAGCAGTACGCTACATCTCCCCCCACGAAGACAGTTCCGCTATGCTTCACCATTTCTCCGAGCAGAGCCGCACACAGCGAAGACTTGCCACAGCCCACGGATCCGTGCAGAACCACGAAATCTCCCGCCTTCACTTGGAGATTCACGTTCCTCAGCAGTGTCGTGCCATGGTCCCAGCCGAATTCACCGTCTTCAACAGCAACAATCACCTTCTTGACGACGTATTTCTCCCCGTCTGGATGGTCTGGAGGCAAGACATTGTCGGGGTCCAGTTCAGGCATCTTGAGGAACACGGAGATCCTCTCCAACGCAACTTTCGACTGCACGAGCATGGGCAGAATGTTCGTGATCATGCGCAGCGGGCCCTGGATCAGTTGAAACAGCGCGATACTCGTGAAGACAATAGCCGGTGTCAGAGTGCGATGCAGTACACCCGTATACACGCCGAAAGACGCCACGCTGATGAAGACTGGCATCCCCCAGAGCATAACCACACTCAGACACGCCAGCAGCCGCCGCTTGAACAAATGCTTCATCTCCTGCGCGCGGGTCTCTTTGATCTGCGCCGTGAGCTGGTCCTCCCACGCGTTGAACTTGACGATCTCCACGGCCTTGAACACCTCCGTCACCTTCTTCATCCTCACGTCCTTTCTGCGCCGGTACACGCGCTGGCACGCGAACATGCAGCGCGAGATGAGGTGGTTCACCCCGAGCATGGCCACGATCACGCCCACGCCAGCAAACGCCGCGACGCCGAGCACGTCGTACAGCATGTAGCTGACGATGACGATCTGCAGCGGGATGAGCCACAGCTGATGGATCAGGAAGGCCGTGTCGAGGATGGCGTCGCTGTCCGCCGTGTACATGTTGGTGATGGCGCCCGTGGACTTGTCTCTCCTGGCCTCGGCGCTCAGCTTCAGCGTCTTGCGGAACATGAGCGTCTTGACGGACGCCACGAGCTTAATAGCGATGACTTCGGAGTAAAACCTCGCGTAATTATCAGCCAGGGCTTGCAGCACCTTGGCAGCGAAGAGCGTGCCCACCCAGACGCTGATGGTCCGCAGGATTGGCGTCTCGTCTTGTGGGTCTTGGTCTGACAGGGCGGAGAGGCTGGACACCACCTCACGCAGCACTACAGGACCAAGAAGGTTGCAGAGCATGGAGACGAGGAACGCGAGCCCCGTGAGGCGATGCGACGTCCGAAGCAGACGAACGCGGCTCGGTACATGGACTGCGAGGCCCCGTAGGCGTCCGAGAAGCGGTGGGACGCCGTGTTGGCCTGCAGCTCCCAGCGCAGCGGCCACACGTCGTCGGCGTGCAGCTGTCGTCGCTGGCCCAGGGCCATGGGCGGCCGCACCCAGTCCAGCAGTACGCGCGAGCAGCAGCCCGCTGCATCCTGAGGGTGCGGACTCGCCCCGCGCTTGGAGAGCGAGTGGTCGAAGGTGTCGTAGGACTTGAGGGGCAGCAGCTCCGACGCGGCCATGGTCCGAGAGGACTTCTTGCGGAATGAGCTGGAGTGAAGTGACGAGCGAGCAAGAGACAGGGATGATGGTAGATTGCGCGAGCAAGAGATGATGGTAGATTGCCAATCAACCGAGTGTTGAGTGGATCGAGTGGTGAAAGGCGTTGGAGCAGGCTACAGCATCTAGGCTAGATTCTAGCATTTTGTTCGGTGGAGTGTCAACAACGGGCGATGCATGATTACAGCCCACGGGATGGTCTCAGATGACTCTGCACAGCAGTGACTGGTTTTTGTGCTCACTGCGCCCTGATCTGCAATTCTGCACGACCGTTCTGTGCAAATTCACACTGGTCGCGCAATCTGGCGCCAACAAGTTTAAGTTGGCATGTTTGTGCTTCTGGAACGTCCGTTTATCGTATCAGCTTGGGCGCTACACTAGATAGATTTCGCGTTGTAGCTGCCTGTGCAGCCCTCTTGAGTAATGGCCAATTACGCCTCGCGCCATATAGTAGTAATAAGTATAATGTACCGGTGCAACACAAACATTTTTATGCAATACAACACGCAAGAACTACCTTGAACGATATTGTACCGTCATTGTGGTACAGATCCAGATAGTGATGCCTCGAGGCTATCACTACGGAGAGGATCGTCTGTAAAGCCACTGATAGCGAGTGTGGTAAGTGACGAAGTTGCGCACTTGGCGTGTCCATCCGATTTACAACATTAGCATCGCACAAATCTGTTTGCCAAGTGCGGCAGACCATTGCCAATGGTCCATTACTGCAAGTAGGTTCCGAGTCTACCCATGTATCCCCAACCGGCAATTCTTCGTTTTCAGACTCGATTGTTGACGCCTCCAGCCCCGAGCGGCACATTTGTAGTTGTGAGTCACCATACCAGCGAACCTCGTCATTCGATTTCCCCGCTAAATGGAAGATTTTTAAAATGGATTCGGGCGATTCTTTCTTCGAGTACAACATATTATACTGGACTTCTTCCTACCGAGTGTCAGGATGGTTATCTTGGTTGTCGAAAGAAAACCTGTATGCTTAAAGACAATCAAGATGGCAATTATCTCTTGCTGGGTTCGTTTAATGTTAATGTTAATGCGACTGTGCACTGCCGACCTAAAATCGTGAGACTGGACATGGCGTCTCCAGTAGTGGGTGCTTATACTATAATTCAGAATGGATAGATACGGTAATGACCCAGATTCGACGCTATACAGACAATCCCCTCGCTAGTCATGGCGTCGGGAACCCACTTTTTATTCCTAGTTGAGGGTATTCCTGTCGTAGGGTGTACCATGGGGTGGTACACTGGACTGTACCACATATATGGTACGTATTGGTGCAGTCTTTTGGTTACATAGACCTAAAAAGGCTGCTCAAATCGATGAATGGAATTCGTGCAGATATCGATATATACCTCGGTAACACCGAAAAGGATAAAAGTATATTTAATATAATACCGTCAGGCATGTGGGGCATGATGTAGGTAATGATACTGATGTGCAAAATAAGTTGCCACGATAGTATTGAGCCCCATTTCACTCATGTTGGCAAGCACCCAATCTCCATTCTATTCAAAGGACCGTTACTAGCAGGTCTGAAAGCCAGCTCCGAATGCTAATGCAAGCATTAAATATGAAATCCGGTACGAAAAATGGACAATAGGAGCTGGTATCCTGGTTAGACTACTGCAGACGTCATGTACAGAATGGACTTTTCCTATAGTTAAGCACCCCAACACATTCATAATCCGTGATTTTTATTCCTTATGACGATTGAGGGGTGAGGGGGAATATTTACTTGGCTTTGTATGTGACGGTCATTCAGAAATCGTTGGGACCCACCTTTATATTCCTGATGAGCGGGTATTCCTATCCTAGGGATTACTACCGAGGGGATCGTCTGTACTTAAGTATTCAGTACATACACATGGAAAAGGGGTTCGGTACTGTGGGTCTGGTTTTAATATGTTGGTGGAGTTGGGTGAATGTAAGAAGATTACTTTTGAGTGTGCTTGGACGAAATTAAAGCGGCTACAATACAATGACATACTTCTGAGCAAGCGACAACGACCAGGTGGCATCAACAATGACCAACCGCAGCACTTCATGCACCGAGCAACTGGTATTGTTTTGCGGGTCATAATTCGACCCCAACGCCTACGCGCGCAAAGCAATGCGCGCCCAAAAGCGACAAAACTAATAGCACAGCAGCTTCTGCTATCCAGTAGTAAACACACGTATACAAGCTCGGAGGTATTGTCTTCATTGACTTTGGATTCTCCTGAAAATAACTTGGTTAGGGCCACGTACGTCGTAGGTGTGAACTCGAAATTCATCTTCCGTTCATAAAATTATCTTAGGGAGTCATCCTTCTGGTGTACCCACTCGAGAACTCTCTTCTAGGCACCCAGGATTAATCCGTACCAGTTTTAATTCTTCACGAACAATCCGTCTTCTCTACACCAACAATACTACATGTATCCTAATGGTAGAATGCCTAATTAATGGCTCTTCAAAAGGACTGTTACCAGTGATAAAGTAGCAAACATAGAAACACGTTTGCAAACGGCACTTACCGTGTTGTGAAAATGACGAACATGTTCGTGGAGCACACTAGGTGGACCGTGTCATTAATCGACGATCGGGTGAAACAGCGATCCCATGACACCCCCATTAAAAATTTACTACCTCCGCTAGGCAAAAAACGCACTTATGTGTCCGTACACAAAACACGTTTCATTTAATATCCTGACTAATCCGATCGCAGGGGTCTCCCGCCCGTTTTCCCGCCCAAACTGGCCACTTCGAAGGATCCCCCCCCTCCAGCTCAAGTGTCCGAGGCAGAAGCAGACACCGAGAACCCCTCAAGAGCCCGACTTTGAGCGCAGACAAAGGCCACAGAGCTATGGTAGGGTGGTTTCTGTGAGGAGGATCTGCTCTATGAAGGCTAGGTGCGATTGAGGCAGTACGAAGGCTGGGTGCGATTGAGACTTGTGGTGGAGGCGTGCGGACGACAGCGTGCAGGCGGCTACGGCAACGGCTCACGCGAACAGCAAGTGCGAAGCGCTTTCTTGGGTGGACAGCAGGGAGACTTCAGCTGCACGCGCTGAGAGTGAAAGGAGAAGACAGCCTGGTCGTCGCAGTTGACAGTGCAAGCGCCCTAAGGAGATGTGTGCTGATCTCGCAGCGCGTTGAGACTTCTTACGGAAGGCTATGGCGCCTGCATGATGATGGGTATTCACGCTACCAGTTAGCGAGCTGATCTGGCGGAACAAGCACGCCTGCGGCTGTCGCTCTGTGCAACACTGTTACATGTGCATGCTGGCACATTGCGCCCTCCTCCTCCATCATGACCCTCCTGCCCTTCCCGCCCTCATTCAAACGTGTGCACGAGGCCCGAGCAGCGAGCCTCTGCACATCTTATACTCGAACAAAGAACGAGGCGGAGCTCTCCAGAAATTTTTTTGGAAAAGTGCGTTTTTTGCCTAGCGGAGGTAGTACATATCCACAACATTTGACAGAACACGTAAAATGGTCTTGCTGCATTACATCACGGTGTTTTGTGTGAAGTCTCAAGTGCCACGCACGCACGCACGAACACACACAAGTCTCAAGCGACACGCTTGTTTCGAGCACCCGCGTTCGCGGTCTGCATGTAGCTGTAGAACCTATTGGCATATTTTGTAGCCTCGGCTTCGGACTTTCCAAAGCTTTTGAATATCTCCTCAACATCCAGCCGCGACTTGCCCTTCAGTGTGCTGAAGAACTCGAAAAGGTTGTCGTCATTTTTTGTCACCATGGCAACGAACTTCTGTTGCTTCGCCTTCTTCGCGGCGGCTGCAGCCGCTGCTGCTTGTTTGTGAGCCGTCGTCCCTGGTACGAGCCTTTTCAACTTCGTAACTAGGGAAGTGATTCTTCTTTCTTCGACTTCTTGGTTCTTGTCACCCTCAGCAGCGAGGGACCTTAAGGTCTTGGCGCCGAAATTACCGGCCTTGGTCGCAGCGGTGCCGTCGATTACAAGCAGTGCAGCTACCGCGCAGAGAAGCGCAGTTTGAAGCCAACGCATGTTTGGATCCTGGTCGATTTTTGGCGGTCGCCTTTGACTTTGAGCGCAGGGGCGTCTTGGTGTTCGAGAGGCGTTTCGCGAAATGAAGCTTGAACAACCAAAGGAAATAAGCAGCTGGATGTCGTTAGGTTGTATAACACTGTACAGTGAACAGTACACAGTGCGTACCGGTACAGTATGAAATATGTACAGTACGCTTCGTGACGATGCAGTCTCTACAGCACGAGGTTTGTGATGGGACCACGTGGTCGCGATGTTTTATACTAAATAATACACCTTTTCAACTTCAAAGCTGCAAATTGTAAGTTCAATTCTGCAAAAGGTAAGTTCAAAACTGCACGAGCAGAGACCAGGCTAGCTTCGTACTTTTATACACAGCTCATTGGTTGGCGCGCAGCACAGCTAGCCAATAGGCAAGTTGTACTCTATAATCAAATACGATGATACATATTATACAGGTTGTAATATACATTTATAGAGTATTGTTGTTTTGATTTTACCTTTTGCTGTATTGAACTTACAATTTGCAGTTTTGAAGTTGAAAAGGTGTAGTTGCCGGTATTGGTACAGTACTTAAGTAATCCAGATTGTGTACTGTATCGGTATTATAACAATACACTGGAAACAGGCTATATTATAGACTCGGAGAGGATACTAAGCGAGGCGCTACTTAAGTATGGGCATTGTTTTAGGGTATTTAAATCGGCAGAATCCATTAGTGTACCGGTAAAACAAAGGTGGCTGGGCTTACAACTGTAAGTTACAGCACATCACTAGATTCTCTCTTCACATGTCAGCTGGGAGACCGGTAGAATCGCACAGACGGATTTGGGAAACGCACAGATCTAAGGGGGAACCGCACAGAAATACCTATATACCTTCCGCCGCCCACTATTGAAGGTGTGCTGGGGGTTGCACCCCCAGACCCCCGCATAAAGAAAACTAACTCCGAGTGTGCGGCAACGGGTCCGTTCGCTGGAATGCTCGTCGCTGGGCCCGCCTCCGCAAATACCGCGCGGCCCTGCTTCGCGGGCACCCCGCGCGGTTTGCTGCGGCTACGCTCCTCGCAACCGCTCACTACCGCCTACTATTAGAAGCACTACTTGTCGCATATTTTCACAATCTGTGCTTTTCACCGATTTGTCTGTGCGAAATCACTTTCCTCGTCAGCTGGTCATCAGGACGCTTCGCACTCTCTTCGCTCGCCAGCCGATGTCTTCACCAAATATCTTGCTCAGTCCGCCAATGACGTCAAACCTTCATTTTCCGACTGAAATCTACCGATTTTTTCTGGTGTTGGTTTGAGTTGGAAAAACCGGGACACGTAGGTTTCACCTGATTGGCTGCTCAAACATACTTTCCAACCGTGATAACCCCTACTTAAGTATTAATGACGGCATTTGTGACATGATTTTCGTATTACGATCCACGCTCTGTGATCTAGACGATCTTCTCCGTAGTGATAGCCTCTGGAAAATACTTTTTATCACTATCCAGAGGCATCACTATCTAAATATATACCATATTGGCGGTACATTAGAGAATGTTAGCAACTTCGTAATTCACGACTCAAATTTACGGTCAACATTTTATGTGTTTACAGTCCCCGACACGATCGAGGGGTATTTTCTACCCCCTATATTTTAACCCCTTGGTTCCCGGGATTTAGGCACCGAAACACGTAATCTACGGTACTGTACGTCGTAACTTACGACGAAAAAAGAAACTACGAGTTTGTATTGGCGCGCCCTGTCCGTAACAAGATAAGCCCCATCAGACACATAGTGGTAACTTAGGCGCGTTCTTAACAGCGGTTGTACGGGTGTATTGTTGTACGCCGTACAACCGATTGCGTAATAATGAGCCACAAAGAAACGCACACCGGTTGTACGGTACAGTACATCACACCCCTGTGAGCGAAGTGAACGGGTGAACGGCGGGAATCGGTGGGAATGAATCCCGTTAAAGCAACTATAAGCTGAGACATTTGGGCTGCTTTCGGCGACTTTAATTTCGAGACGACTTTAAACTACTTCAATACCGGTAGCTCAAAAGTTTTTTTTCCTAGTCATTACGCCCTTTAAAGAAAGGAAAAAAATAAATAACAAACCGGTACACCTGTCATGTAAAATCGCTATTGCGAGTAAAAGTCGCTACAGTATCTTCGAGATAACAAGTACTTATAGTCATAGTAGAAAGTTAAAGTCGCTGTAGCCTCGTAGTCGCTGAGGCGAATAGCTATAGTCATACTAGAAAGTTAAAGTCGCTGTAGCTACTTAAAGTCGCTGAGGCGAATAGCTATAGTCATACTAGAAAGTTAAAGTCGCTGTAGCTACTTAAAGTCGCTGAGGCGAATAGTTATAGTCATACTAGAAAGTTAAAGTCGCTGTAGGTACTTAAAGTCGCTGAGGCGAATAGTTATAGTCATAGTAGAAAGTTAAAGTCGCTGTAGCCTCGTAGTCGCTGAGGCGAATAGTTATAGTCATAGTAGAAAGTTAAAGTCGCTGTAGCCTCGTAGTCGCTGAGGCGAATAGTTATAGTCATAGTAGAAAGTTAAAGTCGCTGTAGTCCCTGAGGCGAATAGTTATAGTCATAGTAGAAAGTTAAAGTAGCTGTAGCTACTTAAAGTCGCTACAGTATCTTAGAGTCGCCGACGTTGCTGAAGTCGCTTAGAGTCGCTGTAGGAAGAGGTTATAACCATAGTAGCAAGTTGAAGTCGCTAGCGTATCTTAGAGTCACAATAGGAAGTAGTTATAGCCATAGTAGTTACGCTATGGAGAAGGTATTTGTGTATAGAACCTATACAAAAAATCGTACTCGAGTAAACTTATACGTAGATCGTAGGTTATTCGCCTATCTCCTCTTTCAAAAATGCAAGCCCTAGCTTTACATCCGTCCTAACTGCGGCATCATTATCTTCCTTGTCTATTGTGCCCACATTGGAGTTGCATAAAATCATCCACAGTATTCGTAGCCGCATCACCTCCACCGCTTCGTTAGAAACCTTTTCGAACTCGAATTTGCGTTGCCCTTGCACGTAGGAATACGCAGCCGCTGTAATCATAACCCCGCAGCTCGATCCATCGGGCTGGTTCGGCTTGTTTATCCAATGTGTATCAATAGTCGGGTTATGACCACCAACCGTATCGTCATGCCAGCGCTGCATAAACGGCCATAACTGTTTCTCCCATGCCAACTCGATTTCTGCCTGGTACGGCCGTCCCGGATACGGGTCGTAAAAGTAGACGTCCAGCTTCCTTGAATTTGTATAGTTGACGTTGACCATTATGAGAGACCAGTGAATGTCCTTGATGTTGATTGGAAGGATCACAATAGTCATGTCAGACAATTTTTGTGTCTGTTTTCGCTTGGGGAAGCCATTTTTCGTCAGCACATGCGACGGTAGAATTCGAACGTCAGGCCGACAGCCCGCCATAGCTTGAAGTCCGTAATTAACAGCAGAATCATTTAGCCACGCCGTCCCGGCAAGATATCCAACGATTTCCCAGAAGAATATCGTCACTTTCGTTGATGGAACTGAATAGTACGATTGTAGGCAAGCGGATTCAAAGGCAGCAATGACGCCACCCGCCAGTCGATCATGCAGCGCTTTGACGTTTTCTCTTGGTTGCCCACGGGCGCCGACTTCGAACGCAAACAACTCCACATCAACAGCGCTGTTTTTGGACCAGTCTTTCTTCAGCCACGTTAAGTCCACGTCCCATAACGTAATTTGCTTTCTGCAGTTGTAAAAGTTTCTCATAGCATCGACACAGTTGCTGCAAGATAACACGTATGTCACAATTATTAGTACTGGTTACATTCCGCCAATGCAGCACTCAAATATACATACCTCGAAAAACTCGGCCCAGACGCCTTGAGTTTCACAATTTTCTCTCGCACGTTGCTCGGGCTTGAGTCGACGTCAATTATCTCATGTTTCGACTGGGATGGGTTGGTTCCTGACATAGCAGATCTGTCGGCAAGAAGCGCTGCCGACATGGATTTTACTAGACCTTCTGGGATGACAAACGCATGACAACATGCTCGTGCAACGGCGCTGGATGTGACTTCAACGATAGGCGCCCGGTCTTTAAGCGCTCGTTTCCTCATCGTTACTGGATAGCGGTCTATCATTTCATCCACTTTTTGTAAGGAGTTCGTGTGTTTGGCCCAGTGCACAAACTCAGCAATACTTGGTGGAGCATTTTCATCGAGAGGGGAACCATCCACATATCTTCTGTTTGAAGATTTGCTTGCCCAATACAATACTTTCTCTCGCTTGGGGTTCCCTTGGACCACAGGGTTCGGAAGATTCATCGTATCGATACCCTCGCACCGTATCTGCTTCTCGCTTTCATTTTGAGTCTGACTCGCAATACGAGTTGTCGAATCTGACCGGCTAGCATCTTCGATCGAGGGAACCTTTACACGACTGGATACGGCGTGTGACGGCAATGAGGAATCCGTCACGTCGATCTCACTCGGGTCAAATGGCCTTGGAAAATGCACCAAAGAACTGGGTTTTATCCCAAATAATTCCTTCATTAAAACACTTGGGTCTGGTTCTTCATTGCTGGCAGCGTTACTTGGTTGTTCCCACGTGGCTACGTCGTGTAAAATCGCTGCAAGGTCGACCGGATCAATCATACTTAGAGTGTCGCTTGATTCGTCCTTCTCAGCATCTAAATCTTTATGACTTTCTGCATCTTCACTTAGACCTCGCTGAACGAGCTTCTGCCAAAAATCAAGTGCAGGGTAGAATTTCTCACTCCCTAAATTCTGTAGGTACGTAATCACAGGCTGGAAACAGGATATAGCGAAATTATACTTCTCCCGTGATGACAAAATTGCCAAATTTCCGCGCTGCTCGCGCTGGAGATGGACAATCGTGACGTTCTTAACCTTCCGGGGGATCTCACCACAATACTCGGATCGCATGTTGTGTGTTGTTGAATCAGCCTCCGTCGAATTTGGTTCAGGATCATCGGTAGACTCGCTCGTCCTACTT
Organism: Phytophthora vignae f. sp. vignae; assembly: GCA_016169955.1. Classification (NCBI taxonomy): domain Eukaryota; phylum Oomycota; class Peronosporomycetes; order Peronosporales; family Peronosporaceae; genus Phytophthora; species Phytophthora vignae. The sequence continues at coordinate 811,360 of JABJUM010000009.1, read as the reverse complement.
TCCCCCTCGTCACCTACCGGTGCCTTCATGCTACAGGGTTTGCTCATCATTAACACGTCCACAACGTCATCTGTAGCGGAAGCGTTCTTGTCGATCTCATCATGCAATCCAACTGCGTGCTCCATGTTCCACCTTGTCGCCAATACCCCCACTGGTAGTTCATTAAACCCCTTGCCTTTATGAACGACAACCATAATGTGTTCACACGGAAGATGGTGGCTTGTATAAAACCAGCACGAACAGGACCACCGGTCATCGTTACAGATAAAACGACGTCCGTTCGAAAGCACTTCCCAATCACAAGAGCTTGGAACGGGGTTCAAATTCATGTTCGCGCCGTGAATCATAAATATATCCCACCGTCGACGCACCTTCGCCAGCACAAAATCGCTCATAACTCCAGACACTTTCCGTAAAATGAGAGGCACGCTGGCAGGTGAGCGCGAACTTCTAGCGCTGCATGCAAATCCATGAGCTATTTGGCTCAGCACATACGCTTGGTGCTGCAGAAGTGCAGAAACACACTTGTCAATACTTGTTCGCTTCCCCAGAACCATCTTGAGCTGGTTCCAATTCGATTCAATTCGATTAGTTGTCGTATTTCCAGCGCTGAAACACTTGCTGCGCTCAAAGTTCGCCCACATCGGCAAACACGTCTTCCAGTTTTTATCAAAATAGTTTTTGACATCCACTCTATGGCCTGCCTCACAGAAAGTAGCAAACTTAGAGTATATCTGCTCAAAACGGTCCTCCGTCGAGCTAATTCATACACATGTGAGTGACTGAATAGTACCCAAATTAATCAAACGACTACGATTTACATACCTGTACAGCATGTCTGCGAAAAACTTCTGAATCTGATCTTTCTCCGACGCGCTGAGGCGAAAGCGGCGCTTTCGGAGTAGCTTTTTCCAGAACGCGATCGCGTGAAACTGGCATAGCAAAACCCAGGCGGAGGGAAAACACTTGTTCAACACTCTCCACTCAGTGAAGTGTTTGTCAATGACAAACGACTGAACATCTCTCCATTTGTCATTCTTCTTCTTGAAGTAGTCGAATATAGCTTCCATTGTCTCGGCCCTTTCGTTCAATGCCATGAAGTCAAATACCGGAACACCACGACCGGACGGAGTTGTGGCAACCAACGACCCTGTAAAAGGCATGAACACCACAAATATATGAGCACTTCTGTTTAGCATACAAGTCACTGGAATAGTTGTCGTTTTACCTAGGTGAAACCCCAAATTATTGGTTGAATGCGTCCAATCCATTGCGAGAGTTTGCCCCCATTGCTCAAAGCAGACCTTCTGTGCAGCTGTCTGGATGACGATGCCACAGGTCAGATCTAGCTGGTCTTGGATCAGCATCACATCGTTGCCTTCCACCTGCACAAGGGCGTGCAGAAGTTTTTTTAGGCGCTCCTGGCTCGATTTGTTGTTGCCGATTCGTTTAAGTAAGTTCTTCGTCTCTTGGGGGGTAAACTTTCGACCTTTATACACGTACAAACACAATTAGTCTTTGTTGAGCATATTCCAGAGCGTTCAAACACTAGTGCATACTTGCCTAAATGCCTGCCCAAAAACTTCCCGATATCCCTTGTGCTTGCTTTTGCGTCTGCCAATAATGACGCTGTCTCAGCGATAGGGCCATCCAGAGGGATGTCCTTCACGCGCGTGTGCGTTTCCCCAATGGTTGGGTGGTTGTGTGTCCGATACTCACTCTCGATAAAGATTCGCCAGTTGTCACGAGTGCCAGCTTCTTGCGGGGCGACGTTCATCAAGCGCGCGGTGAAGCGAGCCTTGCATCCGGTGTATCCCGAATTTCGGTTGCGGTCACCTTTGGCTCTGGATTCTTGGTAAATTCCGTTCGCACAACAGAAGTTCCGAAAGCTAAAACCGAGGTTATCTGGGAGCCGATCCGAATATAATCTAAGTGGTCATCGACATAATTTCGTTATCAATCTGCTCCGCAACATCGAAACTAATATCAAGGAACGTACTCATTGTAGTCGGATACAGTCTCACTCGTTCTGACTCGATAACGAGTCTTTGTAGCCTTCTCGTATTTAGACACAGCTTCGCGGATACTGTCCCAGGTTGTGTAAGCGAGGCGTGGCATGGGAGGGATGCGGTTGACAACAGCGCGATGCGCTTGTTCAATTTTGGCCCGATCTCCACTCGTCTTTCCCCCACGATCACGGGGTATCTTCTCTTCGAGGTTGAGCAGTTGTGGAGGGCAAGTATCACCAAGCGTGTGACTAGAGTTGGCTCTCGGACGCTTGCTTTTGACGTCAATATCTTCGTAGCAGTCGGCCTTGCGCTTTTTGCCTTTTTGATATTGCACAATCAAGAATGTTAGCGTTGTTGTTAGCAAAAGTCCGTACAAACGTATACTGAATAAGTAGTTTACCTTCTGCATTATCGTGGGGATGTTCCGATTCTCGAGCTTGTAATTCAAGAAACGCCTCTAGAATAACAATACGAAGTTGTTACTCGATGGAAAAAACCTCTGATCGCATTTCAACTTCATTACCTCTCTTCTTAGCAGAAGCTCCAATTTTTCTGGGCCGGTTTGGGTCTCTCTGCTTCTTGGTGCCACGAAACCCACCCACTTCACGTCTACCTGTGCGCGCTGGTCCAATTTCGCCCTGCGCGACCTGCGATGTAGCAACTGTCTCCCCCATTATATCGATAAATATCAGACAAACAGTAATGGCGTAAATATTGCTACTCACCGTCAACACTTGCCCCGGCGCTCTCCATAGCGTTTGCATCGCTTGCGATCGAGCCTACATCATTATCTTCAGAGGCCTCCATACTCCCTGCTTCTAGATGATGGCAAGACACAATAAGTTTTACATCCACATTTTAAGGCACGATCACCAAGTACACACCTCGCCCCTTCTTTCGTTTCGCCGTGGCACGGCTCGGGTTGCTATCGCAGCTACCACTGCCACTTGGTCGTCTTCCTGTCCCTGTGTACGCCAATTGAGTTACAGTTACAAACTCTCTGCAGGACTTCGCTTGGCTAAAAGCGCTTACCGTTCGTGCTCATGGCGTCTCGAAATGTGATGCCCGCCAGTCAATACTGCCAGTAATACTGGTGTTAACTGGTACAGCCATCCTGACTATTCAAACGACTCTTTCACACGGCGACTTTACCTTTTAGGCGACTTAACAGCGCATAAAATCGCTTGAAACTGTCTCAGTTTTGTCTCAGCCTAAAGTCGCTTTAACTACTCCGCGGTGGGAATTGGCGGGACTTGGTGAACTTTCATCGTTCAGAGACGAGCCCTAAGTAAAAAAGTTGAGTTCAGCCAATCATATCTCAGGAAGTTGATTCTATGTATATATATGAACCTTTTCATGTATAACGAGGACCTTTTTGTGTATCTTTGCCATGTTCTGCCTCTTTTGCTACATACTCAGCATCGGGTGTTTATCAATCATGATACACATGAAGTATACAGATATTCCTTGTGGAGTTGAGAAAATATGATAAGGGAATGTAAGGTGAACGGATCACTTTCGTTTTCGTTCAACGGTAGTAAGGGTGTAACGTACACCAGGTATGTCTCTAGCACAGGTTGTACGTACACCCGTACACCCCTGGTTAAGAACGCGCCTTACGACATAAGAGTCGAAAACCTCGCGAAGATGCCGGAACTTACGACATTGAACGTGCAGTTCGAGTACACATACTAATCCCAGATGGTGGATCAATAGGATTGGTGAACTACACAGAACATACATTTTTCGCGGTGTCGATACATGACTGCGAGGTTGTAATCACCAAATCATCAATATACTAGTACAGCCAATCAAAACATTTTACCTCTCACTTATGCACAGATCAGGTACAGTGTAATGGGGATCCGTATCCCATTCAAGAAAAATGGGTAATCGCTACAATCAACAAAGGGGTACTTGGTGTGCTGGCTTACTTTGTATGTCAGTGCTAAAGCAATACCTGACTGTTAGCTGTACGGTTGCTGACTGTAAGTAGGTGATTTACTAGCAGGGGGATGTTTGTTCGCTATATTGCGGTTAAAGTTTAGGTAAAGAGAACAACAAGCTGCCCTTTGCAGCATATAATGTAGAAGAAGAAGAGACTGGCCAAGCAGAGCAGTAAAATATGTTCAATATCAAAGTTCTGAGGAATATCCGCTCGTCTTTTCGAAAATTGGTGTTGCTCGTTCGGCAATCGCATGTTAGCAAAAGTTACTAGACACTAACTAACTGCTATTAATTAACACATATAGCTAACTACAGTTAGCGAATAGGGGGGGAACACTTATGGAGACAGACAAAGAGGATGTCTATACGCACAGATAAGGTGTTATGGTCGGATTGACTAATTGATGGCACGCGTACGAGCGAGACCTCTGTCGTTCCCGGCGATGCCGAAGTATACGTCGTGCTTAAGTTGGTATGTAGTAGGATACTCTCGTCATCTTAGTTTATTTATTGGAAAGGTCATTGTGGGATATACGCACGATCAAGGTTATTTACTCACTTCCATGCCGTTGCTTCCAATCCGGCATTTACGTGGCGCGAAATACACTGGAGAACTGTCGCCAAAACCAGCCACACCGTACAGTTGTTATAAGGCGGAAAATATATATTTGTTTCGTGTTAGAAGTCTCGACAGACATAGTCTACTTCCGGTTATACTTACTTTGTATACTCGGCACCTAAACTCGAGGGAATAGCAGCTACAGCCCTTGGAGAGTTATTTAGGCGCCATTCCATCCACGGGTTTCATCAGTTACTTGTTTATTGGATGTACGGGCGTTTAGAACCTATTCTACGAGCTCGTTGGAGCTCTTGACAGCCACATACGCCTTACTCTCCCTGCAAGGTCGCTGTTGTGTCTGCTTGAAAATCGGCACGCGCGCAAACCTTAAAAGGGGATGTTTCGTCTTTTCTATACAAAATGCCCCATTTGCCGGCCCCAGCTTATGCACAACCTATCTCTGATGACAGCACCATATCCGTGTTTTTGTGCAATGCTGATTTTTACCTCTCTCGCTTATACATGTACACCATTTCCCGGTCAAGATGCATTTTTTCCCAAGCAAGATGCACAAATGGAGCAATTTCCATAATCCAGTACATATGTACTGGATTATCCAAAAGCCTAGAATTATTGTGCCTTGCAAAATTTTTGGCAATTCCGATGCTCAGAAGTGGGATATATCGGGTCGGATATATTCCTGGTAGTGCTACTTTGTAGTACGAGAAGCCCAATAGGGATTAATTCGAGACGTGAAATATGTGGTCCACAGAAAAAGTAGGTACTGAACCAATACAATTTTCAAGTGTAATGGTCTTATAAATCTAATATTTTTCATCAAAAACACAAATCAACTGATTTACACAAGTTTTATTTCAAATTATTACAGAATGGAGGCTTAAATGATATTTTACCTTATTTCAGTGATTTCTATGGTACAATACGTTAGACGTATACCGTACATAACCGATGTACTATGGGCTTGAATGTAAATCGAATGCTTACGTAGGTGTACCTTACAAAGGCCTATTCGTGCTCTACCATCAAGATCTATAGTGGTGTCGTCGTACTACACGCGAAGCCACCTGGTCGTGTACGAAGTTTAGTTGCTTGTTAAGAGTGCCTTAATTGTAGTTGTTGGTTGTCTGATCAACTACCTACAAAACTCCAACAAATCAGGCATAGCTCTGGTATCGCGGTGCCCCGCATACTCAATCAGCGCCGCGCGGCATCCAACGTGGCATTCACCCTCGACACTTCGATGCATTTGGGCATAGCTTCGGGATCGCGGTGCCCCGCGTTAACGAATCGTCAGCTGACGTCACCGCAGCACGGTACCATGTCGTAACTAGGAAATAAAATATGCACACAAAAGTTAGTTCCGTAAGATTGATGAACAGGTAGCGTTATGGTAGCAGTGCGCTCGGTGCCGCGGCAGCGAGTATGAGCCCGCGGAGGATGGGGGCCACCGCAGCAACCGAGCACGCCGCATTGATTCATTGCATGGTTGCATGGTTGATCTGTAGATTGGTAGATTGGTTGGTAACAGCGCGCTCGGTGTCTCGGCAGCGAGTATGAGCCCGCGGAGGATGGGGGCTACCGCGGCAACCGAGCACACTGAAGAATGAGAAGAATCGTAGGAGAAGTTCTGATGGCTCGAGACGCGCTGCACCAAGTCAAGTTCTTTCAGAACTCTCCTCAACATCTTCTGGAAATAACTCATCTTGATACGCTTACGGCAGATGTACAGTATCTTGAAGTTAGCATACATTTTGTTGTACATTACCTGACAGTTTTGCTATTCAAAACGCAATGCGCAGGCGACTGGTACGCCGCAAACGCGGCGTGCCTAAGTCGCGCGCGCGAATCGCGTTTGTGTTCAGTTAGGTATGCTATTTCAGCCCGCTTCGATGCTGACTCGGCACTACAATTGAGCGCTACCAGCCCAATCCTCTAGTTTGCAGCTCAGAGATAGAGCCGACGGACTCCAGGTGGAGGTACGATTTAGCCTGTTAAACCGCGGTCTAGCTGATCAAGCAGGTCGGAATTGCCGTTTTAAAACGGCCAAAACGACCACCCTCCCGCTATATCGGATGCCGCCCTAGTGCTGTCGCGCTATATCGGATCCCTGACTCGTCGGGGTCTCTGGAGCTACCACACACACACACACCAGAACACTACTATTGTAGGGCGCATTTGCCGGGCTGGTGCCGCTAGCTTCAACTCTGGTTTCGGCCGCGTCTGTCAGGCGGTGGTACACGCCGTTTACGACGAGCTGTAGATCAAATCCAAACAACGCCACATGCTCACGCGAACAGTAGAGACGAATGCAGAAGAAAGTCAGATACATGGACAAGTATCACAAAGAACTCCTTACTGTGCATTAAATTTAAATGCTGCCGCTTTCTATTGTTCTTGCTTAGCACTATACAGCTACTAGTACCCTGGCCTGGTCGCGTCGGACCAGGTTCACCGGCCGCTGCGTGCCGCTGCCACCCCATCAAGTCCGCAAGGCCCACGCCACTCTTGTCCGACGCCTTCATTCGCTCTGTACGCCATTCCTGGCGCATTCGTGCTCATAGGCCGCAAACTCCTGCACTACATGTAGCGCTCCTGGACACAAACATCTTGTCCGCCGTCTTGGCGTTGCCCAGCAGCTCCCCTAGCGGCGCAGCCCTCGTCGTGGCGCCGCAGATCGAACAGCAGCTTCACGGAGGCCACCGCGCCATACGCGGCGCTGACCAAGAGCAGCGGCGACGACAGCAATAGCAAGCTTGACGATGCACTTGAACGCCTTGAAGATCAAGTCCGTCAGCTCGCTCTGCAGCGCCAGCATCTGCCTCAGCGCCTCGAACGCCGCCGCGCGCGCTCCGCGCTCTCCAGCCGCTGCTCGGCCGAGTAGCTGGGGTTCTCGATGCGCACGAGCAGGTCCGCGGCCTCGGCGTTCTCCATGTCCTCGTCCTTGCCGCTTAGTCGAATCCATACTTAGCAGACATACTCACCGGGTGGCCTTCAGACACTGCTTTGTCGGTGACAGGAACGCGCCTACGTAAAGCTCACCATGTCGTCGCATTTAAGCATCCTGTCCCTGCAGCAGTCTGTAGCAAACGCACAAGCATCAATGTTTGTCGGTAGCATCTAGCAGTAAGCAGGCAGGATCGGAGAGCTTACAAAGCTGGGTGCCGTGAGCGCAGCGCAAATGCGTGTGCTCGCAGCCAACGAAGCGGTCGGAATTAGATCAACTTGGGGGTGGCAAAACAGCGACTTTGCCTCATAGTTATTCAAACCTACCCCTACCGAGCTCGGATTTATCTTTTCCGACCACTACGATATCCGAGGTCAAAACGAAGGGCAAAATAACTGCAAGGCACAATAATTCAGCGAAAGTATGTCGTAGTGTCGGCGTTAAGTTCGGGGAGTGCACAAACCGTATTTTAGAGATTGCAGCAGCCGCATACTCTCCTATGCTGCTTTTGCGATTGTCACGTCCGAATCAGCTAGATGCCACCTCCGAACAAGCGCCAGCGCCATGCCCGTAACTTCAAGCGAAAGACTGACGGGTCATTTTGGCAGCTAAAGCTCAACAAAAACCTACCAGCTCGCCAGCCTACCACTGACGAGGCCAGAACCGGCGTTTCGGGCGCTCCAGCCGTCAGCGGGTTGTTTTCACGACCACAAGCACGCCGCGGCAGAGCTTAGACTCTTTACGGCGTCGATCGTCTTTATGCTAAGCGCTGGGTTCACGACCTCGAATTCTACCTGGTGCAGTGGGTGGGGTACCGTGAACTGACGTGGGAGCCCGCCAAAAACATCCCGTGGAGACTAAAAATCGACATCGAGCTAGCGACAATCAACTTTGTTTGGATGTACCAGGCCACCTGAGGAAGGCATCGCCCGGTGCCGCCAACACGGCGTAGCCTGCTCATTGCAGCTAGTGAAGGTGCGTAGTAGTACTGCTATGGTAGGACGCCACAATAAGTTCGCCGACACAACTTAATATATACTGTTTACAGTACATATAATTCGAGTGTTGATACGGACTAATCCAGTACATATGTACTGGATTATGGAAATTGCTCTGCACAAATGCAAAAATAGGCGAGCCAAATTTCTATGCACATTTCTTAAAACCAGACGTTTGCATGATTTGCATTTTGACCCACGAGAGCGTTCCGCGTCTTCCAAAGCGAGTCTCTGGAGAGGGTTGGCATGGGAGTTAATCTTATCCCCCAATGCGCATACCCGTATGCGCCAGCGCATACCGGTATGCGCAACTTAAAATTTGATTTTGGCATATGGACACGCATGTGGGTCTTGTGAGCTGGTATAGAGGTAGCTGAAGGACGTAGTAGTACACTCCTTTTTCCCGAGATAAATTGAGCAAGTCTTCATAGCGAAGATGCAGGTTAAATTTGGAGATTTTTTCTAAAATGCCAATGTTAAGGATAGCGGTATCGTCGTACCAACTTGCGAAAACAAACTCATAGCGGTCTCATTGTGATGTAGAGAGCTGATATACGTCGCTGACGAGTTTAGAACCGATAAACGCTTTAACAATACCAAATATAGCCCGTTCAATATTAGTCTTCAACTTCCACTGCAACTCAGGTATAACATGCCGTACCGGCTTTTGCACAGCTACCTCAAAATGTCTTTCTCTTGAAAAACAAATGGCTCGGTATACAAACTTGTATATAAATTAACTTTTGCGAAAGCATACCGGTATGCTTGCATCCTGGATACGCGTATGCTTTCGACCTGGGGGATAAAGGTTAAGCCCCCAGCTTCATGTCTTCTTCGCGCTGAGCAGCGAAGCAGTGCCGCAGACAATGACGCTCGAACTTCCACACGAGACGACGTGTAATGACGACTTTGCTGGCCTCAACAGCCTCCTTCATAATCGCGAGCCGGTGTTCAGTGTACGTGTCGTAGTCCCCGCGCACCATCATCTCCTCCTTGCGGTCCGCGAGGTGTTTCTTCATGCGCGCCTTGAGCGAGTTCCAGCTAGCCATCAATCGGGTTAAGCATCGGGCTGTAAGGCCCGAGCCGTAGGATCTCAAGCCGATGCAAGTTGATGACACCATCTTCAGCAAGCATTTGGCGGGCTAATGACTCGACATTGCTGTGGGCTGGGGCGTTATCCGTGACGATGACTACCTTCTGGTTCGGCTCAAGCTCTTGAAACTCATCGGTGCGCATGGCTGCCATGAATAAATCGGCTAGAAAGCGAGCGTTTTCTTCCTTCTTGACGGAGCCTTCGTGTGTTTGAAGCAGCACAATACCCGTGCCAGACGAAACGCCACCCTGAACGTGAAGGTTCTTCCCCTGTGACGGCGGCAGCACAACGACTGAGCGCTCGCCGACACGTGACCAGCCAGTGGTACGAGAGAGGTAAAGATTAAAGTTAGTTTCGTCTTGAAATACGATCATGTTACCTGCGTCAATGTGCTTGTTGAGCTCCTCCACAAACTCTTTGCGCTTGGCCTTGTTGGTGGCGGAGTTCATGGTGGCCTTCTCGATGCGCACGCGCTTGACCGAGTACAGCATCCCTTGGACCGCTCTGTGAATCGTGGACTTGCTCACAGAGATTCTCAGGTCAGACAGCAGCAGGTCGCGCAGGTCGGTGAGCGTGCGGCGGCAGTCTTCTTCGATGTATTCTTCCAGTTTGCTCATTGCCTCCACGGTGAGCTTGACATGCGCCGCTCGGAGACCGCCGTGCTCCTTCGTCTCCTCATCAGCTGCAAGTACAGCCCGACGAGCTGTACTATATAATATAATGAACGTCATTGTTCTTTGCAACTTCTTGCCAGTTGCGTCCTTCCTTGTAGGCTCGAACAACGCGGGCCTTAGCCTGCTCGCGCTCAAAGCGCTTTGCGGCTTTCTCGGCGTGTGGCTGCGATGGCATAAGTGGAAATGATAGCCGCCTTCTAGCAGATAATCGAGCAAGCTTCTAGCAAATTCGAGAACATTGCAACTTGAACGGAACGATATTCGAGTCTGATTTGCACATTGCTGAATGAGTACCTAAATGGACTGTTCATGCACAGACTAAATTGGACTATTTCCATCTTGCTTGGGAAAAAATGCATCTTGACCGGGAAATGGTGTATTTTTGCAGACGAAAATAAACCTGATTAAAGTATAGCAATCTCGTTCCGAGCCAAATGCTATTGTTAATCGAGCTATGTCGTATTATACGACATTGGGATTCGGCAAAGTCGTAACTTACGACGTTGGGAACCAAGGGGTTAAGGTACCAATCGTTTCCATTTGGTCTCCTGAGTACAGCTATACGTCTCATTACGTATGGCACTTCTTAGTTTTTGAGAAAACAAGCAAAACGTTTTGCCCCGAATAGACTTCATTTCAGTATACCAGCAGTCAAACCCGTGATTACTGATAGAATTATGTTATGTGTTTTTAAAGTGTATAGATAGGCACAGTCTAAATACGATTTTTTCATTGGCTTAAGCGCGGGTGTGATTAGGTCTCAAAATTGCTAATTCGTACGGCCTGCCGTTTCTTGTGCCTTTTCCTGCTGTTTTTGGCATAGAATCAGGCAGGCAAGATAAAGCCCTCCTGAAAATGTGAAATAGAACGGACTAAAAACAAAGAAGTTATGACCAAAATACCTCTCGATGCTGTCGCGGTCTGTTAGTTAAAACGAAATCGTCGACAGTGTTAGCATTCTCGTATCTACCCGTTTACGAAATCCAACTGACTCCCAGCGATAGAGGCCGCCCTGCTGACACAAGATCCCTGTATCCGATGGCATGCTGCTTGGCTCTCTGAGCGCCCCGAGTCACTGATCATTCCAGGAGTTAGAGGAATACAGCGATGCGTGGTGCAAGAGGTACTTCCGCTTCACCAAGGATGAGATTCGCGCTCTCAGCACAGCACTACATTTTTCGACGTCATCGCTCGCGATAGAATAAACCGCTACAGTATCGATGCGCTGTACATCTTCTTAGGTTGACATATCCAAACCAATAGTACGATCAGGAACTCGGACATCACTCTAACCTATTTTACTTTATGCTGCTCTTTGTTGGCTGCCTACTCTACGGCGACGCGCCGTTATGACTTGAAACGCGCAGCCGAATCGTCATCCTCCTCGTGTGCTTCGTGACAAAGCCTTACGAGTTTCTCGGGAGATTCCGTACTAATACGACTCCCCTCTTACCAGTTCGGGAACATAGACAGCGCTGGTGGAAAGTCTTTGTCCCAACTCGTAAAATACCAATTTGCTAACATCCTCTATTATCGTTCAAGGTGATAATAGGGGGAGGGGGGTCAGAATTAGCTTTTTTGCCGACATTTCTCGGCCGAAATGGTCACCAAAAATATGGTCAGCCGACATGACATTTCCCGAATGGTTGACCATTTTTTCGACGTCTGGTGACCTTCACTCTGTTTATCTTGCTAAATGTATAAACGTCGATTTACACAAATGCCAAGCGCCATGCACCAGCGCGCGAAGCGAGCAAGTGGCGCCACCGGCAGCGCTCTTCTGGACGCTCCTGCGCCGCGCGCATTGCGGCTAGGAGCTAGCGCGAGCTCACACGCGTGCACTGCGGTGCTGCAAGGTTTCATAGCCTGCTCCCAAGCAACGCCGGAACTGGAAGGATGGTGCATGCCACCTATCTTTCGTCCGCGGTGTGCTGCGCCTTCGGGCTAGCGCATGACAGACCGGTTAGTGACGACATGTTCCTACGTGCGTCCTCTACGCAGTGCTGCTGTCGCAAGGGCGCCCATCGGCTGCAGCTTGCAGCACAAGCTGCCAGGCACGCACAGCAAGCTGCAACCTTGCATGTGTACATGTAGATACAGACATCTGCTTCAATAAAGAACACTAGAAAACCTATAACTCTCGATATTATATGGATGCTGATTGGCTCCTTCATACAAAGTTTACTATAATGCTAACGTAATATTCAATTACCTTTTACAATTTTGTAAATATCAGGTGTTCTTTATTGAAGCAGATGTCTGTAGAAGATACGCTACATTCTAAAACAAATGACCGGTCATTTCATGTCTGACCGGGGTGATATTTTGGAGATGGTTTGGGCATTTTGGGCACTCTCGAGGTGGTGATAGTTTTTGCACCATTTGTCAATTCTGACCCCCTCCCCTTCTCGAGGTGGCTACAATGCGACTCCAAAGTAACGATCTATCCTTGGCGCTCTCGACATCTTCGACGAGGTGCTGACCGACTTTCCTACTACAAGATCGCCTCAAGGGAGATGCCGATATCGTTGAATCCGTCGACTTTGAACGAGCCGTCGTAAAGATCATGAACGATGAGGAGGCCAAGTTCACCAGTGCAGAGGGCGAAGGGTACCACTTAATAGGGGTAGTAAATGTCCGCAGCAATAGCTCACTTTTTTCCGCCGCAGCAAGTCAGATTTTTCCGGGGCTGTGATTGACCAGAAAAAAAATCGGCGACCGGAACGAAAAGTCGTTCCGGTCGAGCCGCAGTAGTAGCTTGATTTTTTTGCTGGTCCGAGTCCAAAGATCCAATCTTCATTGACGCTACCACCACGATGGCAACATGCAAGCTGAAGAAGTGCCGTAGCGTGATGAAGGCGACCGCTGTAGACTCCTCTTTTGTCGTCGGTAACAAAAGCAGCTGCGATCAGAGCATTCATCGGGCCTGTCTAGCGAGTCTACTCGTGTCGTTTGGTGCCGAGACTTCGTTCGCGCAGATCGTGTGCAGCAAGCGTTGCTACATGACCATTCTGAAGTCGCAGCGCCAGGCAGCCTCGGCCCAGCAAGTCCGAAACAGGGTCCTGTGACACAACGATGGACCAAACGACTACGTCAGCTTACTCAGCATGCTCATGGACTGGGTGACAAGCGGCAACAATTACGGGCGGTACCGCAGCGGCGAAGGGCAGAACGGTGAGATGAAGCAGACGCTTGCCGGCGAAGTCGTCGACCTCATTGCGGCCACCCGCTGCTGCTCATCACCGACCCATACTTCAATTATAGCGACGCCGGCAGCGAGAGATCCTCTTCCGAAGAAGAAGACAGACCAGCTCACAACGGCGGCGATATTAAAGAAGCGCAGAGAAGTGCCACAACTCGGGCGGATGCTGACACTACTAGTGTGGCTCATGGGAGCACTAGAAGCGTGAGCACCAACGCATCAGTGGCAGCAGCAATAACGTCCAACCCAACGGGAAAGCGCACTGGAGGTGTGCTGCAGTCGATTGTTTCGGGGAAGAGGGGCAAGAAATCACCGTCGTCGACAGAAACTACTCATGAAAAGCTGATTTCGTTCAAGGAGGCTCAAATGGCTTATCAAAAAGAAATTTAATTTAAAAAATTGTCAATTCAACAAGAAGAGCTGCTTCTACATCAACAACGCGCGGATGAGAACACTCGCGAAACTAATGCGCGGGTCGAAGAAGCCAAAGCAAATGCATTGAAGCTACAGGTAGAGCACTGGCAAACCCAGCGAATGGTGCTGTTGCTCCGTGAACGGATGAAACTGAAGGCCAAGGGTGTCCAGCAAGAAGAAATCGATCTTCTACTGCCGTTGGCTACGGCCGCTAACCGCGGACTTCCGGAAGATGTGCCAGCAACTTGTGATGAGGCCCAGTGGTTTTCTCCACCGAACCCAAAGTCCAGCTGACCCGTATCAATCTACGACGCTGACCCGTATCAATCAAGTGGACTTCAAGTACGTCATGGCTGAGATGGACCTAGACCACCAACTGTCGGTCACGTGACATGCGACGAAGGTAGCGAAACCCGAAGACTGGGTGAAGCGTCGCTCAGACCCCGGCTTTGAGCAATGTTTGTCTGGGACCCGAGATGTCTGGCATTAGACATCCCAAGTCCGAGCAGAGTCCGGAAAACTGAGAGAAGTCGAGCGAAGCCCGAGCCGAGCCTCGAGCGTGATGATCGGAGCCCCGCTCAAGTCGAGGAGCTGAGCGGAGTCTGGTGGAGTTGGAGTTTGACATTTCCCGTGGTTGCGGAGCTGTTGCCCAGGGTGGCGAGCTGAGTCGTGGAGCAGGCGTCCGAGCGGGGTCGTGCCGAACACGATCCGAGTGCCCATCATGTTCATGGAGCCTTCGCCCAAGATGTCGAGCTGAGCGGAGTGAGATGGAGTCCGAGCCCGGCCTTGGATGTGACGCCGAGGGTCATTGCCTGAGTCGAGAAGCCGAGCAGAGTGTTGTGGACCTGAGCGGAGTGGCATGGACTTGAGCGGAGTTGTCGAAGGCCAGTTGAAGTGCCTGGTGAAGAGTCACTGGACTTAAGTTCAGACAGTGGTACTGACTTCGAAGTTGGTGGTACTGGCTAGTACACTCATCCGGTGAATCAGCCGTAATCCAGCCTACGTTGGGTGCGCCTGCTCAAGATCGCAGACACTTCAAGCGGATCTCAACGGCCAGCAGCGACTCTAAGACGTCGCCTGCCAGCATGGAGCCCCCGCATTGGCTGATACCAAAGCTTTCAGGCGGAACTTCAAGGGCGCTCGGTAAGCATACAGCCGACACTCTTCGCGCAGCCAGTCAGGGTGTACCCAGGGGGATATCGCGCCCCCACTTAGTGAGTCCTAGTTTGTGCATGTGTTAAATTTAAACAGAGTTCGTTTTGCCCCGAAGGACGCAAGTGATGGAGGTCTTTGGCCAGAAGGTGTCTTTGCGATCATCCACACAAATTCAAGCTAACATATCAACGTTGTCAGCGTGCCTCGGTGCGACGGCAGTACGGTTATTTCATATTACTGTTACATCTTCGGGTGTATTTCATATTTTCGGGTGGAAGGTGATCCATTCTAAGGTTTAGGCAGGATAATTATATTGTGTGCTTGGGGACATTGGCGTGCCCCGGTGCATTGTGTGATTATTAGTATCGGTTCATTGTGGACCTGGTGCGCGGGAAGTTCCAGGGTGTGTGTGAGTGCCTTGGATTCGAATTAGGCTCAAACCGAGCCAACTAACTCCAACCAACCGGGTCGTAGCTTGACTCGTAGAGAAGAAAGGAGAAGCTGGTACGAGCCTTGCCCAGGCTCAGACAAATAAAAGGCGAACTCGGCCCAGACCCAGGCCGATCGGGAAAGAAAGGGTGTTGTGGTTCTGAGCCGGAACCAAAGAGAGGAAGTAGAGGCTATTGTGTGTGGTGTTGTGTTCATTAAAGAAAACCCGGGGCATTTCAGGCTGTGGACACGTGCGGACTGGGACTTGCCAAGTGGGGAGCGAGTTTCGTCTGGGAACACCTCCGGAAACCTTCAACATCGACAGCAGCTGGTGCGGCCGACGCGAGTCTGGGCCCACAGCGTAGCCGTGATCGAAAGAACCGCCAAGGGGATCGCAGAGTGGGGAACACACGCCTCGCCCGACCCAAGTCGGCGCTGAGCCAAGAGTCCAAGCGGCCAAGCCCAGCGAAGTGGAGTGGGAGTGTTCGCTCAGTGGAAGAAGCTGAGCGGAACTCTTGCAGCGCTAAGCAGGGCTGAGCCAAGTGGTGCGAGGGCTGAGCGAAGGCCAAGGTCGAGCGGTCTAGCAACCTGAGCAAAGAGCGCGGGCGCTTCGTCACACGTGGTGCGCCTGCCCGGATCAGGGATACGACTTTGGACGGACAAGCTACAGTCATGTCGACTGCTGCTGATTCGAAGGAAACCAAGACTGGAGGTGAGAAGAGTGAGTCTTCGCTTCGGCGAAGTTTGAGAGTGGCTGGATTGCCAGCCGAGGTGGCGCCGACGGAGTCCAGGACGCCCAAGCCGAGAAGATCGACTTCGGGAGCCCGGACACCTAGTGCTGAAGGAGAGGCTGCGTCGTCAGGCGAAGCTGAGACGACTGCTGAGCCGGAGGTGCCACCAACGACGGAAACTGCTGTGCCGCCGCCAAGTTCGCCCGAGAGGAAGAAGTCTGAGGATGAACAAGGAGGTGGAGCGGGTGCTCATCCGAGCGCTCGTGTTGGTGAAAGTCCAAGCACTTGAGATTATGCGACCGAGGCTTGGTAGTCGAGTGTTGGTTAGGAAGGAAATCCGAAAGTGAATTAGAATGAGTTAGGCCAAACTAACTATCATATCCTAGTCTCCTATGCTTAAACATGAATCGTACCAACGCACACCTCCTACTTCGTCGTATTAAAGGCTGGGGAGCAAAAAGTAAATGTTGTAGATCGTATCCAGAAAGGCAACTTCAACTTGTCTTTCTCTCAGCCAATCAGAAGTGTCCAATCTTGGGATTCCGCCAATCAGATCTGAGTATTCCACCACGTGTACCACAATTGCCTACCATCGGCAACAACTTCACAGCAAGCACATGCCTCGATACGGAGACACACAACTAGACTGCGAAGTGTACAATCGCAACACCCCCACTCAATTCGCAGTCTACCCGAGCATCTCAGTGATGTTACTGCGCTCGAGCAGATAGCGAAGAGTCTTCGTCGAGAGTCCCTTGGTCAGGAAATCAGCGAGCTGGTTCTTGGACTCAATGTAGTCGAGCTCCACAACACCACTTGTGATCTTCTCGCGGATGAAGTGGTAGCGGATGTCGATGTCCTTGGTGCGAGCTTGGTAGCCGAAATTCTTTGCCAACGCCATGGCACCTTCCTTGGTTGTCCTCGTAGATCACCGTAGGTCCATCTTGCTCTGCACCTATATCCTTGAGTAGTAGTCTCATCCACACCACCTCCTTCACACATTCGCTGAGAGCCATGTACTCCGCCTCAGTCGAGATTAGCGCGACCGTCTTCTGAAAAGTCGAGCGCCAAACCACGGGAGCACCACACATCATCAGCATCATTCCGCTTACTGAGCGTCTATCGTCGCGGTTGCCAGCCCAGTCGGCGTCCGAATACGCGACCAGCTCCGTGCCAAGCAATCCATCGTAGACGATTCCGAGATTCTTGGTCTTCAATAGGTACCGTACCACACGGATACCAGCAACCCAGTGCTTCTCACCAGGGTTCTCCAGAAAACGACTCAGCTTGGTCACTGCAGCTGAAATGTCCGGTCGAGTTCCACACGCCAGGTACATCAGACTTCCCACAAGAGAGCGATACGGCTTCGACTTCATCTTGGCCTTGTCCTCCTCGGATTGGGGTTCGTCCGCCTTGGTCAACTGCACACTTGGGTCAAGTGGAGTCAGGCACGGCTTCGCATTCTCCTGGCCGAACTTCTTGATGATCGACGCGGTGTACGCCCGCTGGCAGATGCCCAGCGTCTTGGCCTCCATGTCGTAGTCGATCTCGATGCCAAGCATGAATCGAGCGCGTCCGAGGTCCTTGATGCGAAACTTGTCCGCGATGCCTGCCTTCACCGAGTCAATGACGGTCCGCTGGCGAGATGCAATCAGCATGTCATCGACGTAGAGACACACAATGCACTCGTCGTCACCAGCACCTCTCGCGTAGACACACGGGTCGGCATCGGCAGCTCGAAATCCCATGCTCTTGTGGTGCGCGTCGATTGTCCCGTTCCATACGCGAGACGCTTGCTTGAGTCCATACAAACTCTGCAATAGCAGGCAGACGACGTCATCTTCACCTTGAGCTTCAGCCAAATCCAGGAGTTCTCGAAGTCCTTCAGGTAACACCATGTAGATCTCCTCTTCGAGCTTTCCATACAAGAACGCAGTGTCGATGTCACACTGGTCAATCTCCATTCCGTCAGCGCAGCACTTCGCGAGTTTCGCGCGAATGGAGTTCAGGTACACAACCGGCGAGTAGGCCTCCTCGTAGTCGATCCCATGTCGCTGCGAGTACCCCTTGGCCACGAGACGAGCCTTGTACCGAACGACTCTCCCCGTCTCATCGCGCTTCAACGCGAACACCCAGCGGCAGCCAATATCACGCTGGTGTCTGGGCTTGGGCTCCAACTTCCATGTCCTGTTGGTCATCAGCGACTTGAGCTCACTGGCGATCGCTGCCTTCCATTGGGCACGATCCTCGCTCGTAATCGCCTCTCGGTACGTCCGTGGAACCTCCTCTGTTGCAGCCATCAAGACTCCTCCGTGGATGGCAAGCTGGTTGTCGTCCACCTTGGTCCACCTTCTGACGCTTGGTCCTGATCTCTGACGGCGCAACGACTTGCTTCTTGCGAGCTCCGGGCTCCTCCGGATCGTTGGTCTCTTCGATATGACGAGCCCTCGACCAAGTAATCATCGGATGGGTAGCACACGGAACGATTGCTCCACCTGTCATCACGTCACTCGGTGCCATAGTCGGGCCACCAACTTCAACTTCAGTCGAACCGTCGCGAACAGGCACCAGTGCAGGTACTCGTTCCGAGCTTGGGTCCGCAGCAAGCGGTTCTTCATCGTCGTCGATCTCCAGACGCGTCATCAGGTGGTCGGGCTCAGTCGTCTCCATGAACTTCACGGTGCGCACGATTTGCACCTTTCCCGTTGCCACGTTGAGAACGCGGTATTCCTTCACACCATCTTCGTAGCCCAGAAATCGACACTTGAACGCCTTCGCGTCCAGCTTCCGACGCTTCTCGTCGGCGATGTGGGCGTAGCCGAGTGCACCAAACACCTTCATGTTGTTGAGTTGAGGCTTGGTTCGGTGCACGAGATCGTGGGGTGTCTTCACGGTCACCGAGTTCGGGATCCGGTTCATGATCCACGCAGCCGTGTTGACGGACTCGGCCCACCACTTCTTGTCGATTCCTTCATGATAGAGCATGCAGCGCGCCATCTCCACTAAACTTCGGTTCATGCGCTCAGCCAATCCTTTCTGCTGAGGCGTGTACGGCACCGTCTTCTCATGCTTGATGCCGCTGCGGCCGAGGTACATCTTGAACTCCTTGCCTGTGTACTCGCCGCCATTGTCCGAACGTAGGCGTTTGATCGTCTTGCCGGTTGCGTTCTCCATTGCTGCCTTGAAGATCTTGAACTTCGACAGCACTCCGATTTCGCCTTCATGAAGTACACCGTCACGTGTCTCGAGTAGTCATCGATGAAGGTCACTGCGTACGTGCAGCCTCCAGGTGTCTTGGTCTGCATCGGACCCATGACATCCGTGTGCACCAAGTCGAGTACACCCGCGCTCTTGACCAAGTTGAAAGGGTGACGTGGGAAGTCGTCAGCGCGCATCTTCCCCATGCAACATCCAGCGCACACGTTATCCGTCGACACGTCGCCTGCGATGCGCGGTACCCCATCGGCCATACTCAACAGCTGTTCGTAGCGCTTGTACGGGATGTGGCCGAGACGGGCGTGCACGACGGCCCATGGCTCCTTACGAGAATCCGTCGCCGCACGACACACCTCGTCCCCCACTGTCTTCAGCTTGTAGATGTTTCCACAGCGCTTGGCCTCCATCACCGTCACGCCGCCAAAGCGAAAGACACACTTGTCCTTGCTGAATTGCGCGTCGACGTCCTTCTCGGCCAGCTTCGACACCGAGATGAGGCTCCCATCAACTTCCGGGATGTACAGAACATCCGACAATGTGACGGACGTCCCGTCCACCAGCTTCAATCCGACGGTGCCCTTTGCAACTGCGTCGATCTTCGTGCCGTCCGCGATCGTAATGCGGACCGGCGTCTTCAGCTCCTTCATGGACACGAACTTGTCCCGGACGCTGGTCATGTGCCAGCTAGCACCGGAGTCCACAAGCCACTCCGACTTCGCCATTGCACCCGTAGCCGTGAACGCGAAGCCCGACGCCTCCTGCCTGCGCGACTTGTCCACGTCCCTCATCAGCCTTCTTCTTGCGGCACTCTTGTTCCTTGTGCCCGAGCTTCTTGCAGTAGAAGCACTTCCCGGAGAAGCCGCGCTTGCGGAACTCCTTCTTCGTTGCGAATGCCTTCTCCCGAGCCGATGTCGAATCCTCCGAGACTTCAACACCAGACAGAGCTTGGATCGCGTACGCCAACGTGATGTTCGGCGTGTTCTCGAGTACGGTACTGATCATCCGGTACTCTTCCTTCAGGCTGCCCAGCAGCAGCACGAGTTGGCGAGTCTCGTCCAGAACTTCACCAATTGTCTCCATTTGCAGCACCAGCTCCTTGAACCGGTCCACATGCGCCGCGAACCGCGTCCCGGGCTCCATCTTGAAGTTGTGCAACTTCTTGGTCACGACGAGCCGATTCTTGAGAGTGTTCCGGTTGAGCTGCTCCTCAAGCAAACGCCACGATTCAGCAGCAGTTGTCGCTCCACGGATGTAGACTTGGTATGTGAGACTCACGTCCCCAGCGATCACACGAAGGGCCTTCAGATCGTCGGTCTTCCATTGTAGCGTGGAGCGGTCACTCAGCTGGTCGAACTCTGGCTTGACGATGTGGGCCAGTAGCCCCTTGCGCGACAGCTTCATCCGCATGTTGAACTCCCAGTGGAAGTAGTTGTCTTCCACGAGCTTCACGGTGTCTGCGTAGCTTGGGCTCATAACCACTTGAGATTATGCGGGCGAGGCTTGGTAGTCGAGTGTTGGTTAGGAAGGAAATCCGAGAGTGAATTAGAATGAGTTAGGCCAAACTAACTATCATATCCTAGTCTCCTATGCTTAAACATGAATCGTACCAACACACACCTCCTACTTCGTCGTATTGAAGGCTGGGGAGCAAAAAGTAAATGTTGTAGATCGTATCCAGAAAGGCAACTTCAACTTGTCTTTCTCTCAGCCAATCAGAAGTGTCCAATCTTGGGATTCCGCCAATCAGATCTGAGTATTCCACCACGTGTACCACAATTGCCTACCATCGGCAACAACTTCACAGCAAGCACATGCCTCGATACGGAGACACACAACTAGACTGCGAAGTGTACAATCGCAACACAAGCTTGAGAGAGCCTGCTGTGAGCCGAGCGTTGACGCCGCGCAGGACCTCTGAAGCTGCGACTACGACTTCTCAGCCGGGAGGTGCTAACCCAGAGCCAACTGCCGCGGATCTCCGCGGTGGCCAAGCCGAGGGTGGTGCACTGAGCGTGCTGGGAAGCCGAGATATGCAGCTGCGAGCCCAAGGTGCTTCTGGGACTGGTACGGGCTCAGTCCAGTTCGGCTTTAGTCCTGGAGCTGGATACTTCGGAGCGTCAGGTGGCGGTGGGGCCTGGTCAAGTTCGCTTTGGCCAGACCAACGCCCCTATCAGAGGCTGAGAGGCGTCCCCGAAGGAGTTGAGGCAGACAGTCGAGCCTTAGCCCAGCTATCTGAACTGTCGGAGGTCGAGATGCTTGCGTATGGCCGGACCCAGTGCGAGATGTGGATGTCTGTGCCCGCGGGAGTCGTGCACCCGGTAGCCGTGGCCTACTCGCCATGTCACGGAGGCTACGATCTCTGGGGTTTCATCCGAGCGGCTGGAGCTACGGCCAGGCACCTGATGTCGGTGACTCGGTCGCCCGCTGCAAGATGGCTGAATGTGTTCCATGCTGAACGTCGACGGATCCCTGTTGTCTCCGACCTGAAGGCAGTGCGCGTGGCGCTGAGACTGATGCCACCCATTGCGTGCGTCGCTATGTTGCAGACGATGCTGCATGAGGCTGGCTATGAGTTCCTGAACCAAGTCCCAGTGTGGCACACACTCCGTGAAGTTGCCGGAGTCCCGGATTCGCAGATTCGGTTTGAGATTGAGCGCATCGCCCGATTCCTCGGAGCTGAGCTCAGTGCCTGGAAGGCTGCGGTCGGGTCAACCCCATACTACGTGAGGCCGACTTCAGACCCCCAGCTGATGGCAGCTGAAGCCACTGAGACTCAGGTTGGATTTCCTCTGGACAAGGATGGAGATGCGATCATGGATGAGGACACTCAGCTTTCCTTGGGGCCCGAAGTTGTGATGCGACTTCAGCTCACAGGTCTCAGACCCCGAAGCCCGGCCTCGAGCGTTGAAGGTGAACCATTTCGGAAGCGTGCTCTGCTCACAAGGTCTTCTGCTGGAGGTTCCATACCAAGTTATCTGAAGCTGCCTCAGAGACTGCTCTCGCATTTCGCAATGAACAAGTGCCCAGCATGGTTGGTGCAAGCTCCGGCTCTGACATGGTCATGGATGAAGGTGGAAATCTGTCTGGATTAAGTTCCTCGGGTTCCTCCCTGATGTCTACGACTGACTACATGATCGGGACTGGATCGCACATGCCTATGTCGACGGCGACCGTGATGCGAGGCTCAGTTACGACGATGTCTCGCAGCTCGTTCCCTGGGATGATGATCTCAGTCACTCCTCAGCTTACTCAAGCTGGTCAAGCATCAGCCAGAGCTGAGCCGAGGACGTATTAACCTGAACACCCATCTCAGATACCACTGCCCGGCAGTCCTGAATCGAAGCGCCCCGCTCCGAAGCAAGCTGAAACTCGACCGACGCAGTCTGCTGGATTCCGATTCCGAGACTCGTACGACGTGAGTACGCCTGCGTTCGCGAGGTCGACGACTTCAGACCACCTAGCAGCGGTGGAACGAGACTACCAGCGAGCTCTTCAACAGAGTGAAGCTTCTGCCTGGGCCAGACTTGATGCGGAGCAGACCCAGCGTAGGGCTCTTGAAGCGAGATTGAGTGCAGCGCTGGCAAACAACCAGGCGGAGCAAGCCCGACCGCAGACGGAGTACCAGAAGCTTCAGGCAACCAACGCTCAGATGCCGGCTGCCCAACAGCAAGCTAAGACGGAACAACAGAGGCAACTGGAAGCCCTGGAGAAGCTGGCCCAGCGTCGCGCTGCTGAGGAAGCTGAGAAGCGCAAGGCGGACGAAGCTCGAGCACAGCAACTGCTTCAGGTCCAAAAACAGTTGCAAGGGGCTGAGGTTAGGGCTATGCAGGTTGAACAGCGGAAGGCCCAAGAAGAACGAGTTGCTGGAATCAGGACGGAGCACGAGCTGGAACCGCTGAGGTTGAGAGAGAAACATGCGCAAGCAGAAGCAGAACACCAGCGAGCCATGCAGGAGCAGGAGGAGAAGACCCGCCAACTCCTTGCAGCCCAGGAGCTGCCCAGTTCATATCCTGGCCCCGTCGCTTCAGGTGAGGGACGTGCGCCATTGGCAACGGACCCCCTAGTCTCAGCACCCATCGCGTCGACTCGAACGCCGACCGATCCGGTCCTGGCGCAGTTGGCCCAGCTCACGAGCGTGATGCAGCAGTTGGTCCAAGCCAACCAGGTCAAGTCTGAGGCGAATGGTACGAGCCGCCGTGTTGGCAAGGCGCAAAGTTCAGCCAAGCATACTGAGGCCAAGTCTAAGTCTCGTGTATCCGCCTCGGCGTCCGGAGCGAAAGGCTAGTCTCGGGCGACCAAGCCTGGCAAGCCTGGAGACTCGGACGGGGACGACTCCGACTCTGATGACTCAAGCTCGAGTGACTCGTCGCAAGATGAGCTCGAAGGGCAGTTCGGCGCGGTTGCCCAGCCCAAGGGGGCTGATACCAATTCTGGGACTCGGGTTGTTGTCCAAGCGATGATTCCTCATGACGCTTTAGAGAAGTTCGATGAAAAGGGACCGCTGGAGGACCGCGTCAACTGGTGGGAAAGGTTCATGTACTACGCTACGATGGCCCCTTGGGACGAGAAGACCCGGGTGGTTCAGCTACGCATGAGACTCACTGGTTCCCTCAAGGATTGGTGCACCCAACTGCCGGATGATGTTCGCTCGGACTGGAGGAAGTTATCTCACGTCGTCAAGAAGGAATGGTGCCGTACGCTGAGCTCTAAAGCTGAGCGGTATAATTCGATAGAGATGAAGGATTCCGATACACCTCGGATGTTCTTCTACCGTCTGAACCATGCTGCCAAGAAGGCTGGGATACCGTATCTGAGGCCGACAGTCGACCGGGAAGCTCTCATCCGACGTTTCATCAAGGCTTTGACTGACTCAAGGCTGAGAACTACTCTTCAGGGACAGCGTTTCGATACTTTGGATGAATTGGAGAAAACCCTGAAGAGAATCGAGGCCCTCCGCCAAGACGAGGGCTATGAGCAGAAGCGGCGCCCAGCGCAAGGACTACAGTTTGGACGTTTCAAACCTCCACAACGTCGAGCTGAGGGGCGAGCGTTCAAGGCAGAAGGTGTGGAAGTTGACCCAGGACTGGGACGACAGAAGCTTTTCCAGGACGACTATGACCTGAAGCATGAGGCAGATTCCGAAGAAGATGTGGATCGCTCGACCGATCGGACCTTGCCCCCGCCTGCGCCCGCGCCAGCTCCTGTTGTTGCGAGCTCAGCCCAGGCTGAGCCCAGTCGCTCTACCTCCCTGACCGATGAAGAGATTTTCCGAGTCGCTGAGAGATTGGCCTGGAAGCCGAACGCTCAGCGCTATGACCGTGGAGGAGACCAGCACCCAGAGGAGAAATGTGACGAATGTGGCAGCCGTAACCACCCGACTGACAAGTGCTGGAGCCGACTTATCTGTGGACGATGCCACGATGAGGGTCACCCGACCAAATTCTGTAGGCGTCAACCGTGCTCCACGTGTGGCGAATACCATCGCCGGGGTTTGTGCGATATGTGGTCGGCGCTCAAGGCAGTACGCGAGGCAATCCGTACTGGAGGCTCCGTCGAGAGCCTTGCTCCTGAGGTGATCCAAGCTCTGTTGGATAGCCCGGAGCTCCGAGAGAAGTCGTTAAACCACTAGGCTCGCTGGTTGGGAGACCAGTGCGTGACGAGCCTAAATCCCAAGCGCTCTGCGCCTTTGCATATGTGGGCCCAGCCCTTCCATGTTGGCGCAGAGATAACCCCGAATGTACAACTTCTTACTATGAAGCTGGTGTTTACACTTTCGATACTGACCTCAACATGCTGGACCCGGAGGATGAAATGGAGAACCATCTCGAGTTTGCTCTGACTCCGGGCGAGAAGTATGGTTGGTGGAGTGAGCACACGTTGATTGGCGAGAAGCGGAAGATGGCGATGGTGCATGGAGCAGTCTTTCATCACAGAACGCAGATATTACTGGATACTGGAGCTACGACAAGCATTTTGGGCTTAGATCTTGCACGCAGATTGAAGCTCAAGCTACGCCGTGGTTTCAGGCTCGGAGTAACTGGGATGGGAGACACCCCGACCTACATTACTGCTCAAGCTAGGATCAAGCTGACGTTGGGAGTGCGCGTGGTGTATGTCATGAATATCTGGGTTGGCAACATCGGTGAAGGAGTGGATTGTCTTCTCGGAATGGACTTCATGGTGGCTGCTGGAGTGCGACTCTGTGCTCGTGAAGGTGTCGTGAGACTGCCGGGCGAAGAATCTCTGTTGTTGGTTGGAGGTCCCCAGATCGACCACGTCGGACTGGAGGTCAGCGTCTGGCTGAACGAGACTGCCTACCTCTACCCTGGACAATCTGTAGTAGTCCCGGTTAAGTATCACACCAGGTTGACCCAGAGAAGGTGATTCCCTGGGCTGGGCGCGGTGATCAATGGGTTACACAGTTCATCTATGGACCTGGGCGGAGGCCCAAGGCAGTCAAGGTGGTCAACATCTCAGAGCGAGAAGTCATGATCCGCCAACACACTGTGGTTGCTTGCCTGGTGGAGAAGGATTACCTGCCTAACGGAAAGCGGTTCGTACGGCCTTACTCGAGGAAGTACAATGACTGGGCCCAGCTCATCTACGAAGCCGAGCCTTCCCCAGACGTTCTGAGACGAGAAGAAGAGGCAGCTCGGCTAGCTGAGCTCAACGCTCCGCCGGCTGTGGAGAGGCCACCCTACAAGCGACCCGTGAAACTACTGCTGTTGAAGCAGTCTGATGACCCGAAGGAAGACCGAGCCAACATGAAGCAGCGGAGAGCTGAGGCGTACGCCGCCAACACAGTGTCGCTTGAGTCCGCTCAAGTCAAAATGGCTCGGACACCTCAAGAGTGTCCTGCCTCATGGAAGCCACCATTGCCGCAATCGCCTCACCCAGATGATGTGCAGCCAGGGACGAACCAAGGAAGCGCATTGGAAGAGGATGACACTCAGTCCACGACCGAGCCAAACTCCGTGGAGTCAAGCTCAGTTCAGACCTCTCCTGCTGGAGGCGGTGTGGATGCTCAGGAAGCTCGGGATGAACTGAGTCGAGTATTCAAGGCTGAACCGACAGGTTTCGTGTCGGATCCGTTTGCCCGTCTCCAGGAAGCCTATGCTCGTTGCCTCAGGGTAGAGATCAGTGAAGGTGCTGACGAAGCTACGGTGTACTTCCATGAAGGCACGGAATTGCTGAATGACCTCCGAGACCAGCTCGCCGCTCTTCCGGAGTTGAAAGATCTCAGTCCAAACGCGGACCTCTCAACGGCTAATGTGGGAGAACCAGGCGTTACGACTCCAGAAATGGACGCACAAGTGCGAAGGATACTGGAGAGACATCACGCCAGTTTTCTCGGGGACGGGAACGCAGTACCAGCCCCCGCCCGTGGAGTTGTCTGTGATCTAGATGTTGGTGACGCGAAGGCCATTGCTCAGAGGTCTCGGCAGGTTCCGACACACTTGCTCGACAAGGTGTTCGCTCTGATCAAGAAGCTGCTGGAGACTGGGCTCATCGAGTATTCGCACTCAGACTGGGCTTCGCCAATTGTGATTATGATGAAGAAGAACGGTGTGGATATCCGGCTATGCATCGACTACCGACTGGTCAACCAATTGATCAAGCTCTCGCACTACCCTTTGCCTTTGATCGACGATGTGTTGATTGGGTTTGAGGAAGCAATGTGGTTCCTGAGCTTAGACATGGCCAGTGGATTTTGGGCAGTGCCGATGACACTCCGAGCCAAGCTGATTTCAGCCTTCACCTGTCCTTTGGGACACTTCCAGTGGAAGCGTATGCCATTTGGTCTCAAGAATGCCCCGCTGATCTACCAGCAAATGCTGGATAATTGCCTGTGGGGCTTCGTGCGCCTTCCGCCCTGTGAGGAAGCCCGTGTTGATCCGGACGTGTTGGAGTTCTTGGGAATTGAAGTGGATGACTCCGCTAAGGAGGAAGAAATCCCGCCTCTGTCTGAGGAGACTACTGTGTTCCGACGAAACATTCCGGCACCGCCCCAGCTGAGCCCTGTTCTAGGACGCAGCTCATACATCGATGACATCGCGTATGGAGCAGAGACCTGGGACCAGATGTGCGAAGTCCTGGATCGCTTGCTTCGGCTGAGATACTGGGGAATCTCGGTGAGCCTACCCAAGAGTGAGTTTGGCAAGAAGTCTATCTCGTATCTCTCGCATGAGATTGGAGCAGAGGGGATCCGAGCTAAGCCGAAGATCGCCAAGGGATCTGCCATTCCCGTTGACGCTGAAAGGAGCGCAGTCGTTCCTGGGGAGTCTCAATTATTACAACAAGTTTATTGAAGACCTTCCGGTTGTAGCGTCTGTGCTCTACGAGTTGACAGATGAGCAGATCCAAGCTGGGCGTGATCTCGGTCGAGCTAAGGAGGCGTTCGAAATCCTGAAGCGGAAGATCGTCTCTGCCCCGCTGCTCAGACACCCGGACAGGGAGAAGCCGCTCGTGATCATTCTACACGCTAACCCCTGGGCGGTCTGTGCAGTGCTGGGCCAAGAGTACGATGGAGTCATTTTCCCGGTGTGATACACTGGGAGGACACTGCATGATCAGGAACTCAGGTACCACCCAGCCGAGAAGGAAGTTGTGGCATTACTCCGAGTTCTCAGAGTCTTCTATTCGATGCTGAGCGGATGTAAGCTGTTGAAGGTCTACATGCGGTACTCTGTTCTGAAGTGGTTGTTCAAGTCTCGATCGCTGGAGGGACGCTGTGAGCAATGGGCTGCACGCCTGACGCCCTGGCCTCTTGAAATTCACAAGGTTCAACGCGAAGAGGATGGTTTGGCCGCGATCATGGGAGCCGGGATCACACCCCGTGATCAGTTGGACAAGATCGCAGAGAACCTCATCCCAGACAAGGGGCGAGTTGTCCGAGCCCCACCAATCAGCCTAGAGATGCTGGAAGCGAACTATGAGGGATGGCTGCTCAGTTTCGACGGAGCTGCCAAACTCTCAGATCGCTCAGGTGCTTCTGGTTGTATTATGTGGAAGCTCCCGTCCTGGGACGTGGTCGAAGCTCGAGGTTTTCATTTCGAAGGCATCACGGTGAACGAGGCTGAGTATCATGGTTTGCTCGAAGGCGTTCGCATGGCAAAGACTCGAAGTATCTCAGATCTGGTGTAGTCGGCGACTCTCGGATTGTCATTCAGCAAGCCCAAGGCTTGATCCAGTGTCTGAGTCCAGGGTTGCAAGTGCTACTGGCCGAGTTCGAGACGCTCCGCCCAGAGTTCCAGCGACTACGCTTGGTGCACGTGAAACGGGAGTATAACACGGCTGCGGACTACCTCACGACGAAGACTCTGGTGACACAAGGTACCGTCACCATGGAAGACCCGGTTGAACTGGTCCAGCTCAAGCAGCTGAATCGGATCCCGGAGAAACTGATTAAGGTGAATGAAGCTGAGCCCGCTGAACCTGAAACTGAGCAACCTGACACTCAAGCTGACGTGGAAGTAGTAGTCGAGCCGACTCGACTGGAAGATGCTGCCAAGTCCCTGTTGCCCAGTTCTAAGATATTCGTGGCGACGAGGAACCAAGCTCGGGTCAGAGATGCTGAGCGTGGTGTGGCCGCGGAGGACTCCGCTCGAGGTATCGATCCTAGCCAGGATGCTGAAGCCCCGCCTGGGCAAGCTCCAGTGTACTCACCGGAAGCAGCGACTCCTGCTGCGTCAATCGCTGAGCGATGGAGACGCATCCTGGTTCTGCAAGAGGCTGAAGCTCAAGGATTATCTCAATGGAGACCTGGGAAATCTTTCTGCTACCGAAGCTGAAGATGTGGCCAAGGTGGTGGATCAGTTCACCTGGATTCGAGAGGAGTCCTGTACTATCTGAGTCGAGCTACTCCGGGAAGGCCCAGGGACGCAGCTGGAAATCTGAGATTGGTCGTACCAACGGCGCTAAGAAATGACTTGCTTCAGCTCAGTCACGAGGAATTCCAGGGTGGTCATCAAGGGATCACTAGGACTTTCGAACGACTTCGCAAGGAGTACTACTGGCCGAGATTGTATGCGGATGTTGAACGCTATGTGAAGGAGTGTGTGGATTGCGTCACTGCCAAGGGAGCTCCGCCCAACCCTGGGCCATCGCCGGGAAAAATTTTGGCGACTAAGCCTTTTGAGGTGGTATCTATGGATTTTGTTACACATCTACCCAAGTCCGACCGTGGAAACGTGTTCCTACTCCTGTTCCAGTGTGCGTTTTCAGGTTTCATCATGTGCAAGCTGATGAGTCTGACTACAGCCCAAGATGTCGCGCAAGCCTACATGGAGTGTGTGTTCCAGAGGTTCGGTGCGAGCTCTATGCTCCGCCATGACCGGGATCCACGTTTCATGAGCGAGGTGTTTGCCAGATTCCGTGAGATGCTGGGAAGTCGACAGCGTGCGACTCTAGCGTACAGACCTCAGGCAAACGGTCAGCAAGAACGCTCAGTGCAAACGGTGGTCCGAGCTATCCGAGCGTATGTCGCTGAGCCAGACCAGAGCGACTGGGACGACCAAGTGGAGAGGTTGATGTGGGCTCTGAACACGTCCTTTGATGCTACTCGTCTCGACACGCCGTTCTACCTGGTTCACGGTTGGGACCCCCATAGCACCGTTTCAGCCATGCTTGGACCATCCCCGACAGGCTTGGATGAGAGGACAGCCTACGAGTGGCGCCGCAAGACTCAGCGTGAGTATGAGTACGCTCAAGCCTGGGCCAAGGACTTACAAGCTGAGGCCAAAGTCAAGCGCTCAGCTGCTCAGACGAAGATCTGGGCTGAGCTGTCCGAGAGACTCAAGAAGGGTTTCGAAGTTGGTGATGCTGTGTGGTTATACCTGGCTCGAGTACAACCTGGGCTCACGAAAAAGTTCGCTCACCTCTGGTACGGTCCGTTCCGGATTCTGGAGACCTCAGACGACTTCCGCTGTAAGCTGAAGATCGAGGGAACTGGGTACAAGCTGTAACCCTGGGTTCACATAAGCCGGCACAAGCCGCGTCCCCTGTTCCCTGAACGACCTACCGTTGAGATCGAAGTTGCTGAGGACGATGATCTGGATGCCGCTCTGTTGCCTGAAGACGCTGAGGAACCTGACGAAGCCCAGAACGTGTATGAAGTGGAGGCCATCCAAGATGTGCGCTGGGTCAAGCGGACCCGGACCTCCCGAAGAGTCCGTGAGTACTTGGTCAAATGGAAGGGGTACCCCGACCTCGAGTGGCTTCCTATGTCTCAGCTAAGTTGTGGAGCCTTACGGTACGAGTTCAACACGAGCGCCAAGGCTAAAGCACGGTTCCAAGCAATGCAGGCTGGGGATGAGCCTCCTGAGCCTGATGCTCAGTAGAGGCACCTCAGCTGTGAACCTGTGTATGTCGCTGTGACGTTCTATGTGTGAGCATTTTGTATTGTGTGAGTCTACGACTACGCTAAGTGACGTGGAGAATGACTTGGAGTTTCTCGTGGAGAATAAGTGTGTCAAGGAAGCTGAGACCAGTGAAGATGAAAAGGAACAAGAAACGAAGTGGGAAAAACGAGTGGTGAATTAGAAATAATGATGAACGCGTGTTGCCTACGCTTCGTCGTCCTCCTCCTCTTCCGCCGCTTCCAGAGCGCGGAGCACCTCAGCAAGGGTATCGTGGTTGTACTCGGGTGCCGGGATGATGGGGTTCGCCTCTCGCCCAGATCTGCTCTTGGGCTTGAGCTCTGGCGGAACGATCGCCTCGAACTGCTTGTCCGAGTGGCGAGTAGCCCACTGCGTGCGAGCGGGTTCTTGGTCATCCAGAGTGAAGAGCTGATCCGCTAAGGAAATCTTGAGGCTTGGGTCTCTGAGAATCCAGTGACACGGATCCTTGGGCACAGCCCAGAGTCCAGGTTCGAAGCAGATCCGATCCGAGTAGCCCTTGACGCCCTTGAGTTGATCCACCAAGTCCCTGCGACGAAGCTCGAACTCCTGGGCGCGATCCTTGCGCTCGCGATAGACGGTGGCCAGTTCAGGCAAGCCCAGTTCCTTGGCGAGCTGAGCGTAGTCGATCTTGGACGGGAACGGTTACCAGTGGAGTCGCTCCCAGTACGCTCGACGCCAGGCACTCATAAACCCTGCAATCACGACGATCGCTTCACTCATCTCAGGAGTGAGCTCAGCGTACGTGTGGTAGAGAGGGAGTCGACCCGGCCATTCCACATGTCATCCCAGGGTTCCGATCTCAGCAGTTCCAAGTAGAGCGCGTACTCGATGCGCTGGTGGAGCTGCTCGATCCCAGTCTTGGACGGCATGTAAGTTGGGAAACCAATCGTCTGGTGGTGCAGCTTCTGGACTCGGATGCCGTTGTGAAACCAGCTTCCTTTCTTGGGTGCCTCGATGATGCCGTTGTCGACTCCTTCCTCTGGGCCTTCGATCCATGGTAAGACTGGTCGTCGTCGTCGTCTGTGTCCTCTGAGGACAGCATCGACATGAAAGAGGAATCCGAGTCGTCATCGCCTGTGCTCGGCCTCTTAGGCAAAGTTCGCCAAGGTACTGGGACCCGTGACAGGCTGGGAACTTGGAGTCTGCTTGCAGCTGCGTCGAAGTACTTGTCTGGGACGCACTGAATCCATGGAGTGCTATCCAAAGCCTCCCAGTACATGGCTGAAGTCAGCATGTAGATCAGGGTCTTATTCCCGAATTGGTCGTGCAGCATCTGGTCTTTCTGGACCTCGTCTACTGCATCCCAGAATGACACACCTGCCAACATGAGCTCTTGGACGTCTGGGCGAGTGCCGTCCCAGCTGAACTGGTTGGGCACAGCTTTCGCAGCATCCAGGTCCGAGCGAGCGCTGGGGGACTCCTTCTTGGCGTTCTTGCGCTCAGGTCTGAACTTGGTCGGACGACGAGGCAGCGCAATTCGCTGGGTGAATGGCTTGATCACTGGCGCCTTGGCCTTCGGTGTGCTGGAGGCTGAGCGGGTCAAGTCCACAGTTTCCGGCGCAGCTGCCGAGCTGGGCGCGACGTTCGCCTGAACCTTCAGCCCTCCAGCTATCTTCGAACTGCTTGGAGCCAAGGCTTTAGCCAGAGGCAACGACTTGAGCGCCTTGCGTCGGAGTTTGCCAGACCCGATCGAAGTTAACCTGCTCAAGCTGAGCATCGGCGGTGTACACAGAGGTGTAGCCTGCTGGGACGAGCTGATTGGAGTTGTGACTGCTGGAGCAGATCCCGGAGACGAAGAGGCTGGCCCTGAACCAGGACTGATCTGAGCAGCTTGGGTCGTGTACGGATCGGAGTCCTCGAAGTCCAGGTCGCGCGCCGAAACTTGGATCGTGGTGCGATATCCAGCTGGAATAGGTTTCCCAGTCCGGTACAACTGCAGCATCTCGAGGAATCGCTTCCAATTGCCTTTGAAGGCACTGCCGTGAACCAGGAAGTCGCAGAGGGCCCCAGGGTCGAACGACCGAGAGTCCAGAATTTGAGCCTCAAGCTCAGCGATCCACTTCTGAGCCTCGACGAGCTCAGACTCGACCGACGAAGTTCTCAATGCAGACTCTTCGGCGGCGTCCTCCGCTTGGACTTTCTCGGTGGCGTATTGAGCGCTCAACTTGGTCGCAGCATCAAGCTCAGCCTTGAGCTTCTGGATCTCGGAGCTAGCTGAGGTGTTTGAAGCTTGGCCACCGGTGGTTCCAGCCGCAGCTCTCTGTAGTTCAGCCGCATGCGCAGCCTGGAGACGCTGAAGCTCAGCTTGGTGTGCATCGCTCTGACGCCTCAGGGCCTGGGCGAAGTGCTGACTTCTGACAGCTAGCCCCGTGGCACTTGACCCAGAAGCGTTAGCGACACCTTCCTTGAGTCCTTGAAGAACGCGCACCGTCTGTTGGAGATATTGAACCGTGTTGAGCGACCTAGCGGCTAGCTGGTCGACCCCGAAGCACTGAGCGAGCGACACCATCTCACGATCCAGAGCTACTCGGATGCGCGGGTCGGTGATATCTGGCGGGGGTACTGGGCAAGGCTGTAGCACAGCGCCAGCCGCATCTTGGCCCATGAGCGTGCTCAGCCGGTCGAGCTCAGCTGAGGAAAGCCGAGCTATGTTCATCAGTCGCCCCAGACCATCTGGAGCCCCAGCTAAGAGCGCGCCATCGCGAACGTCTTCCAGTGTCGCCGGCACTACGACTTGCCCCGGGAGAGTGAGTTGGTCCCATGGAGCTAGACAAGGCTGGTATGGGAGGCGCTGCCCAGGGCCTGAGCGATAGCGCGACGCCTCGATGGTATGGAGCAGCCCGGAGATGGTGCTAGTCGCCGGCACGTTGGATCCAGAAGCTTGAGCCGTCTGCAGGGTGCCAATGGAGGGCACGGCGGGTGTTGGACGAAGAGCCAGCACCGCAGCGGCGCCTGAAGTCGCCGGAGCGATCATCGAAAGCGCTGGAGTCGTAGTGGCCGCTGCCGATGTCACCGAAGACGCACTCGAGGTCGCAGGCGTCGAGATGCTAGCTGTCGCTGGGTCCGCGGCGCTTGGAGGCAATGGAGGAACACCAGAAGAAGCCGCTACGCTCACCGCCAGTGGGGTCACAGACGCCGCAGGGGCGCTCTGCGCGGCCTCCAAAGACGTTGACGGCGTTGTAAGCAACGCTTGTAGCGCCGCAGGAGTCATGACGGCCGAGGAGACCGCCGGCTGCGCGCTTGATGAAGCTTGGGACGTCGCAGGAGCCGCAGGAACGCCCTGTAGCGTCGAGGCTTGACCGGCGTCGCCACCGGGCGGCGTATCTTGCGGCCGCGACTCTGACATGTGTGGCGCGAGGCAGTAGAAGCGGCGAATGGGGACGAGAACGTGCGGGTGACTGCGGAGGCGCAGCACTTGTTGGTGCTGGAGTTGCCACCGCGGTCTCTGCACTTGATCGGAATTTCGCAAATGAGCGGGAACCACGTTCCACAAGTTCGGCAGGATCGGACAGTTGTGGGAAGAGGCGATGCGAGTCATCTGGGTTATGGGCGCCGGGTCCAAGTCGGAAATGACCTCCGTGGACCCGACACTCATAAGGGACGGTTGTGATGAGGCCCAGTGGTTTTCTCCACCGAACCCAAAGTCCAGCTGACCCGTATCAATCTACGACGCTGACCCGTATCAATCAAGTGGACTTCAAGTACGTCATGGCTGAGATGGACCTAGACCACCAACTGTCGGTCACGTGACATGCGACGAAGGTAGCAAAACCCGAAGACTGGGTGAAGCGTCGCTCAGACCCCGGCTTTGAGCAATGTTTGTCTGGGACCCGAGATGTCTGGAATTAGACATCCCAAGTCCGAGCAGAGTCCGGAAAACTGAGAGAAGTCGAGCGAAGCCCGAGCCGAGCCTCGAGCGTGATGATCGGAGCCCCGCTCAAGTCGAGGAGCTGAGCGGAGTCTAGTGGAGCTGGAGTTTGACATTTCCCGTGGTTGCGGAGCTGTTGCCCAGGGTGGCGAGCTGAGTCGTGGAGCAGGCGTCCGAGCGGGGTCGTGCCGAACACGATCCGAGTGCCCATCATGTTCATGGAGCCTTGTTAAATGAACTTGAAGCTTGAACCCAAAGCTTATTGGTCTTCAATTGTCTTTATTGAATTAATGACCCCTTTATTCCTCTATCCTATTGCTATCCTATCAGACGTGCTCAGTCCGAAGCAAAAGAGGAAGTGAGGACAATTTCCTCCCTTCCTAAAATACCACATGCTTCGTTTCGTCATCGCACTTAATATGCCTCGGGTAAGAGCCAATCAGAATTGGCTCTCAACCAACCAATGGTAGAGGCCTGTAGATTACATAGACACTTTCTATAGTATAATCAACCCAGTATAATTAACACTATTATGTCTCGCCCTGTGCTATCAGCCCATCTATGGGATCGCCGTCGGCTCTACCGACCGACAGGCGCATCACTTCGGCGCTGGTCCGACACTAGGCTCAACACTCCCACTAAGTGTCGTCCGTAGTCTTCAGGTCTCTAACCCCGATCAGTTCTCTTAACTTTATGAACTGTCCTGTTGGCAGGGCCTTAGTCAGTATGTCTGCTGCCATATCACCTGTGGCACAATACCGAACTTCCAACCGCCCCTCTTCCACGAGGTCCCTCGTAAACAAATATCGAATCTCGATATGTTTTGTAGCTTTGTGATTCCCAGGATTCTTTACCGTGCTAATGGCCGCCTTGCTGTCATACCACACCGTCACCGGTTTTTGTTGAGGAAATCCCATCTCTCTCAATAAGTACCAAAGCCACTCGCTCTCTTTAGCGCCCTCGCTAAGTGCAATGAGTTCTGCCTCCGCAGTAGAAAGAGAAACTGAACCTTGCTTACTGCTACACCAAGACACACTGGTACCAGCCATGGAGATAACGTATCCAGTTACTGATTTACGTTCTTTTGGTTGACACGCGAAGCTCGCGTCTGTGTACACCTCATAAGTCACCGTTCTTGCATTCCCGTCAAGAAGTAGACCGTACGTTGACGTCCCTTTCAAGTACTTTAGCACCCGCCTCGCTGCGTGCCAATGAGTTTCGTTATAACACGAAAGGAACTTGCTCAGTTCTCTTACTGCATTTGCAATGTCCGGTCTTGTTCCCCTTACAAGATATTGTAATGATCCGACAAGCCCCCTATAGTCAAACTTCTGGGCTGCAATTTGCTGAGCTGACATCTTTGTCTCTGCCACCAGTTCCACTCCTCGAAGCTGTGGGGTTGACACCGGTGCACTCTTTTCCATATTGAACTTCTTCAGTAGTTCGCCTATATAGTTGTGCTGTGAGATTGTCATCGTCTTTTTCTCCCGGTTCCGACGGACCTCCATCTTTAGAATGTAATGGATGTCGCCCAGGTCTTTCATCTTAAACATCTCAGAAAGATTCGCTTTTAGTTGCTTGATCAGCCTCATATCCTTTGACATGATCGTAAGGTCATCCACATATACGACCACAATGATCCAACTCTCTCCCACTTTTTGTACATAGATGCAGTACTCCTTGTTGCATCGGACAAAACCAAGTCCCGTGAAGAATTTGTGGATAACCTTATACCAAATCTTTGGAGCTTGCTTGAGCCCGTAAATGCTAGCCCTTCATGACCAGCAAGCTTGTACCCAGGTGGTTGGTGCATGTACACCTTTTGTTCCCCGTCCATCGATCCGTTCAGGAATGCTGTATGGACATCCATTTGGTGAATGTGGCAATCCAATATCGTACCAATAGCCAACACAAGTCTCAACGACTCAAACCTAGCAACGGGTGCATAAACCTCATCGCAATTCACCCCAAACTCTTGGTGGTTTCCTTGTGCAACCAGACGTGCCTTGAATCTCTCTATAGATCCGTCTGCGTTGTACTTCACCGCAAGTACCCAATGACACGGGAGTGCCTTTTGACCAGCTGGCAGCCTGGTAAGTTTCCAAGTCCCATTCTCCAGTAATGACTCATACTCCAGATCTAGTGCTTGCCGCCACTGCGTCTTATGGATCCCACTCAGTGCCTCTCTTAAACTTTTGGGAACTGACACCCGGTTGACGATGTCATCTACCGCTATCGCCTTATCAATATGTGTCTGGAAACACTTATAGTCTCCATACCGCACTGACTCTTACGTGTCCGTTCTGACCGTTGCAGGGCTTTCCCATCCTTATCTCCTTTCTTTTGAGATCTGGTCTTAGCTCCCACTGCTACCGGTAACCTTTTGCTTGTGCGTTTGACTCCCACTGTCTCAGGCAACTCTTTTCTAATGCGTTTAGCTCCCACTGTTTTGAGCATCTCCTTTGCACTCTCGCTACTAACCACCTCTGGCGTTGGCTTCTCTTTGCCGTGGACTATATCCAATGAGTCTATCTCCTTTAACTCATCCGCAGTCAACTTATCGGGCTCTTTTCCGAATGACCGAGTTATAATTTCCGCACAATTCCCTGTGTCAAATGTAACCGACCGTGCTACAATGTGCTTGTTGTTGTATACATCCAACAACCTATACCCTTTAGTGTCCTCAGAGATCCCGAGAAAACGGCACTTAACGGCACGTGCGGACAGCTTCTTGTCCTTCCTTACTGCCTCTGGCACATATGCGAAACATACACAGCCCCATACCTGCAGTGTATTCACGTCCGGACTCACACCCTTGACCAACTCATAAGGTGTCCTATTTTTCAGCCTGCTCATAGGTGTGCAATTCTGCACATAAGTCATGTACTTCAGTGCCTCCGGCCACCACTTTGCCGGTAAATTTGCATCTCTGAGTGCACACCGCACCTTTCCCATCTTTGTCTGATGGTCTCTCTCAGCTGCTCCATTTTCTTCTGGGGTATAGACATTCGAGGTTTGAAAGGCCACCCCCTTTTCCGCACAAAACGCCTTCAATGCAGAGTTCACGAATTCGGTGCCTCCGTCTGACCTTATCCGCCTGATCGTGAACTTTCCTTCTCTTTCAAGCTGAACCAGCAGCTCCTTTACCTTAACCTTTACCTCGCTTTTCCTGCGAAGGACGAATGTCCAACGCCACGACGTCTGATCGTCGATTATGCTGAGAAAGTACCTTATCGATCCTGTCGTACCGTACACACCCAATCTCCTCATGGGTCCATTGGTGTCCATATGGATCGTGCTTAACGGCTGGTGGTCCCTTGTTCCAACCATATTCCGGTAACTCATTCTGCGCATCTTCATTTCCGTGCATGTATGGCAGAAGAATGGCACCTTACTGAGCGCCGCCCTACTAAAATTGGGCACACCTGGGATGAGGTTGTAACACATTACCTCAATCAACTTATCTCTGTTCAGATGTCCCAACTTTACATGCCATTCCTTTAATGTGGCCTCAACCTTTGTATGCCCTGGGACATTTAATGGCTTTGCTGGTGTGGAGAAGCACGATTCAGGAAAGTGACGAGAAAGGCGATCGCCCGGAATGATGGATCCGGACTTGGCTACATCCCGATCCAGATCTGATTCTGAGTCGGACTCAGACGGATCCGGACGGTGCCTGGATCGAAGGAACGGACAATGGATCGGGGGTCACGGTACTACTGGGACAATCAAGCGACACGCAAGGAAGGTAACCAAGCTCCATAGAGTCAGTAGGTACAGATGGGATGATAGGATCCATAGGGAGATAGGACTTTGGGATGGGATCGGACTTAAGCATAAATCAGTGTTGAATTTGCCTTATACATCGCAAGTGCCTTCGCCTTCGCCTGGAAACGGGAAGTACATTGGCCCCACGGTTTAGCAAGGTTTTGGTAGTGGATCTAGTGTTGGTTAAGACTGGATAATACATTGGCCAGTTCTGCAACCTTCCTAGTGACCTACTTGTGAGCGCATATCCCCGATCCACCCGGAGTTACTACTTGGCCGGGTGCGTCCTCAACTCTCAACCTCTACGGATCCCGCTATAGGAAGCGGCAAGTACGACAAAGGAAGACCTACGAAGGCAACGGAAAGGAACAACAACAACTACAAGGCAACCCCACGGCCGGATCCAGATCCAGGCCGCCCGATCCAAGTCGACTACCACTGGATTGGGAACTACTACCGCGAGCAGAGTGAAGATTTCCGCGCTGCTCCACCCACATCCCCGCGTCTCGCCCAGACTGTTCTGTCTTCAAGGCTCGGACGCTTCAGCAGACACCAGAGGAGCAGATCCAGCCCTACCGACGGGTACACAAGGT
This sequence comes from Phytophthora vignae f. sp. vignae, assembly GCA_016169955.1. NCBI lineage: Eukaryota > Oomycota > Peronosporomycetes > Peronosporales > Peronosporaceae > Phytophthora > Phytophthora vignae. The sequence goes on along the minus strand of JABJUM010000009.1, from coordinate 772,340 downwards.
GACCAAGTTCAGCACACAGATCACGGATCATCGGGGGACCCCCTCCGTAAGTCGGTGTTCGGGCGCAGTTGGTAAGTTGGATTGGCGATCTCGCAGATTTTGCTGATCCCGCTACGCCACAATGGTGCGCGTGCCCGGATCTTCTGGTGACTCGGGATTTCACCGTGAGTCCCAAGAAGAAGTTCGAGTGAAGAAGGAACAAGGGGATCAAGCGTCATCGGAGTTGGGATCGACGACGACGCTGCTGAATGAAACAAGATCCACGGATCGGCAGAGTGCAAGGAGGACCTCTGTCGGCGGAACCGAGGTGGATCCAGACATGGATCCAGAAGAGAAACCTCAACCTCCTCCACAGGTCCCTTCGGAGACCCCGGTGGATCGCGACGCGAGTCAAGATCCACCAACAAAACAAACCAAGGCTGGCCAGGATCGGTATGTATTTGCTGATTCTCCGGTCAAACAAGAGGCCTACATTGTCCATCCAGACAAGATCCAGATGAAGAAGACGGTTACGCGGAGGAAGATGAAGGCCCCGGATCTGGATGACGAAGATCCAAAGACGCCATCCGACGAAGAATCCGAGAAGGCAGACTGGAGACGCTACCACGAGAAGCAGCTACGTGACTTCCTAGCCTGGGATCCAATGATGCAGCTGCTTGGCGTGAAGCAGATTGGAGACCTGCAGGGACCTGTGGAACTCCCAGCACCCGCCAAGCGCTGAAGGAGGCCGGCCTCGTGGCCGGAACTTTCGACGCGAGAGCGATCTACGTCGTCGACCCAATCCAGATCCACGCGACGACGGACATGCTGTTCAACAGGCTGAAAGCGCTGGTAGGTGAGACCCAGCCTCAGCTGGATCCAGCAGTCCCGGATCCAAGTTCACCTCGACCTGGATCCACAGGATGCCGCACGTCGTCACCGTACGTGTCCGCTGCGGAGCTTGGATCGGATACATCTTCGGAGCCGCGGCGTATGTCTCTTGGGCCTTCGGGGGCCTCGATGCTACGCGCTCGAGCCCAGATCCAGCGCGAAGCAAGCTCACAGCCCCGATCGCAGCTTCGATCCAGGAAGCAGTCGGCGCCTTCGGCGGATCCGACTGCTACGGTATCAGGATCCGACATGTCCACTGGCAGACTGGAGTCGTTCTTCCAAGCAGCCATGAGCAGGTTCTTGAAGGAGCAAGGCATGCCAGTCCCGACGCAGGCGCCGGAGGCGGTGCAGAACCCCGGATCCCAGGATGTGGAGATGGAGTCGACTGGTTCGTCCGATCCTGATCAACATTGGGAGTACGACCCAGATGACATCGACTTCCCGGCCCCAGCTCGCGCTACAGTGGCCACCACCGCGACCGGATCCACAGGCTCAACCTTGATCCAACGAGTCCGGATCTCAGCGGTCTCGGATCTGAAGGAGTTCTCAGGGAAGGACCAGGATGAGGATCGGGCGAGAGCATGGATCAGTAAGGTGAAGTCTGCATTCCTCCGTGATCAAGCCCCTGACGAAGAGAAGTGCTTGACCTTCGCGGACCTTCTGTCTGGATCCGCGAGGAACTGGTACCGCCAACTCCCTCGATCCACACGCAACAAGTGGCCGGATCTGCTCCGCAGTTTCCAAACACAGTACTGTGGATTGGGGATCTCCGTTGCTCGCCAGTATTACCACGCGCGCAAGCGATCCGACGAGTCTCCTTTGGATTATCTCTACCGACTCAATGTCGCTGGGCTCCGCGCTCGGCTCAAGATCAAGGATGGTGGATCCAAGGAGAAGCGAGAGCATGTGGACCATTTCATTGAGACCCTGGGCGACCAGGATCTGGCGGATCGGTTAACCCTACTGCGACTGCCGGATGCTGACGAGCTGGAAGAAGTCCTCCGCGCACTGGATCGGGCGAAGAACCGGCAGAAGAAGGCTGCGTATGGATCAAGCAAGTACAGGCAGAAGGCCCCAGCGACGCCTGCGCCGGCCGCTCCAGCCAGACATGTTCGTGCAATCCAGACCCAACCTGACTCGGGATCAGAGTCCGGATCCAGCGATGGGTCCGACTCCGAGTGTGACGATTACCGCAGGATCTACCTCACGGCTGCTCAAGATCCCGCGAAGCCAGCAGAGGAAGAGCACAAAACTCTGGCTCGGAACCCTCCAGACCGTCTGCAACAGGATCCGACGTCTCGCGACCCAAGATCCAGGATCCACGCTGAGGGATCCGAGCGCAGCCGCTGTACGCACTGTGGATCCAAGAGGCACTCGCATCTCGGCTGCTGGAAGCGCTTGACGTGTGAGAAGTGCGGCAAGAAGGGTCATCCAGGTGACCACTGTCTTTTCGTGTGCCGTGGATGTGGTGAACTCCATGACGTGGGTCGATGCCCGATGGAAGAGTTCTACAACCAGATCCGCCAGTGGTTCAATCCAGCCAAGCATGCGGGGATGCTGCCAGAGATGGCGGAGAAGATGTTAAACTAGGACGCTCGCCGGGTTGGAATCCGGTACGAGCCGAGCGTTCTAGATATTGCATCTATGCATTTGTGAACAAGACATCGACAGATCCAGTTAGCCAAGGACAGGATCTACGCGGTAATACATGTGATCTTCATGGGAAACGTACTGCTGTGATCTCAAGTCTCCGACAAGTTAATGACTACTCCAGATCCAACACGACAGTGGAAATGGATTTGGATCCGGAGACGCGTCAGGGATACTGGAAGCAGCAGGATCCAGACCAGTGGTTCAAGCCTGCCGAGGGTGAAGATACCGCTGGATCCAGATTCAGGCGTGTGGCTGCGAACCGGCGGACCGCGGATCCAGAGTCTTCGTATCTCCTACCCGGAGAATCCCGAGGATACTGGAAACAACATTCGCCAGGGAAGTGGTTTCGTCAGGCCAAGATCCACGGCAAGATCAACAATGAGAAAGGGATCTTACTCCTAGATACAGGTGCCGAGGTGTCCATCGTGGATACCGCCTTTGCTCGTAAGGTTGGGTGCTACATCGATAGGAGTCAGAGCCAAGAGTGTGTTGGGATCGGAGACAATGTGTACACAACGGAAGGAAGGACTCGGATCAAGATTACCCTGGGTGGATACCTGGTGTATTTCTTCGACATTTGGGTGGGAGACCTATCCGGACAGGAAGCCATCCTTGGTATGGACTACATGGTCCCGGCCGGGATCCGGCTGGATCTGGCTGATGGGACCCTCTGCCTGCCTGATGAAGTCCGGATCCAGCTCAGCGGACGCCGTCCACTTTACAGTGACAAGGCGCAGTCGGTGAAGCTGGATCGGTACTTGCAACTTGGGATCGGAGAGTCCGCGGAGCTGCCCATGCGTCTACGAGGATCGGAGCATGACAAGTTGTGGGTCACCCGAGGGGATCGATGGGTGCCAACGGTGGTCAACGGCCCAGGCAGGATTCGATACCTTCAGATCACGAGCATCGGTGAGAAGGAGCTGGTGTTGCGTCAAAACCACCAAGTCGGGATGTGGCTGGCCGGAGATCGGGTTCCACGGATCCAAGGCTATGTGTCCATCGGATCCCGCCGTTACATGGAGTGGCAGAACCTCGCGCTGCAGGCCACGACGGACGCCGGATCTGGGGAGGCGGAGCTTCCAGAGACCCCGCCAGGGCCGATGGTGGAGCGCCCCGAGTACCCGACGCCGCGAGCAATACTGCGAAGGCCGCATCCAGCTCAAGTCCGACAGGTGGAGTCCAGATCCAAGGGTGCTGAGGATAAACAGGGAGGACCGTCGTCGGATCCACCCGACCAGACAACCGAAGAACACGTGGACGGGACAGCAAGGATACCACGTCCCCAAGCTTCAACTACGGCTTACGCCATGGATTCGCGGCCGGGAGACCCGCGTGATCATCTACCAAGCCCGGATCCAGCAGCCGAAGGTCTACCAAATCTCGATCCAAGGGATGAAGAATTATTGGGAAGGGGCGTGCTGACTGCCCCAACGGAGGTGTCGATGGACTGCGAGAAGGAGACCGTGTTGGGCGACGAGGCGTCGCGACGGGTGTCGATTCTAAGCCCATCCCCCCAGATCCGATCCCAGGATCCTGGGTGTGGACCGGGCGAACGAGCTGTGGACGATCCACCGGATTCAGATCCGACGTCAGCGACAGACTACGATGCAACACAGCTGAGAATGCCCCGGATGGCGTCTACCCAGGTGCGACGGGACCAAACTGCTGCGCCTGATGATACGCCCGCCCCCGATCCAGATGAAGCTCCTGCTGGACGCGTGCTCGACCGGGATCCAAGTGGCGAGCCTGATGTCGAAGACTCGCGGGGACCAGGCGATGGACCGACGGATCAAGGCCCGACGACTGACGCGCAAGGTGGCGAAGAGGCGCTGGATCCAGCTGACGTGGGACAGGCGGGCCATCCCGTTGTCACATCGGGTGGTAATCACGAAGAGACAGGGGGCGGATCCGCAGATTCAACAGATGGTGCTACGGGACAGGCCATGGATCCAGTGGAGCGTCAAGTTGCAGATGGTGAGATGGGACGGGGTGCAGATCCAGACGGAGAGAAGAGGCAGAAATCAGGTCCGACGTCCGATCCAACGGTCAGCCCCGATCCACCGACTACCGAAAATCCGCGATGCATTGACTCGGAGGCGGATGACCAAGTCTGTTATCATGTGAGCGGGGATCTGCATGCCGAGGATGTTGAAGCGGAGATGGCCGTATTGCCCGAAGTGACTTCGACCACGGAAGAAGTGACAATGGAAGACATCCAGGTGAGGGATCCAGATGTTAATACGGCGGAAGAGATTGACCGACTTCGGCGAAGGATCTGGAGGCGCCGACACCTGCTGATTGGCAAGGGCAATGCGCTGCCGCCGGCGGCGCGAGGTGTCGTGTGTGACATTGACGTTGGCGATGCCAAGCCTGTTGCCCAGCGTGTGCGTAAGGTGGCACCACAGTATTATGAGAAGTTGTCGGATCTGATCAAGGGATTGCTCGGTGCGAAGATTATCAAGGATTCAACTTCCCCGTGGGCGTCTCCGATCGTGGTCATCATCAAGAAGAACGGGGTGGATATAAGGTTGTGTATTGACTACCGACTGGTTAACAGTCTGACTCGACTGATGATCTACCCGATGCCCTTGATCAACGACCTGCTTGAGGATCTGGACAAGGTGCTGTGGTACTGCTCGTTGGATATGGCCAGTGGATTCTGGGTGGTGACTATGACGGATCGGGCGCGTGCGATTTCCGCTTTCATCACCCCGTTTGGATTGTTCGAGTGGAACCGGATGCCCTTTGGATTGAAGAATGCGCCTCAGATATACCAACGGATGCTCGACAATGCGCTGTATGGATTCACCCGGATCCCACAACTCGAAGCTGGATCGGGATCGGACGGCGAGTCGCGCCTCAAGTGCGGAATGGGATCGAAGTCATTGGATCTGGATCTGAAGTCGGGAGAACCGGAGGATCCGGGGAAACCGTCAGTGTTGGGACGCCGATCCTACATCGACGACATCCTGGTGACCGCTGGATCCTGGGATCACTTGTGCGACCGGGTGGATGCCCTGCTGGATGCGTGTGACAAATGGAATCTCTCTATCAGTGTGGTGAAGAGCTTCTGGGGCAAGAGCAAGGTGGAGTACCTGGGCCATCGAGTGTCCCATGCCGGACTGGAGGCGAATCCCAAGGAATTATCTGCCTTGACGGATCTACCCTTCCCAGGGACGCTCCGATCCAAGCAATCATTCCTCGGCAGCCTGAACTATTACAGTCGGTTCCTGGAGGACTACGCGATCTACGCAGCAGTTCTCTATGAGCTACGAGAGGTGGACCTTGCCGCGATGAGAAAGCCGGATAACCAGAAGCGCATCCAAGCCGCCATGGGGTTGACGAGTTTGGGTCCGAGGGATCGGGACTTGTCGGATCCATTAGGACCGAAGGCGGTGGATCCACAACTTCGATCCACGGAAACTTCCGACCTGGAGGCGGAGGATCCTGCCGGCGCGAGGACTCTGGATCCGGAGACATGCAGCTCAGACAGTGTGGATCTACGCTGGATCCGGGCTCATCGGGCCTTCGCGACACTGAAGGAGAAGATGGCGAGAACTCCGATCCTCCGACACTTCAATGTGGATCTGCTGCCCGTGGTGGTAGTATATGCTAGTGAGTGGGCCATTTCGGCCGCTCTGATGCAGGAGTATGACGGGACCCACTACCCAGTCACCTTCACCAGCCGCACGCTGAAGTCGAACGAGCTCAATTACGGCGTCGTCGAGAAGGAGGTGTTAGCCCTGCTGCGGATCCTGGATCTGAACTACAATATGTTGGTGGGTCGCCAGATCCGGGTTCTGACCCGACACTCGACGCTGGCTTGGTTGTTTCGATCCACTGGTCTGCAAGGACGGTTAGGACAATGGGCCGCACTCCTTTCGCCATGGACTCTAGAAATTATGAAGTGCGCGAAGGGCGAGGACGAGATCCTAGGAACTCTGGCAGCCAGTATCACACCCCGATCCAAGGTGGATCAGGCCTTGATCGATATCGCGCCGAAGAAGGAGCCACGACGCAGGATCCAAACTCCGATCCCGACAGTACAACCGGATGAAGAACTCTATGTGGTCAGCTTTGATGGATCGGCGCGTGTCAAGCGAGGAGGAGGCGCCTACAGTGCGATCCTTTGGAAACTGCCAGAGTGGATTGCGGTGAAGGCTAGATCCGGGTATGCTGAGGGCCTTACCGTCAATGAAGCGGAATATCACGGACTTCTGCTGTGCCTGGATCTACTCGAAGGCGAAGCGCAGCGGCGACTTGTGATCTGTGGTGACTCCAATCTGGTGATTCGCCAGGTCCGAGGTGAGATCGACTGCAAGGCACCTGGATTGACGCTATTGAGGCAGAAGGCGTTGGATCGACTACGTGTTTGGCCCAATCATGAGCTGGTGCATGTCAAGCGCGACTGGAACGGCAGTGCCGACAGTCTTGCTAGCGCGGCGCTTCAACGTCAAGCCGGGATCATGGTTGAGGATGAAGCAGACATGCAGGATCTAGTCACTCTAAACCGCCTGGACGAGATCTTGGTGGTGAAGGCCGAGGAGGATGCTCCCGTCGCTCGTATGTCGCCTGTGACAACCCGAGCCGGCGCAAGATCCCGATCCAACTCGCGTCCGACTTCCAATCCGCGGGTCCTACAAGAAGAAGTGGTGAGAGACCTCCGGATTGCTAGGATCCGCCAAGCGCAAGACGAGGAGGCGTGGTTCTCTGGCTTGAAGAAGTATCTGGCCGGCGATATCCAAGGTCTGACGCAGGAGGAGGCCCGATCCTATGGTATTATGGCAATGGATTACGAAGTGGATCGGAACGATTTGCTGTTCTACTGCCCCCCGACGAAGAAGGTGGAGGCGGATCGCGATGGATTGATGAGGCTGGTGCTCCCAGAGACCCTGCAGCAAAACGTCCTCCATCATTACCATGTCAGCCTGGAAGGTGGTCATCAAGGGATCGGCCGCACCTACCAGCGGATCCGCGATCACTTCCACTGGCGAGGCTTGTACCGGAGCGTCCAGCGATATGTGGGTGAGTGTGTGGATTGCGAAACTGGTAAAGGACGACCCACGATCCAAGGCGAGTCGCCGGGTAACATCCAAGCTACGTACCCCTTCCAGATCATAGCGATGGATCACATACCGTCGTTGCCCAGATCCAATAAGGGTAATACCGAGTTGTTGATTTGGGTGGATCTGTTTACCGGATACGTGATTGCGAAGGCCAGTGACTCGCGAACCGCACAGACTATTGCGGAGTCCTACGAAGAGTGTGTCTTCAGAAGATTCGGTGCCAGTGAGGTGATCCGACATGACCGTGAGCCGGGGTTCATGGCTGACTTCTTCCGATCCTTCAACCGGATCCTAGGTCAACGACAACGTGCAACGATGGCATATCGACCGCAAGCGAACGGGACAGCAGAACGCATGGTGCAGACTGCCACCCGTGCTCTCAAGATGTATGTACAGGATCTGGATCAACGTGATTGGGACGACTACGCGGAGCGACTCACCTTCGCACTCAACACCGCACAGGATCGGATCCGCGGAGAAACACCCTTCTACTTGGTACATGGATGGGATCCTAGATCCACCCTCGAAGCGACGATCCCGGTGGGTAGCACTCGCCGTCAGGATCGCGATCCGAGGAGGTGGCGGTACCAGATCCAACGCTACTACCAGCAAGCACGAGCGGAAGTGAATACACGCTTGCAGGAGGCGATCGCTGATCGAGCGGATCGGCACAACGAGGAGGTCCGTCCACATCAGATTGAAGTTGGATCCCGCGTTTGGCTATTCTTGGATCGGGTCAAGGAGGGATACGCTCGGAAGCTGGCGCACATGTGGCACGGGCCGTTCCGTGTCGCTGAGAAAATCGGAGAATATGCGGTGCGGATCGAGACTCCTGGCACTGAGTGCAGGCTGTTCCCCGTGGTACATGTGTCGAAGCTGAAGTTAGTTCGAAGCTTTCCGGATAGACCCCAGATCCAGTTGACAGAGGGCACTACGGATCGGTACGACTTCGATGAAGCGCTGTTACCTGAGGACAGCTGGATCCAGGAACTGGAGGAAGATGAATACGAAGTGGACAAGATTACCGACATGAGGACGGGGAAACGAACTCGTTACGGACGGATCCATCGCGAATTCTTGGTGCATTGGCGTGGTTACGAGGAACCATCCTGGGTCGACGAGGCGGATCTCAACTGCGGTGCCATACTGCACGAGTTCCTGCGGGATCGCACTAACCGGAACCGGTTTGGTGTGATGCAGTCTCACGAGGAGTAGTGGGGCTGGGATCCGCTAGAGTGAGCTGGTCGCTCTGTGGAGAAGCTGAGATGATGGATCTGCAAGGTGGTTGCAGGTCGGTGGATTGGGACTTTGTGCAAATGCATGTATGGATTGGACGCGAACGGCGTCTGAACAAGGCAGAAGAAGATGGATTGAGTGCTAACGGAAGCTCCTAACATTGGATCCAACGCTGTGGATGGTGGTTCTGGACTAAGTTGAGCGGCGGACATGGAGTTGGATCCAAGAAACTGGACTGGCAGCAATGGATTGTTACGAATAAGTTGAAGGACGTGGGATTGGAGTTAAGTGATCAGCAGCCTTACGGTGGAGGTGGATGAATGAACCAAGACGAAATGTGGATGAGCCGTGTTATAGCAAAACTAAGACATGCAGACGTGAATCCACCTCGAGCTGGATCTGATTATGACTGTGGATAGGATGCAACAACGGAAGCGCTCAAAATCAGGATCCCCTCGCAGGCGGCAGCGGTGGGACGCCGTCCTCACTGGTCACCGACAGCGCGAACGTTGTGGAACTTGGTCGGAAGACGGGCGATGTTGCGTGCGGGATGGTACTGAGGCGTATCACGGTAGTGGTTGCGCCAGGGATCCGCATTATTGCACTCGTCCAGCGCCTCCAGGAGATCGGTGGGCTCTGGACGGTGCACGTTGGGATCGGCCAAGTTGGCTTGGCGCGATACCGATCCAGGGTACCACTTGACGGTCTCCGAACGCTTGGGAAAGTGCAAGATGGGTAGATCCAGCAAAAGATCCAAGTCACACCAGCCATCTCGCATCACTGCGATAAAGAGCTCCAGTAGATGCTTCCAGGCACGGCCAGCGTGGGATCGGCGATTGTCGCGCTCCTTTTGGAACACCGCCAGCCAAGGATGCTTTGCGACCATGACGTCTGGGATCGGGAAGGAGTGTGTGGATTCCCAGTACGACATAAGGTTGTCCTCTTCATACAGCCCGTACTTCTGGATCCAGACACCAAGTCGACCTCCGACGCCAGGTTCAACAGAGAGAGCGTCGCCGTTACCCTCGAGAACCTCCCACGGGTTGGTAGCATACAAGGCCTTCACGTTGTCTTCGGTGATAAGCTCGTAGCAGTAATCCCGCAGTCCATACGATGGACGGGCCTCCCGATCCAGGTGCGGGAACATCCAACCAGGAACCGTGGGCAATACCGGAAATAAGACTCCAATTAGCATGGATGCCATGGACACGTCGTTCAGACGAGCTACCACCCATGGATCGCAGTCCGCCGGCACAAGCGCACGGGCATGCTGACGACCTGGAATGCAGCGCTCCTCCGGACCAAACGGGGCCACAGGCGCTAATGGATCGGACCGAGAAGGCCGATCATTTGGATCCGGACCGCCGCGCTGAACCCTCGGACCAGAGCGAGAAGGTGGATCCGAATCATCCGATCCATCCGGAAGCTCACCTGCCCCGCCAGCAACACGCGGACGGAGAGGAGAAGCCTGTTGGCGACGGCGCTCAGCGGATCGAGACTGCGACATGGCCTCCAAGGTCTGCGCTTCAAACAGCTCGTTGGTTACGGCGGCAGTGTCTGGATCCTCGCTTTCCTCGACGCTGTTGGACCTCGCCTCGCTCTCCTCCTCGTCCTCCTCTCGGTCGTCATCCACGTCGTTGTCACGGACTGCCTGGCCCAGAGGTTTGGCATCGTTGTCGGGATTCTCGGAATCCGGATCGCCACCGTCGTCATCGACCTCTCCACCACCGTGTGGATTGGACTCCGGGGAAGCGTTTCAGGTCAGCCCGGGTCATCACCCGAGAGGAAGCGACGCCGCGCCGGAGCAGTGGGATTGGGGTCTGGATTGGGATCTGGATCAGTGGACTCAGCTGTATCACGGTCGCGCTTGGAAGGTGTGGATCCGGACTCCTTACCGGAAGATCGAGTAAGCCCCGACGTTGGGCGTGCAGGATCGGACGCAACCGAGCCGGGAGGAGCCGTACGGAGCCAGCTCAACATGAAGGCGGGATCCAACACCTCTTCAACAGCCGCGGGACGGATGCTTGAGACCGCGGTGATCATGATCAGTTGGCGTAGTGCTGCCGTGTGTGCACGATCCAAAGCCTCACGATCCTGGCTCAGGTGGATTAAGTCCTGGGTCAACCTGCGCCGATCCGCCTCGATGGCCTGCACGCGTTGGCCCATCGAATTCACAGTCTGCTCTGCGGTGTCTGCATCCTGCTCGAGCTCCGCTACCCGGAGGCGTAGCCGATCCACCTCGTGGCGAGATTCATCACGAGCACGGCGAGTCTGGGCCAATTCCGTCGCCATGGATTTGTGAGCCTGCTGGAGGCGGACCAGTTCGGGAGTGTCGCGCTTGGACCGCCCGATCCAGGTCTGCCATTGTGGCCATGTGTACCGCTCGGAGTTGGTTCAGCTCGGTCCGAGCCTCCAGATGTAGACGCCGGTGTGCCTCCATGTCGCTCTGCAGTCGATCCGCGCGGGCATTAGCCTCAGTCGAAGCGGCCACGGCCCGATCCCGATCCCGCTCGAGATCGTCCAAGCGCTGATGTAACGCTGGAATATCTGCAGCAGCCGCATCCAACTCGGCCTCGGTTCTCTGTAGAGCCTCCTGCGTGCGTGTTAGAGTATGCTCGACCAGCCGGCGCTCTTCCTCGGCATCCTGGCGAGCCCGGTCGGTGTCGGCATGTTCGCTCTGGAGCTCGCGGATCTCCGCCCCGGCCAAACTCACCTCCGAAGCAAGATGGTCGTTGCTGTCGGCGAGACGCTGCCGCTCATGCTCGGATCCGGCGAGGCGGTCTTCGAGGGCCTGGATCTCGTAGGATTGTCGCTCCACCTGACCTCGCAGATCCTGGATCTGGGGAGTATCGTCGAAGGATGGATCCGCGCGCGCGCGGAGGTCAGCGACCTCCTGGCGAAGACGCTCCCGTTCCGCGATCATGTGCTCGAGGTGCGCCTCAGTCTCTCGGGCGTCGCGCACCTCCCGGAGTAGCAACGCTGCTACCTCCTCTTGCCCGCGCACGGCCGCATCCCGAGCAGCCATGGAGGCCGACAGGCCCAGCGCTGTAGGATGGGCGGCGGAAGGATCGCGAGTAGTGCGTCGGCCGTCGCGCGAGTCGCCGCCCTCCGAAGGAATATGGGAAGCCTCGTGTGTGGAGTCCGACATGTCGACAAGCGAGTGGTGGATCCGGAAGTGAGAACGAGTGTCTGCAGTGATGCCGTTAGTCAGCACCAACTACAGACAGGAGGCGGTTGTGGAGAAGCACGATTCAGGAAAGTGACGAGAAAGGCGATCGCCCGGAATGATGGATCCGGACTTGGCTACATCCCGATCCAGATCTGATTCTGAGTCGGACTCAGACGGATCCGGACGGTGCCTGGATCGAAGGAACGGACAATGGATCGGGGGTCACGGTACTACTGGGACAATCAAGCGACACGCAAGGAAGGTAACCAAGCTCCATAGAGTCAGTAGGTACAGATGGGATGATAGGATCCATAGGGAGATAGGACTTTGGGATGGGATCGGACTTAAGCATCAATCAGTGTTGAATTTGCCTTATACATCGCAAGTGCCTTCGCCTTCGCCTGGAAACGGGAAGTACATTGGCCCCACGGTTTAGCAAGGTTTTGGTAGTGGATCTAGTGTTGGTTAAGACTGGATAATACATTGGCCAGTTCTGCAACCTTCCTAGTGACCTACTTGTGAGCGCATATCCCCGATCCACCCGGAGTTACTACTTGGCCGGGTGCGTCCTCAACTCTCAACCTCTACGGATCCCGCTATAGGAAGCGGCAAGTACGACAAAGGAAGACCTACGAAGGCAACGGAAAGGAACAACAACAACTACAAGGCAACCCCACGGCCGGATCCAGATCCAGGCCGCCCGATCCAAGTCGACTACCACTGGATTGGGAACTACTACCGCGAGCAGAGTGAAGATTTCCGCGCTGCTCCACCCACATCCCCGCGTCTCGCCCAGACTGTTCTGTCTTCAAGGCTCGGACGCTTCAGCAGACACCAGAGGAGCAGATCCAGCCCTACCGACGGGTACACAAGGTGACCAAGTTCAGCACACAGATCACGGATCATCGGGGGACCCCCTCCGTAAGTCGGTGTTCGGGCGCAGTTGGTAAGTTGGATTGGCGATCTCGCAGATTTTGCTGATCCCGCTACGCCACACTGGCCTCGCCTTTACCGCCGAGCAGTGTATTTGCCTGTCTCTTAAAGTGCGAGCCTGTATGTGATACGCACCATTCACCGCTATGGCCACAAACACCAACTTGTGTCGCCACAGGACAAATTTGTACCCTCCTCTAGCACTCTCTACTATCTGGTACCCACTTTGCTTCAGCCAAAACTCACTTAGTATATTAGCCTTTGCCCTTGGTACTAGTGCTATGTTGTCAAACCGAAATGGCTTGATGCCTTTAGGACCCAAAAAATAGAGCTGAATCGTTCCAACATGTGTATTGCCGTGTTTAGTTCCTTCTCCGAAAGTAAAACTAAACTCCCGACTTGGTTGTTTGCGCACAAACAATGACGCATCTGCCGTCAAACCATAGCCGCAACCTGAATCCAACACCCAATCATTTTGTGTTATGTCAGCAACATCCCTTTCCATCAGCTCCGGGTACAAATTCCTTACCGTTTCCTCAATGGCCGTCGAGGCCTCTTCAATGTTGCTGGATGCTTCCGACATTTTCACAGCATGCGCCGGGAATTGCCCCTGCTCGCACTCATCGAAGTCATCATCGCTGTCGCTCATCTCACTTGAGGCCGATGATTCTGGCGCAGGAGAAGGAGGGGGAGATGCCATCAACTCATCCTCATCTTGCTGGATCTGCTCTTCCGTCAGCGTGGTGCTGTCGCTTCTCTCATGTTCTGGCAGCGATGCCTTTACTGCCGCGACATGCTTTGTCTCGTTGATCGGCTGCATCAACGCCACGTCTGCGGGTATCTCCTCTCTCTTCGCCTTGCCCTTTTTCTTAGAGCTCTTATTGTTTCCTTTCACGTGAGCGACTCCCACTGACTTAGATGGGACAGCCACCCGCGTACCCTTTACAAAGATATTGGCACGCATCAGCCCTTGGCTCCGATCCTTTTTCATCTTCGGACAATCCGCCTTTCTGTGGGGCTCACCATCCCGGTTGTACCGTCCCTCACAGTAGAAGCACTCTCCCTGCTTCTTGGCCTGATCCGACCTTTCTTTTCTCTTGCCCAACGGCCGATTGGACGCCGCATAGTTCACAGGAACGGACTTGCCTTGCATATCCGCAATCTGGCTCCGGTTCTTATCCATGAACACATTGCGTAGCAGTGCCTCAACCTTATCCAGGTGGAAGCCGTCACTGCTGTAATCCACATGGTTTCCCCAGTACTGGCTCGGGAACAGTGACAACACCTTGATCGCCGCATACTGATTCGGGATCATAGTCACACCCTTCAAATTTTCCCGCGACTGCCTATTGATGCGGTTGCGTGTCTCTTTCACGCGAACGATGAGCTCTCCAACGGAAGCGAAATCCATCGCCAACGCCTCATCAAATTCCGCAATCAGTGCCGCCATACCTTGCGCATTTGACTGCCCGTAGTGCGCCTCCAAACGCTTCCATGCAACAGGTAAGCTCTCGGCGTTAAACGAGACGCGCAGCGACTCCAGATACCCTCGGGGTAACGTCTGACTCAACAGGCTACGTATGTAGCTGTCCTGATCGTTGAGAACCACCATCTGCCAATCGTAATTCCGATTCAGCGCCTCATTCTCCCTATCCATCGGCTTAGGCACCTCGCAATTGCTCACCAACAAGTCGTCATACTTGAAGGCAGGCTTCTGTTGCCCCTTCAGCATTGCCTCACGAGCCAGTGCCGTACTCTTCTGGCGCAAATGCCCTATGATCAGGTCCTTCCACACACCAAACTGCCTGGTGTCCTTTGGGAAGACGAGCCTGTTCAACGTCTTATTTTCCTCACTGCTAGACATGCCGTCCTAGCGTGTGCCTTACTTGAAATGTTAAATGAACTTGAATCTTGAACCCAAAGCTTATTGGTCTTCAATTGTCTTTATTGAATTAATGACCCCTTTATTCCTCTATCCTATTGCTATCCTATCAGACGTGCTCAGTCCGAAGCAAAAGAGGAAGGGAGGACAATTTCCTCCCTTCCTAAAATACCACATGCTTCGTTTCGTCATCGCACTTAATATGCCTCGGGTAAGAGCCAATCAGAATTGGCTCTCAACCAACCAATGGTAGAGGCCTGTAGATTACATAGACACTTTCTATAGTATAATCAACCCAGTATAATTAACACTATTATGTCTCGCCCTGTGCTATCAGCCCATCTATGGGATCGCCGTCGGCTCTACCGACCGACAGGCGCATCCCTTCGGCGCTGGTCCGACACTAGGCTCAACAAGCCTTCGCCCAAGATGTCGAGCTGAGCGGAGTGAGATGGAGTCCGAGCCCGGCCTTGGATGTGACGCCGAGGGTCATTGCCTGAGTCGAGAAGCCGAGCAGAGTGTTGTGGACCTGAGCGGAGTGGCATGGACTTGAGCGGAGTTGTCGAAGGCAAGTTGAAGTGCCTGGTGAAGAGTCACTGGACTTAAGTTCAGACAGTGGTACTGACTTCGAAGTTGGTGGTACTGGCTAGTACACTCATCCGGTGAATCAGCCGTAATCCAGCCTACGTTGGGTGCGCCTGCTCAAGATCGCAGACACTTCAAGCGGATCTCAACGGCCAACAGCGACTCTAAGACGTCGCCTGCCAGCATGGAGCCCCCGCATTGGCTGATACCAAAGCTTTCAGGCGGAACTTCAAGGGCGCTCGGTAAGCATACAGCCGACACTCTTCGCGCAGCCAGTCAGGGTGTACCCAGGGGGATATCGCGCCCCCACTTAGTGAGTCCTAGTTTGTGCATGTGTTAAATTTAAACAGAGTTCGTTTTGCCCCGAAGGACGCAAGTGATGGAGGTCTTTGGCCAGAAGGTATCTTTGCGATCATCCACACAAATTCAAGCTAACATATCAACGTTGTCAGCGTGCCTCGGTGCGACGGCAGTACGGTTATTTCATATTACTGTTACATCTTCGGGTGTATTTCATATTTTCGGGTGGAAGGTGATCCATTCTAAGGTTTAGGCAGGATAATTATATTGTGTGCTTGGGGACATTGGCGTGCCCCGGTGCATTGTGTGATTATTAGTATCGGTTCATTGTGGACCTGGTGCGCGGGAAGTTCCAGGGTGTGTGTGAGTGCCTTGGATTCGGACTAGGCTCAAACCGAGCCAACTAACTCCAACCAACCGGGTCGTAGCTTGACTCGTAGAGAAGAAAGGAGAAGCTGGTACGAGCCTTGCCCAGGCTCAGACAAATAAAAGGCGAACTCGGCCCAGACCCAGGCCGTTCGGGAAAGAAAGGGTGTTGTGGTTCTGAGCCGGAACCAAAGAGAGGAAGTAGAGGCTATTGTGTGGGGTGTTGTGTTCATTAAAGAAACCCCGGGGCATTTCGGGCTGTGGACACGTGCGGACTGGGACTTGCCAAGTGGGGAGCGAGTTTCGTCTGGGAACACCTCCGGAAACCTTCAACATCGACAGCAGCTGGTGCGGCCGACGCGAGTCTGGGCCCACAGCGTAGCCGTGATCGAAAGAACCGCCAAGGGGATCGCAGAGTGGGGAACACACGCCTCGCCCGACCCAAGTCGGCGCTGAGCCAAGAGTCCAAGCGGCCAAGCCCAGCGAAGTGGAGTGGGAGTGTTCGCTCAGTGGAAGGAGCTGAGCGGAACTCTTGCAGCGCGAAGCAGGGCTGAGCCAAGTGGTGCGAGGGCTGAGCGAAGGCCAAGGTCGAGCGGTCTAGCAACCTGAGCAAAGAGCGCGGGCGCTTCGTCACAATCGCTTGGGAGAACAGTCTCCATGAAGGAAATTTCCGGGTTGTAAATGCGCGAAAATTGTGTAGACAGATTGGCACTCGAATACACTCTCAAAGGCAGCTAGGTCGGCTTGATTTAGGACGTTGATGAGGAAGTTCGGGACAGCGGGTACTTCCAGGTCTCCAAACAGGATCAAATCTAGTGCACGACTCTCTTTGTTTGTAAGTGGCCGGAGTTCCGTAGCCGCAGTCGTAGGTGTTGTGCAGATGGTGTAAAGCTCCTCCATCTCTGCAGTCAGACTGGGAGTCACATGTGAGAGATGGCCCCCGCCATCTCCATTAAGTGCCTCTTTGTAGGAGCGCCGCTCGTCGTCCTGAGGCTCATTAGGCTCTGCTCCATTGCGACGCTCTTTCGACGGCCCAGCTGCCACGAAGTCAAAAGCCATGAGTCTTTGCTCCACTTCTCGTTGGGGAAGGCCCTTGTTCACAATCCAATCTTTGAGCTCCACCATGAGAATAGTGGCTTTATCACTTTGTTGCAGGTTCCATTGGCGATGGTAGCCTCCGTAATTCTTCGGCACGCGAGTGGAAGTTTCCCACTCCGCCCTAAGTCGCTCCCGGTCGTCAGGCGTGGTTGCCCCATGATGGAACGCAAAGGCTTCGAAGCGGCGTGTGCACGCCTTATCTCTGAGTCGAAGCGCAGTATCAAGCACCATTTCCGTAGGGGCTTGGCCGCTAAGGTAGTTCTTGAGCATCTTGAAGTCATTCCACCCGTTGGCAGCTGATGTCGAGGGGCTGGACTTCGTTTGCGAGCGCGCTTGGGTCCGGTTGGTGTTCATCGTTCTCTCGCCATGCGGCTTCGGATAACGCGTTTTGGACGCCTTGGCAGGGGCGGGCGATCTTGGGCACCCGTTTTAGGGCGACGGTTGGGGTAACTAATGACCGTACTCCAGCCATGAGCAGCTGTGGCTGCTCTTGGCGCCGCCGGTATTGCCCGCTCCTGGGCCACTGCTCGAGTGGGATCACCAGGACCTTGGCCGGGGGCTTGACCACTCATGCCAGCGGGACTCTCAGCAGGCACTGGCGCTTGGTCTTGTAAGCAGAGACGCGCGATGCAGCACATCTTCCTAGTGCTACAGTCTCTTCTTCTTGGGGAGATAGCTGCGAAGAGTCGGCTCGACGCAGCTTTTCGGAAAGGGCACAGTCAACTGTAACAATACCTGTATCACGACAACCCTTTGCTCCCTTCAAATTCACTACGATCGGTTTCGTTGCATCGTTCTGAATAAGGTACAAGCAGCATATCGAGCTCTTGCTGCTGATACCGAAAACACGCCCCAGAAAACAGAAAACGGAACGGCCTGAACGAAATATCAAAAAGTGAAGTTTGGCTCGTTGGCCAGTGCCATCAGCTCAGCCTTCGACGTAGACGGTTGTATGTAGGGGAGAATGCCTTACAGCAAGTGTCGCATAACGAATATGCGATGACAATGAGGTCGCAACAGCACCGGCTACCCGAATATCCGCACGAAAGACATTCTTACAACTTGATTCTATGTAGCTACGTGCAGGCTTAAGCTGCCACCACAACCTTGACACCGGCGCCAGATTTCGTCCTGGACGGAGACGTCGGGTGCGGCAGGATAACCCAGCCGGTGGGGCCGTTCTCGCCGCGCGTAATTCACTTGTAAGGATTGAGTATGTTCTTGCCGGCGTAGCTGTTCGCGATAACATTTCCGCCGCCGTCCTGACGGCACCAAGTGCGGGTGTTCACAATGCCACGGCTCGAGACCCCGCCACCAACACCAAGCGACGAAATCGAGTACACTATGTCCGTCGTCTCGACCAGCTTGCCGATGACGTTACTCTCATTTGCCGCACACGTTGTTGCCTCCAGGTTGATGTGAAGGTTTAAGTTAAAACAGCACAAAACTTCTAAGTGGCAAAAGCTAAGCATCGGGTTACGGGATAACGCTGGATGTTCTTCGACTTTGTTACGCCTTCTGTTTAGCGAGACCAGGGTAATTGTTATCATCATTGTCGACACAGCATTTCTTTCGACAACAAAGACGACGGTGATGTGAGCCACACGTCTATCAAGTTCACAGTATATGTGCTGTACAAATTTGGCAACACGGTACTATACCATATATTTCTTCTCAGCGCTGACTAGAGCGAACGCTCTTCGCTTCCGCCGTGAGGCCCGGAGTTCATTTGCAATTTTCCTGCCTTCACACATCGACAACTGCGCACGCTCTCGGTTTTTAAGTCAGCTGGGTATTCGTCTACTCCAAGTGTTGGTTGTATGTGTGGTTGCTGCGGGCTTCGCGGTTGACGACGCTTCTGCAAGCAAGCTCTCGGGGGATGTTATCACCCAGGACAGACCCTTTTCGAGGTACCTCGAAGTGACCGGCGCTGCGGAGGGCGGAAAGTACCAAGAAGACGAAGAGCGCATCAACTTCGACAGTGTTTTGAAGAAGGCGAAGAGCCTGGAGAAGTTGGTGCCAGGAACCAAGGCCCACAAGGCGCTCAAGGAGGCTGCAGCCGCCGCTAAGAAGACGGAACTAGAAGAATTCGCTACCTCGGTGACGCGGAATGACAAGAGCCTGTTAAAGTACTTCAAGCAGTTATACTCGGAGGGGAAAGTGTGGCAAGACGTTTTAAAAATCTTGAAGGGCTTTGGAAAAACGGACGACGAATCTGGACACTATAACTGCGCCACAGCCGCGCAAGCGGGTCTTCTGAACAGCCGCGGCCAATTCCGAGGTGGAATCCGAAAACCTCAGTATTAGTATTACTAGCGGTGCATCACGGTCGCTGCGCTCATGTTGCTTTAGGGGACGACCCCTACAACTATGTTGATCACAGAGATTTGAATGACGTCCCCACTCGAGGAATTTGAGTACTTCCTTTCACGTTCCCCTTTTTTCTTGGCTATTTTACAAACAACACAATCATCATGCATACGTTGTTAATGGTAGACTGGTACACCTGACCTGTGGATCGAATGCTGGCACACTTGTATTTTTCTAAAGTGTAATAGCAGATTATGCACTGCACACTTTAGAAAAATGCAAGTGTGCCAGCATAATGTAATAGCAGATTGTGCAGTGCACACTGAAAAGTGAGTGAGGGGTTAACGACATGGTTTCGATGTTTCACTTTCGTCTGTTCATTTTCAGTGTGAAAATACGAGCGAGTTATTACTCTAAGCTTTCATAATCCATTGCGTTGCATTCGCAAGACATCGGCAAGTAGACACACCGAGACAGTGACGCTACTCAGTTATATACCTTGTTGTTATGTAAGGAGATATGCACATATTCATCTTCCAGACGATATCCATGGGGGAGGGGGGGCAAAGCAGTTCATTCGCAGGTTAGGAGCAAGGAAATCTGCGAATGACTGTCCGAATAGTAACTACTCCACTAATCCTATCATATCAATACAATTCTCTATCCTATTCGGTCAATCGTAACTTGGTCACTCCTGGTCCATCGTTGTCTCACGTCGGTGTGCCGAAGCTGAGACTTGCCGCTTGGAAACCATGATATCCATCTTGGATATCATTACAGAAGTTATTCCTCTAGGTGTCATCTGCGCACAGCCGCAATAGCCAATGTTGCTGTCGCGACTGTGGCATGCACGACTGTTAAGAACAGTTAGTCTGTACGCGTAGGTAGATAACCTCATACTCATGCATGTTTAGCACAATAAGGAAAAATACATACTGCACGATGGCGAGCTCAAAATAATGTAGTTGAGCCCGTTATCGTACCATCAGACATGCAAGTAGGGTATGAAGGCAGAGATGTGACGCTCGAGAGCGGCCCAACAGGACTGCAACTGAGTGGGCTAATGCAATTCCTTAATCGAGCATAAATATGATTTTCACGAGCAACGCAATGAATGAATTAAAACACAGACTAGAAAGCAGGAAATAAAAAAAATAATCGGAGCCTCTAGCGTGCAAGAAGGGCTTGAAGAAGGAACCAAAATAGCCTTTGTTGCTAGCGAGAAGCAATGCCACGAACTCCAGCTCGTACAGCTTGAGCTCGTCATCCGCGCATAGCCTTCAATGTAATCTAGAGGAGTTGCTACCCCTGTTGCATCCTTGTAGTTGCTGCTCGGCGGCGCGTGGTCATTCAGTATGCAAAACTGTGCTACTTGGCGCTTGCGCGCTGCGAAGGGTCTGGCCAAGCGATCCCGAAGGGCCGCAAACTTTTTACCAACGGGCGCAGAAAGACCTTTTTTTTACGACGACATATGGTTTGGCAGGTAAATAGTCTTAATAAAGGGTCCTAAGCGGGTCCAAAAAAGGGTAAATGTCACGTTTAAGTCTATTTCTGATGTCCTCAATACTAACGGTCGAATTTGCCGTTTCATAACTTCGACCCTCTGGTTTTATGGCATCAGATAGTGACGTCGGTTTATCTCAGGATGATCATTGCCGATACCACCTTATTCAAATGTTGTTTAACCGAGGTATTGTTTTTAGTTTTTGGTCCCCGTGTGAGCGATTCTAAATTGTGAACTCAGAATTAATGTAAAAGTAAAGCGAAGTGTATATGAGATACGTAAAAACTCCCTAAATCGGAGTCGCATGGACTTCGTCCCCAAATAGCAGAGCCACGCTAGTTACTACTGTGGAAAATCAGCCTCTTCGTATTGGTTTAAACTCAACTACCGGTAGGGCTTCGCGGGGGCTGAGATAGCGTGACCAAATTCGTAACTCCATACTTTTTAAAGAAAAAATCAGTGTCAGAATATGTATTTATGGCCACGGCTAAGCGAGGCCGTAGCAATTGCCGGGGGGGGGGGGGGCTAAATGAGCCCCCAGCTGCTGCATGATAATTTGGGGCCACGCGCGATCTTGAGCATTAAACCGGACAGTGTCTGCGTCAAACTGGCCGGGGTAGAACTCGTGGAGCCACATGACTATCTCGAGCTCCCCGTGCTCCGCCGCCCCAAGCAGACGCCGACCCACTGCATCCTTCGACGCGGTTCTGCTGAAGGAAGGATACAACATCGAAGTGCCCGTTTGCAGCAGCCGCATCCATGGCCTTTTCAGTGCATCCTTCGGAGCGATTGTTGTATCATTCCGCCCGCTATTTACTCGTAAGGCGAGGCGGATGAACGCCTGACCGCCCAGGTGTATAGTTAGCGCGCCCTGGATGTAGACTCCCGAATGGGGTGCACCCAGAATAGACCCTAGCTGGAAGTGATATCCCTAGATGTACACTCCAACTGGGGTGGCGTGTGTCCTAGTGAACAATCCCTGTGGGTTCGTTTGTCTTCGTAACCAGGGGTCTTCAACCGTGGATGAGTTGTCTTGGTACTTGTAGGTCGCTAGGCAGCAGGGTAGAACGTAACCTTCCTGGACGTCGCCTCTGACAGCTCTCAGATAACCAAACAGTACAAACAGATGCAGAGTTATATACAAACACGTAGCCCTTCGTTATTCTTTTGGACCGTGGAAGGGTCGGTCACTACTCCAGTCAACTTCAGCCGGGGCCCGAGACACTGGTCAATCCCGGCCGGCTTAGCTCACGCGCACCACCCTCAAGTACTAAGGGAAACTAACACAATCAAGTACGTTCTACCACTTAATAGCACTTAAATCAATACTTCCCACCCGGGGCTACTCCAACAAGGTGACAAGGTAATCGGTAATATGAAATGCGGGGCCTTCCTGTGAGGAACGAGCTCAACCGCAACTAGGAAATGAAATGGAAGTGGATCAACCTCGGGTTGGTACCCGGTACTCACCCCAACTTGGACTGGACTTTGTTGCGGGAGCTCAACCCAGATGTCACAGTTGCTGGGCCCTCACGCGTAGCCCTAGTCGGTCCTCCGGGAATGCACGTCCGGTAGGCTGCTCCAACTCACGTGCGCGATCCTTGGTAAAACGAACTCTGTTTATCTGTTATCTGTTGTCTCTCTTCTTTGTCTGTCTGGCTATCTTCTGTCGATCTTTGCATGCACTCCATCTTGACTTGTCTTCGCTATGGTCTTGTCGTCGTAATCGTCTGCGGTCCCTCGTAGCATACTTCCAGCAAGTATAATCATCACTGGGTACGCAAGCGAAGTTCAATGTTCCACGGAATCCGAACAGATCTTGGTCGGTCGACTTGGTCGGTCGTGAACATCTTGGGTTTTGTATACTGGAATCTTGACATCCGCGATAGTCCATCAGGGGCTCGCAGTCATCTCCAATCGGGTTCACGTCTTAGTCGGTCTTCACATTCAGGGTATCTTGGACACCTTCATGGCTCTTGGGTCTTCACTCGATCCGGTCGGGCTCCTCTTGCGTTGTACAGTGCACCAAGAGCAGGCGGCCTCCTGTCAGAGGCACTTCTACGCTCCCTTGGGCTTTGCCTCTCGTTCGGTACTTGGTTCCAGCCGGGGTCCACTCTTGGGGACATCTCCATCCGGGGTCACCAAACCTTGTACGCTGTCAACGCGAGTCCGGCCAGGATCCGCTTCTCCCATACGCCACGTGTCGCTGCCTCCCTTTCCCAGAATACGCCTCTGAGCCAACCAATCCATGGCGCGGCTCGGGGGATCCCGGAAAATCTCCAATTCCATCGTGTCAACCGCCCCTCTTGTTACGATCCATTGTAGAGTCCATTCGGCGAAACGATTGATCATGACAAGATCTCACGATCCGAACAAGCCCAGATGGGTGGGCGCCCCAGACGGGGATGTCTTCAGTCAACTCCAAACTGTCGCGTCTCTTCTTTGCGCCCTGTCCCAGTCGTGTCACATTTCTTCAATTTCTTTTTCCAATGCTGCGGCGAAAAAACTCCCTTCACAACGATACCCGTGCTCCACCACGCAAGCCATGGACGCCCCCGCATCAAGCGCCGACGAACCGCTTATCCCAACGCAACCCCCGCCTTCTGCGCCCCCAGCGTAGGGTGCAGTGGTGGGCGTGGGCAACGGCGGCGGCAGTGTGGCTGCTAGCGGCAGGGCACATGTGCCGACCAAGGCTGCCACCACTCCGTGCATCGTTGACAAGGCCGAGGAGGCCATGGAAGTCGACGACTAGGATGGTAACAGCGTTGAGGAGGTGGAGAAGCATTTCGGGTCTTCGGCGAAGGACTCGCCCCTGCGCTCGAGGACTGGCACACGTAGGCGGACTAGGGCACGGATGAGGTCTCCAACCAGGATCTCCAGCGCGGGCGCACTTCATCTACAATGCTTCCAAAAAGAAGTCAGCGCCACACACGTCGCCGCCCGGCAGGTATAAAACTCGCTCGGGTCGCTCTCCACAGTCGCCGCTAAAGCGCAGATTCACTCCATACCAATTCACCGTCATTTTCCGCGATTCACATATCCACATCCAGACATTCGTGGGTCTCCGTCTGGGAATCTCCAATCAGGATAAGCACTCCCAACTGGGATCGCCCCATTCGGACTTGACTCCTTCAAAGTATTGTATGTTAGGGTCGCCCCTAGTCTGCATGGCTTCGAACCGCGCTCGGGCTTTCGCCCCTTGATTGAACTCGTCCAAGAGAGTCCCGCAATTCAGCTGGAGCATGGGTACCCATTCGGACCGGTCATACCCCACCCACCTGACAAGGTACTCCCGAGACCAATTGGGCGCCCGAGGGACCTTGGCCCATCTGACATCCAGGATCTTCTCGACTTGTCGATTGTCGATCTGTTCATCCGATGCCGGAATGCAAACGGCGTCGCCAACTTCGTGAATCTCCATCTGGGATGTTGTTCCTGAACGTGTTGTTGGCGATCTCCGAACTTCACTGCTTATGGCATAATGATCAACGTTTGGGTCACTGCCATCGCCTGTGTCCGTATCGGTATCCGTCTGGGTTCCTGCGTTCTTCATCTTGTGGGCCTCATCGAGCCTTGACAACTGTACGTGGGCAGCCTTCTGTAGCATGACGATTCGAGTCTGTGCAGTATCCGGATGGGGTCGTAGCAACAACTGGGACGGCCAGTCGTATTCCGGGGTCTGGATATGAGGTCGTTCCTCACTCCGTCGAAGTTTCTCCTGTCTGCTTTCGCCCACACCTGTGTCACTGGCCACCGTGGTCTCGTGTATAAGATGCTGCCATTCCTGATACCTCTTGCTTCCTGGGCGGACAAGCCGCCCGATTGGGGGAAAATGTCCGAACTCGACAATTCGGGCCACAGGAGTCCGGTTGTCGATCCACAGTCTTTGGTTGGAGATGTTCACCACCTTCACTGAGGACGCCCACGACTTGGTTGCATACGGGATCTGGGTAACCCAGCGGTCACCTCGACCGGCCCAAACAACTTCTCGTTGAGGGTTGCTCCTGCCATACCGGATCTTCACGACTGCATGCTCTCCCGGACGGAGATATAATCCCTCTTCCGGGGTTACTGGAAGGTCCAAGCCCACTCGTTGATGACGCCGGTCGTCACACATCACAATAGCTTCTTCGTCGGGGAGCTTCACCAGTCCTTCTCGCACGCTCAGTCGTACCCCAGCCGCATACATGAAGTTCATCCCCAGAAGTACTTCCAATCCTTCACCAATGTTCGCCA
Source organism: Phytophthora vignae f. sp. vignae (assembly GCA_016169955.1). Lineage (NCBI taxonomy): Eukaryota > Oomycota > Peronosporomycetes > Peronosporales > Peronosporaceae > Phytophthora > Phytophthora vignae. The sequence goes on along the minus strand of JABJUM010000009.1, from coordinate 747,132 downwards.
ACCATACATTCATCACATACACCACATCAGAGCCCAGAGTGATCTTTACCCGGGCGTAAGACGTGATGTTCGTCGGAACGCCTCCTAATCCTGACACCCTGATCGGCTGTAGTAACATCCGGGATTTCAGCTTGAGCCTACGCGCAAGGTCTAAGCTTATCCTGCTTCCAGATGCACCAGTATCCAAGCGTATCCTCGTTCGGAGATCGTTCACCGCCCCATGTACTGTCGCCACTTCATGACTTTCGTCAGGCTCGTGATTCTCCCACCGTCCGTATCTCTGTCCGGGCTGTAACGTGAACTCGACCAGGCTATCGATGGTTGATTGGTTCCGTCCGGGGTCTTCCTGGTTGGGGTTAGCACGCACGTCAATAGCTGTCAGGCCGTGTCGTCTTCTCAGCTCCGGTCCAACATACGCAAGTGCACACAATCGGGGTTGCGGTTGCCCGGCGCGTTCTGGATCCCCATCCAGCGGGCTTAGTAGTTTAACCGCATTCCCGGCTGGGCATCTCCATCCAGCAATCGTTTACGAAGTGGCGGAGGTAGGTCACGTAGCATACCCTTCCGGGCTAACGACTTGAGGGCTTCCATGACAGCGCGATCTCCACAGGGGTCTTTGTGACAAGATCCACAATACGAGCAAGATCGGAGTTTGCAGGCAATCGCGAGGTGTCCAAGCTTCCGGCGTTTTTCACAAAGAGCATTCCGGTCGAGGTTCTCTCGATGGGGTGACTGCCACCCGGGCCGAGGGGATTGCCATCCCGGCCGGAGCGATTGCCATCCTGGGCGTGAATCTCCTTGTGCAGGCGGGCGCCATCCGCTCTGCTCGATCGCCTTGAAAATGGCTTGGCGGAGCTCGGGCTCCGGGATCTGAGCAACGGCTGGGGCAGTCGGTGTCACCTCAGCTGAGGTACTCCGGCTGGACTCCTTCGACTCCACTTGGGGCGGCTTGGCTTCTTCGACTCCATCCTCGAAACGCACGCGACCTTCAGATTTGTAGCCGGACTCCCCATCCGAAGTTGCCACAAACGCACGGCGCCTCGGCTTAAAACGAGAATTCGGGATGTTGCCTGCTCGGAAATCCCGCCTGGGCAGTGGTGTTTCATAGCCCCCATCCAGGTTCAAGTCCTCCTGCTGCTCCAAGATATCCTCAAGGTCGTCCAGGCTGCGGATCTTCTGGTTGGCCAGGATGGCCTTCAGCTGGAAGTCTCGGAAGTTCTTCAGGAAACGCTTGACGTGTTGCTTGCGTTCCTTCTTGGACTTCCGGTACTTGATTCCAGCCTTGACCGCGGCCTCGTTGAGCCTGTAGAAGAACTCCATCGGGGTTTCAGACGTCTTCTGCCGCATGGTGTAGTACCGTTCAGATTTTGACGTCCGGAGCTTTAAGTACTTGCGGCGGAATTCCTGGGCGAAGCGTTTCCAATTGCTCTGGACGTGCTTCTCCAGCTGGCCACGCCAATTCCGGACGGCAGGGGACAACTTCATCTTGAGCTCGTGAACCTTGGTCTGGTCGGACCAACCACCCTGGACGGAGATGTTGGTGAACTTCTCCCACCAGGTACGTCGATCTCCAAGCGGGGCTTTCTCATCGAACTGACCCAACATGCACGGGCGAAACGTCCAGGAGGTCTCGCCATCCCCAACCGTATTTGACTCCACAGTCGGCGTAGCATCCACACCGTCCAGGCTGTCGTCCGAACTGGAGCAGTCATCGTCCGAGCTCGAGGAGCTGGGGCTTGAGTCTGGGGGCGAGTCACGATCCCGGCCGCTTCCCTTGCGCGGCGCCTTCTTGCGGTCGTCCTTCCGGCGTTCATCCTTCTTGGACGGGTTCTTCTTCGGCTCCGGCGGCTCCTTCTTCATCGTCGTTTTGGCCCCCGGACGGGAGGTCCCCGTCGGGGCAACCTGCGTCGCCGTGGTAGATCGGTGCGCCGCATTAACTGCGGCCGGCTCATTCTTCACCACGGTCGGCCTCAGAGTCCTTGCTAGACACGCGACGTCGACTTCCGGCAGTGTCGCCAGTAGCTGCTCCCAGCCCGCTTCGGTCATGTTCTTCTGTCCCGGCTGTGCACTTGCGACCGTTGCGTTCCCTGTGATTACGCATGTTGCCCGTTCGGGGTTGTCACTTCCCGTTTGTATGGGAATTGTCCGATAAAGGTCGGATGTTCCCCGTTCAGGTTGAGCTTGGGCAGATGTTGCTTGAAGGTTGAGTATCTGTCCCACGTGGAACCGCTGGATGTTCTGAGCCGACTCACGCTCCTGTGCACGCGCGACTTCCGACGCTTGTACACTGGCTGCCAACTCGGCCAGGTCCTGCTGGGCCTGCCCAACCTGGGCGGCCATCTCGGCGGCGTGCTTTGCTTCGGCTTCAGCTAGCTGCCGGCGGATGTACTCCGCAGCAGCTGCCTCCACACGTTCACGCTCGGCTCGCGCGGCTTCAAGACGAGCAGCTTCGGCGTTGGATTCAGCCGTCAAGGACTGCGAGGCGGCCTGGGACGCCTGGGCGTAGACCTCGTGCAGGTGTCGCTCAAGCTCCTGGGCCCGGCGCTCAGCTTCTCGTGCCTCCCGTTGGGCCTCGGACAGAGCAAGCTCGGCTTCGGCATCCCGGTTGGGATCCTTCCCCGTCGACACCGCTTCGCGTAACTTCAACAGCTCGGCGCCGAGTTGCTGGACCTGGTGGAAGGTCGACACCGCCATCTCCGCCATCCCTGACTGGGCCGACAGGCTTGTCCGTCCGGACCGAGAGGACCGTTATGAACGCCTGGACCGACTCGAGCGTCTGGATTGGGGATCGATCTCGCGATGGCCTCCGGTTGGAGCGACGGCGACGACGCCGACTATCTCCGTCCGAATCTGAGCCACTCGACAACGAGTCACGCCGGGAGCGTCGATGCGTCCGGGACCTCGTTGATGCGTGCATCCTGGATGCCAGCCGACTGGCCACTTCGTCCAAGCGCGCCATGTCGGCATCGGCCTGATCAGGGATCGGCTGTCGCTTGGGGACCACTTCACGCGTCACATGGAAACCCACATCTCCGGCGCCGACTGACACGCCAACCGGACCCCGAGCGGACATTTCCAAGGGTCCCAGCTGGGGCATCGGCATGTGCGACGCAGCGCTGTATCCGAGCGTTGAGGTCGACGAGTCCGAGGTGGTGTTCCTGGACACGTACGACTCGGACGTCTCGCCGTAGGAAGCCCTGTCGGAGGTGCCAACTATGCTCGGGACAGGGTCCGAAGTTGCACATCTGGCCGGGGCATCCCGGGCAGACTCCTCAGCCGACGGAAACTCGGACGGCAACGACTCGAAGTGGGAGGGCGGGGACGCAAGCGAGCTCTCGGCCCTCGACAGCGCACGCTTGGGCGCAGGCTCACCGATGGACGATCCGATCGGACTCCGGATGGGACGAAGACCTGTCAAGCGTAGGCGTAGGACGTAGGTCCGGCCTAGCAAGAGTTCGTAGTCGTTCATCAATAGATCTCCATCCGCGTCTTCCGCGTGGTAATCCATGATCGGCGGCTTCTCTGTCTTCGCTTGGGCCTCCAACGCTGGCAGGATCTTGAACGTCGCTCCGACGACCAGCTCACGCCACTCAATGAGCTCGGCAGCAAGTAGTCGCTGGACGTCTCCGACCAGGGTCCGGATGGACATCGGCTCCACCTTGGACACTCGCATCTCCACCCAGGCCGGCACCAAGTTGACGAACTGGAACCCGGCCTCGAACAAGAGCGTCTGCAGGACCGCAACACACTCACGCGAGTCCAGCAACCCAGCCGGGATCTGGACTCCAGCCAGGTCTTGGGCAGTCGACAGGTCTCGACGGCTGGGTGCCAGGTCGGCAAACCAAACCAAACAAGGGTCCGACGAAGCCACCTTCGACGCCAGGTACTTGGACGTCGCAAGCGTCGCAGTTAACCACAGCACGGAGTCCGGGTGGGACTCCGGCCAGGCGTACTCCACGCTCGGCGGAAGCGTGAGCCCAGACCGGGCTCTCTCCCACCGGGACGCCTGCAATGCCGCGTACGCCTTCGCCGCTTGGACACTTGGGTGTTCGGCCGGCAGCTCTGTCGGCGGGTTACCCCGGCTGGCCTTCACCGAGAGTTGGGTCTCCGGTTGGCCATCAGCGGGCGGGGTCACCGCCTTCGCAGGGACTTTGGCCGGCTTCTCCTCGTTGGCGGACGATGTCGGCTTGGGTTCGGCGGACACTTGCGCGTCCGGCTGCACATCTTGGCCAAGCAGAGAGGAGTCCGAAACTCGACCCTCCGCCTGGGGCTCATCCACATTGGCGCCTCCCTCAGACGCCTGGTTGGGTTCACCCTGGCCGGGATCCCCCTCCGCGGTCTTCGACTCCGCGCCCGCATCAGCACGTTTGGGCTCGCCATCCTTCGACACTTGGTGCGCGTCATTCGAGACAGCCGGCTCGGGTGCCGGTTGGGCTTGGTTCGAAGACCCATCTCCGGCCAGGCCTGCCTTACGCTTTCCAGCGTTTGCCTTCCGAGCATTGCGTTGAACCTCTTCCAGGCTCGGTTGCTCCTCGGGCGGCAGCCCCGCCGCACGACGCGATTGACGTGACGCCTCTCCGCGTCCTCGTCCTCCGCGCCCTCCTTCGCGCATGTCTCCTCGCTTAGCTGTCATAGACGCTAGTTAGGAAAGTTAGCACACCTCACACCTATAAACTTACAAAATATAAACAACTCCGGTGAAATCCCTGGTTCGGATCCGGGCACGCGCACCGGCTGAGGCGAGGCGGGTGAACGCCTGACCGCCCAGGTGTATAGTTAGCGCGCCCTGGATGTAGACTCCCGAATGGGGTGCACCCAGAACAGACCCTAGCTGGAAGTGATACACTAGATGTACACTCCAACTGGGGTGGCGTGTGTCCTAGTGAACAATCCCTGTGGGTTCGTTTGTCTTCGTAACCAGGGGTCTTCAACCGTGGATGAGTTGTCTTGGTACTTGTAGGTCGCTAGGCAGCAGGGTAGAACGTAACCTTCCTGGACGTCGCCTCTGACAGCTCTCAGATAACCAAACAATACAAACAGATGCAGAGTTATATACAAACACGTAGCCCTTCGTTATTCTTTTGGACCGTGGAAGGGTCGGTCACTACTCCAGTCAACTTCAGCCGGGGCCCGAGACACTGGTCAATCCCGGCCGGCTTAGCTCACGCGCACCACCCTCAAGTACTAAGGGAAACTAACACAATCAAGTACGTTCTACCACTTAATAGCACTTAAATCAATACTTCCCACCCGGGGCTACTCCAACAAGGTGACAAGGTAATCGGTAATATGAAATGCGGGGCCTTCCTGTGAGGAACGAGCTCAACCGCAACTAGGAAATGAAATGGAAGTGGATCAACCTCGGGTTGGTACCCGGTACTCACCCCAACTTGGACTGGACTTTGTTGCGGGAGCTCAACCCAGATGTCACAGTTGCTGGGCCCTCACGCGTAGCCCTAGTCGGTCCTCCGGGAATGCACGTCCGGTAGGCTGCTCCAACTCACGTGCGCGATCCTTGGTAAAACGAACTCTGTTTATCTGTTATCTGTTGTCTCTCTTCTTTGTCTGTCTGGCTATCTTCTGTCGATCTTTGCATGCACTCCATCTTGACTTGTCTTCGCTATGGTCTTGTCGTCGTAATCGTCTGTGGTCCCTCGTAGCATACTTCCAGCAAGTATAATCATCACTGGGTACGCAAGCGAAGTTCAATGTTCCACGGAATCCGAACAGATCTTGGTCGGTCGACTTGGTCGGTCGTGAACATCTTGGGTTTTGTATACTGGAATCTTGACATCCGCGATAGTCCATCCGGGGCTCGCAGTCATCTCCAATCGGGTTCACGTCTTAGTCGGTCTTCACATTCAGGGTATCTTGGACACCTTCATGGCTCTTGGGTCTTCACTCGATCCGGTCGGGCTCCTCTTGCGTTGTACAGTGCACCAAGAGCAGGCGGCCTCCTGTCAGAGGCACTTCTACGCTCCCTTGGGCTTTGCCTCTCGTTCGGTACTTGGTTCCAGCCGGGGTCCACTCTTGGGGACATCTCCATCCGGGGTCACCAAACCTTGTACGCTGTCAACGCGAGTCCGGCCAGGATCCGCTTCTCCCATACGCCACGTGTCGCTGCCTCCCTTTCCCAGAATACGCCTCTGAGCCAACCAATCCATGGCGCGGCTCGGGGGATCCCGGAAAATCTCCAATTCCATCGTGTCACTCGTTTCTCTCCAGGTTCACGGTGATCCTGGCGTACTGCACGCAAGTCTGTCTGGACGCAGACAACGCTCGAGCGGCACACCTCTACTTAAACACTCGGAACCAACAGATGAAGGCCGCCGTCACTGCCGGCCAGAAGCAGCAGAGCAGCAACTTTACCGGTCGGTTTTCGCTCTTCCTCCACGCTGCGAGGTCGGGGGATGTACGAACGGCGCAATTGTGTCTGGGAGTGAGCAGAACGTGGATGGAGTAGATCATCTCGGCAGAACGGTGCTGCACTGGGCCGCGCTGTCGGGGTCGGACGAGGTTTTATCTCTACTACTGAGGAATGGCGCCTCCATTGACCAGCAGGATACTCTGGGCGGACTCACTGCGCTTCACTACGCCGCTTTCTATGGACATATCAAGACGACTTGGCTTTTCTGGTCGCTGCGGGGACCTCGGTGACAATTATGGACAAGCGCAAGATGAATCCGCTGCAACTTACTGAGATGGCGAGCCTCAAACTCGCCAGCATCCAGCCGACTCACCAAATGATCATCAAGTACCTTCGTCAGTGAGTCTTAAAAGCTTTCAATTCGACCCCATGACTCCAGAGGAGTTGGCCAAGACTCAGGCTAAAGAGGAGGAGGAGGCCAAGGCTATGGCTGCAGCGCGCGCGAAACACCTAGCGAACCCGCCAAGCGTAGCTGCAGCGAACCTTCGACCAGCACGATGACCTTGTCGGCCACATCACCCACCACTCGCGTCTTCACGAGAGCTTGACCTCGGTTAGTCGCCAACCAACCCAGAACCGGACCATGCGTCTGTCCTTCGCGCTCCTGGCGGCTGGTGCCACCGTTCTCCTCACGACCAACTACGCAACGGGCGCCTCGGCGTTTGAGTCATCAAACCTGGCTCACTCACTACAAGTTAACGAGCACGTCGGAAACGAAAAGAGGTCCCTCCGCCTCCATGAATTGGACGACGACAGAAGACGACGAAGAAGAGGAAGAGAGACCACCTCATGAGTCATGTTCCGTGTTTCCTGATAGCAAGCAGACAATTCTCTCAGCTCTTAAGCTGAGAGCACAGGGTGTTCGCAGAGTCGGTTCGCCAAATTTGTGAATGTTTTTATGAAAAAAACACTGGGTTTCACTATGGTCGCGATCGGAGCGCTTCATTTAGCTTCACTATGCTTTTCGCGATTTCTAACGTAAAAAACACCGTGTGCAGGCACACCACAAGACGCTCACTTGCCCCCACTATACTTGGCGACTCGCATGGGACAGCGAAAAAAGATCTGCGAGAGAATTTAGAAACGTAGACTCGTGTCAACATTTCCCCGGTTAGGTACTCGATACTTTTGCCTACTTGAGCAGGCAACAACGGTACTCTCCCGCTCAAGTTCATGCGCTCCACACTCAACATAGCCTCGCACCACCGAAATTAAACTTGAGCGGCAACGTGCGGTCACGAAAACTTCCTTACTTAAGTTGCAGCGCCGACCCGTCAGCAGCCAATGAGAGGGTCGCGCACATATGGATTCCGGGCTCACTTGAGCTTACTATGCTTTAGAAAGGTGAACCCATCCAAATAGAAATAAAACGCATGCGACTGCGCGGAAAGCCAGCAGGTTTCTCGACTTTTGTTACGGCGACCCCTCAGAGCTGTCACCGGGTGACAGTTTCAGGGCGTCTCTTCGAGTAAAAAACAACCGCATCTTGGTTTGAGTATGCGCGGGTGGTGTTTTTTACTCAGTCAATGAAAGCAAAGCAGCAGCGCCTGCAGCAGCAGCATGGTGCACTCCTTACGTCTCCTGTACGGCAACCCGGTTGGCTCCATGCAGCATCATACTCTTATTCACGCACAACTCCTAGGCATTGGGCTTCCTGCCAACGTGGACCAAGCACGCCATGAACCCGCCCCTCCAACTTCTAACGCCGAGCTGGTTCATCATGCTGTTCTTCAGGCCGTATCCGAGAGAAGAGCAGTCGGAAGACGGTTCTCAGCAAGCGGGACTGCTGTCGACACTGCTGTCGACACGCCGCCGCGGGTGTTAAGCGCAACAGACGAGGATGTGGTGAATGCAACACCAGCGTCGAAAACGGCAAAACGCAAGGCACACAAGGGCGAAGGTGATGGTGCGCCTAAAAAAAAAACAACCGAAGTAGATCCCCAAGGTGCAGGCCTTCGAACACCTGAAAACGACTTGAATGAAGGATGAGTGAAGCTGACAGAGTGAATGTGCAAGAGATCTGAACTACATTTAATTGAGTCAGTCGTACTGAAAGGTAAATAAAAATATAACGAGGAATGACAAACTGCACTTTTGTATGAAATGCACACAAAGTTTGCAAAAAGGGTCAACTCTAGTCAAAGAAAGTGCCCGTTCGATTAAGATAACAATTCTACATGCCATACCGCTCCATTAGAATTGTTCGGAGTAGAAGTAGTAAAGCGTGGAAATAGCCAAGGTCGGTCAACTTTGTACATCATATTATTTTGCGCTTGGCTATATACATTAATATATATAAAGCCAAAAATCGTCTATTCGTTTTGAACATTATGTCAACATCGCCAACTGAACTCGTTCCTGTTCGTGTTGAGTTTATATTAACGCTAGGGGACCTAAACCAATGCCACTGATCTTATGGTTGTATATGTAATCGATTAATGTACACATTATCAATTATGGAAGGGTATTAACACTTCCGCGCATTTGGTAAAACCAGAAGTACTTAAGTAAGCTAATTGCTTTTTTTGCTTTTAGTTAGCTGAGAGATATCGTGCGCGAAGAGGCTCGCAGAGACTCGAGTAGCGCTACTGTTTTAATAGTTCTTGCTTGATGCGGCACTCGACTCGCTATTCTTGGTCAGTGACTTCGCACCGAAGATCAAAAATGCAGCAGCAAACAGCACACCGACAGCGCGTCTATAGGCGCGGGTAGAAGGGCTTGATGCCGAACTGAACCACCGTCATGAGGCCGGCACCGAGCGAGCCCGCCAGCACCATGGCCTTGGGGCCCGCCGTCGACTTGTAGAACACGCCCGTGGCCGCCGACGCCAGGATCGGCGTCACCTGGTCGAACTTGACGATGTTATCGATCTCCGCCGAGTCCACCACGCACTCGAACGCCTTGTAGATCATTGCTGCACTCGCAACAAACAGTAAAACATCAGTAACAAGCTCAGCACAGTTGACTGCAAGTTCCATCCAACGCACCGAGACAGCCGAGCGCGTTGCCGGCCTTGGAGCCGCGCGTGGCCGCGCCGTTCATGAGCGAGTTCATGCAGCACCAAGCCCGAGAGCGCGCCGTACGCGCCGCCGCCGATGATGCCCGAGAAGTAGGCGGTGCCGCACGAGCCGCTCATCTGCTCCATGAAGGAGCGTCCGGCCTTGTCGTAGTCCAAATAGTCGGCGTCGTCGTCGTACGATGCCACGCCGAATACCGGCGCGATGGCGCCGATGTCGATGCTGCCCGGCGGGATCGTGGGCAGCACGGGGACCTCGAGTCCGCTCGTGGCGCTCGAGTCAAAGCCCGCGCCCAAGCCCGACGCGCTCGAGTCCTGCCACCGGTCGTCCGAGTTCCAGGTGCTGCTGCTCATGCTGCCTGAGGTCTGAAGCCGTGTGCGTCAAGGCGACGGCGACGCTGCTCCGGCGTTTCATCCAGCACCATCGCAGCATTGCTACCAGGGTTGGGATTTCGGACTAACGTATAATACCGAATAGTACGCGGTAAAGTATTTGAACGCCCTGTGAATTGAGCGCCCTGCTGTAGGGCGTTCTACAACTAATAGAACACCATCATATATAACGCCCTCGAATAGAACACCGTCGTACACCATCAAGGCAAAATGACCACCGCAGCAGCTGCACTATGTTCAGGTTGACTAGTGTTTGTGAATTCGTAGAGGTAGACAATTCTCTGCCATTCGTAGTCGGAGCCAAGCACAACCTTGCTGTTCGACTTCATTCTCCAAAATGCTAAGAGCGTCGAGTATAGTATCAAGCAGCGAGCGATCGACTGGATAGCTACTGAGGGTGGCGGCGTGCCTTCGCGTGCCGAGGCCCACTTTCGGCAACGCGGGTGGCGTATCTTGGCGGCATGCTTTCGAGATTGGTGGCGCAAGCGAGACGAGATCCAAGCTGCGTGCACAAGAGTATCGGCAAGTGCGGCTTCTACGACGATTCGGAGGACTGGTTCATCGCCAAGCATGACGTGTATCGGCCCCGTTCCGTACAGCTTGGGGTGCGCAAGCTCATGGCAACGAAACGGTTACTGACAACGACACCAGTGACGCTGTAGACGAGCTGCTCGAGGCATTTGATGAAGCCTGGATCGAAGAGTAGCTTCCACTTAGCTGGATCTAGCTGTTAACAATTCAATTCATCTACTGGCATTAATGGTTGAAATCGTGTTGACTTGAATGAAATTAACGCGGTCTTAATTGAACGCCTATCATTTAGAACACCCTCCCATGCTCTGGAGGGCGGTCTATAACAATAGACCGCCGTGTACTATTTGCTATTATACGTTATTAGTCATACTGATACTGATATCCAAGATTGAACCACTATCACTGATACTACTACTACTACTACTACTCGGCCATTTGACGATGATAGTTTCAGTGATATATCAGTGATAGTATTAGTGATAGTCACAATAAGTGGGTACACCAAGCGAAGTCATGACAAGCGCAAGACGGGAAGAAGGGATCTCGGAAGGAAGGAAAGAAACCAGAAGGCTATTTTCTATTCGACGTTCAGTGAGCAAGGTTCTTTTAGCCTGGTACGCTCTCTATAGGTAGCAACTTAGAGCCAAGGGGCAATAGACCACCGTCTCTCTAAGTGGTTACACCGCCTCACTGTTTCGCGTTTCAGCGTTCGTGGCAAACCCCTGGGACCCCGAAGAAGAATCTATCGCAGAAATCGATGCAGCTCTTAGTTTTCGCTCCCCTGACACAGGAGGGAAGGGGGGAACGACGCCAGGGACTTGCTCCACTCACCGAACCAGATTTTAGGCTTAGTAGAGTTATGAGTAAATCAAATTGGGTAAGCACACATGTCCAGCGGAGACGTGAGGTGGTCGAATTATCTCGCATGCTACACTAACCCTTCGCTTTATGCAACATATTAGATACACCAGCAAAAGGCATGTGATTTACTACTGATTTTGTTGAGGGTAACATCTGTGAAGCTCTACTTACTGCTCGCTGCATATTTAATCATTTTCCTCCTTCTCCTCTTCCTTCTCCTCCTTCTCCACCGATAATTCATTTTTAATGGTAATATTACTACCATACTCGACTTCTATAACTCTGGTGCATGCTTTCACAAGGCTTCAAACACCCGTCGAGGTATCCGTACGCTATGCTAATAAGTAAGTTAGCCCACACTATCGAGATCCACCTAGATCAAATCTGCAAGATCAAACCTCAAACGACTAAACAAGAGTGCCAGTCAACACGAGTGGGCCTGGTGGCTAAATACTGGTCCGATTGATGTAGCGCGAAGATTTCGTTGTTCTCACCAACTTACAAAATAGGCTGGTGCCACTAGCACCAATACATCTTGCAGATTATTAAGTGTTAACATCCTTCCTTAAGGAAAGTTTCCGAACTGACCGACCCAACGCTTCAGGAACGTCTTGATTCATGGTGATAAACTCATTGATTGCACAGATAACACTTGCTGTACTAAGTTTGAAGTGAAACCAATAGGTCAGTACGAACATTGACGATGGTGGGGCTATTGCCGAGTACACCGATGAACGAGGATGCACCGATCAAATGAAGTACACCGTCCAGTGTGATATTGCATGAATTAAGTAGTACCAAGTCTGACGTTTTGACAAGCGTCGAATAATGTGACTGACGCAAGTAGATCGACGCAGACACAGCGAGACATTTCCGCGGACTCTTCTGGTGACGGTCAATCTTGTACTTTTCACCGGCACTATTTTGGAAGATGAAAAGCAAACATTGCAAGGTGATGCAGCTGTCCCGAGTGGGAACGGTGGTCACCGTCTCGGGTACGGTCGTGACCGTCCTCCGACTGTCCGCCTGTCGACTCGCGAGTTGCTGCTGAAGGAACAGCTGTCTGAGGATGAGCTGAGCGAGCAGTCATCGGACTTTGGCGGAGATTAGCTGGCGGCGGACCAGTTACGAGAGTGAAGAGTCGCGGTGGAAGCGGTGGCGTGTTCCGCGAGTGGGCGGTGACGTGAAGACGGAGGACGGAGGTCACGGACGCTGCGTGGCTCGGGGCGGGAGCTTCGACGCGGGCCAAGGGCGAGGGGGTGACAGGGGAGCGACAATGGGTGCAAGAGCGACGGAGGAAGGCGCCCAAGGTGAAGAGAGGTGAAAGAGAGAGTGGGGCGAAGTGCTCCGTGCCGGGTAAGTAGGTCAGTCGTGAAATTGCCGTGGACACAACAAGTTGAATATTTGCATTTAGCTTTGTTGTATTCATCGTTATCGCTATCCGTACCGTCCTACTTCGTTCTCGCAGCGGCAGCCGTCCCTTCCAGGGCAGCTCGCGACACGTGGTGGAGAAGCAGGGTACTGGCTTCGCTGTGAAGTGGGCTTCGGATAGTGCTGGTCGCGTTCGTGTCGTACGTCGAGGGCAGCAGCGCGTTGGAATCGCGATCAAGAGCCTGTCCCGGGTCTTCTAGGAGTCTCGACAACCGTCCCGAACTGGTGAAAGTTGGTCTGAAATTGGAATCGGTCTACGGCACGCGGAAGTGCCCCTGAAGTTGGTCAACGGCTCGCTCGGAGCCCCTGAAGTTTGGAGGAGATGTCTGAAGCTGGAGAAGGTGAAGGGTCCGCGGAGCAGCAGACCGTGCAGCAGGAAGTGGCACGCCTGGAAGCGGAACGGCTTCGCAGGGCGGGTGAGGCTGGTGGAGCGGCATCGGCGACGTCGTCGACGGGCGACGCGACGAAGACGAGTACGGCGGCCAAGGTGACGAGCGCGGCTGGTCGTAAGTCCCTGCGCCAGGAGATGCTGGGAGATCTCTGGGCAGATGAAGAAGAAGACGAGTTCAAGGGCGCTGATGAAGAGCGTGACGAGGACGGTGCTCGAGAAGAGCACGAAGTGGAGGATAAGGGAACGGTGCCCGACCCTGGGGACTAAGGGGACGGTGATGCCGATGAGGAGTCGGGACCTGCGTACTACTGGTCGAGCGGCTTCGGGTACGACGACCCCGTGCTGATCCGAGGGACGTCCTCGCGACCCCGCTACGAGGCCTTCGTGAAGGAGGAATCGGAGGTGCCCACGAGGTGTCCAAGTGGGTTCATCCCGATGTACACTGGGACGGAGAAGCGGTTGCCAAATCCGCCCATGTACGGCTGGAGCGTCGGTGCGAAACCTGGGAATTACGGTGGCTGTGCTGCGACGGTGAAGACCGAGCCCAAGATAAAGCGTGAAGTGAAGAGGACTACGGTGGCCAGCGCCAAGAAGATGGCTCCCCTCGCTGGGACTGCGGCGAAGAAGCCGTCGGCCTCTGCAAGTCACGGTGCAGGTCGTGTCATGGCGGCTCGCTCGCTTGCTCGGAACGCGTACGACCTGTCGTCGATGGTGTCCAACGTGATGAAGGTGCTACCGGTGTTCTACTCTGACACGGCGACCATGGAGAAGGCTCGTGATTTCTGGGAGCTGTTCGAAGCTCATACAGCGCACCTGCCTGACCAGTCACGGTTGTTAGTGTTTCGTCAGAAGATCAAGGGGAGACCTGCGGAACGGTGGTGGAACAATTCCACTATTAAGACTTTCGCTACTCTGAAAGTACGGTTCCACGACCAATTTCTGAGCAGAACGGCTGATGAGCTCTGGGAGCGTCTACAGACTACGAAGCGTGAACGCGGTGAGTCCGTGGAGGAGTGGGGCGACCGGGTATCCGACCTCTGCGACTCGCTGGACTATCCGAACCCGCAGATGAGGTACCAGTTGTTCAGGCGCGGGCTGCGCAACAAGCGTATGCTGGTCACGCTCGATTCGGGCCCGGCGCGCGACATTCCTGAGGCCTGTGAGTGGCTGCTGGCCAAGGAGATGTCCCGTCCCATAGAGGAGGACGACGAGTTCCTCGATGAGAAGAAGTCGGCGGGCGCGAGCTCAAGCCCGGCGGCTGCGGCTCCCTCGGAGACGTCGGCGAAGCTGGACAAGCTCACAGAGACGATGACCACGTACATGGCCCAGCAGCAGCAGTGGCAGCAGCAGATGATGAGGAATCAGTACCAGCCTCCGCGATCGCCGAGGAACCGCATGCCGAATGTGTCGGCTACGACTTCCAGCCCTAGTCCGGGTGGGAACGCTTCGATGGGGAACGGTCGTCCCCGAGGGATTCGCATGGGAGCGGATTCACGGACGCAGGAAGGAGCGCCCGTGTGCGGACGGTGCGGCTACGTGGGTCACTCGCGTGAAACCTGCAGACGGCAAGTGATGAGGTGCAACCAGTGTGGCGAGGTCGGTCACATCGCTGTGGAGTGCGAGGACGGTCCCCGCCGTGCGGGCAGCCAAGCCCCCGTGGCCAGGAACGGTGGCCGTGGATCCCAGAGGTGCAGTTTCTGTAAGGAGGAAGGCCACGCGATCGGTGACTGCCCTGAAATCGAAGCTCTTCGCGGCCTGGTGACGAGTCTGCGGCTAGGGGTGTCGCTGGCGTCTTCTACTCCGTGACGAGGGCGGGAGGAAGGGGAGGAGAGAGTCAATCCTTCCTCTTGTCTATCGAATGGCTCGGAGGGTGAGGGTCGCGACCGTGACGAGGCGAAGAGGACGGTCCCGAAGGTGGATGTTTGCATGGGTGTATCGGCGGAGCAGGACGGAGCGGTGCCTGCCACTGATGAAGTTTCGTATGAAGAAGACAAGAACAAGATCGAGAAAAAGAAAGCAGAGTTTATTGTGGTTAGTACGGATGACGAGGGAGAGGACCTCGCGGTGAAGGTCGACGACTTGGAGCACGAGACGCTCTACGAGGACTTGGTGAGCTCGGTGACCGACGAGGACGTGAACGTCGTGTTGGAGGGCTCGGTCGCCTCGGCGGCCGACGTGGAAACGAATGAAGTGGTGAAGGAGGAGCCGGTCGAGTCAGAGGCCGAGCTGACGAAGGAGAACGCGGCGAGATGCCGCGCGAGGAGGAAATTCCGGAGGGGAAGCCGAAGGTTGTGCCGATGGTGGAGCTCGAGCTCTGACCGAGCGAGGACTCCGCGCCCGAGGACGCGAGCATTGAGGAGGGGGCGCCGTCGCCATTCGCGGACGATCCTCCGCCGTATGCTCTGGAGGCAGGGAAGGTGGGTGTGGAGGAGGCGCCGACGCCGTTCGCGGACGCGCCGCCCCCGTATGTGTGTGGTGATGACTACGACTTGGCGGACTGCCTGTTCTCGACCTGGGCGGATGAAGGCTTGCCCGCCGAGGCAACGGTGGAGGACGGTACGGTCCCGCTGGAGGTGGCATCCGTCCCCGACTACAAGCGTCTGTTTTCGGACGGAGAACTCACTGCAATGGAGAACGGTGAACCTGGCCAGGAGGCTTCCATCCTCGCTGGTACGGACGTCGTCCCCGAGCCCGAGGAATACAGCAAGGAGCTCGAGGACCGACTGTACCCGCTGGACGAGGTAGAGCTCCTGAAGCGTGTTGCTACGAATGCTGCGGCTCAGGTCGAGCCGGCGTCGGAGGAGTTGGCGCGCATACTCGGGATCTCGCTGGAGGTGGTGAAACGGACGCGACAGGCGTCCTCTGACTTGTACGGTTCGCCTGAGTACTGGCAGGACTGGTTCGAGGACATGCTCGACAAGTCAGAGGAGGCCAAGAAGGCGAACCGCGATTTCCGGAGCTCCGTGGTCAGCGTGGTCTACGACTCGCCGTCTGAGGCGGTGGCCGTCTCGAAGGACGTGCCGCTGGCGGGCAGCGTCGCGAGCAAGGGCGACGTGGAGTCAGGGTCGGCGAGTGGTGAGGAGGTGTTCGCCTCCGAGACGCGGGAGGTCGTCGAGTCTGCCTTGGCCGAGAACGTCGTGCGTCCTCCGGACGATCCAGGAGGAGTGATCGCCGTGGCCGAAGCGGTGCCCATTCTGAGTGAAGTGCGAGTCGTGGACCCGAAGGTCGCGCGTGCTGTGGCACGGCAAGCAGTGTTCCGCTTTCTGAAGGATGCTAGAGGCTGTGGAAGACGTGAGCATGAGGCGCAAGAGCCTCCCGACGGTGAAGAAGGGACGGTGAGGGTCCCTCCTCTTCGTGACAAGGTCCCTGAATATGATGAAGAGCGACTAATGTGGCACGTTGACCGTGTCATGAAGTTAATGAGCGTGAAAGCCCGCGCTGGTGAGCGTTTGTGTTCGTGGATGAGGAAGTACTTCGGAGACAATTCTCGAAGGATCTGGCTAGAACTATGGGATCGCACGGGGCAATCGGAGACGCCGAGTGCTAGGCGCCGCCGACGTCGGCGGTTGGGCAAGGTGGTCGCTTTTGACTGTTCGTCGCTTTACCGGCCGTACGCCGAAGTGATTGATGAGGTGGAGCTTTTTCCTGAGCGTGACGAGGACGCTTCACACTACGTTGAAGTGGTGAGGTGTGAGCGTCCCGCTCGAACTCCTCTGCCGAAGACCGGTCTGGTGGACGTTGTCACGGTGAACTTACCGAATGGTTTTGGAGTCTATGATGATGATGATTGTGGAGACTGCGTGTACCAGGTCGTGGAAGATGGACGAAGGGTGGTGTGTGCGGTTGGCAACTTTGAGGCGCTTTCGAGTGGCTATATTGATTGCTTACCGTCTCAAATGTTGGCCGACACCGGCGCTACCCTAAGTCTTGTAGATCGTTGCGTGCTGAAGCGACTGGGACGGTCCACCGAGCCGCTGGAGCCTTATGAAGGCCTGGTGAGGAGCTCGTCGGGGCACAAGTTGAGGATCCGCGGCTGGATCTAGCTGTCGTTCCGCCTTGGGTCTGTGGAAGTCTCGCTGAGCGTGCTAGTGGCGGACAAGCTGCATGTTGACGCGATCTTGGGCGTGGACGCCTTGGGCGCGTTCGGCGCTGTCATCGATGTGGCTGAGCGATCTCTGACGCTGAAGAGCTCCGGCGAGGTGCTACCCCTGGGCTTCACGATGGTGCAAGAGTCTTACATGGCGGCGATGACGACGTCGGTGCGGCTCCCACCCCGAGGTCAAGCTCTCGTGAAGACGCGAGTAGTGGGTGATGTGGCCGACAAGGCCGTCGTGCTGGTCGAAGGTTCGCTGGGTCTGCCTCCTACGCTGTGCGTGGCGCGCACGCTGTGTACGGTGAAGGACGGCCGCGTCATTGTCGAAGTGTGCAACGCGTCCACGGACGAGTATTGGATTCGCAAGGGGACGGTCGTGGCAAGCACGTCCGTGATCCCCGAGTCCGCGTTCGAGCCTGTATCGGCGACTCCGGGAAGTACCGTACCCGCCAAAGTCGATGAGTCGAGCGGGGCGAGTGCGATGTCCGTGTCGGAAGAGCGCGAGGAAGGCGTCGGCGAGAAGGTGAAGGCCACGAAGCCTGACATTCCGCCCGACAAGGGGAACGGCCTGAAGGCCGACTTCTCCGAGTCCAAGTTGTCCGAGGAGCAGAAGGAGCTGTTCCAGACCGAGCTGGACGGCTTCTACTCGATGTTCGTCACGCCTACAGGTATTCTACCTAATCCTGAGAAGGTGAAGGCGGTTCTGAACGTGAAGCGTCCGGTGGACGTTCACGGCATCCGGTCGTTCCTGGGCCTGACGAGCTACTTCCGTCGCTACATTCCGGGGTACGCCTCGATCTCGGCGCCCCTGGAACGCTTGAAAGCCAAGGACGCTCCGTTCGAGTGGAACGAGGACTGTGAAGGTGCCTTCCGACAGCTGAAGCGGGCCCTCATGAAGCCACCGATCCTGGTTTATCCAGACGGTAAGAAGCGGTTCAAGTTGTACGTTGACTCGTCGCGGTATGCGGTTGGAGCATGCCTCATGCAGGAAGTAGACGGCCGCGACCGCGTGGTGGCCTATGCAAGCAAGTTGTTGACTGGGTCCCAGAAGAATTGGATCACGAAGCAAGACGGTATCTCGGAGATCGAGTGCTGGGGGGTTGTGTGGGCGACCCGGAAGTTCCGATGCTATCTCGACAAGCGTGAGTTCGACCTGTACACGGACCACCAAGCACTGACCTGGGTGTTCAGTCCTGGCAACCGTACTACGAACGCTAAGTTGGCACGGTGGGCTATGGAACTCTCTAATTTGCAGTTTAAGGTGCACCACAAACCGGGTACTTCTCTGGGGCATGTGGACGGTCTGTCTTGGCTACCTACGGACACGGTGGCCGCTCTCATGATGCGTGACCTGCTGAATCCGGAAGACACGGTCGGTGACGTGCTTCCGACTTCAGTCGGGGAGCAGGCAGAAGTAGGCGAAGACCTAGGTGTAGGAGGCGAGCGTGCTGACGGACATGTCGACGACGAGTGCCCTGACCAGCCTAACGAAGTTGCGAGTGGTGACCCCTTGGGGAACGCCCCTCTGACTCCTGTGGACCCGTTCGGTCTCGACTACGACCAGTTCGTGGAGGCGCAGCAAGAGGTTCCTTGGATCAAGGCTCTCGTGGCGTTCCTGTTGGACGGTGCGCTACCCCTAGATCCGTTCCTCCGGGCTACGATCGTGAAAATGAGGTCCCGCTATGTAGTAGAGAACGGTTTGCTGATGAGGAAGGTGCACTTGCCGGCTCGGGTCGGACCCGCTCGGTCCTTGACCGTCCCGGTAGTGCCGTTGCCGTACGTGGAGACCGTTCTACACTACTGTCACGCCGACGTGCTATCTTCGCACTTGGGGCTGACGAAGACGCTCGAGAAGGTGAGGAGGCACGCTTTCTGGCCTGGCTGGAGGAAGGACGTCACGGAGTATGTCCGCGAGTGTGCACGGTGTGGCAGTGGGAAGGGCTCGAGACCGTGGCAGGCCGGCCAGATGCAGTGAATGCCAGTGGCGGACCTCTCGGGTCCGTTCCCAATGCTAGTGGTGGATGCTGTGGGTCCGTTACCGGTGACGGAGCGAGGGAACAAGTACATTCTGGTGTTTGTTGACTACTTTACGAGGTGGGCGGAGGCGTTCGCGGTACTCCGCCTGGATTCGGTGACTTTTGTGGAGGTAATGGTGAACGGCATCGTGGCGCGTCACGGTGTTCCGTCACGGCTGCTGAGTGACAATGGGAGAAACTTTACTTCGGAGATTGCGAAGTCCTTCTATCAGACGCTGGGGATCAAGAAGCTGTTTGGATCAGCGTACCATCCGCAGACGCAACGACTGGTCGAGCGCTTTAATGGGACGCTCATGGGCATGCTGAAGATGCATGTGAGTGAGGCTCAGACGGATTGGGATCTATATTTGCCGAGGGTGTTATTTGCCTACAGGACGGCCTACCATGAAGCTTTGGGCGACTCGCCCTTCTTCTCTCTCTACGGACGCGATCCGGTGTTGCCGCTGGACGTCGCGTTCCTGAACCTGGGCAAGAAGTGGAAGAGTAATGAGGTAGCCGCGTACCGTCGGGAGCTCTACCGTACCTTGCGGGACTCGCGTCGCTTGGTCGAGCGTCAGCTTCTGAAGGCGCAGGACCGACACGAGCAGCGGCTGAGCGACCGTGTGGCGGTGCAGTACGAAGTTGGAGATCCTGTCTGGGTCTATCAACTCTTCCGAAAGAAGCGAGGTGAAGCGAGGACGACGAAGTTGGCATTCGCGTGGCACGGTCCGTACCGTGTCGTTGGCAAGGTGGGCGAGAACGCCTACCGAATTGATATTCCGACACACCCTGACAAAGTCGTCACGGTGAACGTCAACAGGTTGAAGAAGTTCCGCGGTCGTTGGACGCGACCCTACATGGATGAAGTACCTGAGGGGATTGTGGAGAACGGGGAGGAGATTGAGGATGGTCCGCTGGCTGAAGAGGATTTGCCTGCGTCTAGTTTCACGGAGCGGGTGACCATAGGTCGCGGGGATACGGCCCTCACGGGGGTTACGTCGCCGCTGCTGGAGATCGTTGCGAAACGAGTGGTTGACCGTACCGTGGAATACATGGTGCTCACGGCGAATTTTGAAAGTCATTGGGTGCCCCGGGCCGATGTAATGCCCGAGTACAGCGATTTGGTGACGGCTTTCGAGCAAGCCGACAGGAAGAAGCGGCGTCTGCCAGAACTGCGACGGAGTTCGCGCCTGGAAGAGGCTAATGAAGAAGTGGAGGATGAAGACCTGCTCCTGGCTTAGCAGTGTCGACGGAGGTGTTGTTCGTGGGCCGATGGACGGTCGTGTGCGATGATGGGACGGTCATCGGTACTCAAGAACGGAACGGTGGAAATGGAGTTATGTGTTTGAATTTGAATTGATTTAATGGAGGGGCGCTAGTAGTATTGGAGAAAGAAAAAAGACTGACTAAGTAAAGCGTCCCTAAAACGACGACTGGGGACTTACTTGGGCTTGGAAGGGGCGCTCTTCTTCTTGGAGGAAGCGTCATCACCCTCGTCGCCGGCGGCGCCCTTCTTGTCGTCGTCCGTGGGCTCGGTGTTGGCGCCTGAGCTGCCGTCTTCATCGTCCTCGTGGTCGTCCTGCTCCTGTTCGGCGTCCTCCGCTTGGTCTTGGTCGGCCTCGGATTCGGGCAGCTTCTCGTCAAGCTCTTCGGGCTCGCCGTCGTCTTCCTCGTCCAGGGGCGCAGCTGGGGGCAGCACAGTGAACATGTCTTCGTCATCTTCAAAGTCGGAGTAGTCGTCGCGCTGCTCCTTGTCCTCGTTGTATGGCTTCTGGGCCGGGAACGGTTGGGTGCCCTTCTTCACGAGCGGCGCGAGCTTCTTGGCGAGGGCACGGATGCGCGCGTCGCCCAGCAGGATCTTCCACGTGCCCGCGCTCTTGTTGCCGACCCACGACGAGTTGGGCGGGTTGCCGCTGGTCACGTCGAGGACGACGCGAGCGAGGGCCTCGTCACTGAGTCGAAGATGCGCGGCCTTGGTCGGGTTCAGCGCGTCGGTCTGCTCGAGGAGGTCGGAGATGGACTGGAATCCGTCCTCGTCCACGCGGTACGGATCCAGGGCATGGGCGATGATGGAGTCGTAGCGGCCGCGCTCGTTGCGGAACAGCGTACCAAGGTCCGTCGCCACGGTCGTGTCCGAGGTGCCCTTCGCCTTCGCCGCTGCCGACCGACGAGCCGCCTTGCCGCCGAGCCACATGAGGTTGTCGTGTGTCGTGTTCTCGAAGACATCGAGGAAGCCGTAGAAGCCGAGGTCGATGATGTTGAGGCTGATGAAGGCGAGTCGTGCCTGGCCGGCGTGCGACTTCTTCTTGCGGCGGGCCGTGCACTCGGAGGAGGGCGCGTACAGCGCGCAGGCGAAGAAGACGTCACGCCAGTGCATCCAGAAGCGCCAGTGCGCCACGTGCAGCGCGGGGTGCTCTTGCGGGTCGTACCACGCTCGCTGACCAACCCACGGGTACGCCATGCGCGGAGGTGTCTTGCCTTGGGCGTCCGCCAGCCTGATGATCTTATTGATGTCGCGGCGAATGGCGGCTGGGCACGTGTCTGGCAGCGGGAACTCGTACGACTCCGTGCCGTCGTCGTCGTTGTCGGCATCCTCGCCGTCAGCGTCGTTGTCGGGCTCCGCAGCCTTGGACTTGCGTTGCTTCTTGGACGGAGGAGGCTTGGAGGCGCTCCGAGTGGTCGGACGCTTGCCTGACGAGCGTGCCGGCGGCGTGGGCACGGTGAACAGGTCATGCCGAGGCGCGGCGGCGACATGCTGCGAGTCGGGCGGGGGTAGCAGGGTCACTGTCTCGGGTAGCTCGATGGGGAGGAGCGCGTCGTCAGCGAGGACGGCTACGGCGACGGCGTCCACGGCGCCCACGTTCGTCGAGCCACTGTTGGCGAAGAGCGCGGCGCGCAGGCGGACGTAGAAGTCGACCTGGGCACGGAGCTGGGCGTCTGCTTCAGCGTCCGCGCCCCGGGACCGGCGATCGAGGTGCGTGCGGAGCCGGCGCAGGACGGCCTCCTTGTTGGCGTCGCGGGACTTGGCCATGACGGCGGAGTGGCGGCTGAGGGAGCTTGCGTGGAGGGCGAGGGAGTCTCGACTTCTTTCCGGCAAAAGCGGGAATGGGGGCAGGGCTGCAAGTTGCCGTTGCCCCTCGACAGATGCGCCGTGACTCGGCCGTTGCTGGAGTCACTTTCCTGGAAATGAGAAGGGTACGGTCGGTGTGAGACGGTCGACTGACGAACCCCACAGAGTGACGAGGAGTGACGGTGGGTTGGTTGTTAACGGATTGACACGGACGATGACGGGGATAGACGTCGAGGGTTGCGGACGACCATGAGCGAGGCATGGAGCCGAGAGCATTTCGCGTTTGACGCCTGGGTGAACATGGAGACGGTGACTGAGGTCGTGGAGTGGTGCTTGTGGAACTCGCTGTTCCTGTGGAAACTGGTGTGGTGGCTGCTGTGCAACCACTGGCCGGCTGTGCTGTTGTTGCTGATTGGGGCGGTGGGCGGCGTGATCACAAGGCCCCTGTGGCGTATTGTTGGTCGGTTGATCGGAGCCGTGCTCGGCTTCACGGTCAAGTGGCTGTCGCTACTGCAGGTGTGCGTGCGGAGGTACAGCCAATTCGTGAACGGGTCGTCTGTGTTAGGGAGGCCGGCCGCTGAGCGTCGGTGGAAGGCTTTCGAGGCCCTTTGGGCCACGCCTATGGTAGTGCTGAAGGCTCGGGGTGAACATGAAGTTGGCTTAGGCCGGCTGATGTACAAGTGGTTGGAGGCGTATCACGCACTGTGGTGTGTGTTCCTGCCGGACGTGCTCGAGTTGGCCTGCAAGTCTACCGTGAAGTACTGGCGAGGCTCGAGGGCGGAGTGTCGACGCATGGTCGATCGTGCTACCTGCGTGGGTCGGGGGCTTTGGGCATTTCTGTCACTGCTGACATACGCAGTGTTTTACACCGTCGTCTACATCTATGACTTCTTTGAGAAGTTATGCCAAGGGGCCGTGGGCGTCGGTGTGCTACTCCTGACTATGAACTACATGCTAGCAGACGGTGGGCTGACCTCCGATGGCGGACTGAGCCCCGACGCGGTCGTGATGCAGTGGAGCTGCGCGGTGGCGACAATTGGAGTCGCCAGCCATATCCTGAAGTGCTACGAGGAGGCGTCCGGAGGACGGTCGCCGGCGAAGATGGCGAAGGACAGCTACGCAGACTGGCTCCAGGAGATCGAGGAGCTGCAGCAGGCCGAGCGCCTAAGTGAGGCGTTTTGGCGAGCTGATGGCTGCGTCGGGGAGAAGAAGCCCGTGCGGACTCTGAGTGGACTGCGTGCGGAGCAGCGTGCTCTTCGCTCCAAGATGAGGATGAGCAAGGAGGAATTGGCGGCTCGACGAGGACGTCGAGTTTCAGTCGGGGAGGATGTCCCGAGTGGGAACGGTGGTCACCGTCTCGGGTACGGTCGTGACCATCCTCCGACTGTCCGCCTGTCGACTCGCGAGTTGCTGCTGAAGGAATGAGGATGAGCTGAGCGAGCAGTCATCGGACTTTGGCGGAGATTAGCTAGCGGCGGACCAGTTACGAGAGTGAAGAGTCGCGGTGGAAGCGGTGGCGTGTTCCGCGAGTGGGCGGTGACGTGAAGACGGAGGACGGAGGTCACGGACGCTGCGTGGCTCGGGGCGGGAGCTTCGACGCGGGCCAAGGGCGAGGGGGTGACAGGGGAGCGACAATGGGTGCAAGAGCGACGGAGGAAGGCGCCCAAGGTGAAGAGAGGTGAAAGAGAGAGTGGGGCGAAGTGCTCCGTGCCGGGTAAGTAGGTCAGTCGTGAAATTGCCGTGGACACAACAAGTTGAATATTTGCATTTAGCTTTGTTGTATTCATCGTTATCGCTATCCGTACCGTCCTACTTCGTTCTCGCAGCGGCAGCCGTCCCTTCCAGGGCAGCTCGCGACACAGCGCGCAATAGATTGGAACTTATCAGGACCCAGAAATCACCCTAGCTCTCTCGCCACAAACGAGCTCAGCAGAAATTTATCTTTGGTGAACGTCTGACAAATATCAGTGATACTATCACTACTACTAGGTAGTCGCAATTTTTTCCCGAATATTTATTCTAAGGGGAATGATCACTTGAGGGCCGCCGACAAAGGGGTCTTTTCTCTTGGCCATAACTTGGGATCTAGTTTGGCCAGGAAACAAAGCTTTACAGGTTTGAGAAGCTCACGATCTCAGCTATTTTAAGGTAATAATTAGCGCTTTTAGCCAGTGATAAGGCGTGAAGGACTCGCTGCCGAAGTTGTGGTCTCAGTCGTGGGCCGCATTAATCTTGATTTTTCTATCAGATCGACAGCTGTGAGGACTCCAAATGCAGGCCAAAGTTAGGGCTAGGTCCATCACGAAAAGACATACTTTGGAATTTGTACAAAATTTAACAATATATAAGAGATTAATTGTCGCGCCCTTTCCGGCTGAGGGCCGACGGTAAAAAGGAGAACGGTGCTCAGCGCACTCGCCCTTACCGATGGCCTCGTGTACGCGCCGCTGCGATCGTCGCGCCCCGATCTACGGCGCTCTCATGTCCGCGCTCTCCAAGCTCGTCTGCTTCTCCAGCGCCGTCCACCAGCTCATGTTCACACTGCTCAGCTCGCTGCCCTTCGCCATCGGCCAGGTGCAGGACGCCGGCCTCATCTTCCTCAGGGCCATGGC
Organism: Phytophthora vignae f. sp. vignae; assembly: GCA_016169955.1. Classification (NCBI taxonomy): domain Eukaryota; phylum Oomycota; class Peronosporomycetes; order Peronosporales; family Peronosporaceae; genus Phytophthora; species Phytophthora vignae. Next base: position 722,289 of record JABJUM010000009.1, on the reverse strand, counting down.
CTCCTCCATCTGCAACGACCTCGGAGACGACGTATCGCCCGAAGCCAAAGTGGCCACCTCCATCGTCACCATCGGCCTCGCCACGGCCTCGCTGGGCGTCTGTCTCGTCGTCATGGGGCGCTTCAAGCTCGCCGCTTTCGCTGCGTACCTGCCCATGCCCGTCATCGGAGGCCACCTCGCCTTCTTCGGCGTCTTCTGCCTCTACGCGAGCCTCGCGCTCAGCACGGGAATCGTGGTCAACGACTTCTCGTCCATGCTGCACGTGCTGGACGACGCCCACAACGTCCTGCTGTGTGTGCCAGGCTTCCTGGGCGGCGCGACGCTACTGCTGGTCTCGCAGAACTTCAAGAATCCGTTCGCGCTGTCGACGGCCTTCATGGTCATGCCCGTCCTCTTCTTCCTCGTGCTGGCAATCGGCTGCATCTCGCTCGACCAGGCGCGCGACAGCGGCTGGGTCGACCCCGTGGAGAAGAGGGCGTCCGTCTCGGAGCTGCTCGGCCTCTTCGACCTCGGACTCGTGCACTGGGCGCAGGTCCCCAAGCAGGTCGTCACGTGGCTCTCGGCATGGTCTTCACCGTCGCCATCTCGTCCAGCCTCGACATCGTGGCCATCGAGATCGACATGGGCAGCAAGCTTGACATCAACCACGCGCTCCGGGCCGTGGGCTGCTCGGCGGCTACAAGGGCTCGTACATCTTCGGCCAGACCATCTTCACCTGCTGCTCCAAGACCGACTCGCGCGTCGTCGGCGTCTGCGTCATCCTGGCGGAGCTCGCGATCGTGGCCGTGCCGGTGTCCGTCATGAGCTACGTGTCGCGCTTCTTCCTGGCCGCCACGCTAAATGGAAAGTGTACACACGTGAGTGGTGTTTGTCGGCTTCTGGCTTGGTTGGACGGTGGGGGCCAGCTATGGTTGGTGTGCTGTCACAGAGCTGCTTCATTTTGGCGCCAACCATTCCCGCCATTATCGCAACCGCAGATTTAACTTCAGAGGTTTCGTACTTAGTGAATATTCACCAATAATGGCCTGTTATCTAATCACAACCTCTACTATTGGTTAATAAATACGTCGGCCCTTGAGTGATCATTCCCCTTATCACTGATATTGGCTCGGAGTCGGTGATATAGTAGTATCAGTATCAGTATCATTGATATTATTAGTGATATCAGTGATATTCTGGTTATCTACTATCGAACCCTGATTGCTACAGAATGACGGATCCCGGATTGATCGCACGGAGACGACCTTTTTGCACTTTCATTAAGTATACGGTACACTTGCTATCTCAGTAAAAGTATTCGTCTTTTTTTAGTCCAATCCGCAATATCGTATCACAATAACGCATCTAATTGGTCCAAATCCCAACTTTACATTTCCCCATACTAATCGCCCCAACAGCGCTTCCTGAGCTCAACCTGACCATGCTGGCGGGCTTCGTCGTGCCCCACGCGCACTACCGCGTGTTCCACGGGGACCCGGCGGCCGACTCGCAGCATGCGGCGCCCAACGACCAGTTCCCCTTGGTGCTGAGCCCGCGCCGCGTAGAGAACGCCCCCACCGACCTCCACCTGCGCGAATTTGCCCAGCTCGAGGTGCAGGTCAAGGCGCTGCAGCTGCAGGCGGCGCAGCACTCGGCCCCGGGCGCCATGAGAGACGCGGTGGCCGGGTCGCTGGCCGAGTGCTTCCTGTTCTACTCGCGACTTTTCACGGTAGAATCGTTCCCCTGGCCGGACTTCCTCGCCGCCGTGTTCACCAAGTTGGCCGAGCATTTCGCATCCAGGTGGGTAGAACGGCGGTAGAACGGAGCGAAATAGTACTGTGGAGGGGTAGAATAGTACTAAAACTTTATTGTCTCTTGGGTGCAGTGATAACGAGATCGTCAGGAGTGCTATTCTGCGGGTCTTTCAGCGAGCGAAGGCGCACGTGGCGCAGGTGAACGACCCCGCCAAGGTAAGCGGACTGTAGTCGTGATCCTTGTATTACTGGAAGGAGTATTAATCTTGTGATACTTTTCTTGATGTTATTGTTGTAGCTGCTGGGTCATTTATCGACACCTTTGGCTCACCCTACCAGTGTCACGGCTCGGACATTGACGCTGCAGTTGCTGGCGACGATGCCGTCGCTTCTTCTTCACGATACGGCTGTTCAACAGCAAACTCTCAAGGGAATTAACGCTGAGAATCGGGACGAACGTTCGGCTGCGATTGAGGCAGCGTGTGCGTTCCTGCCGCTGTCTGCTTCGTTTCGGACGGATGTATTGGCTTTGGGTTTGGAAGAAAGTTCGACGACGACGCTGTGTGGATTGCTGGCTGATGCAGTTTCGAACTCTGTGGAAGCCCAACAGGCGTGGACTCACTGCGCGGGACTGTATGAACGACTTGTGGACGACAAGAGTGCGGTCGCCAGTCTGCGCACGATGACGACGCTCGCCGCAGCGTACCCGGGTGTCTTGCTGGCGATGCACGGACAGTTGCTGCAACACGTATTTGATCAGGAACCGCGTGCATTTGTACGGAATTTCGCTCTTCTGGCTACGCAGCAACTTGTTGCAACGGCAGGCAGTGATGACGATGAACAACTTGCGGTGGTTCTAGATGGTGTATTCTCGCGGATTCGACAGCTTCATACAGCGCAGGGTGAAACGCAGTCGCGTCTCAAATTGTCGGCCTTGCTGCTGCTCGAAAAGTGGTCATCTACTAGCCAAGAACTAGGTGAATCGGCGCAGGCACTGCTTCAGGATGCCAAGAGCTGTCTCGCTACTGCTACAGATGAGCGCTTCGGTAAAACTTACACGTCTATTATCACGCACATGGCCCGGCGGAAGCTTTCACGGACAGATGCGATATCACCAGAGCGTAGTGTGGACGAGTTGCTAGTTTTGCTGCATCCTCGAGCCGCTGTCGCTGCCAAGAGCACCTGGAACCATGCGTTAGGTGCAGTCGCCCAGCTGAGTCACGAGTTCCCCGAAGTCCTCGCTGTGTACGTGGCTTCTCGGCTAGTCGAACTACTTTCGGTTCCAGTAAACAAGAACCTGGATTCTGCAACATCCAGATCCCGAACGACATCAGTCTTCAAGGTTTTAGGCGCCCAGCTTCGACCCCCGAGCTCTAGCGTGGTTAAGGAGCAGCTTCCAATGCTGGTGGATGAACTGTCGACGGTGGGGCGAGACGACGCGCTGCATTTGCGAGCGATTGCAGCCACGTTCTTCATCTGGACCCAGGAGCTGCCGATTAGTGCCGCTGATCAAGCTACAGCCAACATGATTTCAGGATTCGAGGAGGAGCTGCTGAATCCCGAGCACTACGAGTCTCACGCGGAGCGCTACGAGATGGTGAAGCTGGCGATGCTGCGTGGACGGTTCGCTCTTGCTGCTCAGCTAATGGAGGTCGTCGCCGCAAAAGCTGACAGTGAGTGCTTTGGCGGGTGGATTCATGCCTTGCTCAGTCTGTGTAAGGCCGAGTCACGCATTGCAACCGACCAAGTGGTGCACATGGACAGCCTTCACTTGCTGACTCGTGCGAGTACGTACCTCCAAGCTGCACGTACCTCGAGCTTTCGGTTTGATCTACAGCTTCATTTCGTCGCACTGAGACTGGAGTGGGTACAACACGTGCAGAGTGCCCAACAGCTTGCAGGTGAGGCGGCGTTCACCAATACAGCGGGAAACCCTGTCGGCCGTGAAGGACAGCTCAGCAAGCAACTGCGCACCCTTGCGCACAAGTTTGAAGTGTTGCGCGCCTTGCTACTTGGCGCCCATCAGCGTGACCTGGACGTGCTCCAAGCTCTCGCAGATGCGTGTTGTTTGTTGGCTGCGGCTGTAGAAGGCTTTCTGCTGCTTCGCTCGCCCAATTCCATCGACTTCCCGGTGGTCCAAGGAGCTACCACATCCGGCAATTCTAAGTGGATTCTCCAAGTGTTGAAGGTGCTGAGCGACGACACCCGCAGTAAGCTGGAGCGTGTTGCTAAGCTAACTCCTTCTCGTCAGCCTGGCGTTGGGGCGCGCGTGCTGCAGCAGCTCCTGGCGGCGTTATGTGCAATTCCTCCAGTGCTGCCGAAATTATTTTTCTGCTCCCGGTTGCGTTCTGCCCAGCGATTGCTTTCGAGCGCGCAGTTCCTCACTTACACGGAAAATGCCGCCTTCACAGCCAAGCCGCGCTCGCGCTCACAACTGGGCGTCTCGCTCGGCACAGATTTTACGAGTGTCTTGAAGGGCGTGGTCGCATTGTCGAGTGGCTCTAAGGGGTACTGGCGTGACCGCGTCGAGGCGATCGAGGCGGAAGTTCTCGTGTGTCTGGCTGGAGCTGGAGGCGCGGCCTTGACCTCGTCGATCTACGATATCGCGGATTCACCAGAGGAGAAGCTTGTGCAGTATCGAGTACGCGTGAATCTGCCTATTGCGTGGGAGGATGTAAGGGAGACGACGGTTGAGGAGGGCAGCGATGGACAGAGTATGCTCTACCTCCCGTTCGAGGCGCCTGTGCATGTGAAGGCGGCAAGTCTCACCCAGAAGGGATCGTTCGTCTTGATGGCCAGGATCGCGATGATGGACCGCCATGGCGAGAGGTGGCCATTGGCCGCCACAGGTTGCCGACGAGGCTTCATCGTGTACTGAAAGTCGTAAAGAAGTAGACACAAACCGTGGACGAAATAAATCGTGGTCAACTCAACTCAAGTCACGGAACCAACCCTTCAAAAACCCGCTGCACGGAGCGATCTACGCGACGCTAGCTGCTCTGACGTCCTCCTGGTGCTTGAACCTGTCCAGATACCCGCCCTCACGCATGAGCTCGAAGAAGTGCCCCTTGCCTTTGCTTACCAACTCTGCGGGGGATGCGAACTCGACCAAGCGGCCGCCACCGAGCACTAGGATGCGATCTGAGTCCAGGATGGTGTCCAGACGATGTGCAATCGTCAGTACAGTCGACTTCGCGAACGCTGTGCGAATCACACGCTGCAGCTTCTGGTCCGTCTCGTGATCAATCGCAGCTGTAGCCTCGTCAAAGATCACAATGCGAGAGTGGCGTAGTAGAGCTCGAGCCATGCACAGCATTTGCCGTTCGCCCACACTGAAGTTCTCGCCGTTCTCCTCAACGATCATCATCAGTTTGCTCGCATCTTCAGCAACGCGCTCACTTAACCCAACTTCTCGAATCGATTGCCATAGCTGCTCGTCCTCAAACTCGTCAAATGGATCCAGGTACTCGCGCAACTGGCCCTTGAATAACACTGGGGTCTGTGGGATGATCGACAGCTTCTCACGCAGAGACTTCAGGCCAATTTTGCCTACGTCCACACCGTCAATCAGCACTCTACCTGATGCTAGCTCGCTGATTCGGAACAGAGCCATCGTGAGGCTCGATTTGCCAGCGCCAGTGCGGCCAACGATGCCAATCTTCTGGCCTCCGTGGACTGCAAAACTTAGGTTGCGCAGTACGAGATCCCCTCCGTCTTTATATCGGAAAGAGACCTTATCGAAGACGATAGCTCCTGTTGACGGCCAGTCAAGCTGCGCTGGTGGGTCCATCATTGTAATCCGGTCTGGAGCTTCTTGTTCGATGTCGATGTATTCCTGCATCCGCTCAGGACTCACCATTATTGTCTCGATGCGAGTCAGGGATCGGATAATACCTTCTAAATTGGCGGCGATTTTCAGTGAGTACGAGAACGCCAAGCCAATAAGCGCGACATTGAGTTGCCGGTGCAGAAGCACCAGGGAAGACGTGACGACCAGCAGTAAAAGACTCCCCACAAGCTGGATGCGTAGCGAAAACCATTGCGACACGTACACCTGGGCGTACCAGATCTTGTGATTCGCGTCGAGCTTGGCGCTGCTTGTTTGGAAGAAGCGCTGCACGTGGCCGAAAGCGCGAACCACCGACACTCCATCAACGGACTCGGACATATGATTCAGAACGGGAGCAAGCGTAGTCTTCGATATGCGCTGCAGCTCTCGGGCGGGCGATATGTAGAAGCTGCCTACCGCCACATAGACAGCGATAACAGGAATGAGGAGAAATCCTTTCCACCGGATCAAGAACGCAGCGGTGGCCAAGCTACAACCAACCGAGAAGACATTTGCAGCCAGCGTCCCGAACAGAAAGGGGATCTGAACGTCAACCGCAGCCACATCGCCGCCATAGCGAGTCAAAACACGGCCGATAGGATTCGCGTCGAAAAAGCGCATAGGCGCGTGCATGAGCGAGTGGGTCATCCGGTCGAACAAGTTCCTAGCAGCACGGATGCCATAGATCGTAACGATCACGGTTCTGGCGAACACCATGAGCGCTGCCAGTAACCCGAGAGTTGCGTAAACACCCAGTCGATATGCTGTGGTCACGTTAGCATTTCCAGCATCATTTGACCAGCTGCTCAACCAAAAGTCACTACGAATCTGGAGAGCTTGCCAAAACATTTGCGAAACGAGAATCGCGGACACGATGGGTAGTCCACCCACTGCGTGGTAGTAGGCCTCAAAAACATGGCGAGAAACTCGACCATCAGACCGTCCTTCGTCTTGAATCAGCCTTCCTCGCTTGCTGTCATGAGCATCAGAAAAACTTGGTGACTTCTGTCTGAGAGAGTCGAAGCTGTCTTTGCATGGGGAGGCGAGCGCGGCCTCCTCACTCAATTCATTAGCCGCATCTTCCGACCCCGTTCCATCGCTCGTACTGCTTATTAGCGTAGTCGTGTAGCTATCTTCGAACGCTGAGAGAGAATACGAATCCCTCGATATCGGAGAAACAAGTGGTTCATACTCGGATTGACGTACTGCAAGATGCGTCTCCATAACTGTGCCGACTTCGTCAAGGGTGACTGCGCGCGTGATGTGGCTCGACGTGATAATCTCAGGATTATGAGTGACCAGTATGATCGTCTTGTGCTTGAGAAGTCCGAGCAAACACTTCTGGAAAATCTCGTTCTGCACGATTGCGTCCACGGCTGAAAGGGGCGAATCCAGAATGTAGACATCTGCGTTGCTGTAGCACGCCCGCGCAAGTGCAATACGAGCTTGTTGGCCTCCAGACAGATTGACGCCACGTTCACCAATTTCCGTGAGGTCTCCAGCAGGCAGCGACTGCAGGTCACTCGTCAACGCGCAAGCATCCAAAACTTTCGCGTATTTCTTTCGCTCGAACCGGTGTCCGAACAAAATGTTGTCTCTCACCGTCATGTTTTGGATCCACGGCTGCTGAGAGCAATACGCCACGCTTCCACCCACGAACACCATCCCACCGCGCTTCTCCATCTCACCAAGTAGTGCTGAACAGAGCGACGATTTACCGCAGCCAACAGTACCCTGGATCACCACGAACTCCCCAGTCTTCACCTCAAAATTCACGTTCCTCAATAACGACGCACCATCTTGGTCCCACGCAAATTCCCCGTCTTTCACGGCAACGATCACGTGCTTCTCAATAAACGGCGCAGCCGATGGATCTTCACTTGAAACCACGCTCTTCTCATCCAACTCGGGCATACGCAGGAACGACGACACCCGTTCCAGCGCCACACTGCATTGAATTGCCATGGAGACGATCGACGTGATGCTGCGTAGCGGCGCCTGGATCAGTAAAAACAGCGCCAGGCTCGTAAACACGATCGCTGGCGTGAGGTCACGGCGCAGTACAACGGAGTACGTGCCAAACGCTGCGATGCTGATGAACACGGGCATCCCCCAGAGGAGCACGATGCTCAGAGACGTCATGATCCTCATCTTGAGTAGTGAGTGCAGCTCCAACTCCCTCGCAGAATTAATCCTCGCAGTCATTGGGTCTTCCCAGGCGTTGAGCTTGATGATGCTCACAGCCTTGAACGCCTCCGTCACCTTCTTCATCCTCAGGTCCTTTTTCCGTCGAACTTCTCGCTGCAGCGTGTGCATCCGCTTGGACACCAACTGGTTCAGCCACAGCATCAACACAATGACCGCAATTCCAGCAAATGCCGCGACGCCCAGCACGCGCGCGAGCATGTAGCTGACCACGACGATCTGCAACGGGATCAGCCACATCTGGTGCACCACGAGCGCAGTACGTACCAACGATTCACTGTCCGCCGTGTACATGTTGGTCAGCTCCCCCGTGGACTTCTTCTTGCGGGACGTAGCGTTGAGCTTCATCATCTTCCGGTACAGCAGCGTCTTCAAGAGGCTGATGCACTGGATGGCCACGACCTCGTTCTGCAGCCCCGTGTAGCAGTCCGCCAGCGCCTGAATCACTTGAGCCACGAACACCAGCCCCACCCACGTGGCTGCAGTTGCGACCTTGGTCTCTTCGTCTTCATGGCCATCTGAGAGAGCTGTGACCACTCGGTTGAGCGCCATGGGCCCCACCAAGTTGCAGAGCATGGAGACGAGCATGGTCAGCCCCGTGAGGAAGAACTGGAGACCGAACACGTGCGCGAAAGCTCGTGGTAGGGATTGTCCGTGCTGCTTCAGAGGTTTATTGAACCTCTGGGCGATGGCGTCGGCTCGAATGTGGGCGCGCAGAGGCCACACGTCGCTGGCGTTGAGCTGCCGCCTGTGCGCTTGGGACATCAGAGGTCGAACCCAGGACAGGAAGATGCGGGACACGCAGCTGGCCGACTCTTGTGCGGTGGGAGCTGCATTGCGAGGAGTGCTGGTGTTGCTGCTGCCGCCGTCGAAGGTGGCGTAGTTGCGCCAGGCTGGAGACGCCATGAAATTGCGCACTTGTGCTCGACGAGGGCAATTGCAGACTGAGATGAGACGAAGCTTTTTGGACCAAAAAAACAAGATCCTGACTGATTAGAGTTGAAGTGTGATTGCGAATCAAGGGAAATAGGTCCAAGTGGATACAAATTCTGGGTACGGAAAGTTGAAGTTGCCGGTATCGGCAACCAACCACATTGATGATCTTTACCCCGGCCAGCACTGCATTTTAATGCTACACCTTTTCAACTTCAAAGCTGCAAATTGTAAGTTCAATTCTGCAAAACGTAAGTTCAAAACTGCACGAGCAGAGACCAGGCCAGCTTCGTACTTTTATACACAGCTCATTGGTTGGCGCGCAGCACAGCCAGCCAATAGGCAAGTTGTACTCTATAATCAAATACGATGATACATATTATACAGGTTGTAATATACATTTATAGAGTATTGTTGTTTTGATTTTACCTTTTGCTGTTTTGAACTTACAATTTGCAGTTTTGAAGTTGAAAAGGTGTAGACTCAACGCAGACGTCGCATGCGGCCATCTCCAGTATTGCTGCGTGTGAATCAGACCAGGAGCTGGATCTTGCCGCGGACGAGGATGAACGGGTACTTGTTGGCGCGCCGGATGCCGGCCGCCGACCGGCCGCGGGTGTGGCTGCTCATGCAGTGGTCGGCACTCTGCAGCAGGTGCATCAGTTCCTCGTGGTGGGTCTTGAGCCCCAGCTCGTGTCGGGGCAGGCCGATGATGCAGTGGTCGAAGAGCAGGCGGTGGTCGTCCACGGGGAAGCCGACGGCCCGCAGCTCCGTCTTGAGCTGCTGGAACTTGTCCTGGAACGTCGTGTGCGCGAAGCCGGACATGCTGGCCCACGCGTCCTCCCACTCGGCCTTGGCCTCGTCCTGGATACCGAACCATTTGCCAGTGTCGGTGACGCGCAGCGTGCCGTTGGCCGACGAGCCCGAGGTCAGAGGTCCCCACGTGATGCCGAAGAGGCCGCTCTCCTGGAGAATCTCACGCGAATCCTGCGCGAGGTCGTCCTCCAGCACTCCGCCCACCTGCACAGCGCAGACTTTTTGGTTGAAGCTGTCCATTGCGTCGGCTGGTCCCGCTGGGCTGGTTGCTTCTCCTCGGGCGAGCAAATTCGATAATGAGTCATTAGTTGCTAGTCGCTGGTTCGAACTTGATGTCGCCAGCTTGTAGAGCTCGGCAGCTTCTACCTGTTCTGGTGGAGTTGTACACGTCTTCTACTCTACGTGTATGTACAGCAGTCAATGATAAAAGACGCAGTCAAAGCTGAACATGACGGGAAGATATATCGTATAAAACTTCACAAACATTAGTTAGGATCGCTACAGTATCTACATTTCGTTGGCTAGGATGGTCTGAAGCTTATACAGTGCTTCAGCTGCCGTTGGTCGCTCCTTGGGGTCTAGTGATACACATGCCAGTCCCAGATCAACCATCGACTGCGGGCCCGCCTCGGAAAACTGTACACGCAGTCTACCGGCCGCAACCATTTGCAGGATAGCCGCACTCGGTAGCTTGCTCAGGTCAGACGATGAGCTGTCGGTAGTACTAGAGCTAACGCTCTTGGCTTGCGAGTATGGCGTCACATGCGAATCCAGCTCGGAAAGCACCACGCCGAACGAGAACATATCGGCCTTGTCATCGTACCGCTCGCCCATCATAACCTCCGGCGCCATCCAGAAGGACGTGCCGATGCCTCCAGTCATCGTCGCGTCAATGCGTTCCCTTGAAATGCCAAAGTCCGTCACCTTGGCGTCCATAGACTCATCCAGCAAAATGTTCTTGGACTTCAAGTCGCGGTGGATCACCGGTGGCGCGCACGAGTGCAAGTACGTCAACGCGATTGAAACGTGGAGCGCAATCCTGACCTTGTCGCGGTTGAAGCCCACGGGACGTCCCTGGTTCTCGAACTCGGTCAGCAGAGCCTTGAGGTCGCCGCCGGCCATGTACTCGGACACGACGCAAATGTCGATGAGTTGGTCCCAGGCCACGCCGATGAACGAGACGATGCGCGGGTGGTCCAGACTCGCCATCAACTTGACTTCAGACAGGAAAGCGTTCACTTGGGACATGGTCTTCTTGGTCTCGGGCAGCAGCATCTTGACAGCGACGGTCTTGCCGTTGTAGCTCCCGACGTACACCTCGCCGTATCCTCCTCGGTTGATGAGCTTCTGCAGGAGCACCTTCTCGCGCGGGAGTCGAGACGCAACGATGGCGTCGTCTTCCCAGAGTTTCGTGGCGGAGTTGGGTCGCCGATCAAAGTCGGAGAAGGTCGTGGTTGCTTCGCTTCGGAGCTTCACGGGGCTCGACTGTGACTGGTAATACGCGTCTCGTAGGTCATTCGTGTGGCTGATGTTAGGAGTCGCTTGCGCTCGGATGGAGTTTTTGCGTCGCTTACACCGCTTGAACACGAGCATGCCGACGAGCACGAAGACGAGCAACACACCCACGACGATCCCGGCGAGCGCCCCGCTGCTAATACCGGAGCTGCCTTCACTTGTACCCGTAGAAGAAGACGAGCTACTGTCTGTGTCGCTTGCTGAGCTGCTACTGACGCCGTTTGTCGCTGAACCTCCGGAGCTGGAGTAGAACTTCCTGCCTTGCGAGCACGTGTGGTCCGTGAGGTCGGCTTCCGTGATGGAGTACGAGGTCGAAGCCGGGTAGACACACGAAGCATCGAGATAATACGTCAACTGCGCAGACCCGTTCGAGAAGAGCGTGGCAATGACGCTCTGGCCGTCCGTGCTGGCGACTTCGCAATCGCCCGAGGCAGCAAAGCCCGCTGTCTCAATGTACGTGGTGCAGTCCGAGCCGCTGTAGATGTCCATAAGCAAGTAGTCGTCGTCGCCGTACACATCGCGCGCGTGCGTGTAGATATTCGAAGGGCACGTTGTCGCGGTGTAGTACGTGCTGCTCTCGATGGTGGTCGCAGTACAGCTCGAACTCGTACAGGAGCCGCTGGAGATGATCGTCAGGGACAGCGGGGACTCACACGACGAGTCCGAGTAGACCTCCGTCGACTGCATCGGGCTACGTTCCTGTCCTCACTCTGTTGAGCACTTGGAGTTGATAAATATGCGGGTTCCAGGCTCGAATTCGGAAATGACCAGCCCGCTCCTCAAAGCGGAATTGTAAAGTCCATGGAGCAAGCAGTGTCTGACGATTGTCATGACTCGCTCGACGCTGACTTTGAGCGTGATCGCCGACACCAAAAACGTCGCATGGGTTGCATAGTGAAGACTACACCGCTGCGAACCGCAAGAAGAGCGCAAACTCAAATCGCACTTGCAAGACAAACTATCCACCAAGGAGCGATTTGCCAAGGCAAAGTATGCTAACTTGTGTATTGAATGGTGGGCAAATAGGTTCACAGGATGCGTTCCTCGATGGGCTCAAGCTGATTAAACGACGGAGATGATGCCCACAGTGCAAACATACATGTACATGTATTAATACATACACCGCGAAACACCTTCACATCTCGCGGGTCAATATCGTCTGTAAGCGGTACAGCGCCTCAGCTGCCGTTGGTCGCTGCTTCGGGTCCGTGGACACACACGCAAGGCCCAGCTCCACCACCGACTCCGGTGCAGCCTCAGAGAACTGCACGCGGAGCTTCCCAGCCGCCACCATTTGGAGAATCGCTGTGTCCGTCAGTCGTTGGCCCGAGTGCGTGTTGTGTTTCGCGTGCGTGTACGGTAGTGTGTGCAGGTCGAGCTCAGACAGCACCACGCCGAACGAGAACATGTCCGCCTTGTCGTCGTAGCGCTCGCCCAGCATCACCTCCGGAGCCATCCACAGCGACGTGCCGACCCCCGCGGTCATCGTCGCGTCGATGCGCTCGCGAGAGATGCCGAAGTCCGTCACCTTGGCGTCCATGGCCTCGTTCAGCAGGATGTTGCTGGACTTGAGGTCGCGGTGGATCACTGGAGGCGCGCACGAGTGCAAGTAGGTCAGCGCGTGGGCGACGTGGAGCGCGACCTTGACCTTGTCGTGGTCGAAGCCGACGGGTACTCGCTGCTCCAAGAACTTGGTGAGTAAAGCCTTCAGGTCGATGGTCATGTACTCGGTCACGACGCAGAGGTCGGTGAGTGAGTCCCAGGCAACGCCGATGAACTCGACGATGTGCGGGTGGTCGAGTGTGGTCATGAGCTTGACTTCGGACAGGAAGGCGTTGACTTGAGCCAGGCTCTTCTTACGCTCGGGGAGCAGCATCTTGATGGCGACGCGCTGTCCGTTGTATGATCCAGTGTAGACTTCTCCAAACCCGCCCTTGTTGATGAGGTGTTCCACGATGACCTTCTCTCGTGGAATTCGGGCAGCGACGATGGCTTCGTCGTCCCAGAGCTTGCTCGGCATTGTGCCATCTGAGCTTACCAGTGTCGTGGAAGCTGTGCCCGTCTTCTGTGGGGTGATCGGAACCCGGTAGAAGTCTTCAGTCGGCGCAGACGGCTCCTCGAAGCGTCCAGGGGTCTGAACCACCTGCTCTTGCTCCTGCTTGGAGGTGTTGCCGCGACGGCATCGACAGTACAAAATCCCCGCAATAACCAGGAGAAGAACAACCACACCACCGATGATTCCGGCAATGATGCCGGCACTCAAGCCAGAGCTGCCGTCACTGCCTCCAGTCGTTCCGATGGTCCCGCTCGACGACGAACCGGCCGAGTTGGAGTAGAGCTTGAAGCCCTGGAAGCACGCGTGGCTCGTCAACAAGTCCTTGCTGATGATGTAGGGCGAGCTGGTCGTGTAGAGGCACGAAGCGTCCAAGAAGTACTCGAGCTGCGCCGAGCCGTTGGAGAAGACGGTGGTGATCACACCCTGGCCGGTGCTGCCGAGCACCTCGCAGTTGCCTGTAGCAGCCACGACCGCCGTCCCGGAGTAGGTCGTGCATTCGGTGTCGGTGAAGACGTCGACTAGGAGGTACTTGGTGCTGCCAAAAGTGCTGGCGGCATAGTCTTTGGCGTCCGACGGACAGGTCGTCGTGGTGTAGTACAGCTCCGAGCTGATGTACGTGGAAGTGCACGAGGAGCTCACACAACTCGTCGACTCCACGATCGACATGGAGATCGGCACCGAGCTGCACGAGGAGTCCGAGAAGACGTTCTCCGACTCCATACTTTGGAGAGAGCTTTGATACTGCCGTGCTACTTACGAGTGACTTTGCAGGCAGAGCGGAAATCGTGGAATGAAGTGCATATGTCGGTCACGAACAGCAAAGTTTGGGTGCACGTGTACCCATAAAGCTTTCAACGCATCTCGAAGCCGGAGAGTCGCTGGACGGAGGCACGTGTGGGCGTTGAAACGGTCCGGACTCTATAGTCTCTTCAACTACAGTCACTTCAACCAGAGTTCAGCTGTCCAGCAAGGCACCACCACGAAGGTGGTTCCGGGGCTGCACGCATCAACGTGTATTATTTGTTACGCGCATTTGACTGACGTTAGACCTCTTTGGCCAGGATTTTCTGAAGTCTGTGCAGCGCTTCGGCCGCTGTTGGGCGCTGCTTCGGGTCCACGGACACACATTCCAGTCCCAACTCCACCATGGACGGCGGCCCATTACCTGAAAACTCGACACGAAGTTTGCCCATGGCCACCATCTGCAGGATGGCAGCGTCGGGAAGTTTCTGGCCGGAGTCTTGGCCAACGCGTACGGAGACGAGTGCAGGTCCAGCTCGGACAGCACCACCCCGAACGAGAACATGTCCGCCTTGTCGTCGTAGCGCTCGCCCAGCATCACCTCCGGAGCCATCCACAGCGACGTGCCGACCCCCGCGGTCATCGTCGCGTCGATGCGCTCGCGAGAGATGCCGAAGTCCGTCACCTTGGCGTCCATGGCCTCGTTCAGCAGGATGTTGCTGGACTTGAGGTCGCGGTGGATCACTGGAGGCGCGCACGAGTGCAAGTAGGTCAGCGCGTGGGCGACGTGGAGCGCGACCTTGACCTTGTCGTGGTCGAAGCCGACGGGCACTCGCTGCTCCAAGAACTTGGTGAGTAAAGCCTTCAGGTCGATGGTCATGTACTCGGTCACGACGCAGAGGTCGGTGAGTGAGTCCCAGGCAACGCCGATGAACTCGACGATGTGCGGGTGGTCGAGTGTGGTCATGAGCTTGACTTCGGACAGGAAGGTGTTGACTTGAGCCAGGCTCTTCTTACGCTCGGGGAGCAGCATCTTGATGGCGACGCGCTGTCCGTTGTATGATCCAGTGTAGACTTCTCCAAACCCGCCCTTGTTGATGAGGTGTTCCACGATGACCTTCTCTCGTGGAATTCGGGCAGCGACGATGGCTTCGTCGTCCCAGAGCTTGCTCATGACAGTTCCTCCAGCACTCGACAACGTCTCCGTCTCTGTGGTTTGCTTTGCCGAACTCGGAGCCATTTCGTGAAACTGGGCGGAGGAGGTGACGACCTGTTCAAATGCCACTGGACTCGGAATGTTCATCTCCACTTGCTGCTGCTTGCTTCGACTGCGACGCCGACGCCAGCAACAGCATCCAATACCAAGCAACAGCAGTAGAATGCACCCGACTGCGACCCCAGCGATAATACCGACGCTGACACCGGAGGAGTCCGACGAGCTACTGCCACTGTCTCCTGTCGCTGTATCACCAGAACTGGTACTACCAGAACTCGCACTGCCAGCTGAGTAGCTACTGACCCCGTTCGTCGCTGAGCCGCCCGAGTTGGGATAGTATTTGCTGCCGCTGTAGCACGTGTGGCTCGTCAGTAGGTCCTCGGAGATGTAAATGGCGTCGATGATGGAGAGCGTGCAGGCCGAGTCCACGAAGTACTGGAGCTTGGCCGATCCGTTGGAGAAGAGCGTCGCGATGACGGAGCTGCCACTCCCCGACATCTCACACTCGCCCGAGGCGAGGAACGCGTCTTGGCCGTACGAAGTCTCGCAGTCCGCCTCGAGGTAGACGTCGACCAGCAAATATCCCGTGTCGCCGAACACGTCCGCTGCGCTTGAGAACCCATCGGACGGACAGGTCGTGGTCGTGTAGTACGTCCCCGTCCCGGTGATAGCGGACGTGCAGGCGGAGCTGGAGCAACTCGATGTCGACGTGACCTCCACAAACACTGGGGACGCGCAGTACGCGTCCGAGAAAATGTTCACCGACTGCATCTTGGTGAGTGGAATCGAGAACGAAGTGGAGAATCGGGAAGAGCAGCTCTGCGAGTCCCACAAGCTCATCGCCACGATCATCGAATGATTGCATGTACCCGACGACGTTGAAGCGGGCGGCTGATACGCAGCGGGATGTACCCGTCCATCGGCAAAACTTTCGGTGGAGATGACACAATGATACCCAACTTATCTTCATTCATGCTTACTACTACCATCGACTAATCTCCCTCTTTTCGTGCAGTTCCAGGGTCAGAACCTTGTGCAGTTTGTACAGCGCTTCCGCCGCTGTGGGTCTGTCCTTCGGGTTCATCGAGACACATGCGCGGCCGAGCTCCACCATGGACTTGGGTCCTTCCTCTGAAAACTCGACGGTAAGTCTTCCAGCAGCCACGTTCTGGAGGACGACGGCGTCGGTTTATTCGTGCCTAAAAGAGTGCCTAAAGTGCCTAAAAGTGCCTAAAAGATTAAGCCTAGGAGTTAAGCAAAATGCTACCAATTCGTGATCCAACCGTTATTGTAACCAGAGTATCAATGTATGTTTGACCCATCACAAGAAAGTTATATATTGTTTATCATGTATGAATGTATCTTTTCATGCAGTGAGTAATCAGCGCAGGCGCGGGGCAGTGGGGTATGTTGCTACAGGAGCGTGTCGAGGAGGGCGCTGGCGACGGTGGCGCACGTCGGCAAGCTGATCAAGATAGAACTTGGCTTCGTCTTTCAACACCTGCACAAACTCCAGCAAACTCGGGTGAGCTTCTCCAAAAGTGTCGGCCAACTTTCTGTTGTAGGCCTCAAGTGGGTTGTTCGTCCTATTGACAATTTCAACGTTGGTGTCGATCATTCCAGAGATGTTCCAACAGGATAGTTCATACAGCTCGCACCACGTGGACACAAAATACTCCCAGAACGAATCCCACTTGGCCTTGTGCTCTGCCTCCACAGGCTTTCCAATGAGTCTGTAAAGTTTTTTCATGACGTGGGGGATCCCTTTCTTGCGCAGTGTTTTAGCCGGGACGACTGTCAGCAAATCCAGGACACCAGGAGTCATTGCGACCTTTATCTCCTCTGTCGGGATGCGAAGGTCAATCATTTTCCGACGGATGGCTTGCTTCCAGTGGAACAGACAGCCGACAATATGGGCACTTTCAAACTGATCTCGGACTCCTAGGTGCAAGGCTTGCTCGAAATCGCAGACCACGACTTCAGGGGCACACTTCATGTCGGTCTGGATCTTGACCCACTGAAATGCGTTCCAGTACGACCAGTGATCTTTCGTATCGACCAGAAGGTAGAAGCAGGGGATGTACAAATCATGAGCTTTGTCGTAAATCATCACGATGATCGTCTGTGCGAAGGGCTTCGGCGTGATGGTGAAGGTGGCGTCAACAAATAGCGTTATCCCAGGATATTTCATCAGTCGAATCAGGTCGGGATGGCCAAAACCAATGAGGCGCCTGAACTTGCCGTCGATAGGATAGGCAAGATTGACTTGCAGAAATTCGCGGGGGTCTTCGTCAGAGATCTGTCGGATTTCCTTGGTTTCAATGACACGGAAGACGTCACCTCCGGTTGCATCGTTCCGGCAGCGCTTGACAATTCCGATCCCTTCAGCCCTCCCGATGATTTTAAGCCCAGCGCCCTCACCGTGCTCTTTGATGATTTCGTCTCTCACGTCGCGCCAAACACGAGCAGGGACGACTCGCAAATCCCCAAGGCTGCGTACTTCTAAAAGCTGACGCATCTCATCTTGCACATCCCTTGCGATGACGCGATCATCCCTCTTACAGATGTGTTCACCCTTGATTTGAACGAAGCCGTCATCCGTGACGATAATACGAGCTTTGCACTTGATGGGGATCCGGTTCTTGCTGCAGACGTAGTACTTGGTGGTCTTGTAGGCATTCTTGTAGTAGTAGTAGTGGTCACCGTGCTGCATTATGGACAGGATCACGAGCAGGGTAACTTGCACTGGAGAGGATGGGAGCGTGAAGGAGGGTGCAGGACGACGTGCGGCAAGTTTTGTCGGGGCAGTGAGTTCGAAAGTGGGGTATGTAGTAGATGATGCGATTGTCTATCATAAGAACGTAAGTACCACGCTAATATTATCCTAAGTATCGAGAACGAGCTATATGTAACCAGTCGATAACCTAAAAATAATTGAAAGGGAAGCGAATAATAGTGGATCGTATTTAACATGGCTTTCTGTTTTAGGCACATTTTTAGATATCAACAAGCTATCTTTATCGTAAAACGTAGAAAGTTGCATAAAACGTTTAGGCACTTTTAGGCACTTTAGGCACTCTTTTAGGCACGCATAAACTTCTCCCGAGGACGACAGTGCGGGGCATGGGCTGGTTGGAGCCCACCGAGAGTCTGGCGTTGGCGTACGGGGTCAGGTGCGTCGAGAGCTCGGACAGCACCACGCCGAACGAGAACATGTCGGCCATCTCGTCGTACGGATTCCCCAGCATGATCTCCGGCGCCATCCACATGACGTACCGACACCCGCAGTCATAGTCTCGTCGATGCGTTCTCGGGAGATGCCGAAGTCCGTGAGCTTAGCGTCCAATGCTTGGCTCAATAAAATGTTCTTGGACTTGAGGTCGCGGTGGATCACGGGCGGGTCTAGCGAGTGCAAATACGTGAGCGCATGAGCCACGTGCAGCGCGATCTTGACTTTGGTGTAGTCGAAGCCCACGGGGCGGTTCTCCTCCTGGTACCGGACCATCAAAGCCTTCAAGTCGCCTCCGTCCATGAACTCCGTCAAAGAGCACAAGTCCGTAAGCGAGTCCCACGCCACGCCGACGAACCTGGCGATGTGCGGGTGGTCCATGACCGCCGCCATCTTGACCTCCGCCACGAACGCGTTCACGTGGGGGATACTGCGTCTCGAATCGGGCAACAGCATCTTGACAGCGACCGACTGGCCGTTGTAGCTGCCCTTGTACACTTCGCCAAACGCTCCACGACTTATGATCGCCCCTATGACCACCTTGTCACGCGGAATCCGAGCTGCCACGATGGTGTCGTCGTCCCAAGCTCGGTCCGAACTCTGCGCCTGCATCGTAGTCCGATTGCTGGAGTGGTGGTCGAATTTGCTGCTGATAGGTTGATGGTATGGCGCGTCCGGCTCCCCCATCACCGCCAACGTCTCGAAGCGCCTCCTACTCCTCTGCTTGCGACAAATGATAACCACTGAAGCGATCAGAGCCACCACGACAACAGCAGCGATGACACCACCAACTATCGCAGCGGTGTGACTGGAACTGCCCGGGTCTGCAGTGCCTTTGGTGACTGTATCGGAGCTTCCACTACTACCAGAAGAGCCGTAGTTCTTGTGGATGTAGTACTTGGCGATGTACTGCACCAACCCCGTGTTGCTGATCCCTTCGTAGCAGAGGTGGTTGGACAGTGTCTCGTTGCCCAAAGCGTACGTCGTAATAGGCGGTTCGGTGCACTCCGTGTTGTCGTAGAGGATCATGGCCGCCGATCCGTCGCTGCCGAGCGTGACGCTGACGCTGTGGTTCAACCACGAGGACATCGCCCGGAAGTGTTTGCGCGAAAAGCGTGTCGTCACCATGGACATGTTCGTCGACCGGCACACG
Source organism: Phytophthora vignae f. sp. vignae (assembly GCA_016169955.1). NCBI lineage: Eukaryota > Oomycota > Peronosporomycetes > Peronosporales > Peronosporaceae > Phytophthora > Phytophthora vignae. The sequence goes on along the minus strand of JABJUM010000009.1, from coordinate 702,863 downwards.
CAAGAAACGTACCAGTGGATGAATCTCGTCGTCCACAAAAACTTCACGTTTGCTGACGTGGACGACGAGACAGTGCGTGTGACGGGGCACACAGCACTTCTTAACAGAGGAAGCAGGAGTATACGAACTCCAAGTGAACTGCCGTTCACGTGTCCCTGGCCTTAAGGGGACGACTTGACTTGCTACAAAGGAGTAGGTTATAAGACTGACTGTATTTTGGTAGGGGTTAACTTGGCTCAATACAAACTACAAGTTAACTATACAAAAGCCCACACAAACTCAAATGGTTGGCTTGCGGAGCTACTGGTACCATGTACCATGTACCATGTACTCGGGAGAGTGACACCCGTCACTCTTCATGTAATGGGTACACTTGATTGTACCCCGTTACATCCTCCCCCACTTATCTGAGAATCACATCTGATTCTCCAATCAGCTTCGAGAGAATCCGAACTCCCAAAGGTCGGATTCTCGGGCGCCGCCGCCGCAAGGCTGGCGCGCCTCATTGTCACACCCACAGTGACTTGTGCCCGCAGCGGGCACCCCGCGCGGCACCTCCCTGCCCTCGGCGATGTAGGCCGCAAAGCCGACGCCTCTAGTGGCCGTATCCACAGCGCTAGCAGGCGCAGAGTGCCTCCGCACGGGATGCATGTGCCTCCAAACTTGCGGTTCCTGTCGCAGACCACCAGCAGTTGGCGTCACATGGCCCTTGGGCCCTGCTGGCACGTTCGTGCGACGGTACCTCCCGCCAGGGACGGCACCTTTCCGGTCAGCGCGAAGCGTAACCATAGAGAGAGCGGTGCGGCTCATCTCCGGCCATGACAGCGGTCCGACAGGACCCCGCTTCGTCACAGCGCAGTGTGTCTGTCGTCCGAGTCCATCGGCACGACCCATGGGCTGAGGTCAAACGTTGACCAAAGCCAAGAAGCATCCGGCTTCATCGTCGCCATAGTCCCGGGGACCACGGCTGCTGCTCGCAGCCAGCTCATCGTTCAGAGCAACGCGGCGGACTTGTTCAAAGTCCTGCCCCGCGTCACGGCCATCGTGTCGCCGACGCTGAGGTGTCTTCCACCGACACCAAGGTACCGCGATGGTACTTCATCATGGTGCGAGGTACTCTGGCCTCCGTCACCAGCGATCGCATCATGCGTCGCGGCGATCAACACCAGGTCGGTGTGCAAGCAAGGCCGCATGGCACAGTCCCGTACCGGACTGCACGGTGTACGGGGCACCACCCCATACACCAAAGGCATGTCGTGTACCACATGAGCCACGACTGCCTTAGTGCCTCGCGCACATCAAATGCCACGTGCACGACAAGTGCCGCGTGCACTGCGAGTACCTCGCGTACTCCAAGTGACCCGCGCACAGTGAGCGTCAGGTGCCACGTGCACTCGTATGGCTTCGCGCCTTACAAGCACGGTATACACCGCGCTAAGTGTGAATGCACGCAAAGGCAACACGTTCGGGCTCACCCTTCGTGGGCAACAACCAAGCTCCTTGTCGTTGACTACCTGGTCGGCAGACGTGTCGCGCCCAGCGTAGCAACAGCATGGAGCTGTCCCTCGGGTTCGTCCTGGTGGACAACACCCATGCTCAGGGCTGATGGCAACCTGGCCGGCAGACGTGCCGCGCCCAGCATAACCACATCCTTGAGCTTCAGCATGATGCTGATCGCTAACTGGCCGGTAGACGTACCGCGTCCAGTGTAGCAACAGCATCAAGCTACGGCATGGCGATACGTACGCGCACATGCCTTCGTCCGCGGCCCAAGCCGCAGACCGGCTGCCATGTCCTCACCCGACAGATGCAGCCTTCCCGCAGCGAATGTGCGCGCCACCTTCGGCCCAGCAGCGGCAATGACCACTGCCAAAGTTGCTGGCCATCGGTCACCAAGACCATGGGACCTAAGCAGCTACGCATCAGGTCCAGCACCTTCGTGCAATGCTTCGTGAGTGGCTGCACCATGCAGCCACTACACCGGCTTCTGTGAAGAAGCAAGTCTCATGCCAGAGACTTCGGGAGGAAGGGCACTTCCGATCTCCTCCCCCACTTACAATTAGAACCCCGGTGGGTCAGGCAGCAGCCGACTGCCTAACCTCGCGCCGCCCTGCAGCGCCGAGTCGCTATACCAGCAGACTCCGGTGGCGCGGGCAGCTTCCTTGCTTGGGCTCCGGGTCAACATCGTCGACCAAGGCTTGGTGTGTACCAGCCTGTATGCAGTTTGAGTCTGCGTGACTTGACGTGGTACTCTGTTACCCACGTCTGCGGGTGAAGACACCCATGACAGCGTACGGCTTGTCCTTCCTTGAGAGTAGCTGCATTACATGCACGCATACTCAGACTCTGCCATCTCGGCACCGAGTCCTGGACACTTGTTGCCCCAACGCCGCTCAGTGACCGCGGCCATCGCAGGCAGACCGAGCATGCTCCTGCATGTGGTCAATTGAGGTGTCGCCCTCCTGCAGACACACTCCAGGTCGTGATCGACCATATGCGCCGAGTCGGCGGCGACGCAACATGCATCGCCGCAGGTACGACATGTACCCAAGCCACGTCTACTGTGCGCATGGCCACAGCTGCGCCGGCCGAACCCCCCAGTCGAACGTCATCCATGATGACCGGGATGCTAAGCCCTTGGAGGAAGGAACTGCTTCCGGGCACTCCTCCCCCGCTTAAAATCAGAGCCGTGCGGAGCCTCGAAGAGGACCGTGCGGCTATGACATCGTGACAGTGTCACGGGCTTCTTAAACTCCGCGTGGACATCCAACACACGCGAGGAGACCCAAGTGACCTGATCACTAGTCCTGGTCATACTGACCGTGCGTGGAACTAAGTTACCCCCGCAGGAGGTGCACCGCGCGACCCCCTTCCGGCTCATGCGGAGCCTTGCCGCATCGTGTGGAACTACGTTACCCACACAGGAAGCGCATCATGCGACTTCACAATCAGTTTCCGTCTGAGTGACGCGTGTGGAACTAGGTTACCCACACAGGAAGTGCCTGCAGCGCCTTCCTCTTCAGTTATGGTCTGGGCGACCGTGTGTGGTACTTGGTTACCCACACAGGAAGCGCGTGCAGCGCCTTCCTCTTCAGTTAAGGTCTGGGCGACCGTCCGTGGTACTTGGTTACCCACGCCGGAGATGCCTTGAGTGGCCTCCTCAGCATTACATGCTCTTGTGCGGAACTAAGTTACCCGCAAGTCAGTGGTCCTTGGTTACCCACCTGGTGGCGTCACCGAACACCACCCTTGTCAATGCTCATACCGAGCAATGACTCTCAGCACTGGAGTTGCTTCTTGAGGCAGCTCAACATGCCAGGCGTAACAGCCCTCGGTTGGTCATCATGTCAGTGATGCCTCCCTTCTTCTTCTTCGTCTTGTCCGACGCATCCAGCGTCCTGGCGGTCCCTTCGGACGCCCTTGTGTCTGACCAGAGGTGGGAACATGACTCGCCAATGCTCTGTCAGACACAGAGGGCCGACTTAGCCTCAAAGGCGTTGTCGCGCTGCTCGACCGAGAGCCCGTGCAGCTTGCACAGCTCACTCAGGGCCAAGCCATACTTGTCCAGGCCAAGGGCACATACGGTTCCATGCCCAGGGCCATCTTCGGCACCATGTCCGGGACCATGTACGGGTCCATGTCCGGGAACATGTGCGGTTCCATTGCTGCCCGCGGCATCACACGCGGCAGCCAGGGTCACAGCGGACCCCAAGGTTCTTCTTCGGCCTGGCCTCAGTCAATGAGACCTGCCCTTGTGCTTCGACTCTCGCAGAGTCTCGGCACTTGTGTCGTTATTCCAACCGACACATCTGGCGACGTGCGAACACGCGCAACGTCCCAGACTCAATCATGTCAAGGGATACCATTACCCCCGTACGCTCACGTGTACTACCGACAACCCATCGTTGTCCTTCACCAATGCGAGCATCAGTGCTCTCAAGGGACCCCGCGTCTCTGTGGTGTACGCCTTCCGTACACCCATCACAAAGACTCGGGCCAACCCCAGCAAGGCCCTCGTCCTTACTGGTGGTTGTGTCCCCCTTGAGCACTTGACGGTGCATGGCGTCGGCGCCCCCTTGACCCTCTGGTCTTCGGGTAGGTCTTCTTCCCAGACCCTGGCGATGGGCAGACACGTTGATAGTGTCCTAGTCCGCCGCAGCCGTAGCAGCGGACTGAGTCCTGCTCAGCCGAACTTAGATCCATAGGTTCTGGCTCGCTGTCAGTGATCACAGGCTGTACAACAGCCAGAGCACCAGCCTGCTTGTGGCTGTACTCCTCCTGGAGGGCGACTCGGATCGCCTCCTCCATAGTGCTGGTGCGCACGCGGAACAGCTGCGTGCGCACAGGACCGACCTTCAGGTCGTCCACGAAGACCGTCATCTTGACGTCTTCCGACAGTGGGCTCCCCACCAGCGAGGCTGCCAACGTGCGCATCTCCTGTACGTACGCGTACAGCTCGCGCTCCCCTTGTTTGCAGGCAAGGAAGCGCGAGCGCTGGCGGAACTCGTTGTTCGCCGGGAGAAAGGCGGCTCGAAGCTGCTCACACAGCTGAGCCCAGGATGTGAAGCATCCAGGCGACATCGCTTCGCGCGTATACGCCCAAGTCTTGGCACGTCCACCAAGATTGGAGAGCGCAAAAGCGACTCGAAGGTTCTCAGCCGAGATGAGACCTGCGCTCATTGCGATCTCGGTCTCCCGGATCCAGAAGTGAAGGTTCTCACCTTCCTTCCCTTCGAACGGAGGCACAGCTAGCCGCAAAGGCTTAGGCTGCACCCGTCTGGGCTCACTCATCTGAGCCAGCAAGTTTCCCTGCACATGAGCGATGAGCCCGCGTTCGTACTCGTCAAACGCGCTCACCCGCTCGACCTGCTCGGCTGGCGTCGCCGCCGCCAAGCTCCGGAGGGCATCTCTTCCGAAGATGCCCGCCATCTTCCGCACTGACTCGAACTGCGAGTCAGTCAAGTGAGGAAACTCACTTCGGTCCATCGTGGCTCACAGACCTGAGCCGCCGAGGATTCAGGTAGACCAATCTACCCGCGTAGGCGTAGGATTGACTACGAGTGCTACCAAGTGTGACGGGGCACACAGCACTTCTTAACAGAGGAAGCAGGAGTATACGAACTCCAAGTGAACTGCCGTTCACGTGTCCCTGGCCTTAAGGGGACGACTTGACTTGCTACATAGGAGTAGGTTATAAGACTGACTGTATTTTGGTAGGGGTTAACTTGGCTCAATACAAACTACAAGTTAACTATACAAAAGCCCACACAAACTCAAATGGTTGGCTTGCGGAGCTACTGGTACCATGTACCATGTACCATGTACTCGGGAGAGTGACACCCGTCACTCTTCATGTAATGGGTACACTTGATTGTACCCCGTTACAGTGCGGGCGGCCGTCAAGTTCAACTCTATGAGCTCGAAGACTCTGAAAGCCCGTATGGTCGCGAGTGTCAAGTTGCTCGAGCCTCTGATCATAGAGGAGCTCAAGGACGAGAGGTATGTGCTGGTTTTCGACGGAGTGACCGACAACGGGGAGCATTCGTTAGCTGTATTTGTCGTGACGCGCAAAGGATGGCGATTCCTTGCCCTGTCATCATTCGTCGATGAGCGCAGCATGACGGCGGACGAGCACATCCGGTTCCTGGACCTAATGCTCGACCAATACCAGCTCAACATCGCGAACATCGTCGGCATCGTGTGCGACAACATGGAGACCAACAAAGCCATTTCACGACGTGTCTCCGCCCCCATGATAGGTTGCGCGGCACATCGCTTTAATTTGGCTGTCAAGGACTACATCAAAGCATACACCGACACCATCAAGAAGGTGTCTGTTTTGATGCGCAAATTGAAGTCGGTCAAGCGCATCGCCTTGCTGAAAGAGAACGGGTGCAAGTGGAAGCCCGTCGCAATGCACGAGCTTCGGTGGAGCGGCATCCACCGCATGCTCAAGCGGTACAAGCAGCTCCAGCCGTACCTGTACTTGTTTGAGCGGGACTGCGAAGTTGATAGGTGCATCCCCGAAGATGCCCCTGAAGACGATACACGACGGTTCCCCATTGTCCAGTACCTGCCCAGCCCAGCTGAACACTGCGCTGTTTTGGATCTCTTAGACGACATGGATTTGTTGGAGTTGGCTACGAAACGACTGCAGGCACGTAATCTGACGCTAGTTGCAGTGCGAGACATTCTGGACGAGACGCTGGTCGACTTCCCCGAGCTCGCGGACCGCCTCAAAGCCGACGCCGACATCGTGGAGTCTCCTGCTTTCGAGATTGGCGTGGTCAAGATCATGCAAGGCCGTGAGCAAGATCTAACCGCAGAAGAAGCCGTCGCTGTTGTTCGGCTACAGCGCTTTCCCGAGGAAGAAACCAACACATCGGTGCGTGTCGCTACGTCAAAGCGCAAGCGAAACAAAAATGCGCCCGGACGCACGTCAGCATCGAAGAAAAAGCGCAGCAAAACACCGACGAGTCCTGCACCAAGGCCCCAAAGTCCTCGCGCTGTAACGACCCCGTCAACAGATTCAGAACCTGCCCCCAGACGGCGCCGTACACCAGCGGAGGTCAAGGCAGCTATTGAAGACCGGGCCAAAGCTCGGGAGGAGGATCGGTCAAAGTATATCGATCTGAATTGGCTCCCTGCTACTTCGGTTGAGGTGGAGCGCCTGTTCTCTACTATGAAGTGCATGCTCGGGTATCTGCGCAAGCGGATGAGTGCAGAGACACTGGAGACTATTCTCTTCCTACGAATGAACTGGGATCTCGTTACGAACGAGATCACGTCGAAAGCAGTGCAGACAGCTATCGAAGACGACGAAGAAGATGAAGGAGAAGGAGATAACTACCAGTAGGAGAGTGGATGACTTGAAGGATCTCGATTCCTTCCTAGCCATTTTGATCAATATGTAGTGGAGATTGCCAGACAGCCAGCAATCAATATTGCATTAGTACAATTGTTGCACTTTTACAATTACAATTCTTTTTTTCCAATCCCTGCTGTGGTTGTTCAACGTGGTGAAGGGCTCGCAGCCACCCACCACGAGGCCCTGGCGATACAGGTACGCGTCGTCCGTGCAGTTGGTGTTGCTGTAGGCCTAGCCCTCCACGAACGCCTCGCCGTCAAACAAACCCTCCATCGGGTCGTACGAGTAGCTGTCGGCCGAGTAGCACGTCGTGGCCTTGTAGTAGTCCGTGTTGTTGCCGAACACTCGCGGGGAGCAGGCCACCGCCGAGCAGTTGTCGTTCTCGACCACCAGCACGTTGACCGCCGGTCCGCTGCAGGCTGAGTCCGTGTAGATGGACGTGGTCTGCATCATGTAGGACGTGGTGGAGTTGGCTGCTGAGACCATGGGCACGGTGGCGGGCACGAACAACAGCAGGGCGAGGCCCCGCATCTCGGGCAACGAAGCCGCTCAGCTTTCTTCGCGACGGCCAAGAAGGGCAAATGAGGTCCAGGTCGACATGGCCATAGAGTGCCGTGGAGGGCAGCGGGCGGCCCACGGAGAGGATGCAAGAGCCCTCGGGAACCAACGAAGAGACGGTGCGGTGATATACGATATGTATTGCGGCCCTGCAATGCAGGTTGCATCCCTTCAAGGGATTCCCTCGGACGCTGCCGACTTGTACGTACAGATAGTCGACAGATAGTAGTGGGCCGATTCGCGTAGGCTAAAATCTGACAGATTTATTATCGAAAAGCTCGCTACGTCGCCGGCAATTATACTTTTCTATTTCGAGCAGAAATTAATAATTAAATCTATTGTGAACCCATAATAAGTTTGTCGATGTACTTAAGTAAGTAGCTAGGGGTATTATAATGCTCCAACTGCAAACCCTGTTGCTTGCGGCAACAGCAGTCTAACACCTGAAGACCTCGCTCCACTGCTGCTCGTTCGTCAGAATAACGTTATCTTCAGGGTCGAAGTAAGACTTCTTTTGACTGGTGCGAAACTCCAACCTAACCTAACATATGCCTTATAGAGACCGTTTGCAACCGGAGCATAGCGGAGGTCTGCAATGGTCGGTAATGAGCAACCTCCGATCGCGCACTGATAACCAGCGCGCCCGAGATGTAGGTACTGCTCAACCACAACCTGGCATTGAACACAACGGTGATGTAGCCATGTAGGAGGTCGACTTGAAGAGTGTAGCCATTTAGGAGGTCGACTACTGGAAGTTACTATACTACTGTTACTGTAGTAATCCAGATCGATGAAACTACTACTACTGCGTCATTCCTGAAAACATATTTTACATTTGTGACGCGCATTTGTCCAGTTTCTGATACTTTTACGACGTGATTATTGTACTGGCAGGAATTTATGATACCAAAACCCCACAGCGATTTTTTTGAAGGGTTTAAACTTTGAAAACCTATATCGAAAGTTAGATATATAGGGTAAAATCGCGCGTAGAATCAGAAAATGAGGTCGGTTTTAGCCAATTCGCAGCCGTTTTGAAGCTATAACTGTCAAAAGAAAGCCATCCCCCAGGCGAAAAAGTTCGGCTACTCGGGTTGCATCATTTTTGCTGAAATCGCTGGATTTCATTGGCTAAACGGGTAAACCCATCTGTAAATAGGCAACGCTGAGCACGCTTAAATCAGTGGATATTTATCGCTAGGCTCCACAACGAAGGGGCCCAGGCACCACAACGAAGAAACAGAAGATGATAGGCCAAAATTAATGTCTTTTTATAGAGCAGTTGAAGTGCACGCTGGGGGTTGCCAAAGCGTTAAATAGCTTTCTTCAAAAGCAGGCCTGCGCACACAGAGGAACTACGACTCATCGCCTTCACGGAGTCGCAGCCAGGGGACCATTTCGACGACTGGGTCTAATACTACTGAGCGGAAGACTCGCAACGCGTCCCAGAGGCAGAATCGCACGGTGCAGTCTCCGGAAACGGCACTGAGACGTGCTAAGTGGGCAATCGTACACAAAGTCTAATGCCTATCGAGAAGTATTGCTACGACCAGATAGAGCGACTTGCTGCGTTTCCGAACCCAGAAGTAGCAGGCAGCTTCATCAGAGACTTTGCTGTAAACTCAAAAAAGTGCGTAGTGATCCGAAACAACAACGGTGACTACAAAAAATGGGTTTGTTCGGCGAAGGGCTGCAAGTGGTTTGTCTCCATCTCTCGTAAACGTGTAAAAGAAAACCCCAAGAGCAAGAGAGAAACACCAGCCTCGAAGCTCAGCCATCTCCCGCCAGATTCGTGGTATATTTCGAACATGAACCTGCAACATGCTCAGTGCTGCACCAGCACTGCTAATCCAACCGAGGATCAGATCACAAGAATGCCTGGGTTCCAGGCGTCCATTCTCGAGGAGCACAACACTTCCAATTCGCGGGTGGTGAACAATCTGATAGCGATTGAGAACATCAACGTGTCGGATAAGAGCGCGGTCTTTTATAGAGTCATTAAGGCTGCCATAACAGGCATGACTAGCAACAGTGCCGAGGGCTTTAATGCTCTTGTGGCGTAGCGGGATCAGCAAAATCTGCGAGATTGCCAATCCAACTTACCAACAGCGCCCGGACACGGACTAACGGAGGGGACCCCCGATAATCCGTGATCTTGTGTGCTGAACTTCTCACCTTGTGTACCCGACGGTAGGGCTGGATCTTGCTCTTCTGGTGTCTGCCGAAGAGCCCAAGCGGTGAAGAAGCAACGTCTGGGCGAGACGCGGATGTGGGTGGAGCAGCGCGGAAATCTTCACTCTGCTCGCGGTAGTAGTTCCCAATCCAGTGGTAGTCGACTTGGATCGGGCGGCCTGGATCTGGATCCGGCCGTGGGGTTGCCTTGTAGTTGTTGTTGTTCCTTTCCGATGCCTTCACAGGCCTTCCTTTGCCGTACTTGCCGCTTCCTATAGCGGGGTCCGTAGATGTTGAGAGTCGAGGATGCACCCGGCCAAGTAGCAACTCCGGGTGGATCGGGGATCTGCACTTGTAGGAAGGTCACTAGGAAGTCACTAGGAAGGTTGTAGAACTGGCCAATGTATTATCCAGTCTTAACCAACGCTAGATCACTAACCAGAACCTTGCTAAGCCGTAGGGCCAATGTACTTCCCGTTTCCAGGCGAAAGCGAAGGCACTTGCGATGTATAAGGCAAATTCGACACTGATTTATGCTTAAGTCCCATCCCATCCCAAAATCCTATCTCCCTATGGATCCTATCATCCCATCTGTATCCACTGACTCTATGGAGCTTGATTACCTTCCTTGCGTGTCCCTTGATTGCTCCCGTAGTACCGTAAACCCCGATCCATTGTCCGCTTCCTCGATCCCGGCACCGTCCTGATCAATCTGAGTCGGACTCAGAATCAGATCTGGATCGGGATGAAGCCAAGTCCGAATCCGTCATTCCGCTGCTCCACCAATCACCTTCCAGGCTCCAATTTCTTGGATTTTTTCACTCGTTTCTATCGATTGGAGCTACTGTTGCTATCCAGGATTCGCTGCTGCCGGTCTGGGAAAGCGACGGCACACACATGAAGGATGCTGACTATAACGGTGTTTGTGTGACTCTACTGGGCAAGGATGGGGACAAAAGAATTGTCCAGTTGCAGTTGCGTACGTTCACAAGGAGACCACGGATAACTTTGTTTGGTTTTTTGCAAACTGCATCGCTGCTGGTATTGCACTCCATGATCGACCAACATTTACTGACCGAGGAAAGCAGCTACTGGCCCAGGCTGTTCTTGATCGCTGGGGCTTGCGGGTCAACATCAAGTTCTGTGCAGTGCATATACGCTTCAACACAGTGGACAAGTTCAAAAAGCTGGTGTTACGAAGGAGAAGATCAATGATGAGATCATGATGCTACAAGCGTCACGGTCGATGGGAGAGTACGAAGTGGATTGCTGCTGACTATGACATCACTCCGCACGCCAAGAAACTTTTTGACAAAGAGAAGGAACATGTAGCGAAACTAACTGTGGTGCCATCCAAGGTGCATGTCTTCTATGTGTTCGACCCATTCGACCGTAGCGATATTGCATCCGCAACTACTATGTTCGAGACAAATATGTCAAGTGGAACATGCCGCCCATGCAAGGTGGTCCAGCAACTGCAAATTCCTTGCCGCCACATTCAAGCGGAATTTTACTCATTGGAGATGCAGAACAAGGGTAGGTCTCCTGTGTATGGTGTGATCCGGTATTTCTACCCCGCGTATTTGGTCCGCACCGTTCACGAGGCTTTTCGTAGTGTCGATATCAAACTGCCGGTCGACACAATCTCGACGTCTAAAAGCAATGTCTTGTCAGCACCTTTGTATCGGCAAGCGGGTGGTTCACGCAAGGTCAAGATGGCCGACATTCAGCGTGGCCAAAAACGAATTCAAAGCAGAGGAGAGGAGCCCAAAGCATCAAGGTCAAGGCATGCAGGCTCGCTCGAAAGTGGTGCTGCCGCCATGATCGCCGATGAACATGATGAGACGCCAGCCATCAACGCTTTCTTTGAATCGCAGCTATCCGCCCCAAGTAGAAAGGAGAGAGGGTTATCATTGCACCAACTGCGGTTTAGTCGGCCACAACGCCACACTGTGTTCGTTCACCGTTCAAGACGTCGAAGAAGCTGGATCCGCTATATGCCCCGGGATGTATGTCCTGGGGGAGCCACCCCTGAAATGCTGCGGAGTTTCTACTACGGGTACGTCCGAAGCCTCGGAAGAAGATATCAACTGAGATATCCTACAGGTAAGGAACGTTCAGCAATACGGAGTAACATTAGAAGTTGCTAACCAGTGCAATTACTGTGGCTGACGATACCTTTTATCTTAGCCTAGAATTGCGTGTAGGTCCTACAAGACACGCGCGACGATCCTCCACCGCACCTTGGATGACTTGAGCTTCCTCATCGTCGGACTCCGAGTCCGCTTCAGTGTGAGCCACAGCCGAACCTTGGTAGCTGGGCTGATGTCGAGCGGCGTCTGCAGTCGAGCGCTGTAAAACCGTGTCTTCACTGATATCCTCCATGATGACATCTTCCTCCTCTTCCTCAACGTCGTCTGCACCCTCGTCGCCCGACATCTCTTGATCCGCAGCTTCAGCAACCGAGCCTTCTGGAGCACGCTTCTCTTCGAGGTCTTGCCCCTAATCTTCCGTGCCCGCACCTTCACCGGTAGCCGCTGTTTCAGCTTGAGCACTCGATGGACTGTGGTAGTCCCTGAACTCCCGAACCCAAGGTGCCGTAACATCCTGCGATTCCAGCGAAGAGTCGACCACGACTTCAGACGCGACTTCTTGCAGAGTGAAACCACGAGGCACGAATACAGGGGCTCCAGGGTTGCAGGGCGCGAACAGTGTGTTGTACTGGTGCAACGAAGGGACGTCGATCCAGCAGTTGCGCCAAGGCTCGTGAGCGTCCACCTCGGCGGCCTCGCGGACCCAGTCGGTCGTGGCAGGGATCTATGAGAGAGTGTCGAGAACGTAATACAGCGCAGTAGGCTCGAGCAGAGCCTCCGAGGTGTAGCCGACGTCTCCAACCGAATACGGAAGAAGCTGGGACCACCAACGCTTAATTTGGACGCGGAGTCGATCCGCACGCCCGCTTCGTTCCTTGGAGTACTGGCGCCACTCGTTCCGAACGGTGATGAACACTGGATGAGTCTTGCCGACCCTTCGGCCAAGACGCTGAAGCCAACGATCAACAGCAGCTGGAGAGACCCAGTGACCACGTTCGTAAAGAGCGAAACCGAGGTCAGAGTTCTCGGTCGACCCGAACGCACGGCTGCAGAACTGTCGCCAGAGCTTGACCAGTAGTTCCTCACCACTTGCGCGAATCGAGATGGCAACGTCGGGCATGTAGTCCGAAGCGTCGAACAGACACGGCCACTCAGGGAGCTGCGCCAAGAACTCCTGGTACGGGTGGCTTGGGTTCGTCCAGTCTGCGAACGCCTTGATGCCGTCAACCGAGCACTCGACCAGAGCACTGTGTGGGACAGGAGGAACGGACCGAGACTCCAGTATCTTCTTCCAGCAGAGCTCTGCCCCAGGAGACGAAAACGGGACCGAGAGAAGCGTACCTTCCAGACTCAGAGTCTCCGGAACCACTTGGTCCGATGCTTGAGTGCGTTTAGCAGCCGACGCTTGGGTAGGACGTGACCGAGCTTTCGACTCTGGCACCGGAACTAATCCAGTCTTCGGAGCAGCAGCCGACGTCTTAGGAAGCTGACGGAGCTGCGTCTTGGTCACCTTGGCTGTGCCTTGATCCGTTGCTTCAACTTGCCTTTGGACGAACCTTGGACAACGTGACTGTCAGGCTGCTGGTCCACGTCGTCGCCCGTCAAGTCGATCTCTGCAGGCGGCGGAACCGAAGCCTTCTTGAGCCCAAGCACTACGTCGTCAGGCGCGTTTTCGCGCTCGACCGTGACCTTGGACTGGAGCGAAGCCACGGTAGATGATGGCCGCACCGTCCGTCCTTCCGAGGTTGAATCACGACCGATGCCTTGTAAGGCGAGTCGTAGTTCAGGACTTCAGACGCTTGCTTGTCATCATCCGGCGCCTCAACCTCTTGGACGCGACTCGACGAAGCAACCGACACCTCCGGTGAGCGAGACGGCGACCCGGGCATCGAAGCTGCCGAAGCGTCTGATGGGTGTGGAGAAGACGGTCGAACGAGGCTTGACTTGGACGCGACTGGAGACTCCGGAGTCGAGCCGACAACCGCTGGTATAGCCGCAGGATCAACCGTGGGTGTGCTCTTCGGAGCAGCGACAGTCTTAAGTCTGGCCGCAGGCCCCAGGTTGATGGGACGAGAACTGGACGTCCGAACACTCTTCTTCACCAGAGGCTGAGACGGACGCCCGAGCCGAACCTTCTTCTTCGGAGTCGTAGGTGTCAAGCCTCGAGGCGAAGAGACCGACGCGACCGCTCCCTCCGACTTCTTCCGACGCTTGGACGACGGAATGATGAGAACTTCGTCGTCCGAGTCCTCTTCCAGTGTCACGACGCCGGCCGACGCGTCATCAACGCGAGCGTGCTGACTTGGACTATTGGAAGCCGAAACCGACGCCTCAGCGTGCGCATCAGGTGACGCCGAGCCTTCAAGATGACGCTTGGAACCAGACGTAGCCTCTGCTAACGCGAACTCCATGGAGCTGAACTCGTGAAGAAACGTCTTAAGAACCTCTGGCAGGGCCGAGCCATCGCCAAGGTCGAGCTGGATCAACGAGAAGCGGTGCTCTTCCAAAGTATGGAGGTACGCGTGGAAGTCTCGGACAGTGTTGGTGTACCGCACCAAACCCTGTTTGTACGTCTGCCTTGTCCGTATCCTCAAGCTGCTTGACTTGGGATCTCATCTGGTCGAGCATCTCCTTAGTCTGACCGAGAGCTCGGGTCAAGAGGTTGAGCCGCTGGTTAGCGAAGTCTCGCTCCAGACGACAGGATTGGAGGTCTTTGCCTAGCCGATTCCGCTTAACTGAAACCTCGACGCACAGTCGGTCAGCCTTGAGACGAAGCGCGTGCTCATTGTCGCTCAGTCGCTTGCTATCCGCAGCCGCATATTGGTATCGCTGGACTTCGCGGCGCAACTCGTCCATCTTCTCGTCCCAGCAGGAAGGCTTCAGCAACGCGTCTGGAGCCACCGCTTGGACGACGTCACGAAGGCTCCGAGCCTCCGCAAGGCGCTGGTCCAGGTCTTCTTTGACGCGAAGAGGCGGATGGCAGACGAGGCCGACCATGAGCTGGCCGAGGTCTGCCAGCCGCTGTTCCAGGTACTCCTCCAGGCGTGACTCCGACTGCACCACCACTTGCGCGATCCGAGCGTCGACGGCATCTTCAACGCCATCATGGGAGACGTGGCTTGGCGATCGAGGAGTAGCTCCAACCCCAGGAGACGCGAACTCGAGCCGACAATAGCGAGTCGGACCCGACGAAGGCTCGTCCGAGTCATCAGGCGGCGGAGTAGCAGGTGGCGATGACGGAGACGCAGGTGGAGCTGCAGCACAACCTCGGCTTCCCATCAGCCTAGCGAGAGTTGGCGACCGAGACCTCGCTGCGCTCGACGCCGAGTGCTTGCCCGAAGCTTGGACGGACGACTTGACCACGCGCGCTGCAAGCGCAGCCTGAGCCTCTGCCGACACCCCGCCAGCACCAGCTGCAACGGGAGTTGGTGACGGAGAAGACCCGGCGCGAGAAGCAAGACCATCATGAGTGCTGGGCGGTTGAGCAGCCGCAGCTTGCGCTCGGGGTGCCCCGCTTGTCGAGGCAGAGGCGGAAGTTGGCACCGCCGAGCTCTCGGAGGTCGCGCCAGGAGTGTGGCCGTCGCTCGAGTGCGAACGTAGCTCGTCCGAAGGCTGCCTCACCATGAAGAGACATCAACAGATCAGTACCAAGCAGCAGAGATGAGCAGAGGCTTCAACAAGACGCGACGACATACCATATTATCCGCGCGGACAGCTTGGAGGGCGGCGGCTTGCGCTTCGCCCAGAAGATTCGACGCGCGTGGCATGGCGGCAGGACAGGTGCGCACCACGACGCTCTCCACTTGCACCGGTTCGGGTCGAGGTGGGGGCTGCTGTGAGATCGGGAAATGCCCGCTGAAGAACAGCCCCGCGCCGAAGCCTAAGGGTCTTGAACCTTCGAGTGACGGCTGAGCGAGCCTTCTGATTGGCTACGCACAGTCCCCGCATTAGAGTGACAAATTGACAGTCATTTAGTGACCAGGCGCGGCGGGTCATAATAAATCCCCACCTAGACCTCCAATTAGTCATAGTGAGTACATGATTTACCTCTCATTAGGAATCCGGACCTAACCGAGGAGTCGTCGCGGCTCGAAGGCTCGGTTGATACTTGACTTTTGTATAGGCGATAGGGATTAGCAATAGGGAAGGCCTCCTCCTTCTTCTCCATCTGCTTCCGTCCTCACACGATTGAAATTTCAATTTGTTGTGTCAATGAACTTCACTTGGTTGATTTGTAAGTGATAACTTGTTTAGGCTTCACGCGTAGTGCTTCTCCGGTGGCTAGACTATTCTCAGAACTTCCTGCTCAAGTCTCTCAGCATCTTGGTACGTCACTCAGATCCTAGCCCATCCATCCGGTCGTCCAGCATCTTAGCCATCGTTGGTCCTTGGCACAACAAATGCACAATGAATTGACTTTTGTAGCGCGCGTTTCCTACGATAAAACAGCGCATGCGATTGGCCTAATAATGCCACAGTGTTAATCACCTACACCGACGGACAGAATGCAACAGCCACCCCAATTTGTTGAAACAGCTGTCAAGTAGCAAGATCCATTTTATTTTAACGATTTGCAACCGCTACAGTAGTGTACGAATTACAAAGAGGCAAATGTAGATTTAGTAGCTGGTTTTAAGCGCCTTGTTGAACGCTTTCGTAACTGTGTCGGCATCGATGGATTCCCACGCAGCGATTGCACGCTTTATCGTTGCTATGCGTTTTTCTTTGGCAGTTGCAGCGGTAGTGTTTTCGGTCAACCACAAAGCCTTCAGCTTTGCCTTTAAAGGCCCCATGATGCCAACGTCCAATGGCTGACACACAGAGGTAGAATTCTTCGGCAATGGCTGGAGCACCGCCATGAGCTCCTCCGAAACAATTGCTTCAGATTCGCCGGATACATGACACTCTAAGTTATCAACAAGCAGTAAAGACTGACTTGTGATATGCTGACGCAGAAGGGTGCGCAAGTAGAACTTCCACACCCGCGCATCCATCCAGGCTTTACTCTGAACAGTATAAACATGGCCTACATATTACACAGTGAGTTATCCACAGCTACTAAATATATCAAAGGTAACAGCGTACCTTCAGGGTAAGTCGGCAATTCTTCCCTCTCGATGGTGCCATTTGGCTCTCCGCGCACAATAAAGAGCAATGGAAGCTTGACACCATCACCACGAACGGTGCAAACGGCAGTCAATCTGGCGGAATGCTTCTGCTCGGCAGTTATTGCTGCGGATTGACCTCTTTCCGACAATATCTTGCCCGGCGGTGCGCCAAAGTATTTGCCGGTTTCATCGCAGTTAAATACCTTGCTAGGACAATAACCGCTATACTTGGCCTTAAAAACACGTGCAAACTCTGCCTGAACCGCTTCTAAGTCTTCGAGTTTTTCCTGTAGAAAAAAAAGCAAAGCACAACCAAAGTTTGTCAGTTGCCAAAATAATCTGTAGTACTAGCGTACATGTTACCTTTAAACCGTGTGGAGTCCGCTGCACGAAACCGTGCCGGTATGCAAAGCGGCGCAACAGCCTTAGCAACGATTGATACGCCGTGAACGCGTCCTTCTTTCCCGAGATGTACCCTTCCAGCCACTCTGAGTGCTCGTCGCGAACATAGGAAGCCATGGTGGCTGCAGTAAGGGGTTGGCTCTCACGACGAACGTCCTTCATGAACGTAATGAGGTCCTCAGGAAAGGGGATGCTCTCGGGGCGTCCTGGCGCTCGGGAAAGCGTCTTCTCGCTACCATTGTATGCAAAAATATCCTCCTTCGCTTTTCGCCACCCAGATAGTGTCCCCCTTGGTATTTTTTGCGCCCGCGCAGCTTCACGTTGGCTGAGGCCTTCGGTTGCTAGAAGTGCGTGTCGTTTTTGTTTCATACTGTAGTGCATTCGGCGTTGCTTGGGGTGCGTGTATACCTCGTCAATAAGGCTCGCGATCGCAGCCTCCTCTGCACGCTGCTGCGCCACGTCGACCGGAGGGGGCTCGAACTCGGGCTGGTGCGCCAGATCGGGCGGCGGAGCCCGGAACGGCACCTGCAGCGCCAACTCCAGCGGTGGAGGCTCGAACTGCGGCGGCAGCGGAGACTGGAACTGCAGCGGCAGCGCCAACTCGAGCGGCGGGGGCTCAAACTGCTGCTGCAGCTCCGCCTCGATAGGCGGAGGTTCTGATGGCGTTTCAGCGGGTTTCCGCATTTTGCGGAGTGTGCAGCTCCGAATTAGCGAGTCTTTTTAATGAAATATGATTGGTTAAAAATATTGGGTATGCAGATCTCCGTTTATCATGCTCGTCTTTTTTACGTCACCTTGCAGTCACTTTGGTGGCTGTTGCATTCTGTCCGTCGGTGTACATGTACAGCTAGACGTGGCCCAGGCCCACCTGGGCCTTTCAACCGCTCCTAGTCTGTGCGAGATACCGAGCGCCAGACGCAGTTTGGTCGGCCAGTTGTTAACATCGGGACTTTGCTGCTTCAGCACATCGCGCAGAGACCCACGCGCGCCTCGCAAGCCCCGATGTGCCCCAGGAGGCAAGGGCTATAGGTAGTTGTGTTGCGAATATGTAGTAATTCCCACGGTTGGTTGATAGGTAATATGTACATTGCAAAGGCCGTTTGGCCCGTGATGGAAGTGCCAGAGGCCTGGCAGTGAGAGTGCCGGGGGCCTTCTCACACTTCGTGGAATTGTCCTAATGAGTAGTCCACTGGGCGCCTTCCAAAACCTACATAAAAAAGTTTAATCGCTGGGGTTAGGGTGCATTAAACAGTGCATTAAACGAGCTGATTAAACTGAATTGTTTGATGAGACCAAAAAGTGGTCTCATCAAACAATTAGTTTGATGACCCTTTTATCAGGTTTTATCGACCCCTCAACGAGCAACCGCATCAAACAAACACTTGCATTCACTATGCCATTAAAGCCAACCTCCATCTAGCAAATATTTTTGAATTCCTCGTCGCAATCGCAGTCACACTCTGGCATTCGTGTCCTCCCCGGGTCCAAGGTGGGATCCAGTGCTATGGCCGTATATCCTTGTAGACAGCGGCCCGAAGAAGACGACCTCTCTGCGCCGCCTTGAGGACCAGCAGCAGAATTGAAGCGTTCGGCATGCTTGGAGCTTCGACAGATTTCAAGACTGGGGGGAGCTGGGAGGAGGAGGGTATCGCGGTTGCACTCAGGGGGTCTTCGCTAACTTCAACCTGTTTAGACATCATTAGATATAGAGAAAATATCCTAATTTTGTCCTATGTAGAAGTGTCCATGACATCATCGTATACTTTATTTCATATATTTCTATGATTGTAGGCAAAACTAGCCGGACAAATAAAACAGTTTGGTCATGGTTTTGGGCACCTTTTTCGGAGCCCTCACCGCAGCGCTGATAAAAGCTGACAACGGGCGGATAAAAGGGTGTATTAAACGGAGCCGCATTAAACCGTTTTATGTAGGTTTTGGAAGGCGCCCACTGCATACTTCTACTTGAGATAGGAGTACAGTAACACTGTAAGGCTAGATTATAAAAAATAATGCGAGTGAGCAGCACATTCAGAAGATACATTATTAGTGGGTCTCAGTTCTGGCAGCAGCAAGATAGCGCACTTCGAAAACCCTCCAAATTTCCCCCAATCAGAGACGGAAAGAACTGAGACCCCCTAGTCATTGCTGCCTGTAGAACAAGAACACTACTGCCTGCGTGATGCTGCGCTGCAAAGCGCAGCGTCACGATGGCTCGCGGCAGGCGCAGGTGCCCAGCCGCGGTGACCTATCTCGACAAACCTGGTATCAGTGATTAATGGTAGTCGAGTGCATGTCGTTTAGGAGTGTAGGGCATCTACACTTACAGTATTACGAGGAGGGGGGGGGGCACGGCGTTAGGGCACCGCCGCCGTGGCCACATCCGACAAACGCTGCAGGGGTAACCTAAGTGGGAGGGGCTATAGCATCATCATCTCTGTTGCGGCTGCAGTCGATACTGTACAGTAGTTATTAGTGATGACGTACGCAACTTCCGTACGATAGTCCACAAGAGGGTGTAGTTATCGAAGTGCGAGCCCTGGTAACTCTACAAGTGAACTGCGAATGGCTATGGCACACTAGGACTACTACGATAAAAATGTGTGAGCTCTTCGCCTACAACACTTTACAGAGGTGAGCTTGACGGTATACAGTACTTCTCAATTTTAGCCAATAGTAACCAGTCCTATTATGTTGGATAGGCGTCCTACGTTTTTCCAAGCTAATTGATAAAATCAATGTCGGACAGCTTCAAAACAATAAAAAAAATCAAAGTAGCGTAACTCTAATCTAAAGCCCCGCCGTACCGCATAGGTGTAGCTTCAATACGCTCTTTATCTATAACAAACATCTCGGTAACAATGTAGCCAACTTCTCTTCATTCATGCTTACTACCATCAACTAATCCCTCTTCGTGCAGTTCCAGGGTCAGAACCTTGTGCAGTTTGTACAGTGCTTCCGCCGCTGTGGGTCTGTCCTTCGGGTTCATCGAGACACATGCGCGGCCGAGCTCCACCATGGACTTGGGTCCTTCCTCTGAAAACTCGACGGTAAGTCTTCCAGCAGCCACGTTCTGGAGGACGACAGTGCGGGGCATGGGCTGGTTGGAGCCCACCGAGAGTCTGGCGTTGGCGTACGGGGTCAGGTGCGTCGAGAGCTCAGACAGCACCACGCCGAACGAGAACATGTCGGCCATCTCGTCGTACGGATTCCCCAGCATGATCTCCGGCGCCATCCACATGGACGTACCGACACCCGCAGTCATAGTCTCGTCGATGCGTTCTCGGGAGATGCCGAAGTCCGTGAGCTTGGCGTCCAATGCTTGGCTCAATAAAATGTTCTTGGACTTGAGGTCGCGGTGGATCACGGGCGGGTCTAGCGAGTGCAAATACGTGAGCGCATGAGCCACGTGCAGCGCGATCTTGACTTTGGTGTAGTCGAAGCCCACGGGGCGGTTCTCCTCCTGGTACCGGACCATCAAAGCCTTCAAGTCGCCTCCGTCCATGAACTCCGTCAAAGAGCACAAGTCCGTAAGCGAGTCCCACGCCACGCCGACGCACCTGGCGATGTGCGGGTGGTCCATGACCGCCGCCATCTTGACCTCCGCCATGAACGCGTTCACGTGGGGGATACTGCGTCTCGAATCGGGCAACAGCATCTTGACAGCGACCGACTGGCCGTTGTAGCTGCCCTTGTACACTTCGCCAAACGCTCCACGACTTATGATCGCCCCTATGACCACCTTGTCACGCGGAATCCGAGCTGCCACGATGGTGTCGTCGTCCCAAGCTCGGTCCGAACTCTGCGCCAGCATCGTGGTGCGACTGCTGGAGTGGTGGTCGAATTTGCTGCTGATAGGTTGATGGTATGGCGCGTCCGGCTCCCCCATCACCGCCAACGTCTCGAAGCGCCTCCTACTCCTCTGCTTGCGACGGATGATAAGCCCGGCAACGATTATTGCCACGACGACGACTGCAGCGACGACACCGCCGACTATCGCAGCGGTGTGGCCAGAGCTGTCCGAGTCTGCCGTGCCCTTGATGACTGTATCGGAGCCCCCACTGCTGCTGCTGCTGCTGCTGGACGAGTCGTAGTTCTGGTGGATGAAGTACTCGGCAATATACTGCGCGGACCCCGTGTTGCTAATCCCTTCGTAGCAGCGGTGGTTGGCCAGCGTATCGTTGCCCAGCGCGTACGTCGTCATAGGCGGCTCGGTGCACTCCGTGTTGTCGTAGAGGATCAAGGCCGCCGATCTGTCGCTGCCGAGCGTGACGCTGACGCTGTTGTTGTTCAATGTGGTGAAGGGCTCGCAGCCGCCGACCAC
The DNA here is from genome assembly GCA_016169955.1 of Phytophthora vignae f. sp. vignae. Classification (NCBI taxonomy): domain Eukaryota; phylum Oomycota; class Peronosporomycetes; order Peronosporales; family Peronosporaceae; genus Phytophthora; species Phytophthora vignae. Next base: position 681,338 of record JABJUM010000009.1, on the reverse strand, counting down.
GAGCCCCAGGCGATACAGGAACGAGTCGTTCGTGCAGTTGGTGTTGTTGTAGACTTGGCCCTCCACGAACGCGTGGCCGTCGAACAGATCCTCCATCGGGTCGTAGAAGTTGCTGTCGGCCGAGTAGCACGTCGTGGCCTTGTAGAAGTCCGTGTTGTTGCCGAAATCTCGCTGGGAGCAGGCCAACGCCGAGCAGTTCTCGTTCTCGACCACCAGCACGTTGACCGCCGGCCCGCTGCAGGCCGAGTCCGTGTAGATGGACGTGGTTTGCATCATGTAGGACGGGGTGGAGCTGGCTGCTGAGGCCAAGTGAACCATGGCGGGCACGAACAACAGCGGCCGCATCGCGGCGGACGGACGCCGAGCTCTTCTTCGCGACGGACAAGAAGGACAAATGAGGTCCAGGTCGACTGGAGCCATAGAGTGGACTGGAGTGGAGAGGATGAGGTCGCCCTCGGGAAGGAAGAGACGGTGCAGTGATATGTACGGGAGGCAAACGGCACGGCGATGGCTCCAAGTTGGAGCCATCGCACCGATTCGGTTAGAGTTCAACCTTCTGAGGATCAGATACCGTCGGGCACATGTACCCATCGCAGCATATCGCTGGTCGTGCGTTGGATATACTGTAGGAATGGAGCACATCGAGCTCCATTCCATCGGGCCAACGCCAATTTCGGTGCAGCAATGGTATTGCAGTGCAGCGATGGTCTGTTACGAGGGGGTCAATTTGACCGTCAAATGCTAACGAGACCATGACGAGGTCCGTGGTTGAACCACTCTGAAGTGGTCCATTGTGGGTAGGATTTCACCATCGTGGAGTGCGATCCCTTGACGAGGCCGGAGCTGAACTCAGGTCTGATATATATTGTACACGTCGCCGTCCAAGTTGGACACCAGCCGGCACTGCGTCGCTGCATAATGCAGTGCATTCGTTCGGTCGGCCACCGCCGCGCGCGGCGTCTCCAACGTCGGAGACTTGGTCGGTGCCAGGGCTTCATTCCTACAGTACTGTAGGGTGGTTGCTCGGACGTGGCGGTAAGACAGATAAGCAGCAGAACTGGGATTTGCCGCCTGATAGACGAATGACAGAGCTTATCGAATCGCCTCATTGCACGCGCTGCGGGTGTCCACTACAGAGTAATCGGTGCTTCGATCATGTCGACGTCGGACGCCAGCTTCCTCGCCGAGGTCGAGAACTTGCTCTCGGAGAGCCTCTCCTGGATCGACGGGGTGCCTGTCAGCGACAAGAATGAGAGACGCCCGCTCCTGCAGCAGCAAGCACCCCCACCAAGCCCGCAAGACGCAGGAAGAAGACCCCGGTCGACGCCGAAGAGAAGAGCCAACAGCAGAAGGCCAAGGCGCGCGCGCGTCGCAAAGCGTACCTCGAGCGGCAGAAACTCGACCGAGAAGAGCTCAAGCGCCAAGTATCGGAGCTCACGACGCAGCTCGGACGCGAGAGAGCCAAGCGTCAGCCAGCAACGTCCGCGTGGAAGGTGCTCGCCGCGCGGCAGCTGGAGCTGCGTCTCGACGCTGAAACACGCCAGAGACGCCTGTGCGCGGAGGTCGTGGCGCGCGCGGCGCTCATCGGAGAGTTCCGCGGCTTCTTGAACGACCGACTCAAGAGCGACAGCGTTGGGCTTAACAGCGAGCTGCTTAGACGGCAGGAGAGAGTGCGCGTGGAGCCGTCAGACGCCGAGCTGTACGAAGTCTACGAGAAGGAGCTGGACGCGCTCCACGCGCAGACCGACCGAGTTCTCCACGACTGTGGACTCGACGCGGTGGATGGGGACGCAGGCGACAGCAAGCAGACGTGGACGAGGGACGCCAAGTCGGGCCATTTCCGGTTCACCGACAAGCACGTCGTGCCCTTCGCCTTCGACGAGACGTGTCGTTCGCGCTGGATCGTTGCGCACATGCTGCACCGGCAGGAGGACCGACAGCTCTACGACAAGGTCCAGGACGGCGACAACACCGTTGCGTTCAAGTTCCGTGTGTCGGCACCATTTACTTCGGGCAAAGTAGCGTCGGTACTGCAGCGCATCGTCATCCGCCGGTACGAGGAAGACGCGCGCCTGGTGATTGTCTGGCGCTCGTTCATGGAGGGCGAGGGCATCTTCACGGGCATGCACGCGGACGAGTCAGGCTGGGGCGTGGCCACGCCATTTGAGACTGGAACCATGCTCCAGACGTGCGTCCGCAGCGTGCCCATGCATTTCAGCAGCGTCGCGATGCTCGAACCCGTCGCCAAGCAGTTCACAGGCGTCGTACTCGACTCTGGAGCGGAAAACAACGCGGAGATCACCAACGCTCTCGAGAGACTCCTACTCAAGGATGCATAGACGAAGGTGCTCGAGCTCATGGTATCATGTCACCGCTCGATGAAGCATTCAACCAGCCACGTTGAGCCAAGTGATGACTGTGTGTCGGTGCGTAATCTCGGATGTCGTGGCCCAACTGTTTGACGGCAGGCACCAGCCTCCACGATAGGCAACAGGCAACCCTTGTCCGACACCCGACACAAACGCGGGGCTGGCTGGCTATCGTCACACTTACGAATTAGCCATGACGACCTCAGACGCAGCGTTCCTCGCCGAGGTGGAGAACTTCTTGACGTCCAGCGGCCTGCCGGTGATCCCGACACTGCCCGATTGCGACGATAACGACCACAATGAGACCGAAGCAACAGCTGAGACTTCTCCCAACCTACTGGTGAATATCGCTCCTAGGTTACAGCCAACGCGCTCTAGAAGCTTGAAGACGGCGAGCAGCGCGGACGCGAACGCTGACGCTGATGCCAAGCGCGAGCTCGAGAGAGCGAAGGACCGCAAGAGGCGACGAGCGTACCGCGAGCGCCGCCAACAGGAGCGAGAAGGTCTCAAGGAAGAAATCCGATGGCTGACTCAAGAGCTCCAGAAGACTCAGCAGGGCGACGACAGCGCGTACACTTCGGCGTGGAAGTTGGTGGCAGAGCGTCAACTCGCAGCTCGTAGGAACGCCGAGGCAGAGCAGCAGCGGCTGTGGACGTCGGTTGACGCTCGTGCTGCTCTGATCCAGGAGTTCGCAGCCATGATAAACGAGCGCGTCAACGGTCTCGAGGACTTCCTGGCGACGGATGACCAAGCGTTCGAGGACAGCGCGAACGCCGCGTTCTACCAGCATAAACGCGTTCGACAGGAGCCGTCGGATGAGGCCATCTTCGCTGTCTACATCCAGGAGCTGGATGCACTTTATGCTCAGACGGATGAGATTCTACGCTCCGGTAGAATCGACCCGACGGAAGCCAACTGGGACGAACCGAGCGAGACCTGGACCAAGGACCTCGACACCGGGTCCTTCGAGTTCAGAGGCAAAATCGTTCTACCCTTCGAGTACCGAGACTTCTGCCGCGCGAAGTGGTACAGCGCACCCCTGCACCACCGACAGGAGAACCGGCAGCTCTACACGAACGTGGCTGACCCGGAGAAGACGGTGGCGCTCAAATTCCGTATCACCACTCGCTTGGCGTCGGGCGAGACGGCGTCAGTGCTCCAGCGCCTGGTGCTGCGAAGACACGAAGAGAAGGAGCGCATGGTGGTCGTCTGGCGGTTGTTCACCGAGGGCGAAGGACCGTTCGTGGGCATGCACGCGGATGAGACCGGGTGGATAACTGCGTCGCCTGTAGTGAACTCCGACAAGCCGGGCACTGTCATGACGACCTGCGTTAACAACGTGCCCATGCACCTCGACAGCGTGACGAACAGAGACCCCAACGTCAAGCAGTTTGCGCGCACGTTGTTCGATTGGGGGTTTGAGAACAACCTGGAAGTCACCAACGGACTCAAGAATATGCTTCTCACGGACAAGTGAATGCTTAACACATTATTAAGAGCCTCTCACCTCTTAATAAGAGGTGTCTTTTGGAATTCTCTGGTCGATACAGTAGTCCACACATTGTCGAGATGTCGTTAAGTGGAGACTGTTTGTGGTGCCGCACGTCGGCATCATGCTGAGTGTGCGTGTATTAAGAAGTGTGCAACCTTGTCCGACGTGAATTCCCAAACAAACAAATGCTCAAACGGACGCTTTGATTACGGTTGGGGCTTTAGACTTTCAGATGCTGGCAACTTTATCGTTCTCATTTGTGTAAGTATTTGGCCATTGGTCATGATGACCACAGACGCTGCGTTCCTCGCCGAGGTGGAGGACTTCCTGACGACGTGTCATCTACCTGGGTTCCAGGCTTGACCCTTGACCACCACATCAACACATCGCGGTTACGCTCTGCTTCCGACGCTCGCCGAAGCCCCAAGACTATCGACGCTGCCACCAAGCGTGAGCTGGAGAAGGCGAAGGACCGTAGGCGACGAAGTGCGTATCGAGATCGTCGGCGGCTTGAGCGCGAGAGTCTTCTGCGAGAAATTGAGAAACTCACGAGCAAGTTGGCGGAGATTCGACAGGTTGCGGATTTGCGCGCTCCAGCGTGGAAACGGCTGGCGCAGCGTCAACTGGCAGCTCGTCAGAGTTCGGAGGCGCTACACAGACGGCTAATCCACGGTATCCGCGTCCATGAGTCCTTAATTCTCGACTTCCATCGCTTCATGCACAACCGGGTGAGATCAATTAATGATTCGGTCCACCAAAGTTCGACTTGAAGCTTCGGACAAGGAAATCTTTGCTATGATGATCCAGGAGCTCGATGGACGCTTCGCCAAGACAGACGAAATGCTACGGACGTGGGGGCTCGAGTCTACTGAAGAGAACTGGGACGAGCCGAGCGAGGCGTGGATTCATGACACCGACTCGGACTCCTTCCGGTTTCGAGGCAAGGCAACGCTTCCCATGGGCTACACTGAGTTGTGTAAGTATCGGTGGCACGCTGCGCAGTTGTTCCATCGCCAGGAGAGCCGAAAGCCTCACGACAAGGTGGAGGATCCAGTTAACACGTTGGCGTTCAAGTTCCGAGTCACCGCGCGGTTAGAGTTTGGGAAGGTTGCAACTGCATTGCAGCGCTTCGTCATCCGCCGTTATGAAGGGAGCGAGCGCACGGTTCTCGTCTGGCGGATCTTCACCGAAGGAGAAGGAGACTTCCTCGGCATGCACTCGGACGAGACAGGATGGGGAGTAGCCACTCCTACGCGTGGCATGAGAGTGGGGACTGTGCTCAGATCGTGCGTGCACAATGTGCCACTGCATATCAACGGCTCAGCACCTGCAGCGAAGCAGTTCAACGACAAATTACTCGAATGGGGACTCGAAAACCACACGAAAGCTGCCATGGCATTCGAGAAGGTGGCAATCAAGTGCAACCAACGAGTTCCTATCGATGTATGAACGGCTAAATGGGTGGCCAGATTATTTTCTGTTCAATCTTGCAGCTAAACATTTGCTTACGCTTACGGTTTTCATTGTTTTGATTACGATCGTTTTTTTTTTCTTAGCTTGCCGGCAAGTTTAGGTTAAGCTGGTTTTCCATTTCGTCATCATGACCGCACACGCCGCGTTCCTCGCCGAGGTGGAGGATTTTTTGACTTCCTGCTCTCTAGCTGAAGTTCCAAGGAGCCCCAAGACTATCGACGCTGCCACCAAGCACGCACTGGAGACGGCGAATGATCGTAGGCGTCGAAGCGCGTACCGTGAGCGTCGCCGACTTGAGCGCGAGAAATTGAGAAGCTCACAAAGAAATTGGCGGAGCTCCAAGCCGTTGAGAGCCGCCCCGCTGCAGCGTGGAAAATACTGCAGAGTCAACTCGTTGTACGACCCAGCCCGGAGGCGCTTCGTATGCGATTGCTCGAAGCTGTCCGTGTCCACAAGTCCTTGGTACTAGACTTTGAGTGTTTCATGACTGACCGACTGGGATCGATTCATGATGCGGGGTTGAGGATGAACTGCCACAAGAGAGTTCGGCTCGAATCCTCGGACAGAGAGGCCTTCGACATGATGATCCGGGAACTCGATGGGCTCTTTGCCAAGACGGACGAGATGCTACGGGCGTGGGGGCTCGAGTCTGCTGAAGAGAACTGGGGCCAGCCGAGTGAGGCGTGGATTCATGACACGGACTCGACGTTCTTCCGGTTGCGAGGCAAGATAACCCTGCCCATCAACTACTACAACGACCTGTGCAAATATCGGTGGCACGCTGCGCAATTGCTCCATCGCCAGGAAGGCCGAGAAATGTACGAAGAGGCGGAGGATCCCAATACATGTAATAACACTTTGGCTTACAAGTTCCGAGTCACTGCACCATTGAGCTCCGGAGAGAAAGCGGCTGCGTTGCAGCGCATCGTCGTCCGTCGATATCAAGGGAGCGGGCGAACAGTTCTGGTCTGGCGGATCTTCTCCGAAGAAGAGGGGGAATTCAGCGGCATGTATTACTCGGACGAGACTGGATGGGGTGTAGCCACCCCGACGCAAAGTGATACGCAGGAAGGGACTGTGCTCAGGTCGTGTGTACGCATTGTGGCACAGCATCTCAACAGCTCCGGAACAACAGTGACGCAGTTCAACGACAAGTTACTGGAGTGGGGGCTTGAGAACAATACGGAGACCACCATTGGACTCGAGAAGCTGGAAATCAAGTCAAGCCGACGAGTTGGCATCGTTGTAAACAGAGTCCACCGTCGCACCCGTAAACTGCTCATGTATCGTCACGCTTGAAAACTGCATTGACGCTGGTCCGAATTTTAAAAAAAGTGTCATCGTCCACGGAGTAAGGTCCACCTCGTTTCAAGCATTCGGGATCTAGGCCTGCGCGATCTGTAGTTGCTTAAATCTCCTCTCGATGTCCACTCCAACTTCGGACACAGAATCCAGCACTACCCCATTAAACTCCTTCATCACTGGTTGACGTGTTGCCAAGGTTTGCACTCGCATCGGTACGTGGTGAATGTACGCTCTCAGCGTCGTCCCGTTCGCCGACCGCGACAGTTCGTCCCAGCCAGTGTTATCAGCATGCAGTCCAGCAAAACCCCCTTCTCCCTCAAGCAGCGACCGCCAGACAACCACGACACGACCGTCTTGTTGGTATCGTCGGGTGACTGAGCGCTGTACCACCGACACCTCTCGACCCGACTTCAGTCTAGCAGTGATGCGGAACTTGAACGCGGCAGTGTTGTGTTGGTCCGGGACTTCGTCCAAGTGCTGGCGATCGGCTCTCTGTCGCAGGTGCGACGCCTCCCACAGAGCTTCAGACGAGCGTTGAAAGTCTATGGCCATCACGCGCTTGGTTCTGTAGTGCGAATAGCCCGTCGCCGCGTCCTCCGTCCACTGATCCCAGCTCTCGGCGGTATCCTTGAGAACCGCGTGGGTTTTAGCGTATACTGCGTCCAACTCCTTGAGATACGTCTCGAAAGTTTCAACGTCCAAGTGATTGAGTCGAAGGCGCGTGCGTTGACAGTGTGCTTCGGCTAGGATTGAGTTGCTGTCACACGCCAGTCGACAGTACAGATCCCTTATCATCGTCGTGCGAGCATCCACTTGAGCTCGGAGTCTTCGATGATTGGCTTCGGCGTCAAGACGTTCGTGTTTGAGGCGCCGAGCCAGGAGCTTCCACGCTGTGGTGGCGATAGGAACTTCCGAGTTCTTAGCTTGCTGCAGTTGAGCGAGCGTCGTCGTAAGCTGCTCCACTTGTTCCAGGAGAGCGTCACGCTCTTTCAGTCGCTGCCGACGGTACTCGGCGCGTCTTTCGCGGTCCTTCTTCTTCTCCAGCTCGCGTCTTGTAGCAGGGTCAACGCGGCTCTGTGGCCGTCCATGACGTCGGAGTTTCGGCACAGCGGAGCCTTTCGTTGACTCGGCTTCGTGGCTGTCTATGATGACGCGGAGCTCGATGGAGGGGCCGCATGAGGACAGGAAATGGTCCACGTCGGCGAGGAGCGCGGCGTCCGACGGTGTCATGGCAGAATGCAAAGTGCCACGTACTTAAGTACCCCGGAGTCCAAGTGATTCTGTAACCTGCTGGAGCAAGGGAACCTTGTCACATGGCCCCGCTCCTCATGGATGGTGCTGATTAGTTCATCTTACACACGACGACAACCTCCTCCTGACATTGCCCAACTGGTATGCACACGTACACAGATGCACTTAGCTTCATGAACTCGCTAGAGTACGTTTGTACACTTCGAATCCTCGCACTTCCGTTGCCTTCGAAAGCAATTGACGTTTCTTACAAGTGATACAGTACCAAGGTACTGTATCACTTCGGTCACTGCGGAGGCAGCATCAAACAAAGCAAGTGGAGGGTTTCAGTTGGCTAAAGTCTGTCCTATCCGTGTCCTCCGTCATCCGTTTTCGCATTTTGAGTGGATGAAGTTCCGTGCATGCTTCTGCTGATCGCGTTCAAGTCCCATGTAATCCACTCGCTGGGGTGAAGGGCAACTCTCTCCACCTAGGCAGTCTACACTGCAGCTATTAGTGTTGCTCGTGTCTAACCCCATCTTCGAAAGCGTGGGGTTCCAGCGTACGATGCTCCAGTGAGTGCTACTTCCCAATGCTTTTTGCGACGCCTACGCGTGAGCCAATAGCGAAGACATTTGCTGATGCCGTGGTTCGATCAAGCACCAGTAACGTGGATGAATTGCAGTCAGCCTTCAAGCTATGCTCGTGGTGCTTAATCAATTCCTAGTGTTCTGCCTAATAGCACTTTCTTCAGACTGTGAATGGTTTCAAACGAGTCGTGTGCTCTCTCCTCTAGCGCCAGCCGGATGAATTCTTCCACTCTGGACGGACAGATGTCCGAGCCGTTAATATGCAGGGGCATATACTGCATGCAGTTTTGAAGCAGCGTTCTCCTTCTACTGGGCCGGCGCTGGGGAGAATCAGACCCCACCCAACCGCATCAGCGAGCATCCCTGCGAACTTCCCCTCTCCTTCCACGAAAATCCGCCACACTAGCACCGTGCGATTCTGTTCTTGGTAGCGTCGAGCAATGCAGCGCTGCAGCAATGACGCACCCTTTCCTGGTGTTTGCCGGCACGTGACTCGGAACTTGATCGCCACGGTATTCTCAGGGTCTTCCACTTTGTTAAACCGCTGTCGACTTTCACGGCGGTGGGGTACATCAGCCACGCGCCAAAAAGCAGCACGTAGGTCTTACCGAAGTCGAACGACACAGACTGTTGACTTCTAAAGAGGAAACCTTCCTCCTGACTCGCTTTCCACGAATGGGAAGGACCCTTGCCCCCATAAAACATCGTGTCAGTCTGGGCGTAAATGTCACTCAACTGTCTGAAGTAGCACTGGAAAAACTCCGAATCGAATGCAGTGAGATCGGTCCTATTTTGCCCATCGAATACCCCACTAGTTAGGGGGGAATGCTCCAACTCCCCATAACGCAAAATGTGATGTCGTTGAACAGCACCGGCTGATACCTTCAGAGGAAAGTGATTTCGCACAGACAAATCGGTGAAAAGCACAGATTGTGAAAATATGCGACAAGTAGTGCTTCTAATAGTAGGCGGTAGTGAGCGGTTGCGAGGAGCGTAGCCGCAGCAAACCCGCGCGGGGTGCCCGCGAAGCAGGGCCGCGCGGTATTTGCGGAGGCGGGCCCAGCGACGAGCATTCCAGCGAACGGACCCGTTGCCGCACACTCGGAGTTAGTTTTCTTAATGCGGGGGTCTGGGGGTGCAACCCCCAGCACACCTTCAATAGTGGGCGGTGGAAGGTATATCGGTATTTCTGTGCGGTTCCCCCTTGGATCTGTGCGTTTCCCAAATCCGTCTGTGCGATTCTACCGGTCTCATACCTTCAAAAAACATTCTTGCAACTTTTAAGAATTAAAATTCTTCGTGGAAACTCGAGTGTTTTTCAAAAAACAAATACTGGTAATTTTAATTACTTGAAGTACAACGATTCTGAAGCTCGTGTTCTGCATTATAAAACGTGGCTATGCCGGCCGACGACGTAAACGAGCGTAGGACGATCAAGGTGGTTTAGAATTCGTTAGTTTTGTAAAAGCTAAGTGAATACATCTCTCCTTTGCAGCCAAAATAATAAATAAATAAAACGTGACTAGTGCAATCATTTCGAATGCTTGATAAACGATAATAAACGACCTCCGAGGAATCCGCATCTCGGCCCACAGCAGCTTTACAACTACATCGTCTCAGATTCGTCGAATTCCCTCTTTGGTTTGGTACCAGGAGGGTAAACTCTTAGTGTAGACTCCGAGAGGGCATGCAGTTTTATAGTAGTGTGACGTCCTTGAAGGGGTCAGGCCTGAAGCGTCATGGAGCGACGTTGACGGCACGACATGTGGGCAAATATACTAGCTATGCATGTACATTTGGTTTGCACCTACTGTACAAGACGAAGCGTTTATCTGAGCAGCTTTTGGTCGATTCAGCCCAAAGTGGAAATGAGAATTGGCGACCACCACGAAACGTGCCGGATGCTGCTCGAGTTGTAGCTGCGCGGAAGGAGTCCGAGTGTGCGCACAAGACGGCGTCGCAGTAACAAAAAGCGGTGGGCACGTGACTTTGTAATGACTTGCTTCAACAACTCTCCTGCAGGGTTGTTCTCATATTGGTGGCGACGATGAATGAGCGTCGTCGCTTGGCCGGCAAACAGACTATCGAACAATGCGTTGGGAACTGCGGCCAGCAGCAGCAATACATGTTTGACAACGCGCCGATACGTGTTGCCTTGTGGACGTCCACGGGCCGTACTGATCTTCTCTGTATCGTTCCAATGCGGACTGAAGAGTGCTCACAGTTTCAGCTGCTGGTCGTCACGTACGTATAAGCGCCTGGTCGCGTCATAACAAACTGCCAGTTTGAAACTGGTATCGAATACTACAGTACAGACAATCCCCTCGCTAGTCATGGCGTCGGGAACCCACTTTTTATTCCTAGTTGAGGGTATTCTTGTCGTAGGGTGTACCATGGGGTGGTACACTGGACTGTACCATATATATGGTACGTATTGGTGCAGTCTTTTGGTTACATATACCTAAAAAGGCTGCTCAACTCGATGAGCGGACATGAATGGAATTCGTGCAGATATCGATATATACCTCGGTAACACCGAAAAGGATAAAAGTATATTTAAGATAATACCGTCAGGCATGTGGGGCATGATGTAGGTAATGATACTGATGTGCAAAATAAGTTGCCACGACAGTATTGAGCCCCATTTCACTCATGTTGGCAAGCACCCAATCTCCATTCTAGTCAAAGGAACGGTACTAGCAGGTCTGAAAGCCAGCTCCGAATGCTAATGCAAGCATTAAATATGAAATCCGGTACGAAAAATGGACAATAGGAGCTGGTATCCTGGTTAGACTACTGCAGACGTCATGTACAGAATGGACTTTTCCTATAGTTAAGCACCCCAACACATTCATAATCCGTGATTTTTTATTCCTTATGACGATTGAGGGGTGAGGGGGAATATTTACTTGGCTTTGTATGTGACGGTCATTCAGAAATCGTTGGGACCCACCTTTATATTCCTGATGAGCGGGTATTCCTATCCTAGGGATTACTACCGAGGGGATCGTCTGTACCATTGACAGTCAACTTGACCCCCCCCCTGGTTCCTTGACTCTCCAGTAAGAACTGTTCAGGAACATGCTTTGCGGTGCCAAATCGTTGGTTACGAAAAGAGGCAGATACTTTCCTGAGGCAGGAGTTCTTGTCATTTTCAAATTCAGCTTTTGCGTACACTGTACTGTAGACCATGGCCGACACCGCCTTCTTGGCTGAAGTCGAGGAATTCCTCACTTCCTGTGACTTGCCGACTCCCGTACCAATCGAAGATGACCACAAGCACAAGACGAGCGAGTGCTCATCCAAGACTTCCCGTAAAAAAAACTGTTGCTCTTACACCGAGGAAACGGACCGCAAGTCGTATTACAGGCGTCGACAAATGGAGCGGGCGAGGCTTCGACGACAGGTGGTGGAGCTGGCGGAGGAGTTGAACAAGCGCCGACGATCCAGTGAGGCTATCAAGCTACAGGTGCCTTCAAAGTGGAGGGCGATCGCGAAGTACCACGAGCGAGAGCGCTTCGAGGCAGAGGACAAGCACCGACGGCTCTGCAGTGCCATCAACACGCGAGCTGCTACGATCGCAGCGTTTCGGGAACTAATGCACGAGCGCCTTGGTGCAATGGGGAGAGTGTCCGAGGAGGAGGCTCAGTTGATTAAGTGTGAACCGGTCACTCATCCGACTGATACAGAGATGCCCCCATGCCACACGAGCGAGCTCGTGCTCGACGCAGGGTTTGGCTGCGAGAACCGTAGCGCGAGCACATGCGAAGTGGAGGAGGAAGTCTGGAGAGACTCGGGGCAAATTGCTGCATGGATCAGTCAAATACAGTACTCGTTTCGATCTCTCATCAAGTGTGGTTGCCAGACTCATTTGTACAATACCAACGTACAGTACACTGCCGTAATGATGAGGTGTTCGCTGGACAGGCTAACTCGTCAGGAACCAGACGGTGTGGACTGATCACTCGAGCCCAGGGCTCTTATCCCCAGTGATCGCTGCCAATTTCCAGTCATTGTACGCCGCCGATGCATCGAAGTGGAGGAGTTATTGACGTCCTGGGACTTGCCGGCGTTGTCGTCGCTCCATTCGCTTGAAGAAGGCAATGATGCAGCCGCCACAAGCAGCGCCCACAAGCCGCGCGACCAGGGCTTAATAGCAACCGGTGATACCGATTGATACGATGATACTATACGCATATAGCCCTTGTATCAATATCAGGTGATATCACTAGAAGCTTGGGATCAGGATCATTGATCCGCCTACACAAACAGATTGGTATCCGGTAATATTATATCCGATACCATAGTAGCTTGCTCAGAACTGTTAACTTCCGTGATAGAAGTTCTACACGTGGGTTACCTTTAGCATGAGGTCTACGCCAAAATGCCTACTCGCTCCCAGGCCTCGTTTTCAGAAGCATGCCGCTTTGCCGGGGCGATCCCAGTCTTAAAATTATCTCAAATTATCTACAAAAAGTCAATAACTAGCACAGTTTCCTTGCGGTCATGCTGCCCTCGCTTCCTTACGCTAATAACTGAAGCTGTCCAACTGCGCCCAATTCGATGGAGCTGCGCTCTTTTGTTCTCTTTCGATCTCAGAACTAGGCTCTCGAAAATATAAGTAGCTTAGAGGTAGGGTGGTGCCCGCGCAAGTAGTACATATTATGTACCGACATAGGTATTTTAACCAATCAAATCGTAAAATTTACCACAACCACCTTCATTGATTGAGTATTTGTTTTTTTATATGATATTGATATGATATTGATACGACAGTGTACGTGTACAGTATCAAGATCAGTTGATCCAGCCCCGCTGATTTTTGAACCTGTATCGGTATCATGCATATCGTCAAAATAGCCGATGATATGAAGCCCTGCGCGCGACGGCGTCGACAAGTGCGAACTGGAGGAGGCCAAGCAGCGCAGGAGGAGCAAGGTGAATCGCGAGCAGCAGCGGCGCGAGCGTGAATATACTGCATACACGTCCGGAGCAGCGTCGACATCTCGGTCAATGGGGAAGACACGCCCCACCCGGTTTCGTCAGTGTGCAGACCCGCGAACAAGCCTTCGCCCTCGGTGAGCGCTCGCCACACCACCAAGCCTTCCAAGTAGCGGCGAGTGACTGTCCGTTGCAATATCTTCACCGTCCTACCCGTAGCCAGCCGAGTCTTGATGCGGAACTTGAACGCTGTTATCCGAGTTCAAGCACACCTTCGAACTGCTCTCGATCCTCTTGGCGATGCTGCACCATACAGGCCTGCCGCATAACGTCACACACTTTCTGGTAGCTGAGCTGCACCATGCGTCTAGACTTGAAGACATGGCAGCCTCGCGTATCGTCATTGCTCCACGTCTGCTCGGGTTCCGGCCCGCTCGCCAAATCGAGGCCACAAGCGTAAATTGCGTTCAGCTCTCTCTCTCTCTCTCTCTCTCTCTCTCTCTCTCTCTCTCTCTCTCTCTCTCTCTCTCTCTCTCTCTCTCTCTCTCTCTCTCTCTCTCTCTCTCGTACGTGCTGAAGAACTCGACGTCGGACTGCTCGGACCGAATTGTTCGCTGCGCGTACAGGTCGCGCTGGGTAAATAATTCCTTTGGTTTGATAAGATTGCCCTGCAGGAAGCGCTTCAATCCTTGGATCAGCGCGGCTTGCGCGTCGATGGCAGCGATGAGTCGGTGCTGCTCGTTCTCGGCGTTCAGTCGCGCCTGGAGATGCCGTTGCATGATGATCTTCCGCGCTGACGTTACCACGAGTCTGGAGCTCAGTTCCTTCACTTGACGTCGCAGAATTTCCTATCCACTATGGCGAGGCTTCAACGGAAGAAACCACTGCAAAACAATACGCTGGCCTGGTCTTTCGGGCGGGGACACAAACTTCGAGTGACGTCACGAATCGACTAGAGAAGCTGGCGCTGCAAGATACGTAGACGTTATCAACATAGAACTATGCCGTCCAGGTCAAACGCATCCCGAACCAAATCTCCGTGCGTAACAGGCTCGCCCCAATTGAAGTGCCTACCGACGTACGAATCGAAGTGTTCACCTCTGCCAGTTGCCCACAAATGAGATAAGTCTCTTCACTTCCGTGTAGTTTTACCTCGCTCAAAAGGGAGCCCTACTTACTACCCGTAGCTACGGCGACCAGCTCCACGTATAACACAAACTGTTCTTACACTTGTGCAATGTGCAGCTTCTCGAAGTCCTTCATGATCTCAACGCCATCGCCAGCCACCGATTCCAACACCATGCCGGTGAATTGCTTCAACCGTGGCTTCTGCAACTCGACGACATCGAAGTTCATCGGCGTGTGGGAGATGCACGTTTGTATCAGAGTGCCATCCTTCGACGGGGTGAGCACGTCCCATCCAGTTTCGCCAGCTCGCATACCCGTGAACATGCCTTCGCCCTCCATGAGCGCTTGCCACACAAGCACCATGCGGCCGTTGTCGTGGTACCGTCGGGTAACCACACGCTGCACTGCTGACACGACTCCACCGGTCGCTAAGCGGTTGATGATACGGAACTTGAATGCTGCCGTGTTGTCGGGGTCTTCCAAGCCATTAAACACTTGGCGATCTTGCTGTTGATGCGGCAATTGGCCGGACTTCCAAAGCTTCTGACACGCCAGATCGAACGGGATCGGCATCTTCTGCTTGTTGGTAAATACGAAGAAGCCCGTGTTACACTCACCTGTCCACACCCCGCTGGCATCCTCTTGGTCGCCCTCGAGCCCGCAAGAGCGCAAGACTTCGTCGGTCCTGGCGTAGATGGCGTCCAAATCTTGGACGAACGTGTTGCAGAAGGCCGAGTCGGACGGCTCGACTCGGAGCCTTTTGTTGAGCGGCCCCTGGTCGCTCTTGTTGCGGTCGGGAACCTGCATCAGCTCCTGGAAGCCTCGGATGTACGCGGCGTGAGCCTCGACGGCAACAAATAGCCGTCGCTGTTGCTCTTCAGCGCAGAGTCTTGCGTCCAGCTCACGCTTCGCGATCAGCTTCCATGTCGACGATGACAGCTCCATGCTCACTTGTCGGGCGTTCTTGAGGTCGTTCAGCTCCGTCGCCAACTCCACCGCTTCGTTCTCAAGCTTTTCGCGCTCGTCGCGCTGTCGCTGCCGATATCTGCTGCATCTCTTCCGGTCCTTGACTCGATCAAGCTCGAGCTTGACCGCGGGGTCGAGGGTGCTCTTCTTGCGGCCGCGCTTTCGAGGCGCAGCAGGACGCGCAGGAATTTCCGATAACTCACCTATGTCGTCACCGGTGTCTCGGGGCAACGCGAGTAACCCAAAGTCGTGGGAATTCAGGAAGTCTTCCACCTCAACGAGCAGTCTTTCAGTCGTCATCGTGACTGAGCAGAATCGGAAGTGGGAACCGGGATGGGATGGCGAGTTGAGTAAACGTGGTGTTGGAAACGGGAACTTGGAGCAGACGACATCCGTACAGTATTAATAGGTACAGTACAGTAAAAGACTCGGACCTCAACCTGGCGGGTCCATGTGGTGATACCACGTTGGATTTGCTATTGCACTGGCTTACTCATGATGACGTCGTGAGTACATGTCGAAGACTTCTTCATGCCACATGCATGTACCTCATTCTAGCCACCACACAACGTGAAGCTTATGAGGAACGCTTCGCTGGCCCGATCACACCGATTCAAACGTTGCCGCGCCTAGAGATACCGTCGTTGAGCGATGGTCTTCGACGACAATGTCACTACAGTCTGGAGATCTGTTCCTTCACAGCTGTTGTAATTTTTCTATCACTTGACGCCGTAGAGCCCCACGGATAGCCTCGATGCTGCTCGCGATTCGCCTTGCTCCTTCTGCGCTCCGTGGTCTCCTTCAGCTCGCGCTGGGCAAACGTATCCGCCTTCACGCGCCTTTTTGTGGCTGCAGCATCATCGCTGTCTTCAACCGAAACGATGCCAACGCCGGTAAGTCCCATGAAGTCGAGAACTCCTCCACCTCGACGGGCAGCGTTGCGTTCGACGTTATCTACAAGGATTCACGAAAAATAGGTATGCAGGCAGGAGGCACGCATGGATCATGGAGGATAATAACCCTGGGCTCGAGTACACCGCCGGTTAAACTGGCTAGCCGGAAAATGCGAGGAACAGTCCACCACTTCCACGTGTACTCTCGTTTGGATAACTTATTAGTGACTCGAGACTCGGTCACTAAAAGTTATCCTACAGTGAACACCTTATCATTATTACGGCACTGTCAGTGGTAAGCAGTGATTGGAAAAAATATATTGGTCTATACGCCGGAAAAATATTGCAAGCAAAATGCAAGACTGCAGCGCGGTAGCAATACAAAATACCCAATTGCATGTGCCGCGCATATTGCAATACAATATTGCAGCGAAACTCACAATACTCAACTGTGGTCACTCAGGCAGTTCCTCATTCAGTTCTGGTCACCTTGGCTTATCCAGCACGCCCCCAGCGATTGTCTGCTGTTAATTTTCAGCACCCTGATATCGAACATAGAGGACTCTTGAAAATTCTGTTATGTGTACATAATAAAGGAGTATTAGCCATCTGTATATTGCAATATCTTATGTGCAGTAACATATTGCAACACGACAGAGTATTGCAGTGTAAATTGCAGTGAAGTCTTTGATTGCAATACCCAATTGCAAGAGAGCAAACACTGCAATGCAAGACTGCAATGGCGACAAATCACGCAACTCGCTGCCAATATATTTTTTCCAATCACTGGTGGTAAGTCAGGCAACCACACTAGGTGGAGATCGAGCATGTATTTTATTTATTCGTGCAACTACTTGCCCCGAGCCTCTCCACTCTTCTTCCTCACGGATCTCGCAGCCAACCCCTGCGTCGAGCACGCTAGGTACTCGGGTCTCTCAGCATCAGCTGGATCCGTGCCCTGTTTACACTCGATCAATCGAGCCTCCTCCACAGATACTCTCCCCATTACACCAAGGCGCTCTTGCATTAGCTCGTGGAGCGCTTGGTGTAGTCGTCGCTGCTTGTCCTGCGTTCTTGCTCTTGATGCTTCGCCCTCCCTTTGGAGGGAACTTGCAGCTTGACAGCCCCATTGGCTCTATCGACGAAGTCGTCCGTTATACGGTATAATAGACAGCCTTCGTCGCCTGCCGTCGCAACCTCGCTATTTCCAATTGTCGACGGCGTCGTCGACTCGACGCTACAATACGACGTGCGGTCCTTGCCTTTCCATGCCCGCTCTAACTAATATTATAATGTCTTCCTGTTATTATTTTGATCAGAGCGAGAGTCTGCAAAAAAGCTAACGTGGTAGCTTGTGGCGACTCGCGTGAGGTGAGAAAATCTTCAACTTCCGCAAGGAAAGCGGTGCAAACCAGACACCCCTCAGTGCTGAATTGGAAATGTTAAGAGCACTTGTGAGTGATCTGAAAAATATCAAGTCTAACGAGATTCCCCAGGTGGAAGCCTCCCAGGGTGGCCGCCGCCGTGATAAATGAGCTCGGTGGAACCCCTGCGGGCCACTGTCAAGTCTTACACAAGTGTCAAGCATAATACATGTACTGTAACTTATAGCTAAATGCCTCAGCGAGCGCAGCTTGTGTTTTGGTGGACCTACACGACTCACACAAAGCATTCACCCTTTGGTTGATTTGCTCTAGCCTCCCATCCGTTTTCCTATCATACACGGTCGTCATCCCCTTCACACTAGCTTTACCTTCAAAGCAGAGGTTAAATTTTTCTCACGTGTTACTAAGCTTGTACAATGCAGCTTTTTCGAAGTCCTTCATGATCTCAACGCCATCGCCAGCCACCGATTCCAACACCATGCCGGTAAGCTGCTTCAACTGTGGCTTCTGCAGCTCGACGACATCGAAGTTTATCGGCGTGTAGGAGTCTCCCACTGGGAGATGCACGTTTGTATCAGAGTGCCATCCCCGGACGGGTTGAGCACGTCCCATCCAGTTTCGCCAGCTCGCATACCCCCATGCTCACTTGTCGGGCGTTCTTGAGGTCTTGACGCAGACACCGTGGGCCGGTCACACTTGCAGGCGAGCATGACAAGCGCGCATGTGCTAGCACCCAGAAGTAGTTAGCAAGCTGGCAGAAGATGTGTAGGCTTCTGTTGGACGGACATTAACTGAGTTGTTAGCAAGACTAAACGACTGTAATGTACCTCACCAAAAACTAAAACTAACTGTTCTTGAGGTCGTTCAATTCCGTCGCCAACTCCACCGCTTCGTTCTCAAGCTTCTCGCGCTCGTCGCGCTGTCGCTGCCGATATCTGCTGCATCTCTTCCGGTCCTTGACTCGGTCAAGCTCGAGCTTGACTGCGGGGTCGGGGATGCTCTTCTTCCGGGCACGCTTTCGAGGCCAGGGAGACGCGCAGGAACTGCCGATAACTCAATCGTATCGTCATCGGAATCTAGGAACAACGGGAGTAACCCGAGGTCGTGGGAATTCAGGAAGTCTTCCACCTCAGCGAGCAGTCTTTCGATCGTCATCGTGACTGAGCAGAATCGAAAGTGCGAAGCGGGGTGGAGTGCCGCTGCGTTGAGTACGTATGGAAGTCGTTTGTCCAAGGGCAACTTGGACAAACGATTTCCATAATATCTATAGAGAGCCCACGTAGTGATACCACGTCGGATTTGCTATTGCACATGGAGTCCAAGTCCAAGTTACACAGGCTTACTCACGAATCATGAGTCATGATGACGTCGCGATGATTAATACCCCCAGGTTGAAGACTTCTTCATGCCCCCACGTGAAGCTTACGGAGAACAACTCGCTGGCGCCAGCTCACCGATCCAAACATTACCGAAGTGTACGGGTTGCCAGGAAATACATGCAGCGTTCCTCAGATGATTTAGTGATTTGGTTTCATTGATAGCTTTCCAGACTGTTCTCCCCAGTCCGGAACCACGGGCACAAGCCAAGGCATCCGGATAAACTGCCCCCGACATGATGCGCTCCAGAGTGGATTTTTTTAGCAGGATTTCTTTTTCAGAGCTAAGCACACCTCGCCTCAAACTTGGACCGCAATGCAGCTCCACACGTCAGACCTCTGTGGAGCCGCGTGATCTTCTGCAGAAGCATGGCGGCTATCCATCCTCGGCAAATTCGTGCTCATGGGCAGCACCTACTCGCTCGTTGGGGTCCTTGGTTCAATCGATCGCCACTTTCGGGACAGAAGCGATGCTCTTTACAGTATTTGTCGCCCTTAGGTGTTCCCGAGCGTTATCCACGATATGAGTAAGCACTGACGCACTGGTGACGTTATTTTCACCGCGACTCCAAGCAAAACAATGAGGGTTAAGCTGTACGCCTTCGGTTGTCACAGTGAGTGACCGTATCGGGAGGTAAACGGCTGAAGGACAAGCTGAAACGTGCTTGAGGTGGCGTGCTTCCACGTCGGGTAGAGCGCCACTAAGTGTCGTTCGCGTGCGCTGGAAGCCCAGCGGCTTTCACCATTGGTGTTCATGACGGCACGCTGAAAGAAGCCGCATCCAACATACGCTGCCGTTCGCGCGAGTACCAGTGGTTTTTGACGGCATTGCCACTCCTCCCTGGCAGCTTTTCAGCAACCAACCCCCACTGCGTTGAATACTTTTCGACCGCCTCTGTCAAAATGGCCTCTTCCGCCCCAGTCCAAGGAGCCTATCACGATCGCAGCTGACCGTTAAAATTCCAGCCCACCCAAGCAACAGCATCGAACCCACCTAGGCACTCACCGAGTTGATCAAAGGGTCCAAGTGGTTCAGGAACCGTTCTCGACACTGATTCCCCATTCTCCCCGGCAAGAACGCAGCAACCTGCACGAACATGAGTCCTATCACTCACATGCTCAACACAGTACCCACGCACGCAGCACTTACCTGTGTCCACTTGCGCCCGATCTCCTTCACCTTCTCCAGCAGCAGTCGGTCCTCGCTCTCCGTCCACGTGCCTTTGCCTTTTACCACTTTACCGTCCAGCGTCCGGTGCCACTGCTGCAGACACTGCAGATCCGTTCGTCCAGGCAGCTGCGACGCAATGAACAGCCAGTTCTTGGCCCCATGACTCTCGACCAGCGACCGCAGTTTACTCTTCTCCGCCGCCGTCCAGCGCTGCGCCTTCGCCCTGTTCCTGCCGTCGGCTCGGTCTTCTGCACGCCTGGCCAGCAGCAGACAGCGGTTCTTGACGCTCTCAGCGCTCCGGCCAGCCAATTGTCGAGCCATTTTCGCCCACTGAGAGCGCATTGAGGCCTGCAATTGCAGCAGCTTCTCGTCCTCGGCGGCGCTCCAGTCCCGCGAGTCCGAGAGCGACGGCGCCAGGTGGTTCACGAACCGCTCTCGGCAGCGCTTGCGGTCGCGCGCGGGGAAATGCGCCGCAATCTCGCTCCAGCTGCTGGTGCCGAACTGCTGCACGAGTTTGTACAGCTTTGCGTCCTCCTCCGGCGTCCAGGAGGACCGTTTGGCGACGAAAACCTGCAAAGAGGACGCTTTACGCGAGGAGCTGGTGCGCGGCCTACAGGGTGTATCATCGTGACGCTGTTGCTGCGCGTTGGCGAGTAGATCACCGCGCTGGATCAGACGCTCGATGCGCTGGCGCTTGGTGCCTACTTCTCTCTCCAGCGCGCTCGCGGCAGATGTCGTTTCCACGAGCGCTTCATGTTGCTGCATCGTACTTCAATGATTGCAGCAACCTTAAAAATGTGAGCTCGATCAGTGCATAACGCCCGACAGTAAAGTACGCCTGCTACACACCACCTAACCCTAGTAAATGGTACACAGTACCCGCCCTGAACCATTGGCTGCGCGCCGAGCTCAGCTCCCCCCACCGCCGCCTTCGTGCAGCTCGACTCACTCAGGAATCTCCAAGAGAAGAAGACATGGCTGCCAACATCTCCAAGAAGCGCAAGTTCGTGGCCGACGGTGTGTTCTACGCCGAGCTGAACGAGCTGCTGCAGCGCGAGCTGTACGGCGACGGCTACTCTGGAGTCGAGGTGCGCGTGACCCCCATGCGCACGGAGATCATCATCCGCGCCACGCGCACGCAGGAGGTGCTCGGCGAGAAGGGCCAGCGCATCCGTGCCCTGACCTCGGTGGTGCAGAAGCGTTTCAACTTCCCGGACGGAGCCGTCGAGCTCTACGCCGAGCGCGTGGCCAACCGCGGCCTGTGCTCGCAGGCTCAGGCCGAGTCGCTCAAGTACCGCCTCCTCGGCGGCCTTGCCGTGCGTCGCGCCTGCTACTCGGTGGTGCGCTTCGTCATGGAGGCCGGCGCCAAGGGCGTGCAGGTCATCGTGTCGGGCAAGCTGCGCGCGCAGCGTGCCAAGGCCATGAAGTTCAACGAGGGCTACATGGTCAAGACCGGTAACGCCTCGCAGGAGTACGTCGACACGGCTGTGCGCCACGTGCTCATGCGCCAGGGTGTGCTCGGTGTCAAGGTGTCCATCATGCTGCCGCACGACCCCACGGGCAAGCAGGGCCCCAAGCGCGCTCTGGACGATGTCGTGACCATCCTCGAGCCCAAGGAGGAGGTCTACCGCCCGTACGTGGAGCCCACGGCCCCGGTGGTGCCCGCTGCCGCCCCGGCCGCTGCCCCCGCCCCCGTGGACCCCGTGTACCAGCCCACGGCCTAAGCTCAGCGCGTAGCTTAATTAATCCTATCTCGCAAGGAACGTCCGGTAAAAAGACCTCTTCTCTTCCTGAACCAGCCATACAGACCAGTGTTTTCTTGTTGAACCCATCTCCATTCTGTCCATTTTGTTTGTCCTTACATCTTTGTCCTTGTGGACAAGTGGTCCTTCTTGAGTCATTCTTGGATTTGGTGCCTGGATGGCGGAGGACGCTTCATCTCGACGAGAGGCTTGTGCGCGCTGCAGACGGCCGCCGCGCGTCTGCTACTGCGCGTCGCTGCCAGCGCAGCCTTTGGCCACCGAGCTCACGCACGTGCTGGTGTTGCAGCACAAGCACGAGAAGCGGCGGCGCGCAGCCATCTCGTCCGTGCCGGTGCTGGCTCAGACGCTGGAGAACTTGACGCTCGTTACGGTTGACGACGACTGCGACTGCGGCCCGGGCGTGGACGAGCGGCTCGACGCTTTGTTGTACGATGAAGGCGGGGACGGAAGCTTCGACGCGGCGATGGTGCTGTTCCCGGATGAGCACGCGCGACCGCTGCAGGTTGCGAGCGGTGGCGAGGCAGGAGAGGGGAGTGCTGATGCTGCGGTGAAGCGCGTGCTACTCGTTGTCATTGACGGTACATGGAAGGAGGCCAAGAAGATCGCGCGGCGCAACAGGGAGCACTGGGAGAAGGCTGCGCGCGACTGGGAGGCGCGCGGCGCCGGGCTGCACTACATCTGCCTGGACAGCGAAGTAGGCGCGGCGGACGCAGCTACAGCTCCGCCCAAGCGCAGCATCTACGGCGACTTGAGGCGGTGAGGACGAGCAGCTTTAGTTGGACGAAGGTAGCGCTGAGCTGATCTAACTGCCTTGAGTGTGGTGGTGTAGGGAGCCGATGGAGGGCTGCATGTCGACGCTGGAAGCTGTGGCGTCGGCCTTGGTCATGCTGGAACCTGTGGACTCTGGACGTCGTGTACGCGAGGCACTGTTGCACGCCTTCAAGGGGATGGTGTCCATCCAGGAGCAGTACCAGCAGCGCGGGCGCGCCGCCAAGCTGGAGCAGTACGGAGGCGTCTCCAAGCAAGAGGCCGTCGAGGCCAAGCGGCTCGAGCGTCAAGCCAACCAACAGAAGCAGCGCGCGGTAGCTGCTACAGTCGACAAGAACAAGGACAAGGACGCCTCGAGGCTCGTGCAGCGCGAGTACGTCTTCTACACGAGCTACACTGACTTCCGCCACCGCCAGCAGCTCAGCCAGCAGGGCGAGACGGTCACGTGCACGTACGACGAGGCGCGCGAGCGCTGCGCGGAGCTCAACCGCGCGCGGAAGCGTGGCCAGCGGCTGGCGATGCTGCCGCTCGAGGCCTTCCAACAGCTCGGACAAGGAGACGACGCGTAGCGTAGCGCTCCCCCGTTCCAGCTGAAGAAGGCAAACACGACGCGCTCTCCCATCCATACTAGCTCCATGCCACTCTCCAATATTCCACGCCTTCCATGCAGGTCCTGCGGCCGTCGGACTCTGGATGAGCCAAGAGAGTCGGAAGCTCTCGACGTCGAAGAATCCATATCCAGGCCGAGTCCCGCGCTTCATTCCCGAACGACCATGGCCTTGCTGCAGTGCTGCTGGCCGCTTGTGGCGATCTCCCTCTTACTATGCAGCAGCAGCAGCGCCGACGCAGCGATGCTGAAGGCGGTGGCATTGTACAATGACACCGAGTGCGTGACCGCGCCCCTGAGTATGCAGGTCCTGGCCCCCGCCTCGAGCTGCAGTCTGCAGAGCTGCACGTCCATCGAGTTCGGAGACGCCACGTACTACTACAACACGACCTGCGTCGACGACTCCGTCAGCGTTCAGGACCTCGCGGCCACCGCGTTCGTAGGCACCAGCTACATCGTTATGCAGCAATTCAGTCGGGGCAACTGCAGCGACGACAGCTACGCGCAGACCCACGTGCTGCAGGCCCTGAACCGCTGCATGCCGTACGCCATCTCGTCCATCTCGGGGGCTGCCAACGCCTCCAGCGTCGCCATGATCCTCGACGACAGCTCCGTCAACATTCAGTTCTTCAACGCCGCGCGCTGCAGCAAGACGCCCGACTCCACAGTGACGACGAACCTGACGCAGGTCGCAGAGCACGAGTGCTATCTCTCCAGCAGGTTCTACGTCAACACGGACGACGACGTTGTGCGGGTTAGTAGGGGCGTTAGTTCGTCCAGTAGTGACGCAGCGTCGAGCTCTGCTTCGGGTACTTCGGTGACTAGCGAGTCTGTAGCTGACGACGACGGGGATCAGAGATTCAGCGCTGCTACGTTGATCGGCGCTCTGTCTGTAGCTGCCGTGCTGGTCTTGAGCGTCGTCGCGTTCGTCGCGTGGAAGTGGCGATCGACCAAGCGGAAGCTGATGCGGGCGAGGGACACGGAACCCAACGACAGTATCGCCATGCTGGAGCCGGACGACATGGTCTACATGTCGAAGCCCGTGAGTGGGCGGACGATTCTGCCTTTGAACAGTTTGAGCAGCAGCACGTGCTCGACTTTCCCGGAGCAGACGACGACGCGGTCGTTCAACCCCGTCCTCTCCAGCTTCGGCTCGAGTTTCCAGCGTTCAGGTCGGACTGCCACCTCGAGTTATCAGCGTTCAGGACGGACGTTCGTGCCTGGATCAAGCTCCAGCTCGAGTTACCAGCGGTCAGCGCGGACGTTCATCCCCGGGTCGAGTAGCAGCTCGACATTCCAAGGAACCACGGCGAATCGTCCATGGGAAGACGATTTCGTTGTGGCAGCGCGCATTCCAAGGGATAAAGTGGTGGTCGTGCAGCTTCTGAGTCGCGGGGGCTTCGGAGTCGTGTACTCCGGACTGTACGGAGGTCGACGTGTGGCCGTGAAGATGCTGCTGCCTGAAACCCGTCGCAGTATCTCACACGTTGTGGATCTACTGGCGGAGGTGAAGATGATGGCGTCCATGGAGCACCCTCACATCGTCGAGTTCATCGGCGTGGCTTGGGACTCGTTGACGAACATGTGCGTCGTGTCGGAGTTTATGGCTGGAGGCGACTTGAAGGCGCTGCTGAGTGACTACGAAGAGCAGGAGTACCCCATGGGCTTCAGCCGGGAGAAGCTCAAGATCGCGCTGCACATCGCCCACGCGTTGACGTACATGCACTCGCTGGACCCTCCGATAA
This sequence comes from Phytophthora vignae f. sp. vignae, assembly GCA_016169955.1. Lineage (NCBI taxonomy): Eukaryota > Oomycota > Peronosporomycetes > Peronosporales > Peronosporaceae > Phytophthora > Phytophthora vignae. The sequence continues at coordinate 656,136 of JABJUM010000009.1, read as the reverse complement.
TCCACCGCGACCTCAAGTCCAAGAACGTCTTGCTGAACGAGAAGCTGGACGCTAAGCTCACGGACTTTGGGACGTCCCGCGAACGGGTGAACGAGTCCATGACTGGAGGCGTTGGGACGTGCCTGTGGATGGCGCCGGAGGTGATGATCGGGGACAAGTACGACGACAAGGCCGACATGTTTTCCTTTGGTGTTGTGCTGTCGGAGCTAGACACGCATTCCTCGCCCTACTGGCACGCCAAGGACCCCAACGACTCGACTCGGCAAATGCCCGAGCCTGCGATCCTGCAAATGGTGGCAATAGGGAAGCTCCACGTCAAGTTCTCCAAAGGAGCGACCAAAGCGGTCGTGGAACTGGGCAACTCCTGTGTGTCGCTAGACCCCAAGGCGCGACCGACGGCTTCTGAAGCACTCTACAAGCTTCATACGATATTAGCGGAGGATGTGGAGAAAGGTGGAGTAGTTGTCGAGTGAAAAATGTCAAGTACACGTGCTAAGTAGGTGCTTTTTACTTCAAGTATGAGTGTTGCTAAGCATTGTCGTTTCTGTAGCAGTGGGCCTTGCTGTGAGTCAAAGGGCAGGGCAATAACCAATAAACACAAAACAACGCCCGACATCGTCCCAGCTCAGCGCGTAGGCAGACAACTTAGGCCCACTCGTGGTGACATATCAGCCACTCGAGCATCTTGCCGTGCGCCTTGATCTTTTCGTCCAGGGCTTTCAGCTCCTCGCTCTGGATCCTGTCCTGTGCGTCCATCTCCTCCTCCAGACCCATGATCCTATCATTGAGCCTGTTATAGTCCTCTCGCTCGGTTTCCAACCGTTTGACGTTGGGGCGAAGTTCTTCATACTCGCCTTCCAACCGTTTGACCCTGCCTTGAAGTCCGTCGATCTCGGCTTGAAGCTGTCCATTCGTGTCTCGAAGTCCGTTGATCTCGGCTTGAAGTCCGCCGATCTCGTCCTCCTGTCGCTTGTTCACCGCTTCCTGGTCGTCGATTCTGCGTTGTAGCACCAGCATGAGTGTTTCCTGTCGCTTGTTTGCTTGAGCTAGGTCGTTGAGCGTCTTAACCCCTTAGTTACTTCATGTTGGAACGCTCATGTACTTCTCCGGTCCGGAAAAGAATTAACAGTTAGGTTTTTCTAATAAAACCTCTCTTTATTTTATTGGATAAAAATAATAGCGACTACGATGTACGACCAGCGCTAATATGAAGGTGTCGACACAACAAAAGGAGCCAGCCCCTATCGGCACAACAAAACGAGCCAGCAACACGATAATGGGGCGGGCCAAGGGCACCGTCGACATCCCTGAGGAAACGCGGCAAGCCATCGCGCTGTTCCTCGCTGAGCGGTCTGTGGGCGGCCGCTTGAAGCGTGGGGCAGCGTCGACACGCTTGACCACTGTTTCCTGACCCTTCAAAACGTCATGGAAACAGTGATCAAGCACCACGGACACAACGACTACAAGCTCTCGCACTACAAGCAGCGGCGTGGACTCGCGTCAAGTGCATCTCCGCCAGCGCTGACATGTGAACCAGCTGCGGTAGAAAGTGGGATTCACCATCTTTTGTGTGGAGCACTTCAGTTTCTCTAATTCATAGTACATCATCTGATAAATCATAGCTCTAACATTGAGGCTTGTTCTATTGGCTGAAATCAATGGGATTCGAACACTGATTTGTCGCATATCAATCTAACCAGCAAAAAACCTCGTGGTTCCGATTGCTAAAACAACCGAAAGGGAGGGCTATTTTAACGAAACTGTGGGGCTGTATGGAACAACTGTTTAAAGTACTTTAGAATGATTATTTTAGTTTTGCGTAATTCCATCTAGCAACGACACAGCGAAAAAAACCTTAGAGGGGTCGTGGATACCTCCATTGCGAGCGTGGTAGTTAGATACTGCGTCGTGTTAAGCGCTCGTAAAAAATATACCTGGAAAGCCCGCACTTAGAGCTTTCGAATGCAGGTTTCGCAGCATCAATACAGTCATTACTTTTTCAGATATGCATTGGTATGTGAACTGTTAATTCTTTTCCGGACCGGAGAAGTATACCCTAATTCCCTCTTGTCGCAGCGTTTATGCTATGTTGGAACGCTCAACATAAGCAGAAATTTCACTTGGAGTTTGTATGGACCATTTTTCGTTATCCTGGTATACAAAAAGTAATATATTTTTCTGTGTGTAAAATGGGCACATGCACAGGGCTAGGTTGTCGTTGGTGCGGGTTCTTTCCAAAGTGCAAGAGAAAGGATGCTGCCACCCATCAAATAGGTGGCCGACGGCCACTGATTTCTCTCATTCGAGAAAACGACCGCCAGACGAACAATGGTCGCCCCCGTCGGGAAGACACCGCGCCACACGCTCACGCCGGCGGAGAAGAAGAAGTGCCTGGAGGCACAGCGGCGGGAGCGACGACTACGCCGCGCGGAAGAGAAGGAGGCGAGGGCACGAGCTGCTGCGGTAGCACCGCCGCAGAAGAAGGCGGCGGCGAAGACGATGGCTGCAGCGGCTGCGAATGCAGCTCCAGCGGCGAACCTCGCGTCTGCAGAGGCGAAGCAGACTGTGGAGGAGGCGACGACGGCAGCTGCGGAGGCAATCCCCGGTGCGGAGGAAGAGGAAGCACCTCCAGCAGAGCCGAAGGCGACGGGCAAGGCGCGGAAGGCGCCAACTCGGAAGAAGGCGCCTGATCAGACGCCAGCTATGTGGAGGAGCGGGCCAACGCCGGTCGCGACCGCCGCACACGCTGACGACGCAGCACCAGCAGTGGTCGCAGCGGAGGTTGCATGTGCAATGGCCAGCATTGTGGCGACGATTGTGGAGGAGGCGACACCGGTGGAAGGAGGGACACCCCGTGTGGCACCTGACTCCGTGACGAGCAGCACTCGGCCGGGCACGAAGTCATCCAGCTCCGGCAAGCGCAAGCGCGCTGAGACGACGGAATCGAGGAAGCGCCGACGCAGGATCCTCGATGAGGATAGCGCAGATGATGAAGGAGACAATGATGGAGAGGTACGCTATGCTGGACGAAGGCAACATAATGTGCTGGATATTGTCGTTTACTCAACATATCGCTAACATAAGCTTACTCTTTATTTGTTTCTAGGTATATTCAAGTGAGGAAGCGGGTGTCAGTGCAGACACTGTCGGTGTGGACGCGCGTGTTGCTGTTTCACTGGATTGTGTTGTCGACGGTGACCCCAATTTGATGGACGACGGGGCCGCCATTTGTACAGGCCTCAACTCGGACGAAGACCCCGACGTGCGCGAGGAACCGGAGGACGAAGAAGACGCAGAGGACGACGACAGCTGGGACGGCGACTGGGATATCGGCCAACTCACTGACGAAGAATCAGAGGAGGAGCGGGAGGAGCTACCTGAGTCTGTGTGTTCGTCTGCCGCGAAGGACAGCAAGTACATCACGGCGATGAGAGATATCGGGTGGGAATATGGTAAGTTGGATGCACTCGACATAAGTGATCGGCTGTGTATTCGTATCCAACATATTTACTAACATAATGTTTTGGTACTATTTACAGATGAATCGAAGTTCGGACCAGACCCCACGTATGCCGACCTTTACGATGGCCCATACGGCCCAACCCCCAGCGTTCTTGAAGTTGCCGAAGACCCCTTGGGTCTTCTGTTCTACTTCATGCCGCCCAAGCTCTGGGCGCAGATTGCAGTGGAGAGCAACACGTACCACCGTCAGTCCATTCCCGAGCGCGCGAGGGCGATCCAAAAGCAGCAGCGCAAGAAAGGTGGCGAAGTTGAAGACCTCGGCGATATTCGGCGTCGCCTCGCTGGTGTCAAGGATATTGAAGCCTACGAGGTGCTGCAGGTGATGGGCCTGCTCATTGCCAGGATGCTGGCACCGATTCGCAAGGGCATTGCAGCGCATTGGTCAGTGGCGAAGGTGGGCGCCATGCCTGCGAATCGATTCAGCCTCTTCATGAGCAAGAACCGCTTCTTCCACATCATGGGCTACATGCACTTTTCCAACAACAAGTCTCCGAAGGCGAAGACCGACCGAGCCTGGAAGATCCGTCCAGTCGTCGACGTGCTGCAACGGACCTTCGCCCGCGGTTACCGCGTTCCCCCGATCATCAGCTTCGATGAAGCAACGCTGCTGTCGCGTTCCAGATACAACCCGACTCGACAGTTCAACAAGGACAAGCCTCACAAGTGGGGGACGAAGGTGTTCGTCGCAGCTTGTGCCAAGACAGCTTACTGCATGAGGTGAGAAGACCCGTGGCGAGTGGGAACTCGCCACGGGATTTTTTTTTTGGCCAAAGTCCTTATGTTGGATAGTAACCAACATAAGAGCTGCTGGGGATGTGGCCGTCTAACATAAAGCTAACTTTATTGATGTGACTGCTTTACTACCAGAATTGAAGTGTACTGTGGGGCCAAGGCGCACTTGCAGACGCCCGTACCGACGGACAACAACTCTGGAGAAGCTGCAGTACTGCGAAACATGAATGCGCTATGCCCGCCGTCGCCAACTTCCCCCTGGCGGCTGTTGGTTACCGACAGGTTTTACACATCGGTGAAGCTTGCGCTGGAGCTACTGCATCGCCGGCTGTACATCACCGGCACGATCCAGACGGACCGCTCCGGCTACGCCAAGAACATCATCACAAAGAAGAAGACCAAGCAGGTGAACAAGCGAAAAGTGATGGTGCCTCCACAGGGGACCACGAAACTTGCTGAGAACAAACAATTCCCTCAATTGACGGCAGTCATGTGGATGGACCGCCTTCCGGTGCACATGCTGTCGACAGGAGGCAGTCGGCGCACCATCTCCATCAGTACGTACGCACTAACTTTCTACAATGAATCGAGTGCTAACCTATCTAATGATGTATGCAACAGTGCGCCGCATTCACGGCTTCATGCAGTCTGTTTCGGCGCCAGAGATAGTTCGAGACTATCACCGCTCCATGGGTGGCGTCGACGTTCATGATCAGCTGAGGATGCAGCGCTACAGTGTCCAGCTAGCCTACAAGACGCGCAAGTACTACAAGACCCTCTTCTTGGGCCTCTTTGACATGGCGCTGGTGAACGCATTCATTATCTACCGCTACTTCCGGAAGGTGAGCAACAAGCGGCCTCCCAAACACTTCGCGTTTCTGGAAACGCTGATGGATCAGCTACTCGCCGTCGACTCTCCGGAAGCGTTCACTGCAATCGATGTAGGTGATATGTTGTCGATTCAACATATACGTTCACTCTTACGCTGACATCCAACATATTATCGTGTTATGTTGTTGTTGTCGATTGCAGCAAGCGACAAGTGCTCGGGAACGGACGGCGGCTTCCCCAGTTCGAGATGGCGCTCCGCAGCGGTCGGCCGCGGACGAAGGGCTTGCACCAGCGGATTGCGACCACCGGCTTGAAGAGAACCCAGACACAGTAACTTGTGAGCAGGGGACGAAGCGCCGCCACCGCACGTGCAAGGTGTGCGCCATCCTCAAGGTGCAATCGAGGAAATTCACCAAGTACTTCTGCCCAGAGTGCTCCACGGGCGATCGACGGTGCGTGCCTACTTCTATGTTGCTGTAATTGGAGACTAACATGTTCTGTGATCATGAATGCAGTAAGTACCTGTGTAATGTAGCACGGGAGGGGAGAGCCAAAACATGCTTCCAGATCTGACACACCGACTGGAGCAACGGGAACGACATCCCGAAGGCGCTCCTGCAAGAGCACAAGATCCGCAATCGGCCGCCGCCCTCGCGCCCTGGTAAGAAGCGACGTCGCATCACGCAAGGGGGGCGTCACGCCGCCGCAGAGCCCGAGGGAACGGCGGGAGCAGATGAAGGTGGCGCGTCGGCTAGCGAGGCTGCCGAGGAAGAGATTGATGAAAGTGCAGAGGAGGCAGACGACGAATCGTCGTAGGCAGTGTGTCTGTTCTTTGGTAGCTTGAAATCAATGGAAACTCTACTTGTGCAATTTGCAATCAATGAATGCGTCACTCTTGCTTTCCTGTCATTGGCTGCAGCACGTGAAGCCATCGCTGCTGGACGTGTGCAACGATGCAAAGATGGGCTCTCCAACAACCGGGACATTCGTTATGTTGATTTCGCCATCACAGGCACTGTTACTGCCTCATTTTGGCTGCATAAGATGGCTTTATGTTGTAGGAGCCGCTACTATACCCACCTGTCTTCTCTCACGCACAACCCCAAACACCCTCCCCAAATCGTACTTACGCGGCGACATATACAAAATCCAATATACTTCGATACGGGACGGTAAAAAATATACCCTCGTAAAGAGACCCGGGAAGTAAGGGGTTAAACACGTCCGGCGGTGGGCTTGCAATCGCCGTGGCCGGGATGATGACTTGAGGCTCCAAGTTCATGCTTGGCCGCTAAGTCTTGTTGTCAGACCTCAAATGGTGGTTGATGAATCGGATTGATGTTTTCTCAGCGATAGAGACCGACCGAATAGTGAGTTGTACAGACTATTGCAACTGCAACTTTGGTATTGGGACAGCAGCAGCGGTAGCTATGGCGGAGGATGGGGCACCTCCTGCATCGCAACCCGCGACAGCCTTCGCAGGCTTAGCGGCGCAACTCGAAGACCTTTTTTCACCGTCAGCAGAGCATTGCCTGGCGACATCCGAGCTCTCAAAAGCGTATAACGCCCAACCGAACGACACAATCCAGACACTCACCTACCTACACGGTTAACGCTCAAGGCGGCAAGATCGACGCATGAAAGGAAGGTCGCGCGTCTGCAAGCTGAAACCCTAGATCGGAAAGGTACGCTCAACTCACAGCAATGAACCATCATTCGAAGATCGCGAAGCTCGAAAGATAATCTCGAAAAAAGGCGGCCAAGGACCTTAAATGCAAGTTGCCAATCCAGGATGGAATCGTCACAAGCCCGAGTGAGTTTTTTTTTTAATGATGATTCGCCACGTGCCTACCCAAGACCTCGCTCTTGGTGGGATGCGCGTTCCCGAAGCTCCATAATGCTGACATCACTTGATCCTGACACGACCACAAGGCCAAATCCCCCTTCTGGCCGTGAAGATGCTATTTAAAGTTGTTGTCGAAAAGTGGGTATACGTACGTAGCTTACCGTTCCCTCACAAGTTATGCTGGCAAAGGGACCCCCACGTCGAGAACCACGTTATTTGGGATTCCCTCAAACAAATTCACAGGTGTATCTCGCATGCATACGCTTTGAATACGCACTTTGAGTGATACTTCGAAGTACGGGTATTCATTCATAGAAGTCAGACTTTATTTGTTTTCCAATTATCTTCAAGTGTAAGCCCAGAAATTTTCCACTTGGGGGCTACTTTTTACAATTGCGTTCGCGCTTCCGTTTTGGAGATCACAAGCAAACTACATCGCTTCACATGGCTTGTACTGCAGAGTATCAGTGTCCTTGGTCGTTATCTCGGGCGCTTCGCAATCTTCGCACTGCCCGCTTTAATGACCTTGACCGTACTTTTCAGATCAAGATTGTCCGCTTAAAGATGGGCGACCTTTTTACCCAGCTTCGCCATCTCGCCATCTTGAGCATCGACTGTGAACGTGAGTGCCTTGATATCATCGCCCTGCGCCTTGACCGTATGGTCCTGCGCCGCAGGCCTTCCGATATAATTATTTATTTTGAAATACAATACAATATGTTCCATTCAATAACTTATTGAGTGTCGACGGGAAAACTGTATCAGTTATTTATTGTGGACCAGGTGCTGCACTATACAAATTCCTAGTAGTTATACATAACATCGAACATAAACACTGCTACAATAATGTATTTTATGCGGTTCTAACTGCAAGCCAATAGTTTATTTCAATTGTGATCCGAAATACTATTACAATAGTATTATCGGAAGGCCTGGTCCTGCCCCCGGATCTTGTCACTCTGGGCCTTGATCTCATCGTTCTGTGCATCGACCGAGTTTTGAAGCTCCGTATTGAGAACTTGTATTTCGCTGATGGTGTTGTGAATGCATTCAGCGTTATCCTGAAAATAAATTGATAAAACTGGGAATGTGAGGCACTTTCACGCACTCTCTCAAATTTACCACCATCCATCGGTCACATGGGGATGGTAGATAGTAACTTAAATTGATGGAATCTTCTGGATAATGGGTCGGCGGTATTCATGAGGAAGCAACAATCAATCTTTGTGGCGAGAAACGGTATTAAAAACACGTACGGTGAGTATTGAGAACGAACCAGGAAAGCAATCCTTTTTGTTAAAACAGAAATAATAAATCGCTCGGTTAATTACGTTCTTTTACTCGGCAAGATTTACCGGGAACATTCTGGCGTAGTAACTCAATTCCACTCCACTCTTACCCTCTTTCATCTCAGAATATATCTACCTCTTGGAGAAGAGATGATAACACTCTTCTGCGTTTAATCGGGAAGGAGGGTGCGCTCACCGTCCAAGTTGATGAGAACCAGCCAGTGGGCGTGTCAACTGAAGAAAGCGATCAAGGCGGAAATAATCAAGGTCTCTTTCCGGCCAAGAGCGACGTTGTGTGGCGCAGACGTATGCCAAAGAGCTGCAAGACCTCGACCACATCGAGCCCTCGCTGGTAACCAAGAATCGCCAGCACTTCGCATCGGGTAAAGGGCACGTCTACGTGTTCGTGGTGGCTCCGACCCAACAGTTACACGCAAGAAGAGAACTCTGGCCGAAATGTTGGAGCACATTACGCCTTCACCGTAAGAGAAACACAAATACTTTGCTTTATACGCGGATCCTTAGTAGCACAAATCGTTGTCAAGTCAAGTGGCTGATTTCTCTTGCGTGTTCTTACTTCCTGAATAGCCGAAAATTGAGCCCGACACAATTTCCGAGCCCGACGAGACCAACCAGAGCCTTCGCCCACTTTGGTAGTGGGCGACCTGCTGCCACGTTCGCCACATGCGTTGCAGGCCTCGAGTTGATTGCATCCACGATATGCGGAGTGCGATCACTCTTTCTTCGCCATCATCTTCGTCTTCGTCTTTCTGTTGCGGCTTCACTCTGAGACGCCGAAGTTTGGTGTTTGAGTCAAAGGACTCGGTGCCTGATGGAGCGTGAACTGGCTCCATGTGGTTGGCGTTGGTCAAGTCCATGCAACTCGCGGCTAGAGTACTGGTAAGACGCATCTTGTGTTGGGGTCAACTTGGGGAATACCGTACGCTGCAATGCTGACACTGTACGGGGGTTGATTCTGGACCGAGTGGAGTTCTTTTGAGAAACGACGGCGCGACAAGCTTACGGGACGCCTAGTTTCTTCGCGGTTTTGATTACCATCCAATTGTTTGCTTCCTACTATTGTAGGAGGATCCGGGTTTGCTCGCTCGACATCTCCATGCCAATCAATTCAATCCTGAATTCATACAGTCGTCGTCGAGAACCCACGTCGCAAGCTCTCCCAAGCGCATTCTTGCAACACCTTCGCCTAGATGCGTGGAGGAAGATATGTACACTAGGACCATCTCACAGCGTCGCTCCCTTTTCCTCCTCATTTTATCGGAGAACTCAGCGCCATATTGAACTTCAAAATCAACCTTTCGGGCCCAATTTTCGTTGCCAGCGCTATCTGCTTCAGCTTGCTCACTGGATCGATACAAGAACGGATTAATCTTCTTGTGCTGCTTGTCCACAGGCCCGCGCAAATGTTCCCGAATCTTTTTATTCGCCCAGCAGCCACTTGCCGTGCTTCATCGCCAGGCGGAGCCGTAGTTCGTTTTCGGCGAACGTGTACTTCTTGGTGCATTGCAGGAAATCACCTCGCGAAGCTCGCTCACGCCGGCCCCACGGAAAATCCTCGTTTACGAAGACGAGCTCCAGTCCATACCCGATGGACATTTGAGGCTGAAGAAGAAATACTAGTAAGTAAATAGTTGAAGTCCATGGACACTGGATTGAACCCATACGTTAGCTGTCGTAGACCAAATTCAACTTGACGTAAGGAGATTGGATAAAAAAGTGAGAGTGGACGTACATGTATTGCGTCCGTTCTACTACATGCAGCATCAAACAAGTTGCGTGTACAGGTTGGCTAGGCGTCTTTGCTCAGTACTGCTCGGCAATCTACCGACAGTACCAACGCACTTACATCGAATAGACTGGGGGGGGGGGCTTTACGAGCCTCGTTCTTGAGTTCTTGAGCTAACGACTTACACGCAGTCGCTCTTGTTGACGTGGAACTTGCCAGTCTTCGAGTCCTCGCAGCCGCACTCGCTCGTTTTGGGGTCCTTGATGCAACCCGTACCGACGCCCGGCTTCGTGCCATTGATGTTGACCCTATTGAGAGAACGTGTGTTAGTTCGAGCAATGTTCCACCCCCGAAGGGGGGGGGGTACGAAAGCCACTTACTTATCCCAGAAGAACGTCCAGCAGTCCTCATTCACGACCATTTTTGAGTTGACCTTGCACGTGTAGGCGTAGCAGTCTCCGTATGGGTAGCCGTGGTTGCCGTCGTACTTGTGGTCCTGCTTGAAGACCGCGTACGTCTGCTTGTTGTGCGTGCGAGTGTTGTACGAGCACTCGGAGGCCTGGATGGCCGTGGACACCTTGGTCACCTTGCAGTTGTGCAGCTTGGGGCACTTGCCCTTCAGGTTGGAGTGGCACGGGTCCAGCGTCGCATTGACGAGCGCGGGGGCGGCGAGCAGGCCGAGGGCGAAGGCGAGAGACAGGCGCATTTTTGGTGAAGGACTTGGGGTGTCGGCGGCAAATTGGCGAGTGAGGACAGACATCAGCGAGAGATCGCCAAGTTTTGGTGTACAGTGTAACACTGCAGGACACGTTGACGATTGTATCGAGATTCATCACGATTTCGAGCGCCATCTGTGCCAGTTTGCTTGTGGCCGCTTTGGCCGTAGTGTGCCAGCTTTCCAGCTGGAGAATATATTCGGGGTGTACTGTACTGTACGTTGGTACGTTTGGGGGGGGTCGCTATCCGCATACTTTCACGAACACGGGCATATTGGTGTTTGTACGATACTGTTGAAATCCAACAATTGCGTCAACCGCAACAACTCTACACTTTTTTTGAGATCGTGCACCGATCACCGCGCATCGTGCATGCCCCTGGCTACATCCGGTACATGGATTACAGAACTCTGCCTGAGTACCGAACGCCTGATATATATAAGGGCTCTAGGTTTATAAAGTGATCTCAGCGTTACCATAGAAAAGACTGTACTGAATTAGTTTAGTTTAGAAGGACTTTGAGGCTTGCTTTGTTAATCAAGCCCAAGCGAAGCCAGAAGTGCTGAATTGATTCAGCGCTGACCTTTGACCAAACGTGTTCGCGCCACATCAGTGCGGTTAGTAGCTCCACTTTGAAAGGACTATCCGCTCCCTCACCTAATTGATCTAGTGCATGCATCATCTTTTCAAAAAGCACATACCTTTTGATGAAGTAGATTATCCCATGGTCCATTGACTGAAAATGTGAAAGTGAAAAGGTAATGCATAGAAGACCGCACAGGCAATCAAAAGCGCGCCAATTTTCAACTGCACAGCTCAGTACTTTTGGCCAAACAAAGGTATAGTGGATTTTTACATCAGTACCTTTGCTCATCTCCGTTCGACCAGTCGTTGGACCTTGAAGTATTAGTTATATGAGGTTATGTATTGTATACCCGTTCGGTATTTAGGCAGATTTCTGTATCTCAAATGCCACGAAATTTGTGTCACGAACACCCTGTCTTCCTCTCTAAAACCGTCTTTATATAAGATCTTGTGCAGTGTATCATGTAACTCGAGAACTCGCCACGAAAAAAAACTAAACGTTTAATTGCAAGCTTATGTACAACGATAATGATGCTTACTACTTCAAACAAGAGTTTTAGTAAGCTTACTACCAAAATGATCCCTCTGATCAATGGGTTATTGCTTGAAGTTTGTGCCAGATAGGATACGTACAACATCATTCACATTGTTGTGTGCCTTGACATGTGAACGACGTTCAATAAATTCTTTTGATGTCGTCCCCCCATACTATGGGCCATATTAATAGCGTGGAACACATGTACAGATGGACGGCTCTGTAAACCGAATCCATGTCAACCCAACGACAAGAGACAACAGTTCCTTTGCGCACATGACTCGGCAATTATGCGCAATGTGCACACCTGAAAGAGCGACACGTATTGGTACGCGTTGCAGTTTTCTCGTCCTCATTAAGTTGGTAGAATATCCTACTGGTGTGGCTTGGTGTTAGTATAATAAAAAAAAAACTACAGATGTACCTCCCGATAGGCGCGCCTACCAAATATAATACCTCCGCCAATACGATCGTCGGTGGAGGAAAAGAAAAAGTCCGAGCACTGAGATTAGTGATTTCGAGTAATCAGGCTGCCCATCATCCCCTTAGTGATCGAAGTGCAATTCTAATCTAATTCAGTACTTTTGGCACCTTCATGCTTTAATGTCAAGTACAAGGCCAGGCGTCAGGAGGCGCGCTTATCGGGAGGCAGATCTGTATAATAAATATATTGTACCTTACAGAAACTTAACAAGTCAATGTCTCTTGCGATCATACTCCAACGGAGCAACTAAGCTCATTGACAGCACCCCGTTGAAGTGTCGTCGGATATCTTGGTTCACCAGATCGAGAACGTGGTTAAAGCCACGCTTCAACAACTCTGCGAGTTCAGCGGGGGTAGCTGCGCTGGAGCACTTCCGACGCACGAAGCGAAGCATCCGCAAGGCCTGATCGAGCGTTCGGTTCTCCACCTCAACTAAAATACGCGAGTAGATCGCATCAAAAGCAGCTGACTGTGCTCTGGTGCTGTTGATCGAGTGTCCATCTTCATCCTCCTCCTCCTCCTCCTCATGGTCCAGCACGGCAACTTCAAGACTCTCCACGACATTCGCGAACAGATCTTCTATCGCAGGTAGCACGACTGGTGCTGGCTTCTTCTTCTTCGCAGCTTGGCCGGGACTGGCGTCGGATGGGGCCGGCGGCCTAGGTATGGGGGCAACCGTTGACGTAGGTCTGCGCTTCTTCGCGTACCGGTCGATCTCCCTGCGGATAGCAAACGGCAGCGAGTGGTAGACTTCCGAGTCCACTTGCGACAGGCGAATGTCATTCAGCGCGTCCTCCTTTCCCGAGTCGACCACAGAACTCTGCGCAGCACGAGCGAGTCGACTGTTCGACTTGGAATCGAATATGTTTCGTGCTGGATGTTTCCGTCGTAGTGGAGCTTTTCCATTGGTCTTCCGCTTTGGTTGGGGCAGACGGGTTGGCTGAACAACAGTCGGAGATGGCGCACCTCGGCCATACGACGCCAAAATCTCTTGCCGAAGCTGCTCCGGGAGCTCTTCCAGCACGTCCATATTGATCTGGGAGAAAGTTGTACCAGCAACGTCACGAGTGGCCGTGCTTCGCCTTGCTTCTTCCTCGTCTTTTGTTTCTTGGTCGCTCTCAGGTTCCTGGTGTGTTGTAGTGCTTCCTGCTTGTTCGCGTGAATCTTTGAGCCATGCTTTAAAAAGCTGCCCGCTTTTCTGGTTAACGCCTGGAGCGTCCGACCCGAGTTTTGTCGCCTGGACGCCAACTCCTCGTAGCTCTTCACTGGGGAAGTTAAACTGCCGAAGAAGCTCAATGCACGCTTTCCCAATCACGACCTCATCGTCGGTCGCTTGCGACAACACTTGGCTCTTGGAGAAGTTATCACAAATGCCATGACCCATGAACTTCGACGGCTCGATGGGAGCCCCTTCCCGCCGTTTCTTGATCAGCAGCGTCAAACACTTCGTCTTCACCTTGAGGTTCCTAAGGCGGTGGCTCAGCTCCTCGCCTAGCGCCATCAAGAACACGGTCGCGTCCTCCCATTTCTCGAACCGAATGCCGAAATTCACGACAGCGGATACGCTTTTGCGCATCATGTTGGACTCCATAGACAACGGGCGCAGATCGATCCCACGCGCGAAGTTGAACAGCATCTCGCCCGACGCCTTGCCAAGAGATCGCACCAGCTCACCTTTCGTCATGGAGGTCACCTGTCCAACGTCCTCTATACCGAGGTCATCCAGCTTCGCTCCAGTCTTGTATCCAACTCCAGGGAGATCACTGACCTTCAGCGACAGCATAAACTCTTCTGCCTGAGCTCGATCAGCGATTTGGTACATACCATCGGGCTTTGCCTTCTTGGAGCAAAGTTTGGCTAGAAGAACGTTGAAGGACACGCCGACACTGGCAGTACACCCCGTTTGCTCGACGATCTGCTGTCGAATGACCTTGGCCTTCTCCATCCCGTCGGTTCCTTTGCCAAGCTCGAGGAACGCTTCATCACAGCTCACAGCCTGCACGTAGGGAGTGTGCGAGAAGAAAATGTCGTAGATCTGGAACGACACGCGCTGGATGGCGTCGAATTGGTACGGCAGCACGACCAACTCGGGGCACAACTCCTTTGCCGTCTGCATGAACATTCCCGCCCCAACTCCCTTCGCTCGAGCCAAGTAGTTGCATGACGAGATCTCGGAAGACCCAGCATTGCCCGAGTGAGCGACAGCAACCGGCACCTTCTGCAGCTCCGGCCGTCCTCTCACTGCCACCGCCACGAAGAAGCAGTCCATGTCCACATGGAGAATCACTCGGTCATTAGACGACGCTGGCGCCCTCGTCACCGGCCCACCCTTGTACTTTGCCTGGAACTCCGCAGCTTTCTGCTGGAACGTCGCTCTCCACGTGCCGATGTGATGCAGGCGAGACTTAACGAAGAAGTGCCGGACGAACTCGGGGCCGTCTCGCGTCGAATTGGTGCGCAACTTAGTCGTCGAGGTTGCAGTCTGTGCCGGTGGCGGGTCTTCCGGCACATCCAGTCCGTCCTCTTCATCTTCTTCTTCCTCATCCTCGTCGACGGCCAGGAGATCCGGTTCATTGTCATCGTGATCCTCACTTCCTGCTGCATGTTTAGACGCCGGATCGGCAGCACCGGCACTTGGAGCGCGCTCGTCGTCTTCAAGTTCAACGGCAGGACTGTCGGAGACCCCTTTGGCCGAGGACGCCGACATGGAGCTCGACAGGCTGCAGATGCTGCTCTGGGTGGGGTCGGCGAATCCGGCGTACAGGAAGGGCTGCACGGGGAGCAGCCTATGTTGCTCGATGCTCTGCACGATCCAGTCGGGGCGCACTACGGGCAGGGGCTTCCTCGCTCGCCTACTCACAAGACATCATACTGTAATTAACTCACACTTTACCAATTGTTGCGCTCTTCACTTGACAACTTCAACTTCAACTTTTGACTACCTACTGAAGTTGCAGCAGCTTGGACGCCGGCAGGTGAGTGGCGATAATGTGCGTCACACGGCCCGTGTCGTAGTGCTCGAAGCCGCCGCCATGCAGCAACATTAGCCGGCGGATCTCCTCCTTGCTGGGCACCGTATAGCCGTCCACATACACGTGCACGCCCCGGAAGAGGCCGGCGCTGTCGGCCTCTGCTGCCCCCGCGGCGCTCTCGTTCTGGCTGCGCAGCTTCTGGATCTTGTGCGACATGTACACGCCGAAGCTGCCGCCATGGTGCTCGCCCACGCGCTTCCTGCCGGTCGCGCCGGCACCGGCACCGCCGGCCTCCGCTCCGACATGTCGGCGTCTCATGCCGATGACCCGTTTTTCATCCACTGAAAACAGCGGGAAAGCGTTAAACGCCATTTTGTCCAATCGAATCCCGTTCAGCAACACGCCCTTCTTCCCATTCGCCCAAAAGTCCAGCCACTGAAATGCTGCTCGTCCTGCGCGCCGGTCATTCGGCAACGTTTGGCCCAACGCGCATCAGCCGGCCGGACACCCCATCCCTCGCTCCTCCACCGTCCTCCTCCATGGCCCCCATTACCACGACGCTCAGCTCCAGCGAGCAGCACGACCTGCTCCCGTCCAGCAACAGCAGCAGCGACGCGTTCCTGCTCCAAGCCGCCGCGCTCAAGTCGTCGTCGTCGTCGTCCCCAGCCATGCAGAACACGGAGAGCAACGTCAACGCCACTGAGTCCAAGGAGCAGACGCTTGCGCGTCTGTCCATGACGCTGCCGTCGCGGTCGCCCGAGGACTACGTGCAGGACAAGGAGAAGCTGGAGAAGATGGCGGCGGCCGTGACCACGCTGCTGGAGTGCATCGGCGAGGACCCGCAGCGCGAGGGCCTGGTCAAGACGCCCATGCGCATGGCCAAGGCGCTGCTGTACAACACCAAGGGCTACGGCCAGAGCCTGGCCGACGTGCTGAACGAGGCCGTCTTTGAAGAGGACCACGACGAGATGGTCATCGTGCGCGACATCGACCTGTACTCCATGTGCGAGCACCACATGGTGCCCTTCACGGGCAAGGTGCACATCGGCTACATCCCCAACGGCAAGGTGCTGGGGCTCAGCAAGCTGGCCAGAGTGAGTGAGGTGTTCTCGCGCCGGCTGCAGGTGCAGGAGCGCCTGACCAAGCAGATCGCCAACGCCATCATGGGCGTCATCGAGCCCAAGGGCGTGGCCGTCGTCATCGAGGCCACCCACATGTGCATGGTCATGCGCGGCGTCGAGAAGAGCGGCGCCAGCACCGTCACCAGCAGCGTGCTGGGCGTCTTCAAGAGCGACCCGCGCACGCGCAGCGAGTTCATGTCGCTCATCCACAGCAGGAGATAAACTGGAGACTGCGAGGGAGAGGATGAGAACGGACCATCACGGACGGACGCGCTCTTGGATGTCGCAACGGCGTGTGCTCGGCGGAGTCAACCAGAGGGGGAGATGCACGCAGAATCGGGCTCAACTTTTGCTTTACGCCGCCGAGGAGACTTAGAAATACGCCCTTCCGACACGCGCGCTTGTTAATAACTGGTAATGCTTTTGGCTACTGTTCGGTATGGAGTGCGCTGCGGTGTGTATTAGATGCAACAGTGCGGTGATGATAACTGTTGGAGTTCACTATGTCTACTAGGCTCACGAGTAGTCCGAGTCGACGGCCTGGATGAAGGCGATGTAGTTGACGTCGTTGGTGACTTTGCGGCCGTCGCGGTGCGCGAACTGGTGCGAGAGTTGCTGCACCTCGGCGGGCTTGAGCGGCAGCTGCATCATGTCGAGCACGGCCGCGAACTGGAACTTGGTCACGCGCGTGACGTTGTTGTGGTCGTAGTCCTGGAAGTAGGGCTTCATGTGCAGGCGGCGGTGGTTCACTTCGTTGCGCAGTCGCTCCAGCACGCGCTTCATGGCTTCGTCCACGCCTTCCTGATGCTGCTGCTCGCCCCCATAGCCCGACGACGTTGGAGCCGACACGCCGTGAGAGAAGTCCAGCGCCTCCATGAACGTCCGCCAGTCGATCTTGTCCGGGTTCCTCGCCGACCGGAAGTGCAGACTCAGCGTGTGGATGTCGGCGGCGTCCAGGACGCACCCGCTGCGGTTGAGCGCAGTGTGGAACTTGGCCAGCGTGATCTCCCCGGAGCGCAGCTTGTCGCCCTCGGCGATGAACTCCTTGAGTCGGATCCGCTTGGAGCTGAGCTGCCGGCGGATCTCGGCCAGGAGCTGCGACAGATCCGCTGCGCCCGCGAGGTTGTCTCGAGCTCTGCGCTTGTTGGCGTCGTGGTTCATGACGCCGCTCTGGTACAGCTCCTGGCGGAACGCGACGCTGCCCGGCAGAACGAGATCCCGGAGCTCTTCACTGCTCGCGTTGGTCGTGTAGCCTCCGAGGATCTGAAGCGCTTGGAGGAAGGCGCGGTAGTTGACGTCGCAGATGGAGCTCAGCGTCGCGCTCGTGCCGGTTGCTGCCTGCTCCCGGAACTTGATCAACAGAAGCCGCGACTCCGAAGCTTGAGCTGGCAGCAGGGCAAACATCGACAGCACGCGCTCAAACTTGGTCGAAGAGATGAAGCCCTGCTTGGCGCGGTCGAAGTCCTCGAACGCTGGCTTGATCTCCATCCGCTGGCGGTCGATGGAGCGCTTCATGGTCAGCAGGACGCGCTTCACCTCGTCCTCCTCCGCTGGCGTGAGGTCTTTATCGACCACGACGCCTCCGAACTGTCCTTCTCGGGTCTCCAACGTCTTTAGATCTTGGTGCGGCTTCTGCTCCAGCCCCTTCACAGTGAAGACGCTCTCCACGTCGTCGACGAAGGCTTTCCACGCGATCCAGTGCTTCCCCATGCTGTCCACCTCCTTGCACGCGTACTCGTCTCCAAGCAGCGCCATCTCTTCCCGGGACAGCAAGAAGCCGGCAGCGTTCAGTCCAGCACAGAACTGCGCCGCGGTGATCTTGCCGTGTCGAAGCTTGTCGAAGTCCCGGTAGTACTCCTCCAGCCGAATGCGGTCGCGCTTGATGGTCTGCTTGATGTACCGGACGAGCATCGGCACCGATCGCACGTGCGCCTCGGACGCGGTCTCCTCGAACGTGTCGGCGCGCAGCTTTGACGGCGCAATGATCTCCGACACGACGCCACCGCGTGAAGACGGACGGCTGCTTGAACGCTGGTTGTCGTTGCCCCAGTTCTCCAGGTCATAGCAGAACGTGACGTAGTTCACGAACCTTTCGCCGTGTGAGCTCGAGTACCGCTGCAGGAGTGCCCGCCGTTCGCTCTCGCCGTTGAGTGTGAGCTTGAACATGGCCATCACGCGGAAGAACTGGTCGACCGTGATATGCTCGCGTCTACCTTTGTCGAAGTCCTGGAAAGTTGGCTTGAGGAGAACTCTTCGAGTGGAGCAGAACGTGTGAAGCCGCTGCATCATCCCCCGATGAACTTCTGCGTCCGAGTCGGTCAAGGGTCCTCGCATCGCACGCGAGCATTTATCTGCAGTCGAGTGGTTCATGGCCTTGGCGATTGTCGACAAGATGTCGTCGAAGTTGTTGTCCTTGAGCGATTCCAGGCTGGCCTTGCCCTCGACGTAGTTGCAGAACCGAATGTAGTCGACCTTGGTGGTGTCCAGTGTCTTCACACTTCCGTATTTCTGCACCAACAAGTTCAAGTCGTGCTCGGTCACAACGGGGAAGCAGAGCTTCACGCAGCGTCGGAACTGAGCCTCCGTGCACTTCCCCGTTCGGAGCTGGTCGAAATCCGTGAAGAAGTTTTTCGTGCGGATCCGATCGCGAAGCACCAGCTCCGACAACTCCGCTTCAAGCTCCTGTAGCGCACTGGACTGGAAGTCACTGCCACACCCTCCCGGGGCTGATCGGTGACGCCTCTCCGGTGAGCGAGGCATCGCTGACTTCGTTCCAGCACCCGACGCGCCGGGGCAGATGTCAAAGTGCAGAGCCCGATAGTGCACGTCCAGCTTGTCGCCGTACGCCTTGAGCAGGACGTCCATCTCGTCGGAGGATAACACCACGATGTCCGAGAGATCTCGCACGAACTGCGGTCTCGTCACCTTGCCGGCGTTGCTTCGATCGAAGTCGTGAAATACGTCCTTCAGCACGATGCCCTTGTTCATTACGGCAGCGAAGAGCTTCTGCTTCACGACTCCTAGCAAACTTTCCTCCGAGGGAGTCAACGGTTCGAAGGCAAACGTCTTGACCACCGGCAAGTCGCTGTGGACGTTCGATTGGTGCGCAGGCTTGGCTTCCAGCCCCTTCACCGTGAACACCTTGTCCATCAAGTCGCAGAAGCGGCGATAATCCACGAAAGAGGGGTCATCCGGCAGTCTGTACTTCGCCACGATGAGGTTGACCTCTGCGGTAGACAAGTGGAGGCCGCTGACGTCCAGCGCGCGCTTGAACTGCTCGGTCTTGATCTTCTTGACTCGGTGGGTGTCGAACGTCTTCATGAACTCCTCCAGTCGGATGCGGCGCTGCTTGCATAGCACTCGGATCTTGGCCTTCAGCGACCGGAACTCTGGAGAGCTGTGCATCTTGACTGACGAAGGAGCTTCAAGTGCGTGTGTCCCGGTTTCAGAGCAGATGTCGCCACGAAGAGTGCTGTCCTTGGCAGCACCATGCGAGTCTACACAACAGCAAAAATAGCGGCAAAACACCCACGCGAAAATAAAACCTGGACATCATCCGTTCATAGCTCTTACTTAGTTGGGGTACGCATCAAAATTTGCCTCACGCTCAATTGGCATCCACGGCAGGAATGTGCTCCGAGAATCGGGTGGCCTTGGAGATCTTGATATCAGAATACGGCGCAGCTTGCTCGACGTCCACGTAGTCCAGCGTCTTGAGCTGCAGGAGCTCGAAGAACAACGCGGCTGCGGTTCGTCGGTCTTGGGTCTTCTTTGTGAGTTGCTTGTACGTGACTTTCTCCTTGTTCTGGAGCGACTTCCGCAGCACCTTCATCACCTTCACAGTGTGCGGGTGCCACTTGTGCTGGGCTGAGGAGGCGTCTGCGGGGTCAACCTCGGGGACGCTGTTCGCCTCGGCACGAATGTCGTTCACAGCGCCCAACTCGATATCCACGTTCAGGTCCTCCAAGTCCTGCTCCGCAGGGTCGAGTGGTGCTCCGACGCCGTAGTCTAGGTAGCCGTCTTGCTCGTGTTCACTGTTGCCGCAACATACATGTTAACTTGGTTCAACTCAACAGGCACCATTGCGTACGGTAGCAAATGCACTTACGTTGTGGTCGGGCCCATGTCTGCGAATTCGAAGTGATTTTCCTCCTCGATGTCGTGCAGCATCGAGGCATCACATGAGCCCATCGTCACATCCAGACCAGCCTGAACATGCGAGGTAAAAGGTTAGTCATAGTTTCAACACAGGCGAGACAATGACGAGTAAGTAGCGTACCGAGGTCGAGCTGAGGCGCGAGCTCGCGCTCATACGGCGGGTCAGTTCAATATCTTCTGCGTGGTTCGTCTCTTTTTCCTTCGAACCGAACGGGAACTTCCGCTTCCTCATGGTCATCTTGAACATACTCAGCAGCTCCTCCGACATGTTGACCATGCACGGTCGGAAGAACATGTCGGGCCCTGGCTGCAGGTCAAAGTCGCTCTTGTCTCCGGTGTTCTTCTTGTACGTGATTTCTCGCGTGCGGGTGATGTCGGACGTGTCCTCCATCCCCTGTTTCAAAAATGCCGAGGTCAGCTCCGTGACGGTGTCACGCGCGATCTTCCTCTTCTTCTTGGGCCTGTTCGTCTCCACCTCCACGTTGGCCAGCGCCGCATCCAGCGACGCGCGCGTCGAGCCGTTGATGCTGACGTTAATGTCCGTGCCAATCTCCAGCGTGTTGCCGCTAATATTCATCGGGTCGTCCATGGGGTTCTCCACCTCCAGTGCGTTGTCCGCGGGCATCTCGAACGGCGCCTCGTTGAAGCCGAACTCGGGCTGCTCTGCATCGTTCATCAACGAGCTCCTGTCCGTCGACTTGTCTCCAGCATTGATGATGCCCGAGTCGTCCAGCGGCAACACGGGGGCGTCAGCTTCACGGGCCACTTCAATGTCGCTCACAGTACTGATATCCAGCCCGGAGCTGCCGAAGTTGTCGTCCAGATCGAACGCCTGCCAGTCTCCTGCTCCGAACGAGTCCTCCATAGTGATTCCATCTTACAAAAAAAGCAATAAGAAATAAAAGTCAGTAAAATAAAATATAAAATGAAAAAGGAAGGAGAATAATACCTCTCTCCGCGAACGCATTATTCTCTCGAATCCTGTCCAGCGGGTCCGCCAGCGTAATATCCTGGCGCCTCGCCACCGTCTGACTGGGCGCCGCCACCCACTCGTCCAGCGACTGCACATTTATCGCCCTACAATAAAAAATAATAATTAGTCATTATTCCCCCAATAATAATAAAAATATTTCCCCCAACTTACTCGATCGAGTACGTGACTTCAGCCTCGAACTCGCCGAAGTTGGACACGTTGATGGCGTGCGACGCGGCCTGCTGGCTGGCGGCGGGCAGGTCCACGACGCCCGGGCGGAAGGCCAGCTTGATCTTGACCAGCGCCTCGCTGCAGTCCGAGTAGAGGTATTTCACCTTGCGCGAGTAGATGCGCACGACGCCCAGCAGCAGGTGGCCGGAGACGCGCAGCGCCAGCGGCACCTGCGGGTTCACGATGCTCTGCACGGAGCTGTGGATGTCGGCCGTGAAGATCTGCTGCTTGTTGAGCTTCTTGTCCCAGTGGGCGGCCAACCAGATCTTGCCCAGCGGGCCCTTCTTGGCCAGGATGATCTGCGAGTAGAACATGACGGTCTGCCTTCAGGTGTTTGTCTACACCTGTCAGTGCTGCGGGTAAAGTTGCCGACTGGGGCAATGGGAATGGCGCCAAAACGAACTTGGATCTCGTTTAAGTACGATATTAAATAAGAGAATCTGTGGGCGTAAGAAAACTAATTTTGTTTGAATTGTATAGCGTAAAGTCGAAAACAATTAATTGGTTTTGTGAAGTGAAGAGAACAATATCAGGAACAAGAAGTTCTCTGATAAACTATTACACAAGATGAGCTCGACAGACTAGTGAGTATATCTCTATTGATTCTATCTGCTGGTAGTCGCGAGACGTGCGCGAGTAGCAGCTTGTAGATTCTGATTTGAGAAGACTGTTGCGATGTCGGTCCTGGTTGCACTCGCGTGAACGAAGTCGATGAAGCAGTTGCCGGTATCGCATCGAATCGATCCATTTTCTGGGGTTGTCTAGGAGCTTGTCGCTCGGTCGTCGAAGCCAAAAGGGCACGTGCCGCACTGCGCGTCCCAACCGCTCCTCAGGCAGCAGAACTCGTGTTGGTCAACACCCGTGTGCGTCGACAAACTCGAGTGCTCGGTGTTGTTCTCGTCTTGCTCGCAATCCCTGCGCTGGCTTCGATTCCGGGACAATTTGGCCGACGCAGTAGATGAATTTCTGCTTGGAGCCATGGCGACGTGACGCAGAACGCGACGAGGAAGCATCCTTTATTCAGAAAAGTGTAGATTCAGCTATGACTACCATGTATGGGAAGCGTTGGTGGTTTTCAATGTGAAACGGGGGGCGGGCACATGAGCGTTCCCTCACAGTTCTCGTGGCTGATAAGCGGTGCTGGTCCTGTGTGCAGCACCGGGTACTGCCCCGATGAAAGAGTCATCATGCTAGGCTTACGATACCATACCAGATACATGTACTCTTACTCATTCATTAGAACTGTAAGTGGAGTATTCATTAACTTACAGCTTCATCAACATGAATTACTGGACGTCGCAGTCATTCAGCGCGCGTGCGCGAGCAGCAGTTCGTAGGCCTGCAGGATCTGCTTGAACATAGCCTCAGCCTCTGGGTCCTGGTTGCAGTCCGGGTGCCACTCGAGCGCCTTGGCTCGGAACGCGTCCTTGACCTGCTGCTGCGAGATCGAAACCTTGTCGAATCCCCCAGTAGATGTCGGTGCCTCAATCCCCAGGATCTCCGTGGCCTGGCGGACGTCCGCCTCAGTGGCCGCCAAGTTGCGCGGGTCGTTGTCGCTCGGTCGCCGCCGCTGCCTGGTGCGAAACTTGCGCGGGTCGAAGTTGAACCAGTTGAAGGGGCACGTGCTGCACGCGACGTCCCAGCCGCACAGCAGGCAGCAGAACTCGAGCTGCTGCCGCTGCAGCGCCGAGTGTGTCGACACGCCCGACGAGCCGTCGCCGTTCTCGTCCCGCTTGGCGTCGCTGTGCTCGACGCAGGGGCGGGCCGACGCGGATGCGATGCCCACTGCTCGGCTTGGAATGGCGACGGCGTGGCGAAGAGCGCGCCGAGGCAGCATTTGAACAAGTGGTCAAGTGACGTGATGATGCAGATTTGAGGGGCGCGTGGCCGTGACCCAATGAGCGCCGAGCAATAGGCCTCAAGAACGAACGAAGGGGTCACTTCATCACAAGAGCTCTCCGTCGCGGTTCTCGTGGCGTCGACGCTGGAGGCCGGAGGAATCGTTGCAATCCAAGGCATGGAGCTCTTTGGATCTTGAAGCCCTCGGACACCACAAGCGGCCGCATCATCAGGAGGACAGCCATTTGGCGATGGAGATTCTCGACCAGATAGGATAGATCCATAGCAGAGAAAGAGAGAGAGAAGTGCATCAACCAAGCAGGTGGCGCGGCGACATAACCAGCCGTCCGTCCCACCAGCGAGCAAGCCTCTGCCGGTCGCCCGGCTCCAGCAGCGCTGGACTGACAGGGGGGGGGGGGGGGGCACCTGCTTCCTGCAGCTCTCTGGAAACGTCCGTGTCATTCCTAAATCCGTCACCAAGGTCCTCCGTCCTCGGCCTCTGGTACTGCTGCTCCAAGTGTCCCAACTCCTTTCACAGCAGCCCAGACAGACAGCCATGGCTCCGTCCGCCATGGGATCGCCCATCGCGCCGTTCCTGGACCTGTCGATGGAGTCGCAGTCCCCGACCGTGACCGGAGTTCGCCGCGGCCTCGACTTGCTGGGCGACGGCAAGTCCCCCGTGACGCTGGACCCGCCCACGGAGCAGCAGCTGCTGCCGTTCGAGAGCATGTTCCAGTTCGAGCGCATCAAGCGGCCGCTGGGCTTCGGGCACGTTCTCCTGCTGCTGTACGCGCCGTTCGGGCTGCTTCTGCTGCTAGTGCGAGGCCTCTGCTGCTTCGTGGTGGCTCTCATCCTGCCGCGCGTGTGCTCCGAGGACCAGATCGACCGCTGGCGGCTGGCTCGAGTCTTCGTGTGGCTCACGGGCACCCGCGTGAAGCTGCTAGACAAGGAGCTCTTCGACAGATCGGCGGAGATCATCGTGTCCAACCACATCAGCGAGTTCGACGCCGTCGCGATGCTCGACGTCACGCCCGCGTACATTTTGGGCTACGACTTCTACAAGAAGATGCTGTTCTTCAAGCTGCTCGGGGACAAGGCGGGCCTCGTGTACGTGCCCTACGTGTCCCGGCAGCAGGGCAACGGAGCAGGGCGAGATGCGGTGAGGCAGATCATCATTGACCGACTCGCAAGGGGCAACAAACCCCTCGCTGCGTTTCCAGAGGTAAGAGGGGGAGGACGGTAAATTGGCTGTTATAGAGGTTGATACTGATGCTATCGTGTTGTTTTGTGCTGTGTAGGGTGGGCTCACTAACGGGAGGAAGGGGCTGTTGCAGTATCACAAGTTCCTCTTCTCGCTGGAGAAGACCGTGCAGCCTCTTGCGATCCGGGCGTCGGACGGACCTTTCGTAAGGAGCTATGGGTTTCCGTGTAGTGTTGCTGAGGTTACCCGCTGACTTGTGGTGACCTGTTTGCAGCCGGTGAATATCAATGACGAGACCAGCACGTTCCTGGCTAACGTGTTGTGGTACCTGTTTGTGCCGTGGCATACCTACACGGTGCAGTTCCTGCCGAGCACTAGGGCGGCTCCTGGGGAAGACCCGCTGGTTGTGGCTCAGCGTGTGATGAAGGCGACGGCGGACGCGTTGGAGCAGCAGGCGTCTCCGTTCTTGTACCGTGACAAGATTGCGTACACCAGGTACAAGACGCACCAACGCAAGAAGAGCAGGCGGTGACAATTGCGTCTCCACTCTACAGCCTAATACCCTTCAAGTGTACATTGCCACCTCGGCCCGATTAAATATTTCTTGTATTGTAGTCTTCTGTCCACTCCTTAAGTTAAGGTTGCAACTATGGAGGACGGCAGAAAGGCACGTGGACAAGGGTGGTGTTTGATTTGGTGCTGCCGAAGACGAGATTGTGGTGCTAAATATCGGTATCTATTCCGTATCCCCGTGGACATTGGAGGAGCAAACGGGAAGATGATCCCAGCTCGACTCATCGCAATCACCACCGCGGCGGTTGCATGTGCGATCCAAGTATAATGTTACTCTGCTGGCGGGAATGCTCAATACAGACTCCTTGCCCAGCAGCCAAGATGAACTGGTGGGTCGATTTCAGGATACCCGTGTGGGATCACGCGAGGTCGCTGGCTGGTTTTCGGCGTGCACTTTGTCTTTCGCGGACTGTTTCAACGACACCAGCCCACTCCTGTACTCGGACGTTCAACGAACGCACGGCAACAAGTTATCCATGAGGGCGGCGAATGACACTGGATCTGGCACGTAGCGCTCTAAGCGAGACCGACTTTGGGTCCCGTTCAACGACGCGCCAACTCCAAAACAATTTACACGACTGCGTTTACATTGGACCAAAGGTTACAGCTACTTGGAAGTGTTGGATGCCACAAGGAGAGTCGTTTTAAACGCGGTGCTCTTCAGATACAAGCCCAGCTTGCTCTTGGCGATCTCGCTGGGGTCGTCGAAGAGCTGCTGCAGGATCTGCCGCCGCTGCCGCGCATCTGCGAACACCAGGAACTCCAGAACGGCATTCACTGCTGCCTCCTTCAAGCCAGGACGCACGACGCGCAGACACTGCACGTACTGGCGCATGACATCGTCCACACAGACCGAGTCGTACTTCATGAGGTTGAGGAGCGTCTGGCACAGCGTCGCCATGACCGCCTTTGTCACCGTCTCGGACACCAGCAACGATGCCACTGGAGCTGCACAACGACGCAGCAACGCCACAATCGCCGCTCCTTGGTCCGTCTTGGCGCACAAGAAGTCGATCGCCTGCAAGCCTTGCGTGACGGCCGTCATGTCGGTGCGCTCGGCCAACGGTTTGCCGTTTGAGACGGAGACGGGGTCTTGACTCTCGATGCGGGCCAGCAACTGCTCGATCTGCTGCTGCTGACTCGCTGCTGAGTGCTGCTTGGTCCGCCCCGTCCGAATCGAGTCCAGCGTTGCACGTAGACTCCATTCGCTGTGTCGTTGGGCCATGACTTCTCCAAAGGCTACCGTC
Organism: Phytophthora vignae f. sp. vignae; assembly: GCA_016169955.1. Taxonomy (NCBI): domain Eukaryota; phylum Oomycota; class Peronosporomycetes; order Peronosporales; family Peronosporaceae; genus Phytophthora; species Phytophthora vignae. Next base: position 629,534 of record JABJUM010000009.1, on the reverse strand, counting down.
TCCGGTTGAGCTTCGTACATTCCCACGATGTTCTCTAGCAAGAGGACGCGCGGTGCCGAGAAAATCAACTCGCTGGCGAGGTCGAAGTCGGCTTCCAGTGCGTCGTAGAAGAACTCCCAAGTGTGCGACACCAGTTGATGGAACTCAACCGCGTGGTGGTCGGTGATCACGCGCAAGATCTCAAACAGGAACTGGCAGAAAGGATCCAGCACGCCCCGATGGTGACGCATGTGTGGCCGCATGATCTGCATCGCACTCAGGATCTACAAAAGCAAGCAGTACGAGTTAGTTGCAATAAATGCGTGAAATCAGCTTCAGTCATGCCCTTGTACTCACGTTCTGGAAGAATGTTGTGTTGAGGTAGAGCTGAGACAGCGAGACAGTACCGAAGTGCTGCATGAGCTGCCGAGGAAAACGCGAGAGCACCAGCATCGGGTGGCACCGGGTCAGCTCTCGGAATCGCTCCATGACTTCGCTTCCTTCGCGCGTCAGGTCGCGCAGAATATCGTCCACCTGCGATAGCAACCGGCGATCGCGGATGACCAACTCTCGCTGCTGCTCCGAGTCAACATCAAAGTTGACTAATGACTCCCAGTCGGGGTTCAGCACATCCAGAAGTCCAGCCACAAGCTTGGGGTTCTGGAAGTACAGGATCTGCAACATAACAAACGATGGTTAGTGGTGACTTGCATAAGGTTTCGCAAACAATAAGTTCAACCTACTCCAATGAGATCTCGCTTGACGTCTCCATGGATCGCGACGACATCGCCAAGGTTGCCAAGATGCGGGTCTGCAGTCATGATCGGCTCCAACAGATTCAGCATCGTACTGTCATCTGCCTGGTCATACGCGAAGTCCGCCAAGAGATCCGCAGCGGAGGGGCTGGAGCCGTTGTTTTGTAGACGCTGAAGCACCTCCACCTCCTTGACCAGCACCACGAGGCTGTGTAGAGCCATAGCGTCTAGGCGAAGCGGTGCGCTCTGCACTTTCCACCGCGCTAAAGTCCGGCTGATAAATTGAATCACCAAGTGCAGAACTATGTAGATATCCGAGGCCACTGCCATATCTTCGAGCATATAGAGCCCCTCGGTCGTCGATGCTTGGGTAATATGGCGGACGAAGCTGACGGAGGCAGAGTATGAGCCAGCGAAAGCTTCATTCAAGTTGTCCAGTGCACGTCGCACAAAATCACAGCACTCTTTCCGGTGGACATCACTGGGGCAGGTCGGCAAGTGAGCAACAACTTGCAACAGCCCGTTCGCAAGTTGAGCAGCGGCAGCTTCAGAGTTGCATGAAGAGCGTGCAAAACGCAGCAACGATACTTGTAGCGACCACAAATCAGCAGGAGAATGCGCCGCCGCTCCATTGTTCTTCGGACACGAACGGCTCACGGCTTGACCTGCAGCAAGAACAAAATCCTCCGGGGCGATCGCATCTGGCAACGCTCCCGTGCTGGAGCTTCGCTTGAGCTCGTTCACCAGTCCATCGAGCAACGGGGATTTATCGTGTGGGCCGCCAAAGTACGTATCCTTGAACACCTTCAGGTCAGTTTTTGGGCTCGCCGTAGTTTTCGACGGGGCAGACTTTTTGACTGCCTCAACCATCGGTTCGCTGTAAACCGACGAAGCGCTTGGCGTCACGGTCGCGTGGATCTTGAAGGTGGTGAACCCTTCTGACAGCAACAGCGCTTCCTCGTCATCTTCGTCCGTAACCATGCTGGCGTTAGATCCACTTCGCTGTTGAAGCCACTCGCGCAAGAGCTTCAGCTTTTCAGTTGTCCCTGATGAAAGCGAGAGCTCTGGGCTGTACGCGCTCAGCTGCATCAGCACGACATCCGCTGCTATCGAGACATCCGACGCCTTCGTCACAGCTAGCAGGCTACTAACCGCCTTGCTTTCGTGTTTCTGAATTGTCTCGAGAAGCGTCCGTAGAGCGATGTCGAGGCACTGCTCGCTCAGAGCAGATTGGTCGAGAAGGTCCCACAGCGAGTCACCTGACATAGCGCGAATAGCCGTCACGGAGAGATGAGCAGTTATCGGGGAGGCAGCGGCTGCGAGCTTGGACAGCAAACGGTCTGGATACAAACGCGCATCCTTCGTAGCGATCAGACCGGTGCTATACAGAATTGCGGCATTTGGCGAGGCCTTGGGGAACAGGCTCTGCGTTAGTCTGGCTGTGCAGGTAGAAGTTCGTTTGCTTTCCCCTGGCGGTAGGTCCTTGTGCGCATGTGGCGAACAGAGCACCTGGATGGCGCCGTGGATAATCGCCAGTGGCAATTTAATCTCACGGATGGTGTTAGCCCCGTCCGTCACGTAGAACACCTTGCAGTCCGAAAAACTGATCCCAGACGTTGCCTTGAGCTGCGGGGCCATCTCCAGCTGCGACTCGATCGACCGCCAAATCACGTCCACTGTGATAGCGTAAATGTCGTGGTTCTTCAGCAACAGCGTAGCCACCAAGTCACGCCCTGCAAGCAGTCGTCCATACGCCCCAGCTAACATAAGCGATTGCTCAATGGCGCTCTTCTTTGGGTGGGTACCATCCTCCTCCTCCTTTTTAACGCCTTCGGTCTCGTTGGTGCTGGCATCGCTGTCCTTCGAGAAGTCGTGTAGCGCCACCATGCACATCCGAAGGGATGGAATCGACGCTTCCAGCTCGAGTAAGTTTTCCAGAGAACGAAAGATCCTGCTGCGGATGCTGCTATAGCACGGCAGCTTCGCCAACTCGCGGAGCCACGAGAAGCTGAGGGTGCCCTCGGCGCCAGATGTGGCAATAACTTGATGGATTTCATCCGAAAGCTCCTCCACGCTGCAAGGCGCAGTCAGCAAGTAGAGGATATGAGCAGCAACGCGTCGAGTAGACATCTCGGGGGCGTTTAAGCTTTCCAAGTAATAAAGCACAACATTCGACGCCACCCCTGAGCTGTCGTTTCCATCAGCAAGGTACTCACGCAGTTTGCTGAGCAAGCGCGGGATAATTTGAGTCAAAGCTGGTTGGTTCAGCGGCACTTGTGAGTCTGAGCTGTTGTTGGCGCTGTTCGGCCGCAGCGCGAGAAGGAGCAACTGGCACAAGCACCCGTAGGGAAGATACTGCACCGTGTCGAAGTCCTCGCAGACGATGTCAGCGATCCACCACGCACTGTTAGCCGCAGCGCCTGCAGGATTGGCGTTCTGCGCTGCGCTTTTGTCGTCGTTTCCTGCGACCATCTCCATGAGGAAGTCCTTCTTCCGACTCTGTCGAAGACGCATGCCAAGCTTGAATTTGCGATCCAAGGTACGAAGATGCTCCAAAATCGCTGGTGGTGGTTGGCGTGCCAGTCCGTTGGCATCGAACAGCATCAGTGGATCTCCCGTCACCGATGGGTCTGCTTGGTTAAGCTGTAGCAGCTGCTGCTCGTAGTCCCGTAGCTGCAAGTTGCCCTGGATCAGGTCGGGAAACGCCGATCTGTGCTTGCCAAGCAACAGCGGATCTGGGGCACCAATAGCCGGGAAGGTATATCGGCCCGTGATGACCATCTGCATCAATCCCCGTAGCGTCGGAAACTCTTCCCACAAGAAGGAGCCCACGGTGTTGGGGTTGAAGCATCCAACAATCTAACGACAGACAATATAATGGTAAGCAATTGAGTAACAAGAGTAAGCAGAATACGAACTTACCAGCAAAATCGAGCAACAAATCCAGAAGCGGCTTGAGTGACAGAACTCTTGCTCCTGCTTGTCGTCTCCGCCTTGCCACTATTCCAACAAAACCACAACAGTTACGAGTTAGCATTCACCGACGTACCATGGGGAATCAGAGTGTGTGTACGAACCAGTGCGAGCTTGAGCAGGTGCTGGACGAACTGGCTGTTCTTTACTTCAATGCCAAGCACACCACCGTTCTGAGCATACGAAGCCAGATCTTCTTCGTGGTGCAGCCACAGAGCTTCTCGGTGCATATGAGCCTCAGCGCCACGGAAGACGATGGTCTCTAGAGTCCGCAGAGCCTCCATGCGATCAATAGCCCTGCATGAATTGAACAAGCTCGCAAGCAGCTCCAGCGATTCTTCATGGACAGGAATATCTTCTTTCGTAGACTGGAAGCAGGTTCGATCATGCTCCGTAGGCTGCACATCCGCCGGAATATCGAGGAAGAGCAACTTCTTGACGATGTTTTCGTACAGCATCTTCTCGAAAGGTGAGTCACCATTGAGACCGAAATGTTTCAGCACGTCACGGCAGCAGATAATCGCCTCGCGCTGCACAAAAGCCAGCGCTTGCTGCAATTCTTCCTTCGCCCACACCGAGATCTTCACCGTCTTCGATCCTTCCGATGACGCACCGCCGCCATTGCCACCGGTGCTTCCGCTTGCGCCATGAGAGCTCGGAGTATTGCTACCACTACCCGGGTTGTGACTGGATGAAAGCGACGGCTTGCCCATCGACGGCTTTCCCTTCTGAGGGCCAAGTCTATTGGCTCTGGAAACTGGAAGAGGAGGGTTCGATCCTCGCCGAGCGATTGGTTGCGTACCGCCGTGCTTGAGCCCTGTCGAGCCGAGGGCAGTCGTGTTTGTTCCTTGGCGATTCGAAGTATTTGACTGTTGAATTTGAAGACTCTTCACTGCTGCACCTCGCATCAGCAAAATCAGCCAGACGACACCAGTGACGAGTCCCATGTAGTCCAAAACACGCGCATCACCCGCCAGCGCATCCCAATGTCCGTCATTATCGAGAATTCCAACGCATAGGGCCTTGATATCCACCTGCTCAAATGTCAGCTGCTTCAGGATCTTGCGTACAATAGTCTTCAGCACCGGAGCAACATCGGATACGCTAGCCATCTCACGGAAAACTCGGGCCAGCTCACGGCTCGCAAGAGTTCCCTGATGTTCAATAGGTTGGCGGTAGAATAAGTCATCAGAGCTGCCAAGGATGGAGGAAGCAGACAACGATCGAGACGCCCTGAAAATGTGCTGGAGCATCTTGATGTTGTCCACGTCTCGCGACATGTTGTTGGGCCGCTCCCGCGCAATAAACATCGACAGCGCGCGGTTCAGATACACTGGATTGTTGCACACAAGATGCGTGATCGCCTCGACCTTTAGCTGGAACATCGTCGACTTCAACTTCAGCTTAAGCAGCAGATCCACGGTGGTTAAATCTTGAGAGGCCGTTGACTTGCAGAGCGCGACGATTTTGTTCAGCAACTCCTTTGCAGGGCCCTTCACAGACGGGTTTTGTAGCCACGCTTCCAGGTTCTCTGCTCCAAATACTCGCACCTGAGGGATACTAGCAAAATCGGCGAGGGTCATGATCATGTTTCTGACCGCGTGGTTGCCGCCAACACCCGAGGACCCACCCATACTGCCAGGCCTCTCTTTTTCCAGCTCCACAAGACGTGAGCGGATGTGGTTCGTGATAAGGTTCCTCATCTCCTGCACAACGTTCGCGCCCTGGAAGCGTTTGCGGACCAGAGGTTGTGTAGGCTGCTGGTCGCTTGCATCTGTCTCCAGCACCGTCTTCACGTTCTGAACAAATACTTGACTCAGCTCGTGGTCGACCCAGACTCGTGAATATAGGGAATCATCCAGGAACACCTTGACACTGTCCACCGGCCACTCTTCGTTATCCTGCGAGGTACACAAGCATAGAAGTCACGCACTGATGAATCCAATACTACAGCATTGCAGCTCAATTGGCTTCACCTTCATGATATGCACCAGAAGATTTGTCACCAGAACGGGGAGTGAGAGCTGGAAGTATTCAGTCGCTCCAGCCGAATGCCCCGATCCCAGTGCGGTCGCCGTGCTTGGCTTTTTGCCGTGGTCGGACGGGTCCTTCATACCAATGTAGTGCTTGGATCGCAGTAATCGCATTAAATACTTGAGCACCACCGGTTGACTGAATCGCTATCGCACAGTTGAAAAGCAATCCCGATGCACTCCAATTAGTTTTCGCGGCAAAAGAGAGAACGACTCATCGTGCAAGCGTGTGTACCTTGGGATCTTCCTTGACAACTCCAAGTAATCCCACACAAAACAGTCGGCTTGGAGTCTTGCCTTCTCGGATCAGCCTACCACACGCCTCCGTCAAAACCTGTAAAACATTGTGATGTGAATCATCATGCATAGCAGAATACCGATCTTATTGTTGGCCCAACGCACCTCCATCAGCTTCGCGTCAGTGCTGGCTGCACTCAGCGCCTCACGAAGGTGTAGGTCCGGCACTTCGTCCGCATCTGTGCCAGCGTCCGACGCTGAGGCCGACGCCGGCGTCATCTCAACGTCCGCCTGCTCGTCCTGGTCCTCCTCCTCGTTCGCGTCATTCATCAGCGTGTCGATGGACAAGCCCTTGCGCTTCGCAGGCGACGAGGACGGGGTAGGCGCAGCGGATGGCGGCTCGCTGGCCGACTTCTGCCCCGCTTCGTCATCCTCTTTAGCGTCAGCCTTCCCAGCCGCTTCCTTCTCCTCCTGCTCGTCGTCGTCATCGTCAGCCTCGCTTTCCGCGCTCTCGTCGACCTTCTTCTGCGTCTGGCGCTTCTTCGGGGTCCTCTTCTCTACAGGCGCCGTCTTCTTCTCCGCCGCCGCTGCTCTCTTGGCCCTCGTCTTGCCCCTCGGAGTGGGCGCTTTGCTCTCGTCCTTGCGCGTCTGCACCTTTCTAGTCCTGGGCTTTGCTATTTCGTCCTCCTCCTCGTCTTCGTCTTCGTCTTCTTCGTCGTCGTCTTCGTCCTCCGCTTCCTCCTCCTCTTCTTCGTCATCCTCGTCTTCTTCGTCCTCCTCCTCTTCGTCGTCGTCCTCTGACTCAATGATCTTGCGCCGCTGTTTCTTCCTGGGCGGCGGCTTGGAACCTCTCAGCTGGGGCTTGTTACCGCCCCGTGTCCTCGTCCCTCTGCGGCGCTCGCCAGCATCAGCCTCCTCTTCCTCCTCCTCCTCCTCCTCCTCCTCCTCCTCCTCTTCTTCTTCTTCTTCGTCGTCGTCTTCCGCCGCTTCATCTTCTTCGTCCTCTCCTTCATTGTCTTCTGCGTCTTTAGCCTTCTTTTTAGGCTTAGCAGGAGCCTTCCTCGTGTTGTTGGTCTTCTTCTTCTTGTTCTTATTGGCCTCCTGCTCCTGCTTCTTGGCCTGCGCGCACGTCAGTTTGGGCGGCGGCGTCTTCTCTTTCTCCTCCTCGTCTTGCTCTCCGTCGTCGTCTTCTCCTTCCTCGTCCTCTTCTTCTCCTTCCTGGCTCACTTCCTCCTCCGCCTCCTCCTCCTCCTCTTCGTCCTCCTCGTCCACCACCACATTCTTGCGGCGCAGCACGCGGCGCGTCGAGCCGCGGGTCGCCACTCGCCCGCGCTTCATCTCGGCGCAGTCCTTGTCGATATTGTGCACTAGGCACCGATTGGTCAAAATCTTGTGTTAGTGAACTACGTACGATTGGGTAAAATAATACATAGCTACATTTTGGTTTTACTAAAAAAAAAAAGGGGGGGGGCAGCGATATGCTAACGAAGAATCTGCGCCCCAACTCTAATTTTTGTGTTGGCGACTCCGCTGCGGTAGCGCTCCAATCAGAAGACGTAACGCTCAATTTTAACTGGCCTTGTGGCATTTCTAAACAAAGGTCTGACGAAGATACGATGAGATGAAGCAAGCTGAAACATATATTTTTCTTACGCGCTGAGAACCAGTCGATTCCATACATTTTCTCATATAAAAGCATAGGCTCCAATATGGACCATGGTAACCTAGCATTACGTTCACACCAGTGCACTTTCCAGCGGAAAAGAACAGCCCCTGTGCCGTAATTGCCGGTGCATCTTCGTGTTCAGGCACTGCAACCAACTGAGGCACCACAACTCGCGCCCGCGCATTGGTAATCCGCTTCTTGCGTCTGCCGTCTTGCGAGAACCCTTCTTCCGAACTGGGGACGGTGGTAGGGCGAGGATCTGCTGTCTAGCTTCGTCTCGCACGCGTAGCCAATTAGCGAGACCGAGCTCGGTGGATATCTTACGAGGCGGGCGGAATTAATTTGTGGTCCATGATTTGGTAAATAAATGATTCATCCAATCACATTGATACTGTTGAATTTGAGCACTTCTAATTGGCTGAAAGGCAAATTTGGCCCATGATCTGGTAAGGCCCATCATTTGGTAAACCACGTTAGTAGCAAATTGGGACAATAACCCTCCGTTTGTGAGTGACTCCGCCATCATGACTATCATCTCCGTTGCTTTGAGTGGCCATCTTTCGCCACTGATGTCAGATCCATCCCGATGTATTAGTACGACGTTGAAGTAGTCTCGGTGCGGCGATTCTTTGTTGCATGTTGAATGGATGTATTTGCTGCTTTCGCGTAAGAGATCGAATTCCATCCGAGGGAGTGCATGTAGCAAAGTGTCCGGTTGGCATTATTCCATCCGAGATTACCTGCACCATTGTCCAGAACTTGAGTAGGGGCCCAAGGAGTGAAATACGCAAACAAGTAGGGATGTATATCTTCATTGTACAGAGCCATCAAAAGACTTTTGCCAATCTATGCCGAATTGGTCCTCTCCAACTCAGAACGGGGACGCCATGTAGTGTGCCAAAACGTAATGCAGTAGCTCTGCAGCTCCAGGAGTCTCCAGCCGACTATGAGCTGTGTGGCGCATGGTCACGGGGAAAACGGAACTTCTGTAGTTGGAGCTGGCGTAGCATATTTGTAGCAAATGACAGCAAGCAAAAGATAAAGACAGCAATCGCAGCATGCAGTTTAGCTTCTCCGTTCTCATCTACGTGTCGATGGTGTGTCACAACGCTGATGTCGTCGGAATGTTTTCTGTGGTACGAGCAACTTTGTTTTAGACGAATTAATGTCTGTGAGGCTGTCCATACTGCTCTTCTAGCTGTCCTCCCAGGATGAAATATTAACCCTTTCGTGAACGCAGGTTTTTGACTTGAGAGAAATTATACTATACAAGTCAAGTTGTTAAGCCGTCAAGGCGGGGGGGGGGGGGGCATTTTGCCCCCCCCCCTTATATTAACAACGGTACTGTTCGGCACTGCTATGCACAACTGCCAACTGTTTTCTATGCCAAAAGTAGGTAGGTTGTCCATCAAAGGGAGGGGAATCGCTAAAAAGGGCCCTCGTATAGAGGTGACATTTGGGCAAGCAGCTGGCGGTAGCTAATGCGATTAAATGGGTACCTCAATACCCAAATTCTTTTTGGGTATTAGGGGGCGGCGAACCAGCGCCATCCATGATCCCTCGTGTGGATCTCGCTCTGCAAGCGGCCCCCTCCTACTCAAGCTACCAGTTCAAGCAAGCCCCACCAGCATGAGCGCCAACCCCGCGCCAAGCACGCCCGCCGTCGTCACCATTATCTGCGGGATATGGAACGACGGCTACCACGTAGTTAAGCAATTCCTCACCCAAGACGAGGTTAGCGCTGTGCGTCGTGCCGTGGACAGTCTGCCAGAGGCCAAGTGGTTTCGCGAGACTGGGGGTGCTCATCGCCGTCAAGCGACTCTCAGTCTCGCGGACAACATTAACGCAACCCCTCCCGCGTTTCACTTTGTGCACGAGCGCGTGGTCGACTTCGCCGGCAGGCTTCATCATTCGTGGACGGTGACGACGAAGTGGGACGCGGTTGAGTTGTCGCCTGGTTGCCCGCCTCAGC